>JAUYWH010000010.1:7319956-7338409 GCA_034779795.1 Ctenopoma multispine
GTATGTTAGGAGAAGGATTTTAAACTCTATTCTAGATTTTACAGGGAGCCAATGGAGAGAAGCTAATGTAGGTGAAAAGATGGTGGCGCACTAGAAGGTCAGCACACACCAAATATACTCACGTTTATTCACAAACTGAGACTGTTATAAAATTCACGAGGTTTGCTAACATGTCACAAGCTTGGCTGAAGAGCAACTAGCTGCTGTCAGGGAATCATTTATGAGAGGTCGACTTCATGGTTTACTCTCTAACATGACTGTAATGGTTACAAACTGGGCATCCTGTGTGGCTCATAAACCACATCAAGCCCGCCTAACGCATCTTTTCCACTCAAGCTTACGTGAAGCTCCCATAAATCTGTGGAGTAAAAGGCATGGTTCATCAGATGAATCCCAGCTCCACCACACACACACACTTGTGTGTCTCTGTTGGCTGCATCTCATTAATGCAACATGTTCACCTCTTGATGATCATGCACGCCATAACCTTTAAGCCTCTTTTTATTCATTTCACTCCTCGTTTTCACTCTGCACCCTCCTTAATTAACTACAATCCAATGAATGTGGCATTTCAATGTAGCTTTAGCTGCTTCTTTTTTTCGTCTTGTGAATCAAGGCCTGGAGAGTGGAGGGAGCAATGATAATTATGATAAGTGATTTGTGCCCACTCGTGCAACTCGTCGAGGTAGTCCACTTTGATGTCCTCCTCTTAGCTGCCTTGCTTGTTACGTTCTGCTTAGCTTGCATTCCCATAAAGACACCGCTTACTGCTCTAATAATGCAACTACCACTTTAAACGGATTGGCCTTTTTTTTTTTTTACGAGTAATTGGTATTTTACAGTGGATTGGATTGTATTAGGAAGCAGCCACTTGATCTAAACTCCAGATGGGGAATTGAACTTGAGTTTTCAGTTTGTTTCAGCGCAATTGAAGAAATAAGGGGAGAGAATGGGGACAAATGAGAGCAGCAGCGTCAGCTGCCAGGTGGTTATCCTAATGGTTACACTCTGCCACCTTTTTTTCCCTCCTCCTGTTGTTCTTTTTTTTGTTAACTCAGTTTGAAAAAGAGGCTGGCGGGCATGAATTTGATGTGTTAAAGGTAGATGGCTAGAGAGTGCTGACTTTGCATAGTACTCTAAAGATAGAGGAGGATATATGGAGAGAGAAGGGGTGAGGGAGGAGAGTGGGGAGTGATCACTGCTGAACTCTCTCCCTGACTTTCCCTGGAAGCAGGCCAAGCTCCGGCCTTCAGCAGGCCTGTTAATGACGTAGTGTTGCCAAGTGGCAGACCTTTAAAAGCTACCTGTCATATATCTCTCTCAATCCGAGGGTTCAGCGGGGAGGAGGTGCACCTCAGCCCCGCATGTCAGCACAAGCACTGACAGGTGCCATGTGGCGACGAGTGCCATCGTCAGTACCCATCTCCCTCAAATTGGCCCCCTCACTGAGTATCACACAGTCCACTGGCAAAGTATATATAACACACTGAGACACAGAGAAAGCACTGGAACAGCATGGTGCATTTGTCTGTTGGATTTCTAAAACCAGACAGTTCTCGATGTGTCCCTCAAAACTGGACAATTTTGTCACTTCGTATGTTGAAATGCAGTTAATATGTTTGTCTGTATGGGTCCATGAAGAATCTGTGTTGTTATATGTATGTGGGCCTGGGAAGAGCCTCAGGTATTACCAGACAAAACTCTCACCATCCATGGGAGGTCACCGTGAAACTCTAAGCAGTCAACTCGGTCAATATTTTATTGCTACTGGGAGTGATTCACACAGGTTTGGTTTTTGCAACATTATATTTTAAACTGGTGGAAAAGTAGTTGTTGCTCCTTCACTACAATGCACCATATAGTATACCTGACTTTGCAGAAGCATAATTTTGCAAGCTCCATAATGACTGCTCATTTTTCACGCTCATTGTTGTGGATGTATTTAAAGCAAAGCTGCGTTAGAGTGGTATAAATCTTGATTGGCAAGAAAGCGAATAAGCACATTTGCCAGAATGTCAAAATATTCCTTTAAATAAAGAACATCCCCATATAAGCTCTGCTAATTAGAGTCTGTTAGTAACTAAGCTGTATCTTCCGACTAAATGTGACTATAGCTTAGCTGCTAATAAGCATTTGTTTGCTGTGGCAGCCTTCCTAGTTCTAATTCTTAGCTTTGTGAGGCAGTTCTAGGCTTTACACATGAATTTCCTCCAAGTTGCATGCATCCTGTAGGACACGCACAATCTGTTATAAGGCATTTACCATGCACTTTAAAGCAGCATGCTCAGTAAGTGGAAAAGTGCATACACACATCAGAAGTATTTGTGTGGGTTTGCTGATAGAGAAGCAGCTGAGAAATGGATCACTTCTATTTCTCTCTCTCTCTCTCTCTTTTTTTTTTTTTGCTCTCACTCTCTTTTCAATCTCTGTAACGCAGAGAAGAGCCCTGAGCTCTTTTACGTGCAGACACAAGCAAAAAGCTGCATTATGGGGACAGAGAGGAGATTTCATTGGAGAAGTACGCTGATGAGTCAAACCAGGGCAGAAAAACAGGGAGGACTTTATCTTCTTCACCTTAAGAAAGTGAGCTTTGCAAGATCAAGCGCTGGTTGCTTGCTGATGTTGGATCACCCAATATTACACACATTTAAAGTGGTTATTAGGAAAAGTAGTGAGGAGTAATTTGGTACTCAGATCTTTAATATTAAGATATTACTCTCATCTGTAAATGCTCTCTGTATGGATTTTACTAAATTTGGGAGGCAGCCAGAAATAGTAGCCCAAGCCAGCAAAAATGCATAAGCTACATGTTCAAAATGTTTTGAGGAATGTGGTGCATATGTACCAGTGTGGGAGCACATAGATACAAATAGGCATATAGGTGAATATGTATTTCTGAGTCACTGGCCCTGTCTTGCTTTGTAGGGAGACACGAGTGGGAGTGAGTCACAACTGTGCCTCCATATCTGTGTTGCCAGCTTGACTGTCCCTTCACTGCTGATCTGTGTGACTTAGAATTGCTCCCGGGCCTGCTTTTCTAATCTTTTCTCTCTTTTTAGTGTAATTGTAACTCGCAGACAAAATATTTTAGTGCCATCGAATGCATTCACACTGTTTTATATTTGCATTATTTTAATAGCTTGTGCAGAGTAAAACTTACTGTACAGTGGATAAATTGATGTCAGCTTCTGATTTTTATTCCCATTAAGCTTGCGATGGACCTCCTACTACTCAATATAAACTTTAAGAAATGTAGTCCACTGCTGTATCAGATGTCAATGCAGCGGATTTTTTAATAAGACTCTTTAGCAAAGGCTTGTTAATTTCATTAAAACAGAGCTTGAGGGATTTCTGGGAAAGAAGTGCTTGACATCTCACAAGCATCACAACCCTGGGCCTCAGTGTGCTCCATGAGAGGTCTGCCAGCTCATAAAAAATACATTTGACAACGGACAGTCTGCTGAGAGACACTTTCTTCTCTCTCTGTTTGCCTCTCAAAACTGACGTCCAATTAGCTTTGAGAAACAAGCTAACCCGTAGCTGCCATTTAGCCCACACCACCAACAGCGCTTCCAAGATATCAGGACATGACATAATGAATGCAATCAACAATAATTAGGGGGAATGATGGGCTCTCACTTTGAGGTGTCATTAAGAAGGAAAGGCTGGCACTGCACTGCCAGTGACCTCTCCCTCTTTAAACGCTCCCTGCCATCAGGAAAACGTACCTCCTGCGGCGTCATAATCTTTCATGTAAGACATTTCACAGAGCTAGGAGAATCTTAATAGGATTTATCAGAAAAAAAAAATGAATGCTCAGTGTTGCACTACTGTAAGTTTTGTTTTTTAAAAAATGTGTGATACACAAAGAGTCATTAGGTTTTCAACTTGAACGGCTGAGTAGAAAACCACAAGTGACCTCTCTGTAAAAAAAAGATTAAGTTTTCTCTGTAAGCTTCCAATCAAAATAACTCATGTTGGATTTGTGTATGGGGTTTGAAGACAACTACAACAAAGTCAAGCTAAAAGTGGTTTAGAATATCTGATGCTACACATTACTAATTCAAAGGCAGGACTTTCTTTTCCCAAATGTAGAATTTGTATTCTGCAACCTTCTGCATAGGTGTTGTTGGTATAATATTTATGTGAGGTAACAAAAATGTTAATTTACTTTATGTAAAGACTTAATAGCCTTTGTTAAAGCGGTACTATATTCCATGAATTTAATGGATGATGTGGGGGCTAAGAACCACCCACTGTCCTCTATTCATAATTAAAACATCACTCATTAATTTACACTTATAACTTATTTTATTTTCCCTTTTTAACAGTTCCCGAGCCTCATGATTTCTAAGGAATTCATGAGGCTCGTTTTACTGAGAGCACAAATGATGCCCTGTGCTACACATTACTGAAACTACTGTGTGTGTAGCCCTTTAGCCACTTAGCCCTTTATTGAAATGTTCCTTTTTCTTACCACTGCAAAGCAGCAGAATGGCTTCTTTCCTTGCTGACAGTGTCTGCATGTCTCCAGCAAACCAATTTTCCAAACAATATCACAATATTTTGGTGTTTTCGTGATGGTGGCGGAGAGAACATTCTAGCACGTCACTTCAAAATCTTCCACAAGTACTCACTCATGTTGTGTACTCTGGTGGAAGACCATGGTGTGGGCTGGAATTATGGATCTCCGAAGATCCATTCACCCAGAGAAGGGTTTAAATGGGTAACAAGTTATTATGTGCATCTGAGTGCCAGGGCAGTTTAATGGATGAGTCAACTTGTATTAGGAGGTAGAATTGACACAAACTTGAGGAAGAGTAAATGCCATACCAGTTCTATACATATACAAATATTAAATAAACAACCGTGTGAGTATCTCATGAATATCCCTGAACACGTCCGCCTATAATTCCAGCTCTGTGAATCACACCACTTTCATACTTGTCAAACCATTCAGTAACACCTTGTGACTTGTATGGATCCATTTGCATTTGTTATGTTTGTCAGCTCCTTGCTGTTTTCCCTTAACCTGTCACTCATCTGTTTATTGTCAAACAGTTCTCAAAGTATGGAAATAAGTCCTGAGACCGTTAGGAAGCACATAAAGTATGTAATTGCACTCTAGGTGTTTTCTGTACCAATTAAAACTTTATTTAGGACACCCATTAGTCATCAGGAGTGTCTACATTTCTTTTGTGTGTCTTTTGTAGTTAATGCACTTTGAATATGAGATAAATACCAAGTTTAAGTTCCCATCCAAATTTATTTCAGCTAACTGAGCAATGGGAAAAGGGGTTTGAGTGATGCAGACCATCCACTTCCCTGACCTCAACAGACATGGGTAGTTTGGGAGCGCAGAACAAGGGGGTAGTCAGGTGAGGAAGGCCAGGCCACAGCCACACTCCAGCAGAATACCAAGTAGGTGGGCTAACCTGTGGGTGAAAAGGAGAGAGCATGTCCGTGCCAGAGTGCTCCTTGGTGCGCCACTACAAGGGGTCTTAGGTTGATGGAGATCAAGAAAAAAAAGGAGCATGGGCAGGCTGCACGGCTCAACACATCCCTGTAGCTACTCAATTATTAATATATGGCGTCGTAAGACGCTCAATCTGCCCCAATTTCTAGATATTTAGAATATTGATTGGGATCTGAATTTAATTTCACAGATAATCTTTTAGATGGAAAATGTAGTTGATCCTTAACGCGACCTCAACCTGTATGGAGACGAGTGACATTTGGAAAAACACTCGTGAGTGAAAGATGTGAGGAACGAGCTCTGATTAGAAGGCCGTGGGTGTATTCTCATGAGCCCTGAATATGAAAGATGTTCAAGACTGCAACTGTAGGGAGAGAGGGAAAAGTTATTACTTGCTGTCTGAAGTAATTTGTATTAAAAGCAGTTTGCGCCTGAATATCTGGGTATGTGAATGCAATTAATGCTTGCGGGTGTGCTGTGAAATATGAACTGTGTGACAGGAAACATTTCCACTGAGAGTCAGCTCCCTGAGATTCTGTCTAATTTATGCTGAAACTAAGTTTTAAAGTCATCGGTTGTTAATGTGACATATAGTCAAAGGTGGCGGGCAGCATTAATAAATACTAAGCAGATAATTTCCTGTTAACTTGAATAACATAAATCTATTAATACTAATTAGATCAAGTCCTTACAATTGATTAGATTTGTCTTATTGATATAAAATACATAGATATGTGTATGGTGAGGGAGCAAATTCAGAGTCAACGTTATATGTATTTTTTATATAACAACTGCTGCAGGTTTGAATTTGTGAAACCTAATGCAATTACAAAAGGTAAATTAAATGTTCTTTCCAGGCATATCCTTAAACTCAGATTAAAAAATTATTGCAAGTTTAATGGGAGAACCTTTCCTTTTCATTTAATTCAAACTGTGTTTAATATTAACAAGTTGGAGGGGGGACGTGCTTTTCTAAGGTTGCTAATTGTTTTTTAATCGTGTAGCAAAGCTTTTTGTTGATGCGGCTGAACAACAACTGCACATCTGTGGATACCAGAGATGTGGTCAGCTCACTTCTTTACAACTACTAATCATCATTTTTTTCATTGCCAACCTTGTATATTCTTTCAGCTGATAAATTGCCTCTAGTGACATCAATTGAGGCTCAATCAGTACTGAAATGGTTCCTTCTGTGGCCAGAAATCCTTTGTACACTTTAATCTTTCTATGGTGTGATCATTGGAGTCCATCAAACCTCCATCATCTTACTCCCAAGAGCAGGTCATATAATTCTAGCCCAAAAGCAAGAAACAGAAACTCAACCCATCCAATAAACAGTAAAAATATTGTAAACCACTTTCGGAAATTACACTCAAAGTTAAGCAAAGCTGCATGTTTCTGCTCCACCTCCTGTGCAGGGCCACTAAGCGATTCAATCAAAGTCACAAAATTTTATGGACTGTCAATAAAAGACTGTGGAAAAAGCAATTTTCTTTACAGACTTTGATGTTTTCCTTTAAATTGCGAACATAATCATCATTCTCTGTTGATTTTCTCATTTTTACTGAAACTTAAGCTAGGGAACATCAATAAATTTGACCCCTTCCATGTCGCGCTGCACAGATTCTTGTTTGAGCTCAAACCCACTTCTCCACACTTTGTTAGCCATCCAAAAACATACAGCTTGTCTGTCCCTACCATCTGCTTGCTGAGGTAAAACAAGAAATCTGCATATTATTGAACCCCAAAGACATCAAATGAGATATAAAACGATGAATCAAACAAACTTCAAGAAGATTAATTAGCCAATGTGACGCTGTTGATTGGTCTATAAAAAGTGGAATAGTATTTAAGGGAATGCGCAGACTCTCCTCAAGTAATCAAAACCTGTCTTGCCATTTATGTGCTCAATTTTTAAGGGGATAATCAAAAGGGTTTGGCTGTGCCAGGGTGCACACACTGTGCCAAGAAATCATTTAAATGTGCTGAGTTTCCCATACACACAAGCACATTCAAGCATTCTTCATGGACTGGGTCTTGATCAGTGAGCGTTTGCATTTTTTGATTCGCGGAGGGGGGATCCCTCAACTATCATCCCTGCACTCACAGTGACATCAGCTGTCGCCATGCTAATAAATCGGCCAGATAATAGTATGTAAAGATGGACAATCAGGGAGAGATTTCGCGAGTCTGAATAAAATACAACAAACATTTGTGTCTCAGTTTGCAGAATACACCAGAGACATAAGGTTAAAATGTCTACATGAGATGGGTCACTTCGGTTTTAAAGTTTATTTTTGTTTAATTAGTATGTTTTGGAGCATTCTCATTGACATGTATTATAGTTTAATAATGACAAATACCTAAAGCTGCTGGACAGAGCATAGTAGTGCGTTTCACAGGGCTGGGCAGAGGGCAGTGGTTCAATTTTGAGTCTCATGCTGGTGTTAACATGATGTTTTTGTCATAATAGAACTAGATATATTCGTCCTTGTTGCATGTCAGCCTGAGAAGAGGGAGAAGCTAACATTTCTGTTGGCCTTCTGACCTTGTTAAACACATTGCCGTACAGCATTAGCCTCTTTCCATTGACTTGTGAACCCCAGAGTCCCCAGACGTGAAGTCTACAGCTGAACCCTTGAATACCTGATTCTCTGGTAGACTGAGACAAGTCTTCATAAATATACTGCATAAATATATAATATGCTGACTGTGCCTCAATCTGGCTACATTTGACCATTTTTGTCCAGTTTGCCAGTTTTCCTTTATTATTTATTTTCTGTTTTAGTGAGTGACTTGTCACTGACACTGACATTTTCATATTAAAAAAAGGATAAGTTATCTTGAAGTTGAGCCACGGTAACTGGACTTCCCTCTTGTTAGGTTGAAGAAGAACAAAGTCCAGAAGGAAATCCTGACTTTACCTCCAGAGAAGCAGGTGATGTTATGCTTTTAACAACATTAAAAAGGTTCAGTTCAAGAGAGGGTATTTCTGTAGGTCAGATAATATATTTTTTTGGGGAAATTGTTGTAAAACTGTTTTACTATCCCAGTTTTGCCTGCAGGAGTTTCTGAAGGTTGGTGTTTTGCTACCACAGTGGATATAAATTCATGAGGAGCGAAAATGAGTCCTGGCTGCAGAAATGAACCAGGAAGAAAATCTGTCAAACAGTCAAGAATTACATCTGTCACAGATGATGAGCTCAAAAAGTCAGAAAAATGCTCACTGTCAAAGATAATGATTCTCAGAGAGGAATGAGAGTGAAAGAGAAATTGACTCGCTACAATAGTCAGCTGGGTAGTGGTTACACCCACTGAGTAAGTGACCAGAAATTTTGGTAAGTAGCCAAATGCTGTTATATTGTCAAATCACAGTTCATAACAATTCTCTGTAAGGCTTGTTTAACCAGTGTTATTTTGTGAGGCAGAGTGTGATCATTCAGAAAAATGTGGAGGATCACTTCAGCACACAGCAATGAGCATATTTGTTTCATTTTTCTAAATCCTAATATTATAATATTTGTGTACTGTGGAAATCTCTCTCTCTCTCTATATATATATATATATATATATATATATATATCTGTGTGTGTGTGTGTGTGTGTGTGTGTGTGTGTGTGTGTGTGTTATAATGAATTTATTTATGTTTTTGTATACATTAACAAAATCCAACCCTGATATTGAAATTTTTAAATATTGCAAAGAGACCAGGAGAAAAGGGAGCAGCTCATTTGTGCCTCGAGGCCTTCTGGCAGGTCACACCGGTCGTATAAATTACTTTCCACTAGTGTGGGGAAATAAGAATCCACTAATGAAGACGTGCGAACATCCATGTGCCTGCTAAATGCAAACAGCCTTTATGCATCGGAAACACAATCATGTTGTAAATCCCAACATCATATTCATGTCTGTTGCGGGATGAAACGCAGTGATATGATTAGAAGTGATATCAAAAAGTAACAACAGCAGTTGCCTTCATTTTTCAAACAAAGGTCTTCTCTGCTTGTGTTTCACGTGAGTGATGTAGTAATTTATTCTATAGCACAGTGACTTTGACAAATTCTGATTAAATCCTTCATTTATAAATCACATGTAGGTTTCATATCTGGAGATCCCATTTCCAACAATTTACATTCAGTCTAGCCCGGAGTTAAATCTTAATCCCATGCGAAAGGGGAAAATGTCAGACTTTAACACTTTTGCACACTTTCATCTGCTGTGAGTACATCCATTAGTTACTCAGGTCTCTGCTTCTGTGTGTTTGTGTGTGTGGGTGTGTATGTGTGTGGTAGTTACAGGCTTTTAGCTGAATGAACCTGCATCCCATTCCCACAGAAATCAATTAAACCTGTCAATGCCCATCAATCTGCAAGGCATGGATCGACCAAGCTGGTGAAGGATTAGCGGTGTTTCAGGGGGAATGTTACTGTCTTAGCGTTAGCGTCTCAGTGAACCTTGACATAACTGCACATCATCTCTTCCCTTATACTTCCTAGAATAGGAGCTTGTTAGCCTTTGTGGTCTCCAGGAAGAATGTTGTGCTGTAATTGAATCACAGCAAAGCAGCTACATCAGCAAGACCAGAGAGATGTGTTCCCTCCTCTGTCAATCCACTTAAGTGATAAATGGTTCACACAAAAGGGTTTCAGAGGGTCAAGTCGAAAGGCGCTGCACAGTGTTACCGATGAGAACAAATACTCAGCTTGTATGATGACAATGAGCATGAATATACGAAGACAGAAGTGACAGGAAGCAATAACATGAAGTACACATATGTTATCTATGCCTGTGAGCAAAGCTGGACTTCTAATTGCACATTACCTTCTGTGCCGACCACAAAAGAAGAACGTAATGGATTAATAAACTATAATATGCGTCAGGTAAAATGCTACGCCAGTCTCTTGAAAGAAAATAAAAGTATGAGTAAACCAACCTCAGTCTGAAAATATACCTAAATTCAATAGTAGGATCTGTAATCGCAGGCGGTCAGTGCTTGTGACAAAGTATCACTACGACTGAATTATGACTGTGCACTCATGCGCATCGGCGTATAATGCTTTAGGTTCACTGACTGATGAGATCCATTACTCTTAAAATTAAGTTTAATGTTCCTTTGAGCAGCAGGTGATTTTGACCGTCAGGGTTTCCGCCTGACTGACTCTCCAACAGAGCATTAGCACCGAAACGGTACTGTAGATGTGAGCACAGATGAAAAGCGTATATGTGTGTGCGCACGTGTGTGTACGGATGCATATTTTTTTTTACTTAAGTGTGTGTGTGTGTTTGTTTGTATGCACACGTGCTACTGCAAGCATGAGTGCTAACATATCCTGATTGTCAGGGTGTGAGTAGTGTTTATGAGAAATAATAACGCAGAAGTGAAATCCCGGCAGCATTTAGCTGGGGCATTAATGGAGACAGAGACATTGAACCAAAATGTATTATTCAGCACTTAAAAGCACAGAGCATCTGCTCAAAGCAGTTTAAAGCCCCTGTCCAATTCCACTGCTGCTTAATATTTCACACACTTGCTGGTGGGGAGGTGCGTCACTTGAGGAGCTAATAGAAGCACCAGATATTGTGCACACATTGACGACCTTAATGTGCTGAAAGGTCAAAGGGAGCTAAAGTTGTTGTGTGGTGTCAGTATGAATAGCTTTTTTGTTATAGCCTTGGATACCTCAGTGCTGACAATATTTTTTGAGTCTGTCAAAATATGCTTCTTTTCGCCTGTGTTATAAATGCTTTTTCATCTCTGCAAGTAGAAGACAATGGTGCGTCTAGTATGATTTCTCGTTTCTTTTGTGAACACACATGCTTGGAAGCTCCACATCTCTTTTGTCTCTCTGCTCCCAATCTCTGAGCCCACACACACGAACCAACATCCCTTTCATTCAAGACGACCTACAGTATTTCTGTGGCACCAGCAAACAGATTACAGCGTCAGGATATATCAAATACTTCTAGGAATCTGACATTTATGGGTCTTGTTTTTCATCCCAATTTTGCATAGATTCCATTCGGTTCTCGGTGTCCTTGCATCACCCCCATCTCATCACTCCTCAGAAAAAGTTTGAGGTTTTGACTGAGCAGTTGCTGGATTTTGAGAAAAGCTGGTCAGAAATGGGGACCTCATTCCATTTTCCTGTGCTGACCAATTCTGTGCCCTGAGGGAGACTGCAGGAGAAACATGCATTTCCACTCGTACTTGACTGCACATCGCCTGAGGCAGACACCTCCATTCTCAGACCTGCAAAATGCCAAAAACAAGTACAGGTCTGTGTACAGATCTTGAGTGCTTTGCTGGAACAAGACGCCTGTGCTTCAGCTGCTTTATAATCAGATAAGACAGCAGTGATGGAAAGGAATAGTGAATGATACTGTCCACCTGCTGTTCACATACGTTTAGACTTCACAGATGACAAGAACCTTGCCTTATGTATGTATTAAGAATGGCTGTGACCTTTGAAATGCAGGTTGAACCACTAATAACGGCAAAAAAAGAAAAAAGCTAACAAATGTTAGCAACTGGCGTAAATCGGTCAAACCTTTCTAACTTAATGTTGCTATAGCACTGAGTTACCAATCTTTTCCAGGTCTTCTGAGCTATTCTACAGTAGTACTGTTGTAGCTCGGGGCTATTTGTGGGAACCATTTTTTGAAATTGGTTTTTGCAAGTGTACATTAATTTGTAAATCTCTTCTTCTATTAGAGGCAACAATGATAATGATACTTATGTTAATGGTGATGACACAATTGCTTTTTATACAGTTCATATGTTCCAGCCCCAAAGTCTAAATGTGAACTTATTTTGTGAGGTCCTCTGACTTAACTAAAACCATGAAAATCGTGTTTAGTTTAAAACATACAAACACCCTAGAGCCCCCCAACCAATCATGCCCACAAACATTAACAGTTTAGTAAATACTTGCAAACCCTGTAGACTGCTGCCGTTTAAAAAAATGTACTGAGTTGCTAAAAAAGCACAATGTTTCTGTCTCATCAGATTCATATGGCATCAAATTCACACGTGTGCAGTAGAAGCACACCTGCATTTTTAATATTCATATAATCGAATTGGATCTGAAAATGTAATTATTTACAATTAATTCATCTAACCCTCTTTTAGACCCATTCCCGACTAGACAGCACAAAGATGTTTTACCTTCAATCAGCACGTCCATATTAGATCAGATCAATCTACTTTCACTAACAGGCTATGTAACACTGGCTTTTAAGGTTGCTGTAATTAAACCTCTACTCATAAAAAAAACTACTCTTGACTGATATCCAGTCTGCCCTTTATTTCTAAAATCCTTCAAAAAGCAGTGACGCTCAGGAATAACCTGTATGACGATTTGCAGTCAGGTGTACATCACAGTACGGAAACAGGAGAGACAACAGTCACTAATGATCTTCTCTTAGCTTTAGACAACGGGCTTCTTTCTACTCATCTTGTTAGATTTTCGTGTTAATGATTAGTCTTTCTTGCATACAAAAAGTTAGTTCGTATTGACTGCGAGGCGAGCTAGAGCTGATACACTGCTCTATACTCCTCTCCTTTCTCTATTTTTCATGCCACCATTGCTCATCATTGACTTTTATCTCTTCTTTCTTCTTTAGTTGTTTCTTCCTCCCTGTCACCCTCACATTTCTGCATGTACACTGGCCTTGGAGCTGTATGTTTCCAGTGTGCAGTCAACCCAGTGCTTTGTCTGTTTCATGTTGCTCATCTTTTCTCCCTCCATTTTCAAAAATGAATTCTGAGATACAAGTGATATTTCCTGAGGTGGAATGAGCCTGCTACTGTACAACAAAGTAGATATAAGGAAATATTGACTCGGTACAGTGAAATGACTGCAGAACCAATTTGTGGATACAATATGCTGATGAATTAGGACCATTATGTGTGTAGAACTCAGTGGAAAGAAGAGTAATTAAAAAAAAAGGGTTTGATTTTCAAAAACACTACAGGCCTCAGATTATTTTCTGAGGCCAAACAAAACCCAGACACAGACATACAAAGTCTGTAGATAAACCTTATCGGCATTAATTTCAAGTAAATATTAGACTGAAGAATGTCTTCTTCAACATTCTTTAGAGATCCCATCATCAACTGTGATCAAATATTAAGAACACTGTGTCCTTCCTGGTTATGTGACTCATGTGTTCAGCCAATCGGAAGCTGAAAGGGCAGGGATGGTTGTAAAACAAGCAGGGCAGTGTGCATTGAGGGCTACGGTCGAGAACCATATGTGTGGAACCGAACCCAAACCTGGAGATGTCAGAGTATAAAACAGAGCGAGACGAAAGACAAGGAGCTGGTATTTCAGTAACTTCTTGCCTGCAGGTACCTGCAAAAGGAGACAGGTTAAACAGCAAGCAGAAATGGACATGGTATGACATCTGTCTCTGTAAAAACTGCCTTCCACCAAGAGCCTTGAACCGAGTGCAGAAGGTTGATAGAAACCTTTACATATTAGTCTGCATTTAATAATAGAATATTTTCATTGTCCAGTGAGATCAGAAGGGTCCCCATTAGCTGATACATTGTTAGCACTCTGATCACAGGCCGTGAGCAGTGCCGTTCTTCCTGGCTGCAAAAGGGGACTGATTAAACACTGGAAGAAAAAGGGGTTATGACAAAGTCACAAGCTGTGTTTTCCCTTCTATAATACCTTCCTCCATTTGAGCTTCTCATCTTTCCCCTCATGCTATTAATCAGCACTGCAAATTCACAGGTCAGCTTAGTCTAAAATTGAATTTGACTTCTGCAAAGATTTTCAAGGAGTTAACATGACCCTGTAAGCAAATCTCCTAATTGCAGTGGTTCTACTGAAATAAATAAAATTTAACCCATTTTACATGCTTAGCAGTCGGATCCAGGTTTGATTCAGATTTCAGTACGGCGCTTTTTCATCCCATTTCATTTCCTATGCTGCTCATCTTAGTTAAGACCTACTTTTGACTTCAGTCATATCAATCAACGTTAAATCAACATGCAGCATGTGAAAATCCTCCACAATCAGGAGAAAAAGTTTTTTTTGTTTTTGTCAATGTCAGCTCGCAGATCATTCAGATTTTGTCCTCTGCTCCACTTTGATCAGAAAACTCCCCTCCACTCTCAGTTGGAACGCCGTGCCAGTTGTCACCTTCGCTGTGCGTTTCGTTCCCTCTAATCAACCACACCTGGCGATACACCTGGCACTCTTGTCATTAGCTGAATTCCCTGATTGCGCCGAGCTGCTGGCTTCCCTGTGTCTGACTCAAATCCTTTGTTCAGCCAGGCACACAGGATTAGATACTGTTAGAGATTAAGTGTCTCAAACTTGAATTATGCAGGTCAGCGTTGCAGAACCTGTGTTTTTCTTTAGCTAAAAGCTTCTAAATGTTTGCATTTTTTTCTTTTATTTTCCAGTCAAATGTAAATCCAGAGGCGTGTGTTGGCGTGAGTGAAGTCAGTGGCAAATTAACCTTAGAGTTGGCGTTCTTATGCATTTAATTAAGACAAAGATGCATGGCATCATGGAGTTGTCAATAAAAATGGTTTGTCTGAGCTCTTTCCAACCTTCTTCTGCTCATATTTCTTCCTTCTCCGTATTTGTTTCCTTTTTCTTCAAGCTGAGATTTCTTCTTCAGGTAGGATAGAAGTTACTCACTAAACAGGCCTTGGGGAGGAAGAGGGGGGAGAATAATAATGATGAAATGCTGCTGTGTCTTAAGAGGTCTTCCCACTGAGAGAGGAGAAAAAGAAAGACACGCTTCCTCTTTCTCACACCCTATGACATCGAGGAGTGAAGGAAGCAGGAGGATTCGGTGCAGAGGAAGAATTGAAAAAGGAGGGTGAAGGATGGAGGTAGCCTGAGGCTTTATAAGTGTAAGTGCAAATGTTTTGGGAAGAAATTTGTGCCCTCATCAACAAGTCTCCCTATCCACTGGGATCCAACTCCTTCACTGACACAATGAATAATTCCCAGTGTCCTCTGGCCCTGGCGGTGACCTGGCAAAGAGACTATAATTAATGCATAGGCCTAGCTCTCAGCAGTCACAGATGAGAGGGAGTAGATGCAGATTTGGATTATTAGATAATATTGTAAGAAGGACAAAAACTTACAACCACAGCTGCTTCTTTGTCTCGGTTGTAGTGCGTGTGGCACTTCGACAAAAAGCCATTATTTGGTATGCACACGGGTAAGTGCTTACATATGCAGACCGCGACAGTTAGTTTAACGTGCCCAATGTCATACAGATATCCAGCAATGTCAAGATTTGTATTTCTCTGTGTTTCCAATTTCATGAGACAGTGATGCGTGACAGCAGTGACAAGAACTCCAAGGTTCTGCACTGCCCAGGTATTCACGGAGCAGTGCTGACATAGCTGTTGAATTTTACTTTTTTTAATGCCATTTTACTGTTTGCAAAAGTTCTCACAAATGAGAATCCACTTGACATCTTAGTCCGAAGCTTAAAAATGTATACAGGTCATCTTACACCCAAGTGGAAGTCCTCGAAGTTTGCAATGTGAAGGCAAGGGGTGACTGATGTGACGTCCTGTTCCTATTTCCATCAGTTTACTTGACTACTAAGTCATTTCTGACCAAACCTTAACATCACTGCTATCAGCTATTTATAGACATTTTTTTGACATTCATTAGTGAAATAAAATCTGCATAACCCCTGACCACGATTTAACTACAAGGCTGTTTCTCTTTCTGATCTCGCTGTTTCTCCAACCAGCAGGTGAAAACAATCCTTTTTCTATTCTCACTCCATTTCATTTTGTTATTTTGTTAATTAGATTTTCCCTTCAAAGTCAGCTTTGAATTTAGTTTGTCTGCTGGTGACCAGTTTAGAAATTTAAACAGGAGGCCTTTTCAAATAATATATCAGCACATAGCAGCAGTTGTGGAAATGATTAATTCAGCCACACAAAGATTAGTTTGCGGTACTGTTTCCAGTCTGTGAAAACAGTTGCACAGTGTTTCTGGAGGAAGCCTTTCAAAGTCCCAGCTAGTCTTTGACATGTTAGTGGGCCAACAGTGTATTGAGACAATGTGGTGCTACGAGCTAAAATCCTCTCTATGCAGCTGAGTGAGTGCAACTACTGATACTGCATTATTGCCCCCACTCACAGGCAGCCCAGATGCTAGAAAGCTGTCGAAACTGACTTGATCCAGGTTTGGGGTTAATTAAACTTGCAAACCCTGTGGCGGGGACGGGCTTCCGAGGCCAGGACTGAAGAGGACACAAACTTGAGGTCAGCGGGACCTTGTTAGGTGGAGCACAGGCTTGACATAACAGCTATGGGAAATGGTTTGTAAGGTTCAGAGAACGGGCAGAATGTGTAGGCCACAGCTGCACTCTGGAAAGGTGAAAAATGAAACTGCTTCAGCAAAGGCGTGGGAGTGCGGTTAAGCCAGCCGACGAGCGGGTAGCGTCGCGAGACAGATGATTGCCAGCAGCCCCCTCCTTTGAAGCTGAACGTTGGTGAGAGAAGCATGTTGGATGAGCAGCTGTACAGGAGCTTTCTGCTTCCTGCCAGCTTGTTCAGCAAGGTGACCTTAAACTAGTTTGGCGGTGGTCCCAAGGTCCAAGCTGTGAATCTCACAGGAGGGTTTAGTGGCAACAGAAATCACTCTGCCACTCTTGCCAACAATTATGAGGGCCATGCCTGTGAACTCGCTGCACTTTTTTTTTCTGTCCGCAGCCTATCAGCAAAAGTGGAACAATACAGCTGAATGACAGTGAGAAATTACACCTTGGGTTTAATCTTGGTTTTGGCTGGCAGAGGATATCGCCAGCATCTACAGTATGTTTTATCACATCACAGGCCATTCCAAACCTGAAATAAATCATCTTCAAACAAGTGACAGGTGTCTGCGATTTCAGGTGTCATGTGGAAATGTGAGATAATTTCAACAATCATGTCGCTGTTAGAACTTTTAAAATAGCTTTGTTTGATGTACAACCTCAGTGCATTGAATTAACATTGCAGCCAAAGTGAAACTGTGATTTTCACACCTGAGATCAAGAGGTGCTTTTCTCCCAACTTGTTTTATTAGCACCCAGAACAAGATTATGTGTATGAAGCAACATACCGTGTAGTGGCAGTCATTATCATAAGCTAATAGGTCCCTTCTTACATTTCCAAGTAACTTAAGACATGGATCCATAAGTAAGTTGAGAAAAAGAACTTAAAAGTGAGCCTTTGGGACCCAGAGCCGATCAGTGCGCCTCTATGCATCAAGGACCCTCGTCTCAAGGGTGCTCTCTTTTTTCGCCAACAAAAAGGTCTTTGTGTTCTCACTTAACACGGCGCATATCTAACATTTCTCGGGAAGGCTCCCTACAGTAACTGCAGTTAGTTAAAGTTGGGTATTCTGAAGTTATATCATTATTACTTTGGGCTATATCGTGTGTATGTGTATGCAGTTGTAGAATTTTGAGTACCAGTTCTAAGACAGAAGAATATTGAGGGAATCTGCATGAGTACTGTAATATTATCCAGATGGAGTCCTGAAACTGCCAAAATTAATAGAAGGTTATTCTATACGCCACTATTTCTTAGTCTTTAATTTGTTAAATGTTGTGAAGACTTGTTTGCATTGTGGTCCCAAATAAGAGAAGGAAAGAAAAGAGACTTGAAGATGAAGTTAATGTAACAAAAACAGCATCAGTGAACACGACTATTGATTGTGTAATGTGACATAGTAAACAACAAATGCCACTAGGACGCCTCACAACATCTCGGCACAGAGTTGCATGTCCAAATTAGATTAAATTTTACCGTTTTAGATTAATTATCATTTATATTTTCAAGTTGTGTATGGTTATATTTAGCTAAGTACTCTATTAATAGCTGTACGTTAATGAGGTTGTAGTTCATAGTGGTTGTAATTGCAGTTTTTTTCAATCGTTTACACGCTAAATGAAAAATTAACACACAGTTAGTAAAACTCTGCTCCAAGGAGCAAAAC
>JAUYWH010000010.1:7345713-7383317 GCA_034779795.1 Ctenopoma multispine
GAGGAGGTGGCCGGGGAGAGGGAGGTCTGGGCTTCCCTACTTAGGCTGCTGCCCCCGCGACCCGACCTCGGATAAGCAGTTGATAATGGATGGATATAAAATAAATAAATAAACATTTTTGCTTTTCGAATGAAATGAATTACATTCCCAGTGCCATGTTTAAATCAGCCACACAGATGAAGAAGTGGCTCATCTAATCTCTCATTAAAACTAATGTGCTTCGCATATTTTAGTGGCAGGTATCTGCTGCCCTCTACTAGGCAACAGTGAAATACCATACACTTTTTATGAGTCTATTTTCATTAGTAAATAGCTGTCATTTACCAAAGTTATTTGTGTTTAGTATGGTCACGTTTATTGTATTTCAGTTTGTGTTTGGTTTGTTTGTATCTGTGGCTCAAAGCCATGGCAAATAAGTTGGAGAGACACCAGGTTCGCGTTTCAAAATATACCTTTACTCAAAGAACTCAGATAGAAAATGCTAAATAAAATTAAAGTGTAAATCAATAGATCAGTGAATGCATGGCAGGCTTGATGTAGGGGTGTTGTGAAGGGAAAAAACAAAACACAAAATGAATGTGGCAGTCAAAAGCCGCAAAAAAACAGACTGAATGCAGTGGATCACTTATGGTTGCTCAGGAACACTGGGCCCAGGTGCTCCTGTTCACCCAATTCAAGGTCCACCATTGTTATCTGAAAAAATAAAGCAAATAAAATCAAGGCTGGCACCACAAAACACTGAATGAAAGATTAAAAACTTTTGAATAAATATGTTGAGTGATGCTCAAGTATTGGTTTGGTAACAAGCAGAGAATATTACCTCATGTTTCCTCTTGTAAAAACTTGTGATCAAATAAAACCTCTCTCGCATCATCTGATCAGAAACTGCATGATTGAAAAGCCGTCTAGTTCCTCGTGGGCATACCGTATATACACACAAACCTGAATACACTCGCACATACAAAATATCACCTGTTTTCTTTTGTCTTCAGTTACAGCACCTATTTCTGCCAAACCTGTCTTTCACTTTGCATCATTGTAATCTATCAGTCTGCAGTGTCTGTTCTAACATGATATTTCACACTAATTTGCACCTGAATAGAGGTATATTTAGGCATATGTAGTTTCTCCAGTTCGTCGCTATCCACTTGACATGTCTTCCTTTTCACTTGCTTGATGAGTTTTCTTAATTTATATGATGCCTGTGGTGTTTATCTAATTTAGGGACCTCATGTCCTGCCTGCAGAAGCTGCATTTTGTGGGAAATGCTAATGTTTTTTTTATTGATTTGCTCATTTCTCCAGTTTAGGTCATTAATTTTACAGTGGCTTTCAGTTACTCTTCCAGCACACGTTAAAATGTACATTTGTAAAGGAGATATTTGCCTTGGACTCGTGCTTGTTGTTTCCCACAGCAGCTGTGGGGTTTATTACACATAGGATAAGTTAAAAGTCTGCACAAACTGCTGGACAACTTTGGATTGTTCTACTCTTTGAAGTGGCAGTTTTAAGAAGGATAAATCATAGGGATTTTGAAGCTTTCAACACTGACACCGAATGTGATGATGAGATGAATTGGCAGTGAGCACCACTTCCTCTGACTCCTCCAACAAGTGTTCAGCAGTGCATTCACATACACAATTACAAAGGTAAAAAGGGGCAACAGGGATAACTAAAAGGACTGTTTTAGCAGTCCTGCAAACATACCAACAACCAAGTGCAATTTCCCCTCACAAACTCTTTTAGCTCAACAAGACAAATTTTTGCCGGTGAATGGCCTTCTTCTATCACAGTGTCTAGAACCACACCAGAAATATGGAGATATTCTCACCTCCTTGTTGATTATTTTAATCGAATCCCCCCTCGCTGGGATTTCACAGAGGCTTATCAGGAGGCAGGTTGGCTGGGAATCCGTCTTGCTTGGTAAGGTGTAGAGTCTCTGGGACACAACACCTTTCTGAAGCGCCACACAAAAGCCCCCAAGCGCTGCTGAGAGTGCCAGATATCACTGCGCCCTGCAGCTCCCCAAATACACAAATACATACATTTAGTCAAAAATACAAGGGACTTTGCTGTTGGGCAGATAATGACACTGCCAATCCTGTAAAAATGCATGACTAAAGGGGTGTAAAAATAACCTAAGTTAGTGAAATGGAAAATATTGTCAACAGAAAATATACAAATATAACTTCTTTTATTCCTGAAAAACCAATAATTTTCAAATATTTCACATTATTTGTAATACAGTATAGCATGACTGGCCAGGCATGGCAAGCTATCAGCCTGTGTTGAATTGAAATGGTTCAGCTGCTTGAATCAACCAGGCTTACATCAACATTGTTTTACCGGGACAGCAAGGGTTTTTCTGCCTATTGAGAAATGGTCTAAAAAGCATAATGCATACAGACAGGCTGTCTGTGGACAGTTAAAGGGAGGAGGATAGTTTTGCTGAGATGGTAAAGCACAGAATGGGACACAGTGAGTAATTGAAAACATCCTAGACAGGATGTGGTTACAAGGCAGATGGATTACACTTTGTTGAAAAGGATGTGAAGGAAACTAATGAGTCAGTATTTCAGTAATTGTCCTTGGCTAAGAATAAGCATCGACTGAGACAAGTCTGAGACAGTCGGCCTCTCTTTGCATTTAGGACACTGTGTCACCAGAGCCTAATTGCAAAGTGGCCATTTTATTTGAGAAACCAGACAATGACACTGGACTCAAATGACAGGAGACACTGTGCAGTGTTTAACGAGTTGTGCTGCTGTAAACATACGTCCATGCTTTTCAGCGGTAATTATATAAGAGGGAGACTTAAATACAACAATATTTTTTTTACTATTCTTCTACTGATACTGTTTGTTGCTCTGTACTGTGTGCCAGTTAAATGAATTAACTGTGAAATTGTCCTTTAGCATGGTAAAAGCAGTTTTCTAAACTTAAATACACACCACCTATATTGCAGAGTTTCACATTTCATGTGTCAACTGACACCCGCAGGTGAGACCAGACACATCATGTAGACATGACAATTAGTCAAGGTACAGTAACTGGGGTGTGCTGAACTGAGAAGCAGATGTGATAAAACGGATACTTTTCTGTGCAGCCAACGCACATCAGATACTCAGGTATTTACTCGAGTTATATTTGTGTAAAATTTATAAATATATAAATGTATAAAAATCAAAAAATTTTGTTTGATTGTCTGAATCATTCCAATGCAATAAATATGCAAAAATAAACCACAGACAAGGGACAAACAGTATTGTATTTCATTTGATATATTCCTCATATAATTTCACTGTATACTGTATATAAAAAAAATCCCTTCACTCGGTTGGGGTCTCAACCTGGGATCCTCTGTGCAGTTTCTTAGATGTTAGTAACCCAGATAATAGGAGCACCCTGGTAGCCAAATGGTTACAACGCATCCCACGTATCCGCTGAGTCCCCTGTTTGGGTCTGTCTGGGGCCCTGTGCTGCACAGCATGTTTCTGTCTTCTCTCTTGTTTCCTGTCTGCCTCTGTACTAACACTATCTAAAGGCAAAATTATGCACAAAAACTAAAATAGTCATTAACAGTGTCCATGTGGTATTTCTATGTAACACCAAACCTGAACAGTAGTATACAGTATGTGTATAAAAGCCATCTATACTAAAATCTGTGGTGAAACTGATGGGTGCCTAATGATCCTTTTTAGTCCTGTAAAGACACTGTGTACCCTGAGAAATGGGATAAATAGCGCATAACATACACACTTACAGAATGAAAATAAAAAACCCCAATTCCTTATTATCAAGCAAAAAAAATGTCTGCCATCTGTGACGACCATTCTGACAAATGAATTGTGACCATTTTAACTCCTGCAGTTTAAAGTATTGTAACTGAGTTTAGCCACCTCCAGCTGCCTGTTCAGTGGAAATCATAAGAAACGAAGCCTAGCACTTTGTAGGCCAAATCAATTGATTTTTACGGTACCAGAGAGATATATGAAGGGATGTGTGTGCAAAATGTGGATACTGATGAATCGCAGGGCCAAGTGGATTTTCACAACACCTGACAATATCACGACTCTAGATTCACCACTTTGGATCTCCCTGCAGGGGAGCGAAATTGGCGAAGCAAGAAAAAAATCCAATGATAAAAATGAAGAGATAAATCAGAGAGCGAAATGGTTCTAATAATGGAAGTTGGTTAAACGTCATTGGCCGAGAGCAGTGGCCATTAAACGTCTGATATCCTTACATGACAGATGAAACTGTGTGAAACACAACTGCTACCACCCGTCATAACCTTGTTAACAGGTTCTATCATGAGTCAGTCTTGCACAAACAACGATTTTGAGAAGCTGTCGGCCCCTGTAAAATCTGCAATAATTTTTCATCCTTTTCCTCTCGAACCATTGGTGTTACGTATGATGCTTGTTAAAGAAGAATGCTCGAGCTTCGATAGGTCAAGGACAACTTTGAGATCCAATCAGCAGAGTCAAGCAGACAAAATTACAGTCATAAAAGAAGTCAAGGTGTAATGGCTGACTGGCTGGCTCGCCATACCATGCCAAGTTGGCTCTTACATGTAGCACCTGCATTAACTGAGGTAAAACTTAGGCAAGTTTGAAGCATAAGCAAATTAGCCATTCAAAATATATGAAAAAGGTCAAGATTGGTCAGTAAGGGGCGGTCAGCATGTAGCATGATTCATGACCATCATTTGTGTCTGAAAAATTAATAGAGGGTACCTGATGATAAATCATCATCCAGAACATCTTCTGACAAACTACCTGAACTGCTGTAATCTTCTGTGCCCTTTGAATGGAGACATATGCTGACTGCAAGGTCGAGATGAATGAGACAACTTAAGCACTTTGCAGTAAAAAGCGGGCACAGGCAAGGTGGGGTGTGTTTTGCTCAATAATGACATTTAATATCGACTACTTGTTGCCAATTTGAATAGGTCTCTCCTGGGTTGGGCCATATTTGTAGAAATATGTAGAAAGGAACATCACAAAACATTGCTTGAAGTAAGCCTGTTATTACTTGAAACGTCAAGTGGCAAGAAAATACCAATTTGGCTGAATCTGGCCTCCTTAATTTAATGCATTTCCTATTGAAACAGGTCTTACATTGTTCACAATTCTCTCAGGCTTTTATAGTTTGGTATTTCTAATAATTCTGATATAACATCACTCATTAATCTTCCAACAGTTGTAAATTATAAATCTATGCTTTCTGCAATCACCAAACTGGATACAGACTATGTAAGCAACATGGTAAGTGTTGCCACATAATGATTTTCTCTCTCTTTTCTTAGTTTCTGCGACTTTTGTGACTCCTTTAGTGACACGACCTGAAAAGCCTCTAAGGATTCATCTTGTTCAGTAAGCGGGTAGAGTTGCAGATGGTTCAGTTAACCACTCAGCAAGCAGAAAGAAATATGTGTGCGTAGGACTGACAGCTATCCTACAAAATTGCTGACACAATAAAAAAAGGAAATGCAAAAAGATTTGTTAATGACAAAGATTTACTAGAGGCTATCATGCCCTGTGCTGCAGATAAGGTGGTGAGGGATTACTTCCTTTGTAAAAAACAAAAAAAGTCAATGAAAGAAGAAAACTTATGTTCTATGTAATAGAAGTCATTCGACAATGTCCAGCCCAGTGCAATATCTACTGTATAAAATGATTCTTTCTCAGAGAGAAAAAAAAACTGAACACAGATACTCTGCTTTCACAGGAGATTAAACTTCAGTAGTGTTGATGCTAAGCTTGGACTCGGTGAAATCTTCTCAAAGCCAAAAATGTTTGATTATAGTTTAAACTATTGAAACAGCTTGGGGGATTGCTTGGCTTATCTCGCTCGGCATGCGCAAATTTGGAAACATCACTGACAGGATAAGATAAATAAACTGCCCTATGTGTTTTCTTCAACTATTTAAATGTAGTAAACTACCCCTTTTCCCAGGTTATATTTCACCATGTGCTACTGCTACCCTGAGGGAAGTGCCAAATAATCATTAATAAGTGCAAACACAGATGCACTGTACTCTTTGGCTAATATGCACCTGCATCCTCTCCAAACCATATGCATACAGTAGCATGCCTGTGCACACATGCACATGTTCATATTTATCTCTGTCTCCTTCTCTCTCACACTTCTTCTGTTTCTAAAATAGCAATATCAGTGATGAGCAGTGCAGCTGGAGACAATAAACTGGTAGAAGAACCAATTACCAGCAGGTGACAAGCTGGTGGTTCAGGGCTTTCAACATGTCATTATCTGCACATCGACATTTCCAAGAGCCTTGACAGGCCATTTCTGAGGCTGCCATGGCAAGCCACCATGATAAACCCAGGAAAGAAAAAGAGGATAAGAAAAGCCCATAGCCATTCATTCTTTTCATACACTTTTACTCACTTTCACAACACAATAAAGCACAGGCCGTGTGGACACATGCACATATATACAAACAAAAAACTCATATTCATATACATAGCTCTCATCTCCTACACCTCTGCTTGTCGAGCCACTCAAAAATAATTCCCTTTATATGTGAAATGGTAATTGTATTTCTGTAATCTAATCCCATTAGAACCCCATACCTCCTCTGCAAACTGCCCCGAGGCAATTACACAAAATGTCAATGAATTAAGTAATAGCTTGGTGCCAAGCCAGGGGTGCTCACCGTTGATCACTGCTGTCAGCAGAAAAACGCATCTGTCAACAGCAACACGCACGGCTGCATGTGTACACACCACACACACACACACACACACACACACACACACACACACACACACACAGTCACTAGTGTTGTTCTGCAAACCATTTAACCTCTCTGTAGGACACACACTCACACAATGCTGGTACACTGCAACCTATTTAACTCCTGTTTACAACACACAAGCTCATCCACACGCACAAAAGAGAAGAAAATGCAGTGGGTAATGCTGTGTGTGTTACTTAATCTGTGTTTCCGATAAGACACCAAAGATGGCAAAAATATTCTCTGGACTTGTTTGGCTGCAGTGTTGAAATACAGAATCGTGTATGATAAGGGGTGACAGCTATTGGGGCTACATTAAACACATACATTAAAGTGTTTGCACATAGATCATGCTTTACTGAGCACTTACTGTGCTTTATAGGAAAGAGAGAAGAGATGCTGATAGAGTTTAATAGAGTATTGAATGAGTCCCACAATGAACAACATGCTTATTATGACCATGTTGGATGGAAAAATTGATCAGTCTTAACCAAACTTAAAATGACAACCCTGCCTGCGAAAAATTACATTTGTATACAACTAAACTGCAACTGCGATTCCGTTTTGCAATAGCGTTAGTGTTTGTAGCTAATGGTGGAACGTGTATTTTTGGATGAGTGAGGCGCATTAATTAGCGCTGAGCCAGTCAAACTGAGGTGGTCGCAATTACGTTCCCCACAAAAACGTATTTGTGATTACAGTTTATTTACTTATATACGAACTTAATCTTTAGGAGACAGGGTATCCAGGAGTTGCAATTTGCAAACCCCAGAGTTAATGGGTTACCAGTCTACCAACTGCACCTCTTCCACCCCCCATCTTTTCTGCTGATTAAGCATTTAAAATAATAGGTACCGCTTTGAAAGCTAAATACATTTGCATTGACTTGAACAATCAAACAAACATACATACACACTGATTGTCAAGAGATAATGCTTATGGAGCCTTTTGCGTTGTGTTTGAGTGTTTTCCAAAGATCAGACATGTGTATTTGTGTATCTGGGGCTTTGCAAATAGTATGAGTCATTGTGGCCTCTCAAGCAGTATGAAGCAGATAGTTTCAAATTGTTCACAATATCATAGTTTTTGGCAATGATAGACTTTTTTAATTATGCATGAGTGGGAGTTACAAATATGAGGACTTGCTTTTAACTAAAACATACAAGAGACATGCCTGGTGTTGCCATTGACTATTTCTGGAATAGACCTTTTTCATAGAATGACATGCCAGAAAAAACACATGTAAAAATCAAAAGCAAACTATTTTGGCAAGAATTAAATATAATAATTTGAATAATTCCGTGCATGCCCAGATTGGCAGCATCTCCAGTGCACACCCCTTCAATACTAAAAACTTCTGTACAAGAATTGTCTCACGTTTTCATAGTTTAGGGAAGTACAATGATTTCAAAGGCAGTACATTAAGTTACACTCAAGAAGTGCACATAAATCAGCTCAGACCCTTTTCTTTCTGACACAATCAATAAAAGGGCCCCAAATCTTAACAAATTTACAGTATGAGTCAGGCGCTGAGTACATAATCTCCTCTAACTACATAATTGAGTCACTTCTTAAAACACAGCTCAGAGGGAGATTTCCATTCTCTCAGATTAACCCTTTTAGCTACAGTATATTCATAGAAATTATTGCATCCTGGTCTCAAATAGCAGTTTTAAGAAGTTTTCAGAACAACAAAAAGAGCAAAGTCTGCATGCTTTCCCTGCTCTGACAGGTCAAAATATCAGTGCAGTAAAAGTAGTCTACAAATGGGTGTGAAGGCAAACTTATGTTTTTCTTATACATCCCTGACCATAAAGGCTGTGTAAAATGTTAATAAAAATGCAATGGTTTGCAATCTGAACTTTTTTTGACACTGGGTTGTAGATTTAAAATTTGTAAAACATATGGAAAAGCAACAAGTTTATGATTTATTGCATTTCTGTCATGTTTACCCACAAGTAACATGCTCATATTGTGCTTTACACTTGCTAAGTACCCGAGATACTATATTATACTGTAATTTCAGCACAGAAGCTCAGTTGAGATGCGTTCTGGTGTTATTATAGAAGTATTCATTCAACTCTGCAGGTGTAGCGGATGAGTATACATCTCAGTTTCTGCTGGGTTCCAGGTATGAAATTGAGTTAGTGGCTCTGTAGTTGTGAACCACTGAGTTTGAGGGAGGAAAAAAACACAGCAGTTCTTAGCCAGCAGGATGCCTTTACTTGAGCACAGGAGCTGTCACTTTTCATAAAAGTACAACGTGGGCAAAGAGCAACAAAGGGGGGAAAGAAAGCAGCAAACACTGCAGATTCCAATGACAACATTTAAGAATTACTTTTTTGTATCTAGGAGAAGCGAAAGGACTCGCCACTTGCCAGTTGTTTATCTACAACAGGGTGAATGAAATTCCCTTTTTTTAATACACTTTTTGTAATTCTTTGTTCCACAACTTTGCACATAATTTCCAGAGAGACAACCATGTGCATATTTGTCGTCATGTCGCCTATACTCAACTGCAGCTGGATGTTTTCTGAAGTTTGAAACACGAATTTTACTGAGTTAATGAACAATAGTGCACCACGGTCCATCTGTAATATTCATATTTTGTTTTTTGACAGCAAAAATAACAGCAAATGTATATTATTATGTTCTGAATTGTGAGGATCTAATGGTTAGAGGCATCCGATGAGAAGAAAAGCAGGCAATAAATACTAGAGCTTCAGTGTTGTGCAGAAAATCTAGTAAAAAACAAAAATTTTTAGCGTGAAACACACTAAAACCGTATTGTATTACATTTAAACATTTAAACATCTCCAAACAGTAATTCTTTAAGGGCAATGAGATTCACTGACTTTCACTGACTCCTGAGAGTAGTTCTTGCAAGGCAGAGGACACTGATGAGCATCCTCACATATAGGGCGGTTACAGTGCTTTGCTAGGTCATTGTGCTACATATTAAAACGTCCTGACTTTGGACTACGGTTTTCTGAGAAGAGTGCAATGTTTGACACAAAAGAAGAGATTGACAGATGTGATGATGCTGTAAAACTACTAAAAGACATGCAGAGAGGGAGAGACTAGGCGCACATCATGAAAAGAGTGTAGAAAAATAGAAAATCACCTCCCTTATTCTTTAAGAATGGGTCCTCTCTGCCAATTGTTTAAATTTGTTCCTCAGTATATTTATTGCTTACTGCTTACAAATCACCAGCCTTATTAAAAAAATATACGTTTCATCAGGATGAGTGGAACTCCGGCCAGCTAAGGCAAAGTAAGATGAATTTACCGAAACAGCTTTTGCCCCGAGGCAAAAAGTTGCATCCTGTAGCTATCAATAGGTAATGTGATATGAGATCAATCAAATCCCAGCCAATATACTGCAGCCTTGCAACACCTTCTAATTGTTTTGTGGGAACAATGACAAAGTCAAGGTTGCACGGCAGCTTCAGATTACCTTGCTTGTCATCTTGCTTACAATCTTTAGGCCAGGATTTATGTCCAAACAATGATGAATGCACAACGTACCTTACTGGTGAGCAGAAAAGTTTAGTTTTCGCAGCTGGACCGCTCGTGTCCAGGATGAGCATTTAATTTCCCTTTCTGGCTCATTTGTTTCATTTCGTGGTCGTCAGCTAATTTTTGGCACTTGCCTCAGCAGAGGATTTGCTGTTTAACGCATATTGTTTATCATGTCTGCATATGCGTCTTTGCCTCATTTTTTTAATCACAGCAAAAGCGCAGCCGAGCACAGATGAGACCATTTCCTGCCCAGTGGCACCATCTGGCTGTAGACGATTCTTTTAATTGTCTTTCCTATCCTCTTTTCTTACCTCTCGCTTATTTCTCTCACCATTTTGTAACAGCTTCCTCCCTGGTCATTTCTCCCTGGCCTCACATCCTTCAGACAGCTCTCACGGTGTGATTCATCGTCCATCTTCCGCTTTCTCTCTCTTCCCACCTCCCTCACTTTCTTCACCATACGTTCGCTGCATGCCTCTCCCTCCGTGTTCCTCTCCCTCCCTCGTTCCTCACTTCTTCACCCCTTCTCTCTGTTCGTCACTGACAGCTCTGCTCCTCAGGAGCACTGAGGGGAGCAGAGAAAACAAAGATTTGGTTCAGTGGCTCTGATCTTGATTTTCTGCAGATTGGATGGAAGATTAGGAGGAGCTTTTATTCATACACCACACAATCACTTCCCCCTGCAACTGCAAACCATGACTGCAGACCACAGGGGTTGCAGCTATCAGCACAAATGTGCCATCTGTGACAAGGCGTCTCTATGTTTTCTACCTAAAACCATGACTAGTCTGGGAACACAATGTACTGAACATAGGTCCCAGAGAAGCTGGTGTGAAATGCAGGATGGGAAAGAAGAAAGAACACAATGCAATGCTTATGAGCCTAAAATAAACACAATCACATCACGACAGGAAAGAAGAAATGAATCAATCCTAGTGTAACATCTTTGTTTTGCTTTGTGTAGGTATTTTTAATAGATACAACAATTCAAACCTTTATGGATCCAGCTGTTCAGTTTGATATTACAGTTATGTTGGAATTTGAACCAAGATTGGAGTTTCAAAACAAATAAATGGTTCATGTTTGCAGGGATCTACAAACCCTAATTCTCCCATAGAAAGCTCCACGCTGAGAAGATGAACTGGAGGAATCAAAGGAGCTCACAGACCTCTGCAGTAATCTGTAGATTTAAGGGGGAAAAAAGGCAGGGGAGGACCCTGTCATAACAAAAGGGGATTACAGGGCTAGGTGTGATACTGATAGCTATAAAAAAAACTTTTAACTAATAGCGCCGTCTTTTTTCAACATATGTGATTTAGCGCAGTGATTTATTTTGGTTACAATTTTGAACAGTACTAGAGTTTCGTGCCTTTCTCTGGTGATGGGTAGAGGCTTGAATGGGCACAATGACCCCAAATGGTGAAACCAACAGGTTTCCAGTTAGTCTCATTTCAATTAGTTTCTCTACAATGCCTGCCATCTCTTCAGTAATCGATCATGTCTCTGGACAAGCCTTGCTCTGCTCACCACATGTACTGGAAAGACATAGGGAAGTTTAACATCCATAGGTGGCAAAGAAATCACATCATGCTCTTTTTTTTTTCTTTTCTATTCAGGCTAAAACAGAGAGTAGTGAAAGGGAAGAAAAGTTGAGCAGAGAAACCAGGCATACACCCAACAGCCAGGGCTGTCAGACTCTCCTCTTTCATCTGTCTGGCTTTATTTCTGCTTTGATTTTAGATTTTAAAACACCCTCTCACTTTCTCAAGAGCTGGAGATTTCATAGCCTTGGTGGGCAAGATTACAGCAATAAAAATTGTGTCTTGTAACACCAGTAATATAACCACTTGTTCTCAAAAAGGACAGAAAAAGGTGAGACTGGAAGTCAAAATATCTGTGACAAAAGCTGCTGAAAGAAGGTTAATTCTTAAGACTATTTATTTATCATAGTCACGTGAGTGGCATGCCTCTAGCTGAGTCAAAGTAGCTCAGTTTAATAGACTGCCATGGAATTTAGCAAAGACCACAACCTGCTGTTTGCTAATTAGTGAATAATAAATATTAATATTGAGCTACTTCAAATATTTAGCTAATGAAAAAAAACTATATTTTTTATAGTAGACCTTTATGTGGTACCTGTTTTCACCCTCTGTCTGAAATGGCCAGTAGGGTGTGGACCCAAAATGGAGATTGGTTTCCTGACTGGCAGCATTCATATGGAACACTTTGCGATGGCCCAGTGAGTGTGTGTGTGTGGGAGCCTTAAGTCTGGCAAGTCTTGATCTCAAGCAGACACGTAATTTTCTAATATGGACACCCTTCTCCACAACAGTGATGTTACAACTAAAAATAAGGAGAAGCACGTGTCACTCCTTTACGTACAGCCTCACAGAGCCGCTAACATACCTGTTAGCTGCCAACACAGTCTTGTTTCTCTTTTTCTGTCCAAATGTGTTATTTCTAGTTTACTATGTGTGCTGACTTGGAGCGTGTACACTAATACATGTCTCTTTTTGTTACACATGGAGCTGCAGAATGCTCGTTCCCCTTCGACATATTTTAACTGTCAGCTAAACCTGTTGTGGTCAGTTTAATATTGGCATATGTAATAAAGTGAATAACTGACTGAATGCTCCAGTCTCGTCAAGCCAGCAGCTACCTGCTGTGTTTTTTGGGGAGCACCCAGCGTGGTGCTTTCCTGAAAATACAAAAATCCATTTCTAAAGCACTTGAAAAGTTTAACCCCTCAGATTGTGAGGCGAGGCACACACTGCATGGTAATCTCCGTGTTGCATGATAGAAAATGGAGAGACGTCTGATCCTGGAGGAAAACGCTGGAGGCGTTTACAGATGAAAATAAATGCAATGGAGTCAAAGCAACATTTTAGAAAAGATGTACAAACTGCCTTTCTACCACAATGTGCGGAGAAAACAAATTATTAATGCACAAATCTGGTTTATACTTCTATGTGTCTATGCTTTGGCATGTGCTGCACCCTGTGTCTTCAGCTTTCTTCATTTCTAAACAACAACTGTCTTTTGGTTTAATTTTCTGAACTCAGGCTTGCTGACTTTGCCACAGCACTTGGATATGCACATAAAAATGCACCCAACTCGTAATCTCCCTCAGGACCACTGTAGTGATGTGACCCTAACAATACAATATCTTTGACTTTGAAAATCAAATTACATATGCCTCTCACATAAATATACATTCACATCAGTGGTAGTTTGAGGGGAAAAGAAATGGGTCGTTTACATTTTCATTATCGATTCTCCCAAAAGTGCCCTGGCACCAAATCAACTTCCAGTGCTCTTAGTCTTTTCTGCTCTGTGTCAAGAAGGAGTGGACTGTTTTTCACTCTTGCCTTTATTTCATTTTGAATGCATCAGTTTCATCCAGTTGGGAAAAAGAAATTTCAATAGTTCAAAAGTCATTCTGGGAAGTCAGCCATCTCCCAGTTCTCCCTCCTTCCTCCCTTCTCTCTCTCACTCCTTCCTGGCAGTAATTGTGTTCATGGCTAGTAGGTGCTTACATTACCACATACATGCATTATTCATGCATGTTTTTTTTAAATGCACTGTACACAGTCTTATTAACTTAAGATAACATATACCTCCCAGTTGTACCTGTTTTTGATTAACAGATGGCAAGGTCCCGGTATGTAAACCCCCCCAAAACAACTAATGCTACATGTAGCTGCCAAGAAATAAACAACCAGTTCTATAGAAAATAAGTCAGTTGTACACAGATACAGTAACTTCACAGATGAAGCCACCTTCAAGACCTGCTTGAAAGTCAGAGCTCGTCTCTATGAGTGTATTTAAATTAGCACATTCATCTGTACACAACCATTTGTGCAGCCTCACTGTTCAGGCCTGTTCATTTGGTACGACACGTCTGACCTCAGTGTCCTCTCCACTTGGCACTGAGATGAGAACCCTGTCTAATCACACTGAGCCATGCTTCAGCTCCTGCAGGATTTGGCTCGCCATCACCCTGACAATTTTTGACTCCACATGGCCCTTCTGTGGCCCAACAGCTAAATACCAACACATGCTGCTATCAATAGCATTAAATGCCAATTACATGCTCTCCCCCAGACTTTACTGGCAATTAATGGCATTGGAGCAAAGCTGTCCTGTTTCAAGTTTAATTGATGTGTGACCTGTCCTGTTGTTGTTTGTAACCTTGTAGCAAGTGAGTGCAGTCAAATTCAAAGATTTAAAGATTCAACTAATGAAGGAAGGGGGTGTGCAAAAAATATTTCTGGCAAGAAGAGGGGCTTTAGACACACACCCTCATTTATGAAATTAGACTTGAAATGTTTTGGTGATGGTTAAACCAACTGCATTAAAAAAGTAAAATGAACTAGGAATTGTATGCAGTCCTAACAAAAGCTTATTTAGTGTAGTCCACTTACATCTACTTGATGTACAGATGTACTCAGAGTTACCATTTCAGACTGCAACTGTGTGTATTCTAAACAACACAGTTATTCACATTGGGCCAACCGATGTGACGTTTCCACTGATTTGCAGGAAGAAAAACTTTTAACTTTTAACCAACTGCCGTAGAGGAATCTAGAAACCACAGCTTATGTGTATCTGTGACGATTTTCATTCATCCAGGTCACGGTTATCTCAGAGCATTTTCGGGATAACATAACTCGTGTATTTGTGCTTCAAATAGCACAAATTTCCATTTAATTTCACATTAAGTCCTAGTTTGGTAAACCCCCCAAACTGCTTTAGTGTAAAATATAACTCACTGCTAAAGTGTTTACTGGCAGAACTGGACAGTGGAAAAATGGTGTCCTCCCTCCCTTACTGACAAATGCCAGCAGTGGTCCAAGAGCAGGTGAAGATAGAAAGGTCAGTGTTCTTTTCAACTATGTTGGATCGGTGAAGCAGCAGGTTCTAATTGTGTCGGGGTACTTGGACCCGACTGATATTAGCTTGGAAGTTTTCTATGTTTCTAGATTTAGAGTTGCAATACTGTCTTCTACTGGTCTAGTAATGCAATTGCTTCTTGTTGCTATGCTATTATAAGTTTGCTTCACTCAACAAAATAAGTACACATTTTTTCACCCTGCAATTAATTAAAGAACATAATGGTAACTAATGTATGTAAGTTAGGACAGCTATTAGAATTTACAGAAATTCAACTTTTGTCCTCTGCACACAAAGGTCATTTTCGATGCAACAATTCGACCCTTTAATTAACTTTTTTCACACCAGTAAATCACACCTGAAAGATGGAAAAATAAATCTGGTATGAACAAAAGGTTACAAACCCCTCAGCTGCGCTTGCTTCAGGGAATAGAAGAAAAATGTATGCCACACCTAATAATTTAGTATATAGTCCGTAAATAATGCCTGTTATCATTTGGAGAAAAATACTGACATTTAGTTCCCTGTGTAAAACCCATACAGGGATCCATATTAATCTAAACTAGTCGGCCTGTTGGTATTTAAATAAAATTAAAACCATTTCCTTGCTACAGCATGTCCTCAGAAGCAGCTCCTCTACTGCGCCCAAGAGGGATAAAATACAAAGGGATGCTTTTGTTTCACTTCAAAACAAAACAATCATTCAGAGATTGATCTCGTGCTAGAACAACTGCTGGCACAGCAAATGTATGACGGCTTATTTCCACACTTCATCACTCTCCATGGTCAGTAAAGATTGCATCAGAGCAACACCGTCCTGCCGAGGACATGTTAGTGTAACTGGTGATTGGTTGTCTCAATTGAATTTTACTGAAGATGTTTCCTTTGGTTAGGATCAGACTAATGTGAGTACAAAGGCGAGCAGCGGGTGGGATAGAGCTGACCCAGCTAGAGGAGCTAATATAGTGGTGAGAGAAGTGCAGGGAAGACGACATTATTGCTTGCTGGATGACAAATACAGTAGGTGAATCAGTGCATTTTAACTATGCTTCACTGGCCAATAGAGCAGTGCATGATGGTAAATTAAACAAAGCTGAAATACGCCGACCTATTCACCTCGAAATGTTTTCTCAGCACTCACAATTTCACAAATTCATTACAAAATATATTTTATCCATGCATGATTTAACAGCGCATTGATTCATCTGCACCTTCCTTTCAACTGTGTTATCTGGGAAAGTAACCAAAGCTGAGCTGAGCCTTGATTCAACCCATGCAGTCTGTTATTCAGTCGGAACTGGCTTGATCCAGATATTTCGCATAACAATGCCTAACGCAGTATGGTGAGGGGGAAAAGAGAGAGACGGAGACAGCTTGGAGAGAGCTGATGAAAAATATGGGAAGTAATAAGGAACAATAACAAAAGCTGGAAGGTGGTGCAGACTACACCGTCAGCCAACCACCACCATTTGCTCTGGGGCCAAACTGGTCTTCATGCCAATATCTTTTTTTTTTTCTGCCTGCGTTTGGGAGAGAATATCATGTCAAACTTTCTGCCAGGATTTGATGATTTAATGTGTCCTCAGTTAGCAGCAAATATGGTTACTTTGTAAAAAAAAAAAAAAAACAGTGTTGTTTGACCTTTCATCCCATAAAAAAGGGGGATAAGAGAACAGCATGTGTTGTTACTAAGAGATAATTGATTATATCTTATTATATGATTATCTCCAGTTGCCCACAACAAAGAAACAAGAGGAAGTCGACAATCATGCTAGCAGCTTTGTGAGGCTCTACAGCAGCGCCTTAAGCTAAATGCAAATATCATATCATATCACTCTCACATGCTGATGTTTAAGCAGGTATGTTTACCATGTTCACCACCTACGTTTACCGTGTCAACATTTGCTAACTAGCACTGAACACAACTTTAGCTGAGCTGTAGCAAAAAAAAAACATAACTACTGTGTTCATGTGGTGGTAAATAAAATAGATTTAGCCTGCAGTCTCATCTAGTTTGGGGTAACGCCACGCGGTTGGACTGTAATGTGGACTCAGCAGGGCCATTGTAAAACTGGAAGTAACTTTTTTCTTTTTCTGACACAGTGTTATTGTCCTCCAGACAAAGTGTTAGTAATAGCTGGAACGTTGTGGAGCTCAGCGTTTACAGAAAGTACTGTATTTTTCTGCACGGCACTTTCTGCAGGAGGTTGTTTGTGATTGTCTGGAATTGCTGCTCCATTTTCATCACACACGTCTCCCCCAAAACAGCGTTGTCATTCCTCTTATTAACACGTGTGTGATGTGTCTGGATTCAGAGGAGAATCCACTCAGCAGGAAAATAACAAGGGTCGCTGGCTGTCCTCCTAGAGACGTTAGACAGCAGTCGCAAATTCGAATGCAGTACAGTTACAGTGTGTCATTCCTAAAAAAACTATAAAAAAACTGTATGCTATTAGAGCATCACCCACATCCCTAATTCATGAATTTGACCTACAATGCAAATTTGCCAACTTCAAAACTAACCCATATACAGCTACACACTCACAGACACATGCTCATGTTTGTTCTTAGGACAACAATGACGTGAGGGGAACAAGATAAGGAGAGGGAGTTAGGAAGGCGAATCCGGATTGTGCTTTTCCACTTGGTGAGGGTAAATTATGGAAAATCAGCTTACAGTAATCCCGGCACTCGATGAAGGGGGGGGATCATCCCAGGCGACTTGACACCATTGTGCACTTTTGAAAATGATGTGCTTGTTAGCGAGGAGCTATGAAACACACTCGGGTTCATATTTGCAGTATCATAGTCATTAGTGGAGCCTGTTTCTTGACTTTTCTGCATCACTGATGTTTATTGTGAGCTTGCATTCATGTGCTGAGGCTTTGTCATGTGAATGCATTTAACACACAGTGTGGTTAACACACAAATGACTGTTAACAGCAGTGATTGTTTGTGCCAGCTACCATCATGCCTGAATCCAGCAAACATCTGAATTAATCAGGTTTGGTTGCAATAAACGGACGACCTGAGTAAAGATGGCTGCCTACTGTGCCACCAGTGTTTCTCAGACCCTCTAAAATCTTCCGCCAGATGTTGTTAGTTGCTTTGAGGTGGGAGGCATGTCATGGTGTCACTTGTCACCGCCATATGTCTACACCTAGGGCACATTCTCGCCTATCGTGTTTACAGCATTTAAGCATCTGAGTCAACTTTTGGTATCTTTCATTTAGAGAGGTGAGAACTACACTTTCCTGAAAAGTCTGAAAATTAGAGCCTCCTTCAACCAAAGTGTTTATTTGAAATAAAAGCATCATTTTACCAACGTCAAAACCTCAAAACTACCAAAAAGCAAGGTTGTAGTTGCATGCTGTGGCTAGTTGTTAAACTTATAAGGTAGCAAAAGAAACCAAACACAAGGTTAAGTTCTACTGTTTCTGCCGTATGTAACATATGTAGTGTACATACTAATGAGCAGCTTTTTTTTTTCCTCATCTAAATCCTGACAAAATTCAGGGTAACAAAAATACACTGATTACTCTAATGTACGAAATTAAGTAATTAGTGTGTATGGTGTGTATAAATAGTGTTGACTCCCTCTAAGTGTTATTTGCTACCATGTATCACATGTAATGTAAGACATCATGTACATTTATGAGATTTGCTTTCATTGTAATCAAGAACAGTAATGTCGTGTTTGACAGCGTGATGGTAAGAAGACAGCATGACAACAAATAAATAAAACAATACGCATCTTCACATATTAAAAGGCAATTTGTATGGCATTTACTGATTTAAATATAATACTATAACAGCAGAATGCTGTTGCTGTCAGTTTTCATTTTCAGCATTTTCACAGATATAATGGGTGATTAGCTGGGTGTATTCTTGTGCTTCAATATACAAATATCTACAAGTATAATCTATCTGTAAATCAGCCGTTGCCTGTTCAATTTAAGTGCATGCTTGATTTCTCCTGCACCTGCCTAATGCATGCTCATGCTGCATATTCCTGCAAGCTCTGGTCTCAGTTTCCTTGTGCGATAAAAGCCGTACAGCATCAGCATTAACACACAGGCAGCCTTTTCCTCCAGGCTGTTTAATCTACCTGCAGAGTTTGTAGATAACGAAAGCCATTTCAAACCATTACATTCATGCCAAGAAATGCTCTTAAACAAATTGCTGCTGTTGTTAATTTAGGCTTTGTAACTATGTCTGTAATTTTCCACATCTGTATTCTCGTGATACATCTTTTTTATCAGTGCCACAGCTGACTTTAATTTAAAACCGGGAACAGATTCCCATTGATTTCAGAGGGAAAGTGAGCTATTAAACACTCATCCTTAAAAAAAAAGTGAACTAAGCTCTTAGTAATTTTCTTTTTGCCTCTTTCACTTCCAAGACAGGGTTTTAATCAAGAAAATGTCTCAAAGTAATTACGCCACAAAAAACAACCTAAGAAAAACAAGAGTACTTTATGAGTGGGTTAGTAAGCCACTTTCTGCTGAAAGGTGGTAAGTGTCACCTGTCCAATTACAAGATAGCAATGGCTCAGTAAAACCACTTGACACATCCATGCACTTAAAACAAGAGATTTAAAAAAAACAACAAAGTATAGACAAGTACTTTGAGATCAACAAAAACAGTAACACTGGATTACAGGCTGCTAGGTAGCTTAATTCAGTCCACTGCAGGAATGGCAGACGCCACTACTGAAGACAAATAAATGAATAAACAAATTACTGTGACGCAGTATACATGAAGTAATTACAGAATGTTAATACATTTAACGGCTGCAGAGGAAAGTAATAGTAACCATAAATACTATCAAAGACGGGGTTTGATTTCTGATGACAACTTTAAACAACCGTAAATGTTCATAATATTTGCTTCACTTTTTCAAAGGAAGCTTCTGTTTGTCTTTCTGCGAGTTCCCAAATGTGTGTTGCTCGCTCCCTGAAAACTGTAGATTTCTTATTTTTTTTTATAAGCTAATTAAAAATGGAACAGATTCCTAAAATGCTTATTGGGAATAGGGGACCAACAAGTGAGGGCTTTTGGCTGGTGGGGAATAGGTAGAGGGATTTTCAGCGGCAGTGCAGTCTGTTCACCTGAAGCCCCAAAACGCACGATTGACATTGAGGTTTTGACCTGCGTTGGCATATTGTGGGGGTACTGCTGGTGAACAGGTCTCCGTGGCTACTGTTATGAATTGTGATGGAGCATTGATAACGGTGATGATGATGGTTCATGCTAATCCTGAAAGTGGTGATGATGATTAAAGATAATAATGTGTGCGATGGTGATAATTATAATTTTGACTTTACCTTCTTGTAATGGAATCCGTCGAGCTGAACAGATGTTTGTCTAATCCAGATAGAAATCGGGAAAACTGTACAGTACAAACACAGAAGAATATTTGTTTAAAAGAATAGTATTTATTTGGTGGGGGCACCAGCTGTTACAATTGTTATTACCTAATTAAATGGCAGTTATAAGTTGTTATCACACCTATAACTATAGTTCGGAACAGACAAACTGCACATACCAGTAAGCCAGAAGTTGCAAATGATCAATACGTTACCATTAAGTGACCTCTGGCATGTGTGAGTCAAATAGCTTAACATAACTACTGTAATCGGGGGAAAACAGCTAGCCTTAGCTTAGCACAAAGGCTTACTGCCTTTGTGCTAAGCTAAGCTCATCAACAGTATGTAGCATACAAATGTTCAGTGTATCAAAGTTCTCATGAAATTCTCAGCAAGGAAGTGATTAACTGCATTTTCCAAATTGCCAAACTACTCCTTACATGTTCACAGATAATGTGGATTTTGTATAAACCAAATACTGGTGATAGATAGATGCAGAATCCTGTAAGTGACATCTGATAAGATAGTAAGAAGTTGCTGCACCTTGTCGATGCAGACCTATACATATACCGTATACACATTGTTCATATAAGTTATTCAACATTTTTTGTAATATCACGCACTGTATTGAACACTAAGCACAGTAACAAGTTTTCATTATAATTTTAGCTGTAGACTGGATCATGCCGTTAATCATTATGTGTGGTGCCACATGGGAACAACGTTTGAACCAGCATTTGCCTAACAGCCATCCAGGCAGCAGAGGATTTGACATTTAGATGCTTCCGCATCTTAGATAGAGTACTATAACTGGCAGAGATACAGAACCATTTGTTTTCCCTTGATGTGATTGGCTCGCTGTCAGATAGATTATACAGTAGCCAGCAGGGATAAACAACAAGCAAAGAAAGCCAAAGTATAGGCTAACTGAGCTAGTCAAATGTTAATACCTCAAAAAGTTACAGGTATCTTTGACTGCTGACTTTGATGTATCTCAACCACCAAAGACACATTTTATCAGCATCTGGTGGTAATGTCAGACTGGCTTGTTGGTGGCAGATGGGTGGGCTTCCACTTTGTCATATGTCCACATCCTGTGCCTCTGTGTGGCTTAGTGAGGCGCTTTGTGTTATCCCCTCACTTTCCTTCCTCTCCCTCTCTGATCTCCTCCCTCCTCTTTATCCTCCTGCTGTAGTTTTTTTTTTTCTCTCCAGCTCCTATTTCCAGGCCCAGATCTGTGTGTGCACGGGTCAAGCCAGTCAGTATGGAAAGCAGAATCTGACAAATAGCTTGAGTGAAGTTAGTGAGGAGGGATTAGCTCCTGTATGGCAGTCATACAGACTGTTTTGTAGACAATTCTGCAATGCCCTTCACTTCCACTAGGGGCTGCAAGAGCGAGTGTGTGGATAGATGCACAGAGAGTGTGACTCTTACTTAACCCACTCAACATGAACTTCACTTTCCCTCGTTCTATTCTCCTTCTCTGTAAAACCTTCACTCTTTCCAAATCATTTTCATGTCAATGATGTGTGAGTGTGCAACTTCTCAGCACATAAAAAAAAATGTATATCTAGTATCTTGCCTTCTGTTTTTGATATGAACATGTGGGGGAAACAAATATGTTTCATGTGAGAAACAGTTTACATTCTAAACTATTTCTTTACCCATGTCTGGTGCAGCTCGATATTCCAAAACAGTAACGTCATATCCGCAAGAAAGTTACGTAAAGGCATCTGATCCACAAGGTTTATTCCCTCACAGGGACCTCTTACGCCTCGCAAATTGCTGATGCATTGCAGGTTTAACAGACCAGCTCCAGTTCTTCCAGTTATAATGCCTCTCAAATGCTGATCCCTTGCCATAATAGAACCAGCAAAGTGGAGAAAGCCTCGGGACAGAGTGGGCTGCATAAGACACTAACAGAGAGCAGAGAGGAGAGCAAAGCTCTATTGGATAACTGCCTGGCTTTTTCCACAGCACTTGACCCTGGCACATACGCCACCCCTGCCTCCCTCCTTTCCCTCCACCTTCTTCCCCTCCTCAGCACCGACAAATGAAGTGTCCCCGCTCTCGGCTCTGATCCTGAGAACCTATGACAGCCAAAGCCTTCCTGCTCTCTGAAGTAAGTCCTGGCAGCGATAGGCTAGTTTACTATTCCCCACTCCAGCCCAAGCTGCAAGGCATGAACACGGGCGAGACAAAGCCTGTGTGACTGCAGTGAATAAAAAGACTGAGAGAAATAAGAGGAAAGGAAAAAGGGTGCTTGACCTTACCTGTCAGAGTGTAACTTTAAGTGTACGCTGGGTGAGAAATGCTGCTCTGTCATGCTGAGTTTTAAGAAAGGAAGGGGGAAAAAGTGCAAGCAACTTAATTCATATTTTTTTTCTATGACTCCTTAAAATTCATACTTCACGAGTGGTTTATAACTATTGTTATTGGTGATAATATGTTATCATTTTAATGTTTAATAGAGCAGTTAGTGAAGCATTTGTTAATGCTTTGCATATAGCAATATGTCATTTCTAAGACTCTATTTGATATATTTAAAAAGAAAATCCTTGTTGTTCATCTTAATGTCTCACTAGAAAGCGACAAACTTTTCATCATATGCTGCTTTTCATCATCATCAATTTTAATTAAACATTAAGTCAACGAGCTACAACCTAACTGTGTTTTAGTAATGTTAGTCATGTATAAATGTTTTTTATAAACAAGCAATAAACGATTAACAAATACAACATCTGGGTCACAATAGCAGCTGTATATCTTTCTTATTAGAATTATTATTTCATGCTAGTACATTTTTAATGTTAATAATACCTGATGTTACTTAACACTTTGGGGGTTTGTTGGGTTTTCTTCCACCTGGCCATAAAAAAAATCTTACTAATGGATTATTACTGATCTATAATGTATTAATGAATGATTCATGCATTCTTAATAACACCATTAGTTGTCAGTGTCATTGTAAAGTAGGCAGAGGTAGGGTCGGCAGTCGATGTAGTTGTAACAGCAGCACGTGCTTTTTAATATATAACACAATTTCCATCATAATCACATTGCAAGTTCACTAACTCAGTCACTGTTGACGCTGTGTGTGAGTAAGATTGGTACGTCCACTTACTCTTGTTAAGCCAAACTTCTCGTCTTGTTCTCGATGTAGCAGCCTTTGAAAGTAATGCGCTCCGACGTGGTTTAAGTCACTGTTTTTTAGTGTGCCAGGGAAGACTTTGGTCCAGCCCTGTTGTAAATTGTATCTTGTTATAAAGGAGTATTCAATAATTTGCTGTTTTTTTGGATGTACTACACTGGTGATCTATCCACTGGTTTGTTTTGGCCCAGACCAGAGCTCAGAGCCTCCACCCATTTGTACAAGGCCTCTTACAAACAGATTATCATCAATCCACCGTGGTAAGGCAATCATGTCTCTTTAAGACAGACTGCTCTGTTAAGGTGCTCCATAATTTAATATCCTTGTCATTCTTTATCTCCCTTCTTTTTCCCCCTCCCTCTCTCCATCAGCTCGACAAAGTCATGCTGAGTTTCTTAAAATGTATTAAATTATGATGTGTCATGAAAGTAATTCTCTCCTCGGTGTATGAATCACATGACGGATCCCTCTCTGACCTTACCTTTGACACACTGTACGCACATAGCGGGGTAATAGATTAAAATTAGCATCAAGTTCCTTAAATTATTGACCCTGGCCCAGTTTTTTTTTTTGGCCTCCTGTCAGCAATCAGTTTACAGGGAGGTGTGAGTGCTAATGCTAAATGGAGGGAGGATGGAGAGTTGGGGGCGCCTTACTTCACCTTGCTGTCAAAGTTCCCGATAGTCTTCCATCAAGACTTCTGGGGAATGAATGGGTGAGGTGTGGGGGAGACTACAGTTTCAGCATTTCAACACTACATCATGAAATGACTTGTTGGTGCACTCTTAATAATGTATCATTAAAAATTCATGGATGAAATTTGAATTAATTCAATTTTTAATACCCACCATTTATTATTAAGCCTTTTCCAATGAATATTTCACATTCTAATCTTATTAACAGAATAGAGTGTTAAGACTTTCTTTGCCACACAACAGATTTCCCTTAACTTGTGTTTACTCATCATAAATCCATTCTGCAGCAGTCTCCAGTGTAATTCACTTGGACAAAATGAAGAGACTGGCATGCACATTGCTCGTTTATTTAAAGAAAAGAGAGAGACATTTGTACAATTGCTCATTTGTTTGCTTTATTAAGTCTGAATATACACGCCCTCTTGGAATTTCACATCAGCTGCGGTATGCAATAGGAAGAAATTATCACATGCTTGACCTTCAATGCAGCCTATATTTGTATGCCAGATGATGTATTCGCAGCCTGAGAGTTATTTGGCTTCTGTAGAGCTGAATGGGATCTACGTATTTGGATCTAAACATCTCTTTAGCCACATATATTGTACTCATGCCATTTTAGTACTTGTGGGCAACGGCTCACTGGCCACAGCACTCAATGCACTGTATGTGCTAGTGTTTTATTAATTCCTAACAACCTGCAGCAGAAACAGTAAAGCAGTGTTTTCTCTTTAATTGTTCCACTGTTTACCTTGCTGTATACACTGTACCTTGCTCATCACACAAGCTGTTTTATGGATCTCTGTGTTGTCACTTCTTTTTCCTCTTCTCAAGCGACAGCATCTGTGTTTATGTGGTGGCGGAGGGTCAGATCACCTGTGTTTGTGTACACAGGTCAGATCCATGGGGAGTTGTCACTGGCTCTCAGTGTCTCTAATGAACTCCAGCTGTATGACTGACAGACGGGTTATAGGCCGGGAGTAAACTGCTGAGCGACATGCCGAGCTGCTGTGTGTGTGACTGATTGGATACATGCTTAATGAAGCAATGCACACACACACACACGCACAAGCTATACAGTGACAGATATCTGTTTAGGGCCATGCTGTAGGGATGGTGTTTGAGAGAGTGAACATTTGTGTGTGTCATGTTAATGTTTGTGAAGTGGTATTTGCAAGTGCAGGAAAAAGCAAACACTTGAACCTATTGTCGGGACAACATCAGAAACGCGTAAGTTGTGGAAACATTATGGTTTGGTTGAGTTTAAGCAAAAACTCTGGGTTCTATAATAAGTGAAAAGTCAAAATAAACAGAGTTAAAACGTGACATAACTTTTACCTGGAACGGTCATTGTCACAACATAATATCTCACATATCTCTCTACAGGCCACGCCCACTTCTATTTTTAATTGTTTTCAAACTAGTGTTACTTTAACTTTTTAATACACTACGTTACAGATGGGAAATGTTGCACTCTACAGTCGTTTAACACTTTTAGTTACTAGTTATGTTTTGGGGACATTTTGAAGATGTACAGGCTGAAGTGAAACAATATAGATTAATGAAGGCTGTGGTAGTACTACCTCCAATAATAAAAAAATCCTTTTATTCACAACATGCACATATATATATATATTATCAACACTAGTAAAAGTCATTACTGTTTGAGATAAATTGTTTTCTCAGTGGAGTATTTTTGTCATAAAAAAAATGACCAAGCTAATCTGCTTCTATATGCTTTTAAATGAGTTCAAAATTGTAACATGATGACTTGCGATGATGAAGTTGTATTTGAGTCCACTGGCAGCGTGTATCCACAGGTCTATGGCATGTGACAGCTAGTTATAGATTTGTCAGTGTGTAAAGGGTTTTGTTTTGAGTATCCTAAATATTAGTATCACAGCTATTTGGCCTAAGTGTTGTAAAAAGAAATGATCTGGGCCCTAGATCTTAACAGCATACATGTTTTACAGCATGGACTTTGTCCTCCCTTTTAAATTCAATGTAGACGGCGCATTCAACACAGAGGACTGCCCTTGAAAAACCATCACTCATATTCTTCATCAAAACAACACTTTTGGCAGCCGACTCAGGGGAATCCAAGGTAATATAACAGAAAATAGTCAACATCTCATACTGTCGCCGTCCTCCTGCGATGCCTTTTTTTTTTTGGTTTGTTTTTCATTTTTCTTCTTTAATGACGAATACTTGAACCTCAGGTGTGTAGTACCTCGATCTGTGTGGCTTTGTTGTCTTGTCAGTGTCACGACTTTGAAGTCATACTTTACATTGCACAACGCTCATTTCCTTTCTTTTTCCATTTATTTATTTATTTGCCCATGGCAGTCCAATATCATTATTTTCCCGCTGAATGAAAAAGAATGAAATGGTGATGATAAAAGAAGAAAAAAAGATAGTAAGAAACCCTGCCAACTTTTTCACCACTTCTTGACTCGTTTCAAAACTCAGTTACTCTTTCAATTATTCTATACTAGAAAGATCTCTCCAAAGAGGTGACAACACTGACAAAGCTAGTGTAACATCTATCAGCTTGAAAATAATTTGATGTCAGTCACTTTTTATTTGTTGCATATCGAGGACAGTGGTGCTGAAATTGATTCACAGTGACAGATTTTTTTTTTCTATTGGGGGGGGGGGGGGACGGAGGGGGGGCACGGGGGCTTATGGTACAAAGAGAGGAAATGAGAAAAGGGTTGTGGTTTACCATGCAACGATCCTTTTATTCTGTCCCTCAACTTAATTGGAGTAGTCCAGCTACACAGACCATCAGAATCTAGCTATGGCAATAAATATTTTCCATGTTGTTGCTTCATAAGAAAATCTATATGTATTTATGCGTTGTCCCTCAAATCAATACCACAAAAAGGCAGCAGGTGTGCACAGCAACGCTCAATCGTTTTGGGTACAACTGACAGCAATCCCGAGTATGCGACATTGCAGCAGATTTGTTAACAGCGAGCTCCCAATTTGATTTGATGTAATCCTGTCCCAGTTCATTGTGGGGATCTGTAGCTAGAGCAGAGACGGAGCCGGAGAGCTTATCTTTGTGTCTGTGTGCTGCAGGCTGGGTAGGCACTAAAATCTGTGGAGTGATATTCAGCACTAGCCACTGAACTAGAGATTACTCCTGCCCCTCTACAAAGCAAACTACATAAATGCACATGCACGCTAACCCTGCAGGTGTCAGGTGTGGCCTTCCACATGCACGCACACACATGTACATGTAAATGCACACGCTGTGTATTTTACACCGAATATTCCTCACTCTAATGACTGCTCGTGGCTGTGCGACTCTGACTGCTGCTAATGCCGCTACTGCTGTGTTAACAGCAGATAAATGGCACCGCACAGTCTACATTACATTAGATCCCCAATCAAGAGGTAATGGGGGTTGTCATGGCAACCACATCCAACAGGAAAGGGGAGGATGAGGGGAAGGGCAAGGCTGAACCATCAAGGAATATACTGTGGCAGGAGCAAATGCACCGTGAGCTGTATTTCTGTCTCAACCTTCCAATTGAAGTTTTGCTTCTTTGTCAGACAAAGTTGATGAGAAAAATTGCGTATATGTAGCTCTTAGTGGACTTATCTGTAAACTCCTTTCATTTTATTAGATCCAGACAGTACAATTTAAAAGATAATTCCTTTATGGTTGAAGCTGCTGATACAAGACCTGAGCAACAATTCTTTAATCCATATCTTGAACTGAGATCTTAAAAAAAAAAAAAAACTAAGTCATGTCTGTAAAATCTCTCTGGGTGTAATAGCCCATGTAATTATAACAGTCATAACTGATCACAGTTGGTTTTTACATTTTGCATAATGAGCATGTACAGGCCACAAGCGCACAGATTCCTGTATCTGGGGCAAGCTGTTTCAGTATGAAGTGTGAGTCTTATTTCTTTTCATACTTTTTAATTCTTTTGACAAACTTCCACCCCTCTGGATATACTTCACTGACAAATAAAACACATCTGAACACCTCCTTTCAGAAAGAGCTTCTTTTATTCCTCCACTTGCACTAACCCTCACAAACTGACTCCAGGACAAAGATCCAACACACATTGAACTGACAGCGTGAAAGGCTTGATAATGTTTGCCTAAGAAGACACCAATAACTTTTATTGCATTGCTTTGTCTCACATGGCCTGATGCAGTGTGACAGGAAAGTGCTGAAACAATGTGTTTGTTGATGTCTTTCTGCGTCAAGTGAAAGGTTAATTTTCTTAAGGTTTCAAGAATATAAATAAACAAATACCCAATGACTATAGCCCAGTCCACTTTTAGTGATGTAGATTTATCTATCTATCTATGTTTATATATGGAAGTAAATACTGCCTATACCCTTGTACCCGTATGTAATAAAAAAAAATAAAACAGAAATCCATCTTTTCATTGTTGACATATGACATATTTTGGGTACATGGTGTATTCTGTGGTATCTTGCTATCTGATCAAGTCAAAAAAAGTATATATGAATTGTCCATATCTGACTTTTATGCCAAAAAGTACTACTTCTTGACAGAATCCATAGAGTATGTGGCCTTCAGTGCTTTTCTTCTCGTCCCCTCCCCTTTCGTATAATCAAAACAGCAAATAGTAAGTAAGGCAGAGTCAAATAGTTTCATCTGTGTTTTTATATTTCTCCAAAAGGCTTTTTTTTTTCTTTGAGCAATGTACACAGCTTAATTTAACATACTGCAGCTGCTGTGTATGATTTATTTGATAAACACCATTTTCAGACCCTCAGAAACCTTGACATTTACTTTGCTGTTTTCACCCAACAAACCACGCTGGCTCTTTAAAAATTGGGAGCGACTGCTTATGTCTTCGGAAACCTTGAGGCTGCGATTTGCAGTGCTGCCGCTGACATCTGACTTGTCAAACTAAACTCCGTTGCAGCACTGAATTTTTCATAATTCTGTTTGCTGGCAAGCGACAACAATGCACTTAGATTTTCTGCTTTTCTTCTTAACCCCTCCCACACCGTTTTAGTTCTCTTGTTGTCTTCTTCTGTCGTAGTTGTGAGGAAAATATCTCCTCAGGTCTCACCTTTCAAATGTTGAGAAACGCTCACAACCTTGACAGAAACTGTAAACGTTTTGCCCCCCTGTAAATATTAGACTTTGTGTGAGATAGAAATTTTTGAGGCAGCCGGCACAGAGCCAGAGGGCAAACATGCAAACCTTGATTAACTTGTGTAGTGCTTAGTTTCTCCCAAGGAAAGCACAAGCTCTGCTGCCTCATCCTGTAGATTTCTATACATAGCATCTTGTTTGATCTACTTTATTTGTTTCTGTATTCGAAGAACTGCCAGACATTTGTAAAAGAATTGGGAAAAGAGTCTGTAAAATGAAAAGAGGCGGAGGTGAGAATAAATATGGCAACATTCCTATAAGCGTGATTGAAATCTTACCTGGCTCAGTGTCATGGGGAAGTTTATAGTGTTCTTAATATACTGTCAGATAGATAATGGAATATGATTTCAAAGGGTTTCAAATGTATTCCATCATTCGCTCACAGTCGCCACACTAGAACATTATTGGTAAAAATATACTGTACCCAATATCTTCTCTCAGGCAGCAGAGAGCATAAAATAAACCTTTAATCACTGAAGAGTGAACACAATGTCCACAGAGCTGCTAAGCTGTCCAGATAAAGAGGCGTTCAGTGTATGTGCTTCTGCCAGTGTTAGCTTTCATGCATTCTTTTGATTGTGTTAAGGTGTACGTGTTTGTGCGTCGTGTATTTTATGTGATTTCACAAAAGACTCTTTTTTTTTTTTTTGGGGGGGGGGGGGGGGGGGGGGGGCGCTGCATATGTATACTGAAATGCTGAATAAATGCTGTCAACACAAAGTGAAGTGAAAAAAGCATACGCATTTTCTGACACATCTAAATTATAGTATGTGGTAATATAACATTGGACAAGCACATTTTAGCTGTTTGTTTTTTTTAATATTTTAATATATTAGGTAAAGAGGATCTTTTCTAAAATACTGCATTATCATGACCCATAGTCAGTGGTCACTGTTAACTGACACCAGCAGTCCTGTAAGGCAACATCAGTGTTTCCAGCCAGTGCCCCTGTGTTGACCAACCCCCTCTAGTGGTTGTGGTAGAACAAAGTTCTGCAGAAACTAGATTACGATAATGAAAGAGACGTCTGTGAAACTGTTGGCAGGACCGCTTGCGTTTTAAAGAAGGTCAGTTATCACTATTTTTGCATTACGAATTTAAAATGTGAAACTTTCAGCTCAGAAAAGACATATTCATTGTTGATTGGTTGGGATGTCATCTCTAATGCTGATGTGCAGAAACTGGAAGCTAGAGAAATGTCTTGTCTTATGCACAAATGATCGGGCACCTTCTCTGCGGCCACACTGGACCCAATAAGCATTTTTCCCCTAGAGAATAATTATAAAAGGAGCAGCTTTATCATAATGAATATATCATACCATATCATACAAATTAATAATTTGAAAAGTCTGGAAGCACATAGGATTATTTTATTTTATCTTCTTATATGTGTGCAGGGAGCAGAGAAGCATGACCGGAGGAGGTTGCTAGATCTATAGGTCCAAAAACGGAGCAGCGTAAGGATCGACCGGGTAATTATTAAGGCTGAAATCTGGAAGAATGAGAACTGTTTAGTTCCATTGTATTATGATTGACTTGGCTGTCTCTCATTACAGTCATTTTATCATCATCACATCACTCAGGGATCCGATGTTTCTAAGCCACTTGTTCAGATCACAGCAGGATCTTGATCTTGTAGCTGTACCAGTACACTACACTACACACTACTTCAGTCTGTTTTCTTTAGAGAAACAGACTAAACTAGAGACACTTGTGTGACAGGTTGATGCTGCCCAGTTTTACCCTGGTGCACATCCTCTGTGCGTTAACTTTCTGCCGCTGTCCAGGGTGCAAACACACAATCACACAACATCCAGATGTAGCCACAATTGCACAATTACAAGCTCACACCTCCTCACAACACACATGTTCACTTTCCACCCAGCTCATCTAATGTGACATGAACAGAGAGTTCATAATTAAAGGCTGCTCAAATATCTGCCCAACTATTCCTTCGGAAATATGGTTTCATAATGAGGAAGTTTCACAATGGAAGCCCAGCCTCTTTGTCCCCATGGGAGGGAATAATACCAACCTTCATTAATTATGACTTAATGAAATACAAAATTGTCCCAGGTGCTGCTTGACTGACAGGTAGTCTTACAACAGAGGAAAGGCCCATTAAATGTATATAAGCCTCACAGTACAATGTTAGCCTCTAATTGGCAATTTACCACCTGCTCAATAGTCAGGATTGCATTTCCAGTGTCTGTAGAGGTATAAGCAACATTTTTTTTTTTTCAACATCCAGATTAATTTCTTAAAAGCCTGCCTCTAAAAAAGTGTCAGGCTTGCAAATAAAGGGATGTGATTTAAGGGGGGAAAGTGTCTTCAAAGTATTGTGAAAGGGCTCCAAGGAAATGACAGAAAGACAGAGAGAGGGGAAGATAGGAAAACAGAAAGAAAGAGGCTAGAAGCATTAAATATGAGCGAAATAAATTTGCTTAGCAGGTACTTCTGTCAGAGTCGCCTCCGCTGAAAGAGGAGATCTGTCTTGGCGGTCCTGCGCTGCCATTTCATCTAATCCATCTCTCCATTTTTTTGTGAGCTTGGGAATATGTCTTTCACAGGCCACTCATTTTTAACACACTTACTATTAATATATTGGTAGTTTTATGTGTTTTGTTCATACATTGGTCCAACCAAGTCTGCCATTCACTGCCAGATGAAATTATAGTGACATGTAATGCAAACTTCATAAGCTATTTCTTTAATATGCTGTTAATGTTTTACTGTAGGTGAAATTTTTTAACAAAAACGCCAAATGATATATTGGATGCAGACAAAATGTGAATATTTACGGCCACCTTTGCAATGATCCTCACAGAGTTTGTATTTCTCTCTCTGTTGTCATTCTTCTTTTAAACTAGCTTTCTACTCATTTGGCTCATGTAGTAGCTGGAAGAAATACAAGTCATGACCTCACTTAGGTGCGAACGACAAATTATTGGTTACTCGCATATACAGATATCACTCTTTGAGAGTTTAAAAAGCCCTAGTCCCAGTCTTAACTACAAAAAACACTCCTTCCATGAATCCATCAGAGATAATAAGTATATTTTCTCCTCTGTAATAGCGGCCTTTTTAGAGAATGAACCCAAAATCAACATCATATTTTTTTTAAACCTGAGTCTACTTAAACACTTCATCTTCAGAATACTTTTTATTGGAGAATATTATCATACCAGTGTGGGTTTGTTCACATTGTTGTGTATCTGTTGCAGTTATGTCTCCTATGTCCACCGCATTCTTCATGTTATTTTATACATATTAAATGGGCAGGCCTGTTTGTTTTCGGTGCTTTGTTGTTATCTACTGTGCTGGAGGACAGATTTATAATCTTGTCCTTTGCAGGAGGCACTCTATAAGGACAGGAGCAGTTTATATTCAGTGCCCCAGTAATAGTGTTTTACATGTGGGAAGTCAGTGAGGGATCTTTCTTTTTTATATATAAGCAAAAAGAGTTAAAAATGAATTATGCATTGTAGGGCAGAGAGAAATTGGAGGATCCAATTGCTAGCTGAAGCAACTTGAAAAAAGTTGATTCATTTACATTTTACTGTCTGTTGAATGGGCAGTGTGCTGTGGTGGTTAGCGCTGTCGCCTCACAGCAAGCAGAACGCGGGTTCAGATCCACAGGTCGGCCTCTAAAATTGCCCATAGGTGTGAATGTGACTGTCAGTGGTTGTCTGTCTCTATATGTCAGCCCTGTGACAAACTGGAGACCTGTCCAGGATGTACCCCGCGTCTCATCCAATGATAGCTGGGATAGAGTCCAGTATCCCTGCGACCCTCAAGAGGGCAAGTGGTTAGGATAATGGATGGCCGTCTGTTGCGTAATACGTCTTAATTCTTGGAGTTTAGACTGACATGTAAAAAACCTAATTATTCATAATATAATTTTTTTGCTTTTTATCCAGCCTGCGGACATATACAGCACACAAAGTGCCGGGGCTGTCAAAGGCTAATGTGTTATTTCCTGTGATTCACAAGAGCTGCTGTCAAGGGTCATTGATAGAAGAGTGTATTACGTCGGTGGTGAGGACTGTTTTATTCTAGTATGGAAGAAACTATTTATTGAAATAGTATTCAAAATTCTGTTCCACAGCTGGAGTGAAAGAATAATCCTGTCCTGATTGTCCTTTGAAAGTGGGTCCACAAATTACTAGTGTCAATACATACAGGTGGTACTTAAAAAGTATGAAAATGACAAATGCCCTTCACTTGCGTGCTCCGACAACTCACAAAAATGATATGGCCCTGCTGAGGAAACGTGATCCAAAATGGGTCCAGCCATTTCTCCTTTCCTGTTGGTTAGTAAGTATTGGAATAACTTTTTAAATGTGTGATAATTAAAAGAATGGGGGGGGCAGTGAACTGGCAGTGAAAGTACACTGCATTTTCCCCACTAAGTTCTCCATAATGGTGAGGTGAGTCAGTTGCCTTAATTAGTTTAGTCTTTCTTCTACCTCTCTCTTGTGGAGTCATTAATGTCGACATGAACATTTTTCTCTCATTTGAATGGGTAAATAATGAAAGCAGAGTGACAGTCGGAGGGTGAGCTAGTCACAACTTCCTAAAGCAGCAGGAAGGCAGCAATTAACAGGATCTGACAACCCAGAGGGACACAAACGCATACATCACGCCGCACACAACACATAGACACATACAGTAATATATTCAGTATATACTGATATAACATACGGACCGAGCAAACATTAGACGAGCTTATTATTTCATGTGCTTCAAGAAATGAATGCGCATGACGTGTGTATTTAATAACAGAAATCACACCCGCACAAAATCTGTCCCGAGCTCATTCTGATGCTCCTATGTGTGCCGTTGAAACCTTAGCCTGGACTTCTTGTCAAGGCGTGAAACCTCACACACAAAACAGTGTCCATCCCATCAGAGAGCTAGACGGACTATTGTTCAATTAGCAAATGAAAGCCAAAGTTGTTGGGATGCTGCTCTCCTCCATAAATTTAGCAGCGATAATTAATTGTAGCGAGTAAAAACAGTCATCAGGGAGATGAACCATTGGAGAGTTAGGTAAACAAACCCTTATCTATTATGGGTGAGCGGCTGATAAGGATTGATGAGAAAAGTTTGATTTTCACAATAAACGAAAATGTACAATGGGTAAAACTTTTCTCACACTTGATTCAACTGAGACACAACTGTCACAGGGATGAAATCAAGATTTAATTACATTAATAAAATAGTTATTTTCTTTCTTTTGTTGATTGCAAACAATGTGAAATAATTGACTGTGACAGATATAAAATTGACAGTTTAGTGCAATTTTCAGGCACAGAATTAAAGTTGCAATCTTAAAAATATTAATTACATTAAATCTTAGCTTTTATAATATTTATGGTTGACATTCTTATAATCACTCAGTTTATTTCAAGTCATTTTATGTTAAACATAATTACTCCTTCCTCTCTGGGGGTGGGGTTTTTGTTCCACTTGCGCAGACATGAACCTGTGTCAACAAATCATCAAGTGAAGCCTGAGACTTGCAAACAGAGACAGAAAAACATAACCTGTATTTTGTGCTCAGTTTGGTAACACAACCGTTTATCACCTTTATACTTTAGATTTAAGCTTCAAACTATTTTGTAATTATGACAAGTTTTTTCACAATAATGAAATACAACGGTCTCAGCCGCTCTGAAGTACTGCTCCCAGCTAAAAGCCGGCAGCCCAATCCCTGCCGGTCCCCAGCCGGCTTGCAGACGGAGACAGACGTCCTCCTTCTCCTGTTTCCTAATGAGACATGTCTAGATTCCACAGTAAACACACCCATTCAAGCGACATTCATTCAATTTCAGGGTGCCACCATTAGATGGATCTTCACAAAAACAAATTTCACAGGCAGTGATTCAACAGTAATGTAGGCAGAGTTGGCGTGTCTTTGTTTAGGCCATGGTTCACACAGTTTGTTTCCCAAGACTTACTGTAATTGCTGGAACTAACTAAGTCATAATTATGAGTCATGATTATGAGAAGTTTTTTTTTTTTTTTTAAAGGTATTAGTGTTAACTTCAGCAGGTCCTCTGGAATTGCGGCCGCTCAACATTACAACTATGAAGTGACTGTGGCAAAATTCAGCTTTTCTGCTCAGCAGGCCAATTAACACATGCACTGTAATTCATATTCCCCTTTTTTTCCCTTTCTATTGTCTCCCCTGCATTCCAAGTAAAGTTTAGTAATACTTCAGTTGATGTATAGGTAGAAACTTTAACAGCAAAGCAGTCTTTCTCAACAACACTTTTCAATTCTCCTCCCACTCCCTTAAGCTCATTTTGTGTCAAGGTATGAAATTAATTCAAGCTCATTAGTCTCAACATAATATACGATGGTGAAAATTAAATACCCGAGCCTCTCAGAGTGACGCACCTTAGCAAAGTATGTCACACTATAGGGAAGAAAGTTGAGTGAGAGAGTGATGGGTGGCGGAGCCAGAGGGAGGACAAAACAGAGCAGCAAGGCAGGAAAAATGGAGGAGTAGATGGAGACTGCCTGATTGGAAAATGGATCGGTGACAAAAAGCCACAGCTTGGAGCTAAGATTAGGAATCCATCTGTCTTGAATGAAAAATTCAAATATACGCTGGTGAGGAGAGGCATATTACTAAAAGGATGGATGTGGAGAAAATGTAAAAGAATGACAGCCTCTTAACATCCAGAAGGGTCAGCGTTCACCCAGACTGTTATGTAGCTTGGAGTAGGAGAGCTCCTATGATCCTGCAGCATATGTGCTGTTGCATTTGTGAGGAGACTGATAGGAACGAATTAATATGTTCAAAGGAGTGTTTCTATAAACAGAATGACACAGTGAACAGTTGATTATACATAGATCACTCAGAGTGAGTCCCGTACTTTCTATCTGGCAATTACCGGGCGAAACACACCGAAAAACAGCCATGTGTTTTTAAAAAATGTTAGTGGTGTGTGAGACAATTAGATATGATCCAGGAGAAACAAAAAAGAAAATAATTACTATTCAAAAAGCCCTGCTCATGTGATAGATCCATAATTTATAAAGCTTCTGATGCCACGAGGGGTGTTAATTACTACAAAATAAAGGAGAATTTCACAACTCTACAAAGTTATCGTGATCAATTAAACCTTTAAAAGTTTTTAAATAAATAAGGTGACTGTATTTTTCCATATATTAATATTAATATAATATTGAATTAGAAGTGTTATGTTGACTTGACTGCTCAGTTAAATGGACGTTACATTTACATTAATAGACAAACATTTTCTTTCACTTTACATTTTTCAGCTAAAAAAAATCAGTTCAGTTCTAGCTCCAGCCATTTTTTTAGCGGCGTCTGGGAGACAGTGTGCGAAGCTGACCCCAGTGACTTCATTTAAATTACAGTATAACCTTCATCATGGTTAGTACTGTTTTTGAATGGTTTCTTCCATCTACAGAGCTGAAGAGTCTGAAGAGGTTTAACTTTCAAACAGTACATGCTGTAACGTCTGCTCGTTTCTTTAAATAAAAAAAGTTCTTTTAATGAGTTGAGTGAACTCTCAGCAGTTTATGCATTCAGCTTATTATTTCACATCAAAAAGCCTCAAGTCAGAACAACGTGTGTTTATAAAGTCTAAGTAATTAAGTGATTTAACTTCAAATTCACTAAACTGAAATAAAAAAAAATGCTTCCTGTAAGTCACTCAGATTGATAAAGTTCTGTGGATGCAGAACGAAACGTCTCTACTTGGAAGGAAGTAGTCCAGTTGCCATGACTCAATCTTCAGACAACTTTACCTGGATGACAGAGAATCTTCACAGACATGCTTCCTGTATGTTTTACAGTGAAAACGTGATTACTTCAGATCCATTTATCATTTATCACAAATTAACCTTTTGTAATATCTATACAAACAGCTACTTTTTTGGCTCAGCCTTGGTAGTTATGGTTGTTATGCGACACAAAATCATTGTTTAAAGATACAGCTTGTAATTGGTGCCTGCCATTGAAAATGAATAGGAGGCAATGCATTGCATGGCGAAGCCATGCAAAGCATTGCCTCCA
>JAUYWH010000010.1:7383417-7426340 GCA_034779795.1 Ctenopoma multispine
TTGGCATAATGGGTTTAAGGTTCACGGGCGCAAGGTGGCAGGCACCTTCAAAGTTTCCCCAGGAACTTTCTAGTTTTCTTCTAATATTTCTTTAATAGAAATGAGCTCCAACACATCTTTATCTGGAGAGTTGCTGTCAAAGGCTTCTGTGACTCAGACTTATTGAAGAGCACTTGCAGCAGTGTGAATCCATTTTCGTCTTACAGCGTCACATGATTATGCTTCCCACTCGGTGTCACAATCCCGACGCCAAGAGGGCACTTTTACAAGTGACATTACATGACACTGACACTGTGAGATGAGAGGGTTTTGGCAGCGTGGAGATAGTAATTTCTGACCAGTCACAGAATTTCAAATATTTCTGATTAACGAAAGTTATGTATGTGAGATGATTTATTATAATTTCATAACAACAAGAATTGCGCAGATTCCTGGGGAGCACATAGCAGGGAGTTAAGGGATGAGTAAACTTAATCAGAACTTTTTTTTATCACATTGTGTATTAGCTGGTGTAATAAATTCTCACTAATAATATCCACTACAGGCTTCACATGAAGGAGTAGTAAAAAACACTAAATCTGTGAAATGCTGATGCACACAAGTCTAAAATTACTTAATGACTGCTGTGGCCTGTCTTTTTTTTGCTGTTTTTTTTACAGCAGGATTAAAAACACAGATGACCTCTGTGGTTTGTAGAAATAAAGCAACAGCCAGAGCAAGACAAGTCGTGTATGAATAGGAATCCTGACTGGCAAATTAAAGGGAACTTTAACTTTACTCCATGTCATTATTCAAAACTTTAAGAGACTTTATTACTTTCACGATCTAAGAAGTTGTTCAGTAGCTGACCTCTGACCTCACTGTGGAGGGGGGGGGGGGGAGCTAGTTGGGTGGGGATGTGTAAGGCTGCCAGTTAATTACTGCTCAATTCAAAAATATACTCAAGTTCATACTGTTATATTCACTAAAGTTGTTCTTGTACATGTTTGGCTGCTTCCTCTGCTCTGTACTACTCACCAAGTGTTAAAGGTGGACTTTGGACATAGTGATTTGCATGCTTTAAAGTAATTTAGGAGTGACCTTCAAAGAGAAGGCAAAGAGTGCAAAACAAATAAGGCAACCAAAATGTCAGGACTGTTACCGGAGATGGGATGTCATTAAGAAATGCACCATAGCAGATCCACCTTAATTCCAGAGAATGGGAATCTATCAAACCACCAGTGAGCTTCATTACAAAGTAATCATTTGAGATGCATCCACATATTTCCAGAAAGATGACACCGTATGAGGAGAAGCTTTGCTGATAATTTAAATGTCATAGCATTATTTCCCAGATAGGGATTTTGTATGAGGTTGACAACTGAGGATTATTGACGAAGATTATCTTTTGAAAGAAAAAAGTTAGGTTTAATTTATTTTGTTTTTTGTGTATCCTGGCAAGAGCAGAAATGTACAACTGGGATTCCTCAGAAAATAACTTTTTTTTTTTCTTCTTCTTTAGGGCACGTAAATTTTATTTTTTTTTGTAAGATAAAACTGCAGCATTCAGTGCTTTTCTATTAACTGGATGAAATCACCACATGAAATGTGAACCAACAGAGAAATCTATAATCTATAAGGAGTGTGTTTCAGTTGTCGTCATGGTGACTGTTTTCAGTATAAAAACTCTAATAAACCCACTTTTCACTGTCTACCCAGCGTCAGGTGGCATGTAGCCAGATAACTAGAAACACAGAGAGTTATCAGTTACTTGTTGAACACAGTGGAGCGTATCTAGAGCCAGGTGATATTTGGTCATGAACCAAGGAATTAGACAAACCAACATTTTCACCCAGTAATAGCCAACCCAGAGGTGGAGGATATTCACATACGCCTATTCTTTTCACACAACGTCATTAGGACACCTGACATCTCAGTGTCAGCCATATTGGTTCTGTCCAAGCTCCTAACATTATGCTGTTTACAGTGTTTTGCTGGGTACTGGCATTTATGTCTTTCCATAAAGAAGACATGGATTGTGAATGCATATTTAGGGATAGTTGATCCAGGGAAGACTTTGACGTATAACACATATGAGTTTGAGGGCTCACTTTCTGTTTGCGGCTGACCGAGTGTCACCCAGACGTTTTTATAACAATCTACAATTCATTTGAAGAAAACAACATGTAAACAAATTATACAGATTAATCAAAATCTGATAATTCAGTGGGATCACATGTTTGAATGTCAGTAAAAGAGCAGCAGAGCCGTCGTCTTCAAACCCGAGGGTGAAAGGTTTGATTCCCAGATCTGACAGGCTATCTAGTAGTATTATTATTATTATTAATAATAAATATACCAAGAGGGTAACTATATATATATTGAACCACATTTGCACTTCGTTCAGTGAGCGACATGTCCAACGTGGTGGCCAAAACAAAATATCATGCGATATCACTTGCTTCTATCCATCTGGTGGTATAACCTCGTTTCATATTAAGTACTTTTTATGATATGATGGTTATGAAGATGTCTGTGTTCATGTAGAGACTACTGCAATTAACTAGTATTTTTATACAGTCAATTTAAATTGGTGCAACTAAAGTGCACCGAAGTTCCGACTCAGTGTTATTGTCTGTGTTTTCTTTTTGTTTGAAAATGAGTTTTTTTTCCCCGATTCCACTCGGTAGAAGCAATTAGACCAATCTGCAGTAATAGATCACACATAGTTGAATTATGTCAAGATGAACAATTATCATTTTGAGATGAATAAATTAAAAAGAATGTAATTAACAGCCTGTATTGAGTAGATGCCAGCTCAAACACTGGCATTTCAGAGATGGAGATTTAATCATGGCTTGGGTGGTTTGAGCGACCATCGCTTGCATCAGTTGTGACAACTGTGGGCAGGCGGGAAGGAGGGTGGAGCTAGTGGCAAAGCAGAGCGACGATAGAAGTCGTGGAGCCGAGTCTCAGTGTCAATCTGCAGGTTCCCGAAATAGCCCAGACAGCAATCACTCACATTTCTCCAGACCAAGGTGAGATAAAAAAAAAAAAAAAAGGGTCTGTAGCCAGCACCAGGGCGAGTGTACAACAGGAAGGGGAATTTCCATTACAGCTTGTATCACCTGTGAGATAGAAGATTCAGATAAGAGAGCTACATTTTCTTTCGTAATTATTTTGGTTTCCTTGTACTTTCACGCTGGCAATTGGACATTCCTTATGCTGACAAGTGTGGTCTTTCTACTACACAACATGATCTGGATGTTTGTACCTGTAACGTCTCTTAACCAAAGGTTTTTAAAGAAAAACAACAAAAACGAGATGAAAACAAGTAAACAGTCTCAGTTCTTTTCATTATTGCCTCTTTAAAGGTTCTTCTATCTCTGATGGGATTCTTTATTCACGCTCCTCTAATGTGAAAAAGATGCTGATATCAGTGTCACAAAACAAACAAGATGATGCTTAATTTGATCAAACTTTTTTGGGCTGAATCTAACTTTCTAATTAACATAGCTTTTCAACACTATTTAAGTTCAAATGAAAAAATCTGTGTCATTCAGCAGCTCTGTAGTTCTTTTTCTTCTTGTCATAATGCTAAATTTAGCAAATGGAGAATTTAATAAAGTGCTTCAAATCAGAAATGTTGTTCAGACGAATGTTTCTTGATTGCCTCTGTTACTTCATAGTGTATTGAAGCAAACTGAGACACTGAAGAGTAAGTGCTAGTTGTTAACAATGCATTAAATGAAGCAAGTGATTCATTTCACTGAGTTTATTGGAATATTTATATGAGAAAAAAACTGCTGACTTAATGCCTATTTACAGACCAGAGACCTGTGTTTCTCCTGGTGGAACCAGGGTCTAAATATACAGACACTCACTGTAGTTGTACTCCTCTTAGTCCCGTGCTGGGTGGTAGTACTTTCTGAAAGTCCAGGAAGTAATGGGGCAGGGCCTGCAGCACTGAATGTTGCAGACTGGTCAAACACCAAACAACGTTTTGCACACCTTACATTATTTAAACACTGCTGCACATGTACTGTAAAAAGCTACCGATCATTGCACTGTGTATTAATTTGTTTAATTTGCTTCCCACAGCTTTTGGAAATGCAAATCACAAATTCAGCAAAGAGAAGGTTCCTGGACTATAGTTTCTGGGACAGAAAAGTACCAGGAACTTTCCAGCAATGTGGATTTCATTAATATGAAATTGTTTTACTTGTAACAACATCTATAATGAGTTACTGCTACCTTTACTTGTAATAGTAAATTACATCAGTACTTCTTGCACAGCTGTTTATTTTCAGCACTTGAATAAGGACAAAGGAGAAAACTAAAGACAGAATTATGTTTGAAAAGGTACTTTGTTCTCAGTGAAAATGCTATGTACAGTACAAAGAATGTGAGAACAACAGAAGAAGTGAGAAAAAGGGCCTAAAAGTATCTCAACAGTCCCCCCAGGCCCAATGGAGCGCTCCCCAAAGCCCATGATCATAAATCCAGATCTGGGCTCTGCAGTATGTAGCCGTTCTGTGCCTGCAGCTTCCACATGATTCTTCTCCTCCTTCCTCTTTCCATTTTCTTTTTTTTACCTACACTGTACCTGTTGGAGGAAGCAAAACATGTCCTACACATCAGCAAGGGAGGAAGGGAGGGCCAAGTCACCACCAACTCAAAGGATGTTGATCACTTGTGTCTTATCGCAGGAAGAGCCAGGCCACCCCTTGTGAATTAAAGGAGAAATAGTATCTTGCTCCCTCATTTTTCAATGCCCAGAGATGTTCGGTTGCTCCCTTTCTTCCAGCTTCTGTGCCAGAGAGATAATCCGGGCCCATTCCAAACAGCAGAATCCATCTTTATCAGGGTGTTGGACCACTAGTCCTTGGCTCCTCTGGGGTCATCGGTGCCCAGACTAAACTGAAGTGCTCCCGAACAGAACTCCTTTTTGTCTTTTTTTTAGTTATTTATGTTATGTTTTTTTTACTTTGGGCAAAGTAGAAACAAGAAACAATATTTTATTTAAAGGACTTTAAATAATAGGTTGTAAAGGCTGTCTTGTCTTGCATGTATGCCTCTCTAGTTTTCGCCAAAGTACATGTTGTTCTTCTTCTAAAGAAAATGCACACCTACACACAAGCCATTTTGGTAATTACTATACTTTAGAAATCACTTGTAGACCGCATTAATTTTATACTCGGTGAAAATCATCTTCATTGCAAATGCAGTCCTCCTATGTCTTCTAAAGCTTCAACAAGTGTTTTAATCTTTAAAATCACGCTGACATTATAAAGCATTTTATTTATTTGCTATTTACCATCTGGTGGTGGTTGTGGCGGGTTAACTATTGCTCAGTTCCATCTGTGTGTCACTGTGATGTGAGCACTTCCTATATTATGTTCATGACTCCAAGCATTACTTTCTCCATGTCATGATTCAAAAACCAGAGTGGGTTCTGTGTCAAGTGTCTTGTTAAAAACTCTATTAGACAATGATAAATAGACATAAAACTGATACGAAGACAAGCAAAACAACTACAAAAACAACATAATCATGAAGACATGTAAAAACCCACATGGACAAAAAACCTGTCAGATCAATATAACCACAAGGACATACTGTACAAAACAACTAAAAACAGCCACAAAGTGATACAAAAGAAGTCACAAGAGATTCAAGTAAATTAGATGCTAAACAACAACAGTATTTTTCAGTGCTACGACACATTATCACCATGGCTATAATAATAACATCCACAATATATTTTGTGACAAACAGTGATCTCCTGTGTTATTTCACGTCATTTTTCGCCGAAATTACCAAAACTGTTTTCTACTCTTCTGAAAAATAGCCAAAGCTTCACTGCACTTTTGTTCGTGGGAATGCAGATGTACTACTCTTTCCCTTCTTAACACTATTTCCTTTGAAATCTATAGTTTTGTCTTTAGTATCTGTGGTTTATTGGATTATTTCTGGAAATACATATTCTCTTATTGAATCTGTGATTCCTAGCTGTCACTTCCTGTCATACGAGGTCAAAATCAGCTGACGTTACTGTGGTCAGTTTTTTTTGTGAGGCAAAAATGTAGGCTTCTCTAGTTCAAAGGCTCCAGTTTCAATCGATTGAGGGGGGGAAAAAAGTCCCTTTACTACCTCTGAAATTACCATACCATTTTGAGAGCACCTGGACTAAAGGCACCTCAGCAGTGATCTGAGCTGACCTGTACTCATTATGAATATGTTTTTGTTTTGTTTTTTTCTTATACCCAGAGAATGTACCTTGGCAGGTACCCACTGTGTGATCGGAATAGAGCACATTTTTATTCCTCAGCATGGATCTCTAGCTTGTTACAATCCATGCTGGTTCATTGCTTTACTCATTTTATTTGTAGAATATATATATATATATATATATGAGGTAAATTACGAGACCACATGTTGTTTCTCCCAACTCTTTTTCGTTTTTCTTTCTTAACATATCTTGAATCTTAATATATATATATATATGTATATATTTTTTTCTTTCCCACATGGTCTTGTGCAGCTGACCTGTTGCTTCCTTTTACACAGTGAATCACCAATTGGGTATGTTTTTTTTTATCTGCTGTCCCTCTGGCACACAAAGGTTTGTTTCTGAATGACATATACCAAACTACCAGATTGGCTGGATATTGCAGTGTGACTAGCTAAGCCTCATCCTTGCCTTCTCTGACAGCAAATAAAAAAAGTCAGACATCCTAGAATCCTGGCTATCAGCACCTATGAAGCAGATGAAAACTGCCAGGATTGTGTGGGCGAGGGGAAAGAAGTAAATAAACAGTAGCTCGAAAAAGATATTTTCTTCTAAGATTTTCTGCGTCTCAGAGAGGCGACACACTTTCTTTGTACGGGGAATATTGGTGTGACTTGACAGGAGTTTAAAAGATTTATGAAACACACAGCGAGTGGTTGTGTGTTCCTGTATGTGTACACTCCTGTAGAGGGCAAAGAAATCTCTCTCTCTCTCTCTCTCTCTTTCTCCTCACTCTGTATTCAAACTATGATGCAATTCTGGAAATGCACAACTGTGGATGCTCAAACACGCAGGTACACAATGTGAAGCAGATCCTTTCGAACTTATGTCTGCATGTGTTTTGCCACTTTCTGTGTTTGGCTTCAGATGAGTGCTTCCAGGCCACTAATTGGACAGCAGACCGTGCATGCTGAATGGCATATGCTTCTGCCTCTAATGACCCTCCTGTAGTAGCTCAGTGGCAGGATGGGGAGAGAAGAGGCACTACCATCTGACCTGTAAATAAGCCAAAATCCCACCTCTTTGCAAGTGTTTGATCCAGCATTTTGTAGTCCAAATGCTGCCACAACACCACTCTGTGCAGAAGTGCATGCAGCGTGTCATATGGAAATGTACTTTGTTTTTGAGTAGTTCTGATACCTATAACAAAAGATACTCATTAACTAGGCATAATAAATGGCCCTTGACAAAAAAAAGGTTTCCAGCGTGCATCTCCACTCAAGAATTTAGCCCTAAATTAAGAAGACATTCTGGTGAGAGTTGGACTTCAGTGTTGGAACCTCCTGCAGTGATTTAAATATTAAGTGTTGATACATTACTGAAGGTCAAGAGAGGAGCCACAGTGAGCAGTCCAAAAGAATAAGACAGAGAGAGAGGGAGAGAATAAAGATCTTCAGGATCTGAAGGGGTTTCCATCTCTCAGCTTTCAGGCTGGCTCAAGGATAAGGACGGCCAGTGCTTTAATTGGTGCTCCAGATTTTTTGAAGATTTCTCCATTAGAGCAGTCAAAGACACTTCATAAGATTAGCTCAGCCTAAAAAGACAGTGAATGACTGGAGGGATGATTATAAAGGGTGCTAACAAAGACAGGACTTTTTTTTTAAGTTACCATCAGAAAGTGTAAGTCTTCTTTTAGTTTTTTGGTAGAACACAAAGTTCACTATAACTCAGATCTAATAGGCCAAGTACTCAACTTTGGATAATAAACACTAGCTGCATCTTGTAGCACCAAGTACAACTAAACACAAGTATAAGAGTCACACTATAACAAAATATGCAGTGCCATACATATAAAGCACCATCTATCCTATCTGAAGTATCAGCAAGCAAAACAGCATGTTCCAACACACTGCTCATGCATCATATGTAATCTTGCACAGGGACATATCTTACTGTCAGTCAGTTGCTGCGATGGTCGTGTCGTGTTGGTGATTTGCTATGGGGTTTTCCCCCGCTGACAGGACTGTGTTGTTTCCTGAAATCAGAAGTCTCAGACTCGAGGAAGAGAAGGACCTGATGGTAAAGAGAAACAAGCAGCCAGACACACTGTGGTAGAGAATCCCAAATGTATTTGTTTCAATTTAGATACTAACACATGTACAAATATCATCTGTGTACGACAACATGTTCAGTTAAGCGGATTGATGTAAAGGCCCTCTTACTTTACACAGTATAACACTGGCTGCTTCCACACAATATTTTGTTTTATAATACATTTCTGCCCATGTTACACACACATGATACATGCACATACAAAGCTTTTATTATAAGTGTATGTGTATGCATTGTCAGACTGACTGGGACAGGAGGTACAGTACTATATCGCAGTGGAAGGTGAAAGATGAACAATATCAGACGAGCGCCACCTTGCAGTTTTTGAACCGATATTGATCCAGTCAGTCCTAAACAGTGGTTCATGGTTAGAGGTAGATTGTGTCCCTAACAACCAACCAACAACCTGCTCTTCAAAAGATTCATATACTGATTCCTCACTCTGTTACATAGGCAAATACATCTGACAGGACATGCCTGTCATGTTCCTTGTGTGCATCCTGTGATTGACAGTCAGATAGCAAGTGGCCAGTCACTTTACCATACGATCGACTCTTTACCTGGTATCAGTGAAGTGCTACTGTGCTTACTACCGGCAGTAAGCTATTACAACAACCATTTTTGATAGTTTTCTTTTGTACCTTATCTACCTCCTATCATCACCCCAACCACCTACTCTTTGCTGCTGCTTATTTATTTCTTTATTTTCATGACTTTTTAATTTCAGAACTGCCTCACATTGCAAGCATCAACAAATAACCTGCACATTCATCATCTTTCAATTTAGAGCCTTGAGATTCACCCTCCAAGATGCACTAATACCCCAATGGGGAGACAGATATTTGCATTTTGATTAGTGGGGGCCAACGTCTCACGTCTCTCTCGTCTCCAATTCCGCCCGGCAATGCTGACGACAGTCTAGTTGTAACTTCACAGATTGAAACTATACAATTAAATAATGAATCAAATGGGAGGGATGCTGTCGGGGGGGGCTCTGTAGACCTCTTTGAATGCCATGTCTGATGATTACTTCGGAGTAGTGTTTCTCTGTCGCTTGGTGTCAAGAAAGCTTGGAAATCTCTCGCGCTTTATTTTAAATTTTTGGGTCCCACCCTGATCTTTTCACATGGTTTGCAAGACACCTTGTATTGTTCAGTTGTTAAACGCGGAAACAGTTTCAAGAGCTGTCAGTTAAAGCACACTATAGAGAAAAGAAACTTAATTCTAACCAAACCTTATGGGTGTAGTTTATTTATTAGTTAGAGTTTGCCTTTGATGTACCATCTCCAACAAGGGCTTGGATAGGGAGAAAGGAAATGAAATAAAACAAAAGTTTTCACATCCCTGATGCTTTGCCATAATTCAGTGTTCCAGTGGATCTGTGCTCTGTCTACAAATGTTTGTTTGTGTTGCATTCATTTCACAGGGAGTCCTGTGTAGAATGGAAGAGAGGGAGGAAAAAAAACAGCCTTCCAACCAAATCTCCTTGACAAATCGGTTTGTTTGTGTGTACATACACAAGCTTTATTTCTCAGCCCAAGTTGTAGGAACTAATAAGAACCCCATTAAGTGAATAAAAGGCTGACCCATCCGTCTGCAAGGTCGCCTGGGAACTTCATAAATCAGACTGACAGATGTCAATCAAAACTCCCATGCGGACATCTTGTAATCACGGCAAGAACGATTATGTATCAATAGATGGAGATTGAAGTAATGCATTACCATATGTTTGCATAACCTCGGGGCTTAGTAACCTTGAAAAAGACAGCTGTTTCTCAGCTTGGTTGTTCAGTCATCGTGAGATAAGATCTCAGTTTAAGCAATAGAACGTGTAAGTGTAGAATGAATTTCATAGACTTTCCTTCAGTGTTCTCGCTAAACTTATCAAAGCTTTGCTTGGTGCAATAAATTACATTTATTTTTAATTTATGACCAGAAGAGAGTTTTGGACGAACTAGGTACTAGCTCTTGCTCTCTCTGTCTTCCTCCCTCACTCTCTTTTTACCCCCCCAAGGCCTTTCCAGTTCCAGTTGCTGTTTGTCTTGGGGCATTGTTTTATTACCTTCAAAACTCTACTGGGAAAATCTTAAGACAGCGGTTGCCTAGCAACAAGGACCTGACGGTTCCGCCACAAGAGCGGAGTGAAGAGCGGCCCGGAGCGAAAGGAAGGCAGGGAGGAGAGGAGGGATGGAGGAAGGGGAAGAGGTAACACTCAGACTGGAACAGCAGCAATATCGTCACAGCTGGAGCCGCGGGTTAGAACCTAGTGAAGCAGCAATAGCATGTTCATCTGTCCCTCTTGAATCGCCAGCCGAGGCAGCGAGAGGTGGCAAGAATGTGAATCAGTTTATGTGAGGTTATTGTCTCTTCATCAAATGGCAAGTACTTTAAAACAGCTGTGGTCCAGCTATGTTTACAGAAAACTCATTTTCATTATTATTCATTCACTTTCTTGCTGAGAGTTTGAGGAGGATTGAGACCACTCACACGTCTAAGTTACAGCAGTCAGCACCTTAAAAGCTCATGAATTAACACTTTATTTCTCATCTTACTGGTGATCAGGGATCGGCTCTGTGCTGGAAAAAAACTCATCCCAATTGGCGAAGAAGCCCAGAAGAAAAACCCCACCGCCTGGCTGTTTTGGGTTGCAGAGCAACACACATTAGCGCAGAAATATAAACGCTCGTGATGGAGTAGACCAACTGCATAGCCAACAGTGTAGGCAGTGTAAAGCATAAATCAAGCCTTAATGTGTGGAGCAGATTATTTAACCTTTAAACAGAGCTTGGGCTGTAACAATTAGTCAATTATTCGGTTAGTTGATCCAAAACTAAAAAAACAATCATTTTGATAATCAATTAACTTTGTTGTTTTTTGTTTTGCTTTTCAAGGAAAAAAATGGTTCCAGTTTCTCAGATATGACATCTAATGTTTTTTTTAAATGGAAAATCTTCAGCTTATGGACTGCTGGATGAATAACATGAGCAAAATGATTGCATGTCCATGGGGCCGTGGAAATTTGTAACATTGACCTAGTTAATTGAGAGCAATAGTTGAAGGTTTAATGAATAATAAAAACAATTGTTCATAAGCTTAGCAACACTACCCTTTCTGTCTGAGCTAGGCTACGCTAACCTGCTACTGGCTGCAATGTTTTCCAGTTGAGCTGCTCCTTAATGTAATTAATACTGAAAATGCCCATCACAAATTCTAAGAACCAAAGATGACATAATATATTTCCCATAATAATTGTTATCAAACTGCATGTGGCGACAGAGGCTTAGTTGGTAAGGCAGTCGTCTACAGGCCTCGGGGTTGGTAGTTTAAAGTGAACCACTAGTGCCCTAAGTGGGCAGCATGTCCACCAGAATTTCACCAAGGGAATTAAATAAGTATCAACTATTATTATAATTATTATCATTGTCAGCAATAGTCTTCTGTGTTTTCATATAATTATTATTCTATTGATTAATTCAGAGTCAGAAAAAACACGCAGTCATTCCAGGTGTTCTGCTTTTAAAGATGTATTTATTAAACCGTTTTCTTCGACTCTCGATAGAATCTGCATCTGTGTGCTACTCAAAGTGCCCTTCTTCTTCAATCTTAATCCACTTCTGCCTAATCACCCTTTTGGTCCAGGAAGGTTTGATAAGCACTGGCCTACAGGCAAATATGAATCAGAGGGTACAAATTGAGGTCAAGATAGAGATAGATTTTGCGTTTTTTCTTTGTTTGTGCATAAAAACAAGATATACCTGCATTCACCTCAATGCATTCCCCTAAACCAACACTCTCCTTGATGCTTGCACTATTAGAAGTGAGGATACACAAACTGCAGTACAGAGTGCTTTGCTGGCAACACACCAGATATTTAATCATAATTAGCCAAACAATTACTGGGCTAATTGTTATTGGTGAGATATTAGAACACAAAGAGGAGAAATGTCAGAGTTATTGGCAAGGGATCGTCATCCTTTGGCGCGTCTTTCCCCTGCTTCACTTTGGAGCGTCTTCACCTCTTCCGATTATTGTAGCTTCACAAACAGCACAAACACTAACTCTGCACTGAGGTATCTCCCCAAAAGACAAACACACAGCTGAATTTTGTCACCACTTGGTCGAGTTTATTTATGACCGTTCTCTAAAGGAAAGGAGAAAAAGGAGTGAAAGGCCACTTAAAGGCCAATGTGAATGGCAGGGCCTTTTGAGTGTCAGAATTGTGTTTTGCGGGCTCGAAACTGTGAGACTGATAAGTGCGGATGTTTCAGAAGGGTCACACGGTGCTCGGTGAAGTGAGGCCTTTCCTTTGGCTATTGATAGCTTCACCAATACACCTCACGCGGGGTGGAAATCGATGTTATCTGGTTACTGCTGGTTACTGCGGACCTTGTTTGTACTTTCATACATCTAACCTCCATAGAGGCCTGGCAGAGTTTATTCAGTTGAAGCAATCAAAACATTTTGTTTTTATTTATTGCAGCTTCTTCACTTTGGAAGTTAAATAAAATAACATCTTTTATGTAATTCCTATGGTGCATTTTTGGTGTTCCTAGAAAAACAGATGCTGTTCTTGCTTTGTTCAAAGAAATTTAACTGTCCACAGTTGACACAATAAATCAGTTTTCTGTACAACAGAAGACTTGAAACAGAAACTCTCTATTGTTCTAGCATATTTGCATTGTTTTTCTTCACTCATAAATTCTGCTGAGCCCTTACAGTTTGCAGTCGCTTTGATTCTGCCTCCATCTGCCATTCCCATGAAACCCATAATTGCTCATCTATTCATTTTGTCAGCAGTCTCTTTAAAAATCATCTTTGTGAAACGATTAGCTAAAATGGAAAATCATAGGAGATTTAAAACATATGATTAATTCATTCCTTTTTTTTTTGTTGAATGGGAGATGACAAGGGTGTCAAATGACAGTTTATTAGATATATTTTCGTTTTCCTTTCAAATTACAATCTCATTGTCATTAGCCTTTGGTAAGCCTGTTATTAGTGTAAAAGTCACAAACTTAGCCAAGAAGCAGACTATTTACATTTAAAATGAGAGAGGTGCAGCTGGGTAAAACAAGCTGATGGAGGCTAAATGCTGATATAATTTTTGAGATGTGCAATTTAATCTTGATTATAAGTTAATACACCATATGCTTCTTGTGAGTAGCTGTCTGTGGATGACCCTTGTGTAATTTGTTAAGAGTTCAATGCAGCATAAAATCTGGGGCAGGTCATTCCCAAGTGTTTAATCTGTTCCCGGATAAGGGGAGAAAAATAGTGGCACTAGCCACAAAGGGTAATTACCTCCTCAGATCATGGACGGGAGGCCAATGCTAACACCTTGAACTCTCCTATAGCATCTTCCCATTCCGCGTATTCTAGTGAGCTAAGCTAGAACATAACATGGCGTTGGGAAAGGGAGAAGAAAAATAAAAGAAGCAAGAGTGCACAGAGGGTGAGAGAACATGAGAGGACAGAAAGAAGATTTGCAGCAAAAGAAGAGACATTCTTAGAAGACCAATGGAGCTTTGCAGCCTTTCAGTATATATCACAACCCAAATGTTACAGTTTTGATCCTGTTTATCAGATGAATGCTATTAGCTTGCATCTCTACATCATCGCTGTGTGATTAATGGATACATTTAACTTTAATTTAAGTAGTAGGTGTTCATTTGCCTTATGCACATTATTTTCTTGCCTATATCTGCACTGCCTTCCTTCTGAAGTCCTGTGAAATGAGCGTTGTAGAAGGTCACGGAAATTCTTCTATCCTTTACACCTGCTCAATGGATTCCAACAATTACCCACAACAGTACACCACACTTAACTTTTGCTGACCTCACCGAGGCCGTGGATGACTAAAATTATCACAGAACATGCAGAAATCTGCAGCTATCACACACTCCAACCTGTCCTAAGTGTGTGACACCAGCAGCTGAGCCCCCTCCTCCCCCTCTCTCTCTCTCACACACACACACACACACACACACACACCCTTAATCAAGGTTGGAAGATGCATTTGGTGAATTCAGAATTTCAAGCACCTCTCTACTCTGCCAGTGTCTCGACTTTTCCTGATTAAAATGATAGAGGGGCTGGAGAATGTTTGATCTCCAAATCAATTTACATTTAAGATTCAATTTTGCACCTGCAAGACTTTGATTTTGAAACTTTATGCCTTCCCCAGTCTTGCATAGATGGAGATTAATCCACACCAGCTGTTGAAGGAAATATTGTTGATTTTTTTTCTTCTGCTTCCTCTTTAACTCCCAAGTAAATTCAAATAAATTCTCACAGATGTATCACGCCGTGTGATATTTTAAACTTTTTTTTTAAACGATTAAGATCACGGTTTGTAAAATTTGTTTAGCTGAGGTGAATATTAACATGGCATGCTATCTAAGACGATATCTGCTGTTTACAAGTAACATGTACAGTGACACACGTTGATTAAAACATGAAAACTCGCTCACACACACACACACACACATTCGCAGAGTACAAAGAACAAAGAGGGAATCCAGGTCCTTTGAAGCATGGATGGAGTTTGTTATTTAGAGAAAAAAAATCCAGCAGTGGGAGGAAAATCGATGTTGAAAGGTGAGGAGAGAGGAAGTCTGGGTGCAAATAACAACAGGACCTCAACACTAAATCACAGCTTACAATCTTAATGTACACCTCCAGGGGGAAATATCTGTTTTAGAACATTCCCAATGACTTATTGATCTGGGAATTAAATTACGTAAGCCCTTTCCCCTTTATTCTAGCCTACGACATTAAGACATGTTTCATGTTTGCATGTTTTTTAATTAAAACAGTTCTCCAGGGGAAGCGTCGAGCACTATATTTGTTACAGTGTCCATTTTTAATCAAGCTTCACTCCATTGCCTGATGTTTGAAAATAATTAATAAATGAATAATTAAGGCAGATAAAGGTGATGTGGTTTCCAGTTTGTCTCCCATCTACCTATTTGAATCACTACTGGGCAAAATGTGCCATTTTAAATACACCACAAATGTTTCCTTTGCTTGCTAATAAATGTAGGTTCTATTAATTGCAATCAGAATAAACATAATAACTATAATGGGGTTAGGTCCCATGTGTAATTAAAGCTCTATATAATTCCCTGCAACCAAACACATAGTGTCATCTTTTGATTTGATTATCTGCTCCTTACCTGAGGAGCTAATAACAATTTCACCCAAAATGGTTTATTAAAATTTTTTCCCCATGAGTAGAAGATAATCACAAAGCTGCATTTTCAAATAGGAGAACGTAGGATACTAGTAGTAGGATACTGTGAACAAATTCAGTTCAATTCTTTTATATTTTAGACATATTTGTTGTGGCATGGACGTGATTTACTGATTTTGTTTAAATTTATGTCAAGGATGTTTTTGATTGATTTTTACATTTCCTTCCATCAGATTAGAAAAAAATATAGTGAAAGATTGCAGTTCTTTTGCAGTAAATATTCCTGACAGCTTGATTTGACAGTGATCTGATTTGCAGTTTCACTGGGAAATGTTGGTGAATGTAAAGTATATTACAAAATATCATTAGAGTAGTAAAATATGTATAGCAACTTTATTCTAGGGCTCTGTAAAGTCTTTCATTTAGCTAAAATGCACTTTGTACCTATTGCCCTGTAGTGGTATTAGATGGCTGTGCCAGTCCATTCATTATGGCTAGACTGGGGTTTGATTTTCTTGTAGTATATTTATACATTTTACACTACATAAATGTCGAAATATTTACCACCAATATGTACCTCAGCTTGTGTGCATAGCATTTCTCTCTCTCTCTCACTAACAGCAGTGAACGTCATGCTTCTAGTTCACCATGGCCCTTAAAGTGATGGCAGAATACTAATGAAGTCAGCTGTGTGGAAACACTTTAAACTTAATGATGACAAGACAAATGCTGTGTGCCAAATGTATCACTTGAAACTGGCATACCATGGTGGTACCACTACCATGAAAAGTCACCTAAATGCTGTAGTAGGCTGTTGTTTGACAGTGTAAAAACTAAATAGAAAGAATGCAAGCTAGCAAATGTAGCTTTGTTAATGGGGGGTGCTACCCTGCATCTTTTTGCATTGCAGCTGAGAATAGCGATGTTAGCGTTCTGGTACCTGCTGGTGCCCTTGAAAGCGAGGTCAGAATATCATTAGATTCATTAGGATTAAGATTATGCATATCTCCTTAAACTCATCCAATAGCTGGTTAGATAATTCAGTGGTGGACTGAGCAACCAACCAAGTTTCCATGATTATATACTGTCCATACTGTATGCTACTGAAAATGTAAAAAGTGAAAGAAGTTTTACTGTGTAGTGTCTGAAAAGCACAGAGGTGGGAATAAAGGTTCCAAACAACCTTCTGGCCTTCTGTAAATCGATATGGGATAAAACCAAATTGATGTGTTACTGAACTGTGGGAAGCAGGACTTTAGCAGTTCTTCAAAAGTGAAGCCACTGTCAAAACTGCCTGCCAACTAATAGCCAACAAGAAAGCAGTCAACAGAGTTCAGACCTCCACCAAGCCCTAATAATCTCCCCAGTTAGCCATTACTTTCACAGACAAGCATTGCACTGGTTGGATGACAGAATGGGTATGGTGACCAAACAGTGCAGTAAATATTGAGCGGTCATCCAAATTCAAACTGTTTCTCCCTGTTTGGAGCACGAATGTGGACAGAAAATATTGTGTCCTATGAGGACTGGATGTTACACTTAGTCTGGGAAGGTGGCGGCACTAGCAGGGTGGCTGTAATCAATGGTGTCGTTTTCCCACTTGGGGTCTGCCAAACTGTTGTGTGCTTTCTTTTTATGTAGAAAGCATGGAGTTTAGCTGAACCAAACAAAAGGATACAGGGCCACCAAAACCAATCCATTTCACAACCACCTACCATTTCCCAAGGTGATGCCACTCTAACCTTTCATTAAGATATTTTTACCAAAAGACTGAAAAGCTGACATCACAGATCTAATATGTCAAGAAAAAGACACCTCTGTTGTTGCATGCTGTGTATACTGTGTAGTCTAGATGTTAGCCATGATCTAAAGTTTTACATTTCTACGTCAGACTGAGACTGACTATTTGTATGAATCTTAAAATGGCAAGTCAACAGTCTCTTTCAGGTATTTCAAAATGTTTTTTTTGTTGATGTTGATGTTTGAGCAACTGTTTTTGTACAGGCCCAAAGAGGGAATTGTAACTGAACTGAGCTCTTTTATTTACTGGGGCATTTTGTGAGCATTAAGATTACATGCAGGGTGTATCTCATGCTGGAACTTAGTATGGGATGTTGCATGTAACCTAAGCATGTAAACCATACATTTCATTTTGTCCTGTTCGGTTTCTGCATAATGACAATCCTTGATTAAATACCACTTCAGTTACTTTAGTTCAACAATGTAATTTATGTTCTATGCAGCACTTTGCATATTTTCTCTGAGGGCTCTTCAGATACCAAATTAATGATTAGGAATGAAAATAAAAATCAGACACTAATTGGTCACTTTATAGTGCTTTACTTAGATTGTTTTTCTTAAGTATAAGATTGTTTCTCATGACTTTCAGGGAATTCACTATCTATAACTCAAGTTAAAGTCTTCATAACAACACTGTAACACTTCTAATTTGGAAATGTCTGTAGAGGTCCTGGTGTATGCGATGCTATTGTTGCTAGGTTTTGTTTATGTTTATGAATATAAATTCTGACAGATATTGTGTCAGTGTACTTTATCTGTGGAAAAAAGGACAGAAAATAGCAGGTCCAGTACAAAGGGTTTGTCTTATTAAGAGGATTACTCATTAGCAACTATATGGTTGCTATTCAGAGTACATATTATCAGCATTGTCAGTGTAGGGCATCCACCACCACCACCACAGAATGTTGTACATTTTACTTTATACAGTATAAATACACTTGTATGCATGTATACATAATATACCATAATTAAAATGTGTGTGTATACTGTATAGCATGTTTTACATAAGTGTACATGCTGAGGTATGGTATTTGAGAATCTACCACATACAATTGTCAGTGAAGTTTGTGAACCAAATTCAGTGTCTTCTTCAGCATATTATTTTTCTATTTTATTTGTTAGCTGAAGGACATATGGCAAATTTCCCCTGCTTTTTTCAGCAATCATTTCCAAATTGATGCCCAGTATATCTGAAAGCCAAGTGGGACAAGTGGCAATCAAATGATCAGCCTGGAGGGTATTATTGTGACAATTATTTTTAACTACTATCAGCCAATTTGTCAAACAGTGCTGCATAGAGAAAGGCAGGGAGACCAGCAGAATGTGAGTATAAAGAATGCAATGGACATGAGTCAGACTTAAACTTAAAATGCCTCTTGAGACCCTTTAAGTGTATTAAGGGTTCCCTTAAGTGTTCTGTAAGTGTTCCAAAAGTGTTTTACAGTAATAGTCACTGGATAAAATCCAGTCCTGTGCTCCAGCTGCCAACTGGGACAATACAAAATCCCTTCTGACATTTTGCAAATGGGTTGATACTTAGCAACATAGCAAAAATAGCATCAGTCACAATCAGACAGAGATCACACAATTGTACGAGTGCAGATACGGTGAACATTGGCAAATGCAGGTTTTAGTTAAGCTGGTAAAAAATACATATACAGAGGTGGTTAGCTAAAATAGTATGAATGAATGGTTTGCTAAGTGCTGATGTGTCAATGTCCAATCAAAAGTTGGCATTTTGACCTCAGGCTGGGTTTGCTGACAAATGGAGAGTCTAAAATGAAAGTGGTTCATCATTCACATAGTCAGCACATTTCAGTGTCATTTACTTCATTAACTGAGAATCGTGGTACAAGAGGATAGTTTAAGGAGACATATAGATCTGCACTATTTTTCTTTTAAGTAAAAATGGTTCCATGGTTTAGCAGCAGTTACTGCAAAGGCTCGATCACCTTTGAGCTTCAGTCTAGACCTCGTGACTACCAAGAGCATCTGATCAGAAGACCTTTCTGCGTGGGGGTGTGTGCAGGTGGCGAAGGTCAAAGACAAAAAATGTTTTTCGAAATCAAAACCATTGCTTTACCTATGGAGCAAGGGCAAGAAGTGAATTAGCTAAAGCCAAGGTAATCACCTCCTGGCTGCAGCTCTGTCCTTAACGCACAAACATGAGAAACTGTTGTCAAGACAGCATTTAAGCCTTTTTACCCAAATGTCCTACACTTCATGGTTCAAGAGACTAATAAATATTAGTAACTTACTAAATACGTTATTTAACTTTATACCAACAAATCATGTGACCCAAGGATGAGTTGACTCATCATCCACCCAGAGGCAAGTTTTCCTGTCTTTCTGCTGACATTAACAAAAAGTGGATTTCAGTAGGGAGAGACTGTCAAGGATGAGAGGGGGTGTCAGTCTGCCAAGATCAATAGGTGAATCAAACCCACTGCTGATGTTTCACTCTTCACTTTCCCGCTTTCATGTATTCACCTTCTTCTTTCTCTATCAAGTCTTTCTTCATCTGACGCTGCCAGAAAGCCAAAAAATGCTGACAAACAGTTGTCTAGGCGATTCCAGCATCTTTATTTGCACTGCATCCAAGAAAAAAAAATCTGCAACCTCTAGCAGCCCTACACCTCCACTTAAACACTTTGTTTCTCCCACAATCAGGCAAAGCTTTGCTCTATGGGTGATCGAATCTTTAATGTTGCCGACCCTGAGCTGAGAAACACTTTGGCCCGGGACCTCGTTGCCATCAATTCCTTTACTTTACTTTAGTCTAATCTCCAAACTTTCTATTTCAAACTAGCCTTCTCCTTGTCCTCCTACACTGAGCCTACCACTTTGATTATTGTTTTCTGCTCTTCTGTTACTCTCGGTTTAATTTTGTGCATGTACCACTTTTTTTGTGATTCGTATTACAAAAAAGATTCTTGCTTTTGTTATGTGGAAATTTAAATTAGGAAACAAACAATGTCTTGTACATGTTTCACGTGATTCACATATGTGAATATGTAAAGACAATTTATTGTCACTTGTCTAAGAAATATGATCCACACCTACTGAACAACAGCCATATTTACAATGGCATAAATATAGACTCAGGCTATTGTGGCTTCGTCCTCCGTTGTCACTACAGTTTGAAAGAATTAATACTTAGCTTTAAACCCAAGGTGTGTGTGGGAGACATTAACAATGTCAATATGATTTTCTTCAGGGAAACAACCGTGAGCTACATGCCAGAGCCTCCCCCACTGGACTATTCAGACTAATGCTGATGTTTTGACAAATGTGCAATAACAGTGAGTCTGCTTTTCAAATTGAAATTGAATTTGTATAGAGATGAGTGGAACAGGGGTGTCGGCCCAGCACAAATAACTTAACTCTGTCAGTTGCTCTTGGCAAGGCTGAATTCATTTGAATCTATTAGAAAAGAGTGGAGAAGAAGAGAGGCAGGAGGACTTGCACTATTTTCGAGACTCATGGGAACTTTTACTGTGGTTGATGTATGATTTAGTACATTATTGTTGAAAAATTTATAATTGTCTTTTTTTTGTAATAACAGTTATCACGAATCTGTGACATACTATAGAAATGCCAACAAAACTTTCTGGGAGTGTTGACATTCTCAGGCGACAAGCAGAGATTAGTTTTATATTCTTTTACATATAAGTTGTTATAAAGTTGTTCTTATGGTTATATAGCCTATGCTTTTATTGTTCAGTTTTTGTGATGGCACGCTTTTTTTCTCATTTCCTTTTCATGTCCATTAAATCTGCATTTCAGAGACAGCATGCCATCTTATCTCTAACGTCTGTTCCAATAATACATCTTTTCTCTTTCACCCTAAAGAGGAAATTAAATGCTTGGTTTGCTTTTAGACACAGTGTAGATATTCTGTTTTCTATATAATTGGAAATTATATTAGCATCTATTGATTTAAGTCCACCTGCAGCAACCATAGGGTTAAAATGAAAAAAGATAATATAATGAATGTGTGGAAAATAAGCCACTGGTATAAGTGAAACAGATTTACAATTAGTGGAAGGTGAACTTTAAATTTAACACACAGGCACCTTCTCACACAGATGGTTTATCACAAAGCTGTAGCATCATAATCCAATGAATGGATTATAGCGATTAAGTTCCAGTTGTGGGGCTAAAAACAGACTGTACAATTTCGCTTGACAAAAGTGTGTACTCCTGTGAGGCAGAGGAAAAAATCTGTGCCCCAGTTTTGGATTCCTATCAAATTGAGACAACGGTCGCCACATCAAGCTTTACTTATCGCTCTGAGAGCCCAACTCCCCTCTTTCCAGACGATACTCCGATGGATTTCATCTTTTGACCTTGTCACCAGTTCACACATGACTTGCACTGGCCTGTCCTGTCAACACAAGCTTCATCTGTCCCAATCACAGATGTTTTCTTTGACAGATGGACATCCAGGAGCCATGGTTGAGATGAATCTGCCAGTATGTTACTGTGGATCATGGATGCCGTAGTTGGTGCAGGATGAAACAATGCAATCTGGCTCCTGTCATGAAAAGTATCAGATGCCTATGTTCCAGGGCGATAGGACTACCAAAACTCCTAGCTGTGCCAACAACTTTGCCTCTGTCTTTGGGACACAGAGATCCATGTGCTCTATAAGCTGTCAGTTTGACGGTGCCCTGGGCACTCTGCGGGACCTGGAATGCACACAGAGTTGTCACTCTGTCAGAAAAATGTTCCACAGAGTCCTCATGAATGATACCTTGTACGATATAACCATGTTATTCATCAGATACGGTTCAGCTCACACGGTTTGTGGAATATGTCCAGTGGAATGCATGAGCTGTTGTTAGAGTCAAAGGTCTTGATGAAAGTCACTGCAGCTTATGTTGATCTGTGAGCACTGGCTGAACGTGGTCTTCGAGGGAACTGACTTTATTAGTGTCTGTGGAGCAACAACTAAGTATTGTTTCATCATTTCCTGATTGTAACATCCATAAAGACGATGAGCTGGTAAACTAAATAATGCAAAGTGAAACAAACTCTAAAAATCATGAATCCTGTAGTTAGATATAGAAAAAGAGAAAATATGCTGAGAAAAAAAAACAGCATAAATCCCATAAAGGAAAATGTTCCCACCTCTTGGTGCTGCAGTGTGTACCGTCAGATCCTTCACCCGGGGACTGTGGAGCACTTAACTCCGTGCTGTCGTGATTTCTCCAATTACAGGTGACAGCTTCCAATCCGCGTGGGAGGTGGATCACCCCTGGAAGTGCCAGGCAGAATACGAAGCGCACCACAACATTAATAATTCACCGGAGGTACATTCATATTCAGTCTAAGCGCTGCAGTTTGGGGCCCATTAGTGATAAAGGCGAGCAGACGCTCCCTTATACCTTTCAGCTTGATGTTCAATTGCAGGTATAAAGCCCACATGTTTGATTTTTACGAGCTGAAATGCTTTTATTTCATTGCCTTGCACTGGGGCAATCATGAGAACACAAACTTCATGAGTGTTCATAATCCAGACTAGTGAGGTACTTTAAGGTACTGCTCGGAAGTTTGTTATAGTCTTAAATTTGATCCAGAAAAAAACGTATTCAGCGCAGATTGATTTTAGTTTATCTTTTACCTTATTTTTTACAGTCAACATAGTTGAGTGAACAAAAAACATATAGAATATGTGACAATGAGGTAAAAAAAAAAGTTTGAAAGACTCAGCTGTTGTTAGTGATAACTGCTAGCATCCATGCCAGAAGGCAGCAGTGCTCAGCAAGTAAGCATGGTGTACCCGACCAACTGCCAGGGCTCAGCGGGCTACAACACGCTGCTCTTCCCTGAAAAAAACACACCTCTATTCCAGATGACCACAATAATACAGACTGAAACAATACAGAGCCAGCATGAAAAATGCATTGCATATGGAAGCGTGGAAAGAAAAAGCTGGAATGGAGGTCACAAGGGTCTAGACAGGTTTTTAAGTAGCTTTGCATTGTATGTTTAAATTGCAAGAAGCTGGGATTTGAGGGGGACTTGATTTACTATTGACAGGATTCTGAATAAGTGTGAGTTGCAAAAATTGTAGGTCTATTATATTCTATAAATAGTATATGTCAAGACATTAAGGGGTCTCCGCTGGATGTGAATATACAATCACATTATGTGTGAAGATAATAATTCTGATAGTAGTACTTAGCTCTCTCTGCCTACTAAATTTACTTACAGTATTTGGGAACCTAACTGCCCCTAAATTAAGGTGTGAGTCTGTACAACTAAAAGTCACATTAGGTAAAGTTCAGGAAAATTACCGTTATTAGTAAAAAGGTGTCTGTTCTCTTAATGCATATATGTCAAACCCAAGGCCCGCGGGCCAAAACTGGCCCGCCCCCACATTTCATGTGGCCTGTGAGAGCTTTTAAATGATTCTATTAATATAAATGGTACTTTTGGACTGCCACTCTATTTCCAATGTACCATATAAACACACAAAGCAACTATATTGTTACATTTTAACACAAAATCCCTCTTTATATATTTAAAATATGTTTAAATATGGCACAGTTATTTCTGTATCCTCAATCATGATTGATGAGAGCTGGGGGTGGGAGAGGGACAAGCGCGTAATCTCTGTCCTCAACAACACATATCAACTCGGTCAATAACTGTCATGACGTGTCACTGTTTGTCTTTAAACGCTAAAAGAAAAAAGTATTTGACTGTACGGACCAGGCGTCATGAACAATTAACCACAGGTCTTCTCCACAGGTAAACGTCTTCATTAATTACAGTGTCATATGTGAAGTTTGTGTTTACTGCACCGGAGCAAAACTAGAGCAGGATACAGGGCGACGCATCCTCGTTAAATAAAGCCGGTCTGTGCTCTGTCCAGTGTCTGTGCGCTCTCACAGCTCTCAGCAAATATTTAAGTTTGAAAATAACATATACAATTTCTGGGTTTTAATCCATCCTGTATTGTGGCTAATCACTAACATGATAGTTGAAATATTTTAGTAACATGATTTATTAACTGTGTGGTTCAACTGAGGTTCAAATGACAACACAGAAGTGGTATTTTGACAATAACCAGGTAGGAACGGTCGGTGCCCGTTCATGTGATGTTCTGCCCTTCATTCAGAGGGCCAATTAAAATGTTTATTTACAGAGTAAATGTGCAGATTTAAATGTGATATTTTCTTAACCACTTCACACTAAAAGTGAATTTCAACAACTCATTTGAGTGCTTCAAAAGTGTGTTCCAGAGCAGCATGTGAATCCCAAGACCAATAAACCACAAAGCTCCTTCGCAACTGCCTTTCATGACATGAGCTCATAGTTCCTTTATCCGAGAAACTGGCGAAGAACAAACATCCGCTGTGATATCATTCATCAGACCAGAGAAAGACAACACTTGAGCACCCCTGAGTCACAGATAAGTAATTTTTGAAACCTTTTTGTGCCGTGAACAAGCAGAATAAGTCATCTAATCTGCTCTAGTTTCATCTCGGTGGAATCAGGAGTAGTTTTTATGACAAATGCAACTCCACTGTGGGAATTTTAACACGGCTGGAAAGAGAAATATCTGACACCACTTGCTAAATTAGTTTTTAGAGTATGCAAGTGCCTCTTTCCACCTACCATGTATTTTTTGAAAAAAGTCCTCTTGTATTTTGAAGATGTCAACCTGAAATATGAAAAAAGAAAACAGAACAAAGGGGTTTTTAAGCTAGCCGTTTGGCTCTAGGTATAGCAAGACAGTGCACACACATATTTATTTAGTCAAACCCTTTCACATTGTCAAGGCTGGGAAGTACAGATAAATTGACGATGATTAAGCCACGATCACAATGGTTGAGTCATAAAATATCCATGATATCATGCTTTGGGTACTTGATCTTATTTTGTTATAGCATCTAAAATGACAAGCTGCAAAACCTTCATCACATCAGCAACTAAGCAACATGACTCCATTAACGTATCGCACTTCATGTAGCATTATATTGTATGGCACAGTTTTCATGTTGTGCGAGAACAGATGCAGAAAACATCACTACACAAAGATGTTTCAGAGCACGCAGGCTTGTAAAACGAATCATTACTAAGTTTAAAGGAAAGTGATGACATTCGCCTGTCAGCAGGTGAGTGCGAGCTCCATGAAAGCCATATGACCTTTTTGCACAAAGCCTGGTCTCCACTTAGGAAGAAGTAAAAAGGGTGAAGAAATTGCAAGAAGAAGAAATATATTTCATTTAAGGTTATGAACTTCATATCAATGGTGGCTGCATAGTGACATCTGATTCTTAATAATATGATTTCTTCAAAGGTATTCAGCAAATCGCTGCACATTTACATTTCAAAAGGAGAAAAATTGCTTTCATTTTAGTCAGTCAGTATTTCCCCCTCTCTAAAGGTGACTTTTATTTCTGAAAGTGTGTTTTTAAGAGTTTATCTTTAAGTGGGTTTGTCACCGAGTGATGTCACATCAGCATATGTTTTGGACTGCCTGGAAAATGTCCTTGGGAATCATTGCACAAGTACTGACACAAATTGGTGGTTTTAACATAAATGAGCATTGGTTCAAATATTTTTTTGCAAGAGATTAAAAGAGAGGCATGACTACACATTTTCATATGCAAGGGCAGCACAGTTCAGTGATATTTTTAAGATTTCATGGCATTTAATGTTTCTTTTTGATGAGAATGTTTTAATGGTGTTGGCTTGATCTTGAAAGCCTGTTCAGCTTTACATTATGCAGCCAGCTCCTGCATACATCATTGCCTCACCTCATTGCAAGGGTTTGTCTTCAGTACATTTGTACTGATTGCATGTGGGCTCCCCTATGCCTGTGCCAACCAGCACCACTTGAATTCACAAGACTGTCAAATAAGTCACCTCACGGTTTCTGCACACACCTCCAGTGATTACTTGAGGTTGAAGGAGGTGTAAAAAAGAGAGAGAATACATTTAAAAGAGTAATTAATCAACTTAATCACATGGATGCAATCCTCCACTTTGGTATTTGCCTCAAACACCGCAAGCTGTTCATCAAAGCCATCCATGTAGGTAATAACTTCCTCAGCGCTTTCACACCCTTCATAAATTTGCATTTAGATCACACGATGATCCCAAGCAGGCTCTTCATAATGTCCATCTAGTTATGCGGCATGCCATGCTGCACGAATGCACAGAATGAAACAATAATAAGTATTTAAATGTTGATTGATTTGTGCTGTCTTTTGCTTGCTCCACCTTGTGCAAAATGAGAGGTCCCGTTGAGCCTGTATGGATGTGCCTAGCTGGAGATACAATAAATCCTTGTGTAAATGTCACCAAGACAATTTCCAGCGTTTTTATTGATCTTTATAAATAAACGTAATCTGATTTTGACCAATTGAATGTGTAGACAGAGAATAAACAAAGCAGAGCAGAGTAAATCTGGAGGAATGCAAGCTCAAGTGAACAGGAAGAGCTGGTAAGTGGATTTACGCAGATGGGTGAGAGTGCGTGATTAAAAAAAAAAAAAAAAGACTTTCATGAAATAAATAATGACATATTCACCATAAAGAGAAGCAAGCAGCTGCTTAGAGCAAGCAGTCGACAGGGAAATCACCACTTTTAATTTTCATCTCCGCCAGTTAAACACATGTGCCTCACTTCCTCCTTTCTCCTTGTGTTCACACAGACGCACACCGGGGATCCTACACTGTTGTAGGTCATTACATGAGGTCACAGGTTACATGAGGTGTTTCTTAATGCAGATGAATGATATTACTGGATGATTTCTTTGGTTCAGAAGGAGTATTGTGCAGCTTATTCTCCAAAGTTACTTTTATAAATAGGAGCAGCCAATAAGATAAGCTGATTTAATGCTTATAGACTGCCTTTATACGTAGTTAAGTGACCAGGTCACTTGGAGAAACCAGGTTTCTCAGTTAATCGGGAAACGAGTTTACAGTACATTAAACTTGTTCCCCTCTTTTTTGATGGAAAGGATTAAAAGTGACTTATTTACAATCTCCCCTTTACATGTATATATATAGAGAAATCAGAGTTCTCTGGGAGAAATATCTGGGGAGAACTTCTTGCTTTCAGATATCGCAGCCACCACATGTACAAACCCCCAAATATACAGCAGCACGGGCACATAATACATTGTTTCTTACTATGATTGGGGCTTTATTGTCTCTCTAAAGCAGTAACCTTTATGGTCACTATTCGCCTCAGGTTTTTCAGGTTTTTAAACCTTCACGAATTGATTTTTAGTTTTATGGTAGCAGCACATAAAATTTTATCATCAAGTCGATATTCAAATATGTTAGCGTCCAGTTTCATGATAGCTTTCATCCGTTTCCAGACGTTGCTGCAAAATGCTGACTAGTTGTTGAGCCTCTTCTTTTTTAATAATAAATTGTACAAACGTTCACTACAGTTCGGCTTTTGCATTCGATAATATTGCGGCAAGATTTTAAAACCAATCTCGCTCATGTAGAGTCTGAGTCACTGTGGTCCTCAATGTGATTTAGCCACTTCATTTGCATAGGTTAATTTCAAACAGCACCTCAAATTAGGCTTGAAAGGATAATTACTTAATCTTCCCGCTCCTCTCCCCTTCGCCCCCCTTCTACCTCACTGCTGTATCTTTTATCCACCCAGGTTATGTAAATGTATCTTCCAACATCTACTTTCTCAGGCATCTGTTTTCATGCATAGGCCAATCCGGTCTCTATCTCTCTTCTCTCTCCCTCATAATATTGGTTGGACATTTCTTTAATTCACTCCCACTCATGTACTCTACAGCAAATTGCCTACACAAACCAGATCATTTCCACAATATACCTGGAGCCATCAACTGCAGTTTGATGGCATCAGGGCAACTTCATTTCCATTCAGTCATGAACATGATGAATACGCACGTCTGCAAGGCCAACAGGCATGTCAGCTTAGTTGCGGTCAGTGACAGTAATTATCTTTCTTTGAGCAACAGTCATGTAGCATTCACATACAATTTTCTTTTGAGCAAACTCTACACACAGTATGTGAAATGACAAGCAAAGCAGTCCTCCGTGCTTAAACAACAAAGAATACATGAAAAGTGAGAAATGTAGCTAGAAAGAGATTATTGATGTGTTCGCCTTGCTTACTACATGACACTAGAATGCTTTTGATCTAGTCTTGATGGTAACAAGCTTGCGTGTACTACAGATACACCACTGCCCGGAAGTCTTAAAGCTGACACAAGTTCACAGTGTTGGCAAGAAACAGATGTGAACTTTGAGGTTTCTCCTGCAACCTCTGTGCAATGCTGAGATGACATTTGACTTGTTTCACCAAAAGATTCAAGCACTAAAATTAATGCCAAGGCAAAAGATCATGAACTTCTAAGTAACAGGTCTTTTCATATAGGGTATAGTACCTCCTACTTCTTTTCCTGTAAAGCAAATAAGCATGTGAGACGCAGTGTTATTTATGACACATTTATTATCTCCTAGGTCAGGTAAGATTAAAATCAAGAATTGTCACCTGAAAGTTTCTTATTAGATACTTTTTTTCCTTCACAATAATTTGCTAAACCTTTGATTTCCTTCATATGCCTCCCACACCACTTATCTGGTCCTGTACTGGCCTTGCCATACTCTGTGTTGAAATTCATAAGGAATGATCTTTATCGCTCAGGTCAAAGACCATCAACCTATTAACAGTAACTGCAGGAAGTTACATTGAGGCAATACAATAAGTCTGCTTCTTCAGTCTTCATCTACAGTACAGTCTGTATAGCTCTGAAGTCTAATTCTGAGTTAGTAAATGAATAGGGGAAAGAGCTAAGAATTACTTACTGTACCTTGCACTACATGTTTTAACAGTTCTAACATAACACTTGATGTTTATATTTTCAAAAATAATAATAATTAACAATAAAAGTATAATAGGTGTGTAGGTAACAATTAAAAGAACAAATGTTAGAGAAAGCAATAAGTTTTTCAAGTAAGATGTTAATAATCAGCATGCATGCAGTTTTTCTTGATTGCTTGGTCCCAGCAAAGTAGCTGAACTGTGGACATGTTAATGTTACTTTTAGGTTTCCCCCCCATTCATTGCTTTTATTGTTATTACTTTCTAGCAAGGTTATTTCCCGACGCTTATCCAGAGCCGGGTCACGGTGGTAGCTAATCAGGGTAGTCCAGACATCTGTTTCCCCAGCAATATTTTCCAGCCTCTCATTTGGGATACCAATGTGTCCCCAGGTCAGATAAGATATATAATCTATCCACTGTGTTCTTGGTCTACCTACAGTTCTCCTAACAGTCGGATGTGCCTGGAAGGTTTACTCAACACGAAGGAGGAGTGACTCCACTCCCAGTTCTCTCTGGATTTCCTGACTCCTTTCTCTAAGGATCAATCCACAGTTTTCCAGCAAAGAAGTTACTGACTTTCATCCCACTGCACAGTCGCAGCTGCAAATCAGCAAATCAGTCTGATTAAACCACCAGAACCATATCTGCACAGAACAGAGAGGCAATTCTGGTGTCCCCCAAACTGGACTCTCCTCCCCTGGCTGCACCTTGACATGCTGTCTATGAAAATCATTAATCAAACATCAATCTAAGTGGCACCAGCCATTTCGTACATACTTCACAATTACTAGCTAAAAAAGTCCAATCATATTTGTGCACATAAATTTAGTATTTACCTTTTGCTATAAACCTTAATGTGTGTCTGACTGAACAGGGACAAAGCTGCTTTTTTCCAGGAACAGTTCTGAGGAACACTTCTACAGTAAACAGTGCAGCGAGACTCACCTCAGTTAGAATGAAATTTTTATTCATTAAAAAAAATGTGTTTCTTCTGCCTAGAGTTCAAGCAGCCCCATGTGTAGTGATTAGGTGAAGGTAATTTTTGTTTGAGAATCCGGCTTTAGCTTATTAGCTAGGGTTTTTTTTCCCCATCATTTCTGCAATTGGTTCACAGGGTACTCTCAAACATAACTACTGGGTTAGACGATGGAGGGATGTACTGTATAAATGTAAGCTTGCTTTTTCATTCTATTAGCCAGATGTTTTATCATTTCTGTCATCATTTATTCACCCTCAGGTCAATCGAAAGTCCACTTCTCATGTAAAATCAATACGCAGTGGAGCAGCATGTCACCAAAACAAATGAGCAGACCTGTTCTTTTGGTTCTTTAGTGTTCTATCTTCAAAATATTGAAAAAAGAAAGGCAAGAGACGGTGTGATAAAGAGAGAGAAAAAGAGACAGAGACAACAATAGTACCTCCCACTCACCAGTAGATAACTATTGTCTCTTTTAACCCAGGACCATAAGTCAGCAGTTTAGCAGGCAAACATCATGATGAGCCACCTGCAGCTCTCCCAGCTAATACTGTCATTACTGGGTTGATACACACTTTATCACTCACCACCCCCACAGACACCATCTGTCCCAACACACATAAACACACATACAGTCTTTCAAAGACAAGCATCCCCGGCCTCACTTTGGTCAGAAATTAAGGCTTAATCGCACTGTTTCAAAGAAAAACACTTAAAAAGAGATAAAAATCTGTCTTGATTTTTTCACCATTAGAAACATTTAATCGCTTTTCTTGTTAACCACCCTGTGCTTTAGTCTCTCTGGTTTGTTTGCTTCTCTGAATCCTCCAACGAGCCAATCCTTTGAGTCATGGCTGAGCCCACCGTCTGGGTGGACAGCCAGATCCGCAGAATGTGTCGCGTGTTAAAGTGCCACTTAGCCCCAGCAGGGTGCCGCTTCCCTGGCTGCGTATGTAGTCCATCCACCTTGCAATCAGAGTTTTGCTCATCCAGACCCTGAGCGCAGGTGGTCCGTACAAAGCTCTTCATCAGGAGACTAGATGGAACTCAAATACTGAAAATAGCAAGGATGGGTTTGTATACCCAGAGAATAGGAACAGCTATTTCAATCTGGGCCATAATAACAGAGATGTAAATAATGGAGAAGAGGTACAATGTCAAGCTATCACATCACTCATACAAAAAAAATTCGCTTACTTTAAACATCCATAAATACAGTATAAGTGGCTGATGAGAATTTGTCACATCCACACATTTTCTTGTATTTCTTAAAGTTGCACATGAAAATTTTCTCTAAGGAAAAAAACTGAATGTATGTTTTAAAATGAATCAATTTACAGAATGTTAACAAACTCAACTTATAGCGAACTAGTCAATTATCATAATAAAGACGAATAATTAAAGTCATAACAAGTGCAAAAATAAATTCATGTGTTTGCCATGTCTTCACGGCTTGAGAGGTTTAATATAAACTAATTTTGTGCTAATCAGACATATTTCCAATTAACGCTATAAACCATCTGTAGTAGGCAAGGGTGGTGTGAAAATAATAGAAAATGCTGCAAAGTGCTGCTATGGTTTGTATGTCTGCAGTCCTTGGTCTTCTGCCACCTGCTGGTATAGATAGTTACTTCCTATACACGAAGGCACGAAGGTGGTCTCTGATTCTTTGATGTCATCTTAGTGTATCATGGCCTTTAGGTTGAAAGTAAAATAATATTCTTACAGTACCTGGTGTTCTTCTTTTAAATTACTAGGTAATTCATGAAGTAATGTCAGATCACAACATCCTACTTCTGTAATAATTTAAAAAAAAACTTACATACAACCAGTCTTCAGCTCCTGGGATAAACTGGACTGTTCTCATAAATGTTGTTCTCTACCAGCATACCAGGTCAATGTGACTGCCATCAAGTGATTGATGCATTTATGAGTCATTTGATCCACTTTGCAGATTATGGATTTCATGTCAAACAATAGTTTGTGCATTACTCAGCTTGTTCCGGGCCCATGGTCAAGGTGAACTAGAGTTAAATCAGCCCCGAACCTGGAGCCCAAGAAGGCTAACAAAACACAAGAAAATGGAAGGAATGAGAAATGACTCCTTGAAAGGAATAAAAAATACCCTTTTTACAAATGGCGAAACTAGGAAGAAAAGAAAGGTAATTGCAGGTAATCAATACATATTGATTCAAAGTGCTAATTCAAATGCAAATATCAGCTCCAGATGTCATGGCTCAGCGCGTGTGCCCAGAAACCGAGGAGAAAAATAACCCGAGTGAGAGAGAGGAGACATAAAAATGTGGCATTAGAAAAACAAGTGGTCTGACCACCAGGGTAATTAGTCAAACACACCTCTCTCCTCATCAAAGAGGGCCAGCAGCCATGACTCTGCTGCCACATTATCAGCCTCCCCTTTGTCCTCAGAAGTAAACAAGCAAACTAAAGCCAGACAACATCAAAACTCAACTCCAGAAGTCTCTGCCTCTAACGAATGGAGGGCAACAAGGTGGCGTTTCTCTATCGAGTATGCGAAAAGGTAAATTTAGACACAAAAACAAATTAAAGTGGATAAAACTGGCTGCTATGGCGACAGTACTTTCTGTTTGCAGGCAGTGTGTTTAAATAGATCTGGTATCCTACACAGAGATTTAACGTTTTCCACACTTGATTGAAAGAGTGGAAGCGTGCTAAATCCTTGTTACTGTAAACCGTGTTAGATTTCCAAAGGACAGTGTCAATATCAACGGATCCGAGGAGTAATAAAGGCACAGACGGAGTGTTTATGATAAGACACTTCAACGCATTGCATCCTTTCAAGGCTTACTTGATGCAGACCCTCCTCTCAACAGTTTAGCCGTCCACACTTCAAACACAAATCCTTTTGAATGAACACTTCAGAGTTGGTGGCACCTCTGTGTACACCCCTGAAGGTCAAGAAGGTTTGTTCAGAAAGTGTAAACTTGAGGTGAGATTTTCTCATTTACAGATGACAGTGGAGGTGGACATCACACTGGGGACTGAGATTTTCTTTCCTTTGATTAGAGAATTCACTCAGGAGTATTGCTCCTTTTAGATACAGTGTCCTGTTTGTACCAGGTTCACATACTTCTGTGTTATTTAAAGAAATTACATTGTGTTGAAGAAATAAATATGTAATAAAAGTAAGATAACAAGAGAACGAACTGTAATCCCCCAGTCAAATCTGTACACTGTGTACTAGTATGTTCTCATTTATAAAGCTATTCTGGACAGATCTTTGCAAATTGATCTCAAGGACCATGTCCCCGTATCACACTCTTAGATCACAAAACACATATCTGCTATCAGTGCCTAGCGTGCATGCAAAGATCAGGTATAGGCGTTCACCTGTTCTGCTCTAGACACTTGGAACAACCTGCACAGGGAAATTAAATTAAGTCATCTGGTATCTCAGAAATTCAAGGCCATTGTAAACTTGGTGACTTGATTCCCTTTCTGCTTGTCTCTCGTCTCTCTGGCTTAATCTATCTCAGTGTTGCTGATAGTGATGCTGTTTTTATGTAACCTCCCTAGTCTTATCACATCCATGATTTTTAGTGCTTTAAGTGTGATTGATTTGTATTTTGTAATCAGGTAATGCTACTGGCCAGGTCTCTCTTAGAGAAGAGTTTACTAACCACAATTTGATCCAGTTAAATAAAGGTTAAATTAAATGTAACGCCTCAGTCAAGCACATAACTTGTTAAGTGACCCCATATTTCTTGCCCCTGTGCTAAGCAAACTGGCAGTAGCATTACATTTAACTACAGACCTGACACTGGTTTGAATTTGTAACTCATTAAAAAAAAAACAAGCGTAGCGTCACAGTTTTAAGCTAATAGTAAGTATTAAGTGAGGATTCCTGATAAGTTTGTGGGATATAATGAGATTTTTCTTATAACTTTTGTGAATTTTTTTTTTTTTTTACAATTACAGTGATTAATTTTCACCAGGCTAACAAATGACTTAACAGCAGAGTACTAATGCTGTGCAGCACATGCCTTTTAATATGCCTCAGCTTTTGCCCACTCTCTCATCATCATAATTAGTACTTCTGGGGTTGCTGACTGCCAGCTTGTTTGCACATGTTGGTCATTTTAACACATTTTGCTGCATCCTCATGCTCTCAATTGAGCACTTCAGCAAGGCTCTGTGTGTTCGTCAGTGCTGGTGGAGTCCATAGGGGCATCTGTAAGCAGTCAGGGTGTACACACAGGATTAGCCCCAATAAGACACAAGATGGTGCTGAGACTGGATAAGCAAGCGTGTGTATATTTGCTCTCGCTCTATGCCACTCCAGCAATGCATGCCCCAAAACGACTAGAAAATACCAAGGCATTTGTTGTCATTCTGCATGTGTGCGGCTCCCCTTTTTTTCTTTTTGTGTTCGCAGTCAGTGACAAACCTGGGCTTTAGTCATGGATGCTCTAGTCCTTATGCATCAGTCTAATCTTTATGCACCACAAAGCTGGAACCTCGGGTTACTACAGTACCAAACTGGACTTAAGCTTCTCTGAGAGTCCAAGATGACAAACAATGTGCCAGGTGGAAGGTGAGGTGAAGGTGAGTAATGTCTGGTTCGGGAGGTGGCGGAGGCTAGAGGCTGGTAAGTAGTGACTGGATATTGCTAGACAAGATGGCTGAGGCTGGCTGCCAGTGGGTGAAGGCTGAAAAAATGTCGACTAGCACTACCAAATACAAAGCCTATTCAGCACACAGTCCAAAATCCAAATCCAAGAAGAGTATCCAATCCAAAGTCCAGAATCCCCAGACCCAGTGAAACAAATGTGGGGCAGAGGCAGAGAGCAGAATCAGAATCTAGACAGGTGAGATCCGAACCTGAAAATCAGAATCAGACCTACAACACTGAGGGGAGAACAGCAGGCTCAGGTCAGGTGAAAGCGAGAACAGACAGAACTTAAACAAGGACCAAGTTTACAACGTTTTATTAATTTAAAAATAAAATAACATTTTAAATAAAAATCAGAGATGCTTTCTGGACGTGTGGATGCATCTGTTTTTGTCACATTATTATATTAAGCAGAAATCTTTTGTACAGAAAAAACATTATTTTTTTGACTGAGATGAAAGAAAATAAAAATGCAGATTACAATTCATGCAAAATCAAAAATGTGAAAAGAATTTTAGCACCACCCTGTAAGGCTGTCTATCTTTCTACATTTGCTTATCTTCCTTAAGCCTACATACTGTAGGCCAAAGACAAGTTTAGTATGTCGAGACCATGTGGCCACCAGAGGACCGAACCCAAGACCCTATTTCCATAAATTACCCAGATAATGAGGCACGTAAGCATGCTTGTTAAAATTGTAAATGAATTAGATTGGGGAAGGGTAGATGGGTGATGGGTGGTGGGTACGGAGAAGGACGGCATATGAATTGTAGGTGAGGAACACGAAGGAAAATGGCTGCTGGCAGGATGTGAGGATGCAAGTGGAGGTTGGTTACACAGACATACCCATGTGGGTCTGTCCAGGGGATTGGGATCAGATACTTCATTTGAGCAAAGCCACGCTACATCAAAGACATTCAAATGAAGTAGTCCTCTATTGCAAATTAAGCTCCAGGGGTGTGTGTGTGTGTATAACTGTGTGAATTTCTGTTTCTGCTTGAGAGGGTTGAGAAAATGACAAAGGAGAAAGAAGAAACATCAAGAGGTGGAAAGGTGTGTAGGCCTAAGCTCTTTATCTGTATCTAAAAGAGGCGTCTACAGAAAATGAACCCAATCTGCATGTGTGCACAAATCACTGTAATCTATAGGACAGCGAGCAGCAGCCAGTAATGCATGCATGTGTGAGGATGTATAGCACTTTTGATGGTGGCTTCTCAGGAACAAACATAAAGAGAAAAGGCTTCGAAAAAGACTCCTGTTACTTTCATAGCTGACCACATCACCTTGATTATGTATTTCCGCACGGCATCACAGTAACATACGCCATTAAGCATTTGCACAGCTGTAGTGCCTCCTCACTGATGTAAATGGATCTTCTATTAATTCCAAGTGTGTGTTTAATGCCGGCGGGGCGGTGTTGGGAAAGGCTTTATGTGGCTCCCACGTTCCCGCCGCTATCTTTTCTTGCGCTTCCTTAACAGATCAATAAGCTTTTAATTGATCAGCTGTGACTCATGCGAGTAGCCAGTCCTGAGCTTTTACACAGAGAGCACGAGGATGGCTATATACTCAAATGTAGCGAGCGTAAAAGCTATTCATAAACTTTTTATGTGCAACAGGGAGCATATCCTGACAGAAAAGGGTGACTTTTCTTCTTTTTTTTTTTACCCAGAACTGTGCTGATGCTGGTCAGCAGTAGATGCTGATAGGAATTCTGTGTTTTATTAGGGTATTATAACTTTCTCATCCAGGCAAATAGGCTATTTCATTATTAAGCACATTGTTCAATGTTCCCTGAGTATATTATCATATCGAAGGGAGGCCTTAAGCAGGGGGTAATCTGCTAAGGTGCTTTAACATTTTTGCTGAGTGTGTGATACAAAATATGCCTCTACTTTTATTTTTATCTCCCCGTTCAAAGCAAAATGTCCACTAAATAGGCCAGTAATGAGTGTTTATGGGGCGTAGCTACGTGACAGAGAGAGAAGCTTAAAATCTTTTTGCTTTCAATGTTTATTTCCTGACAAAGATTAAAAATATGTAAGAAAATACAACTGGGTGTGTTTTGACTGGCACCCACCTTGGCTAATTCACTTTAATCCCGTGACAAAACAGCGTCTTCCCGTCACATGTGACAAACGGTCCAACTGGTCAAAACTTCCTGTGTGGCGATATCTCTGCGCAGGTAATACCATCCTGTCACAGCTTTACACCTTCAAAGCACCAGCACTATCTTGTTTCACCAGAGACAATCGCAGGATTTCAAAGGGGCTGCTGGGACATTTACAGCATGCACACACATGCACACACATGTGGTAAATCCCTATATTCCTAACAGGAAATTAGAAAGGAATTTTAGGTGCTTGAGGAATGCACCTCTGTGGTTTGGACCTGTAGATAAACCAGTGAAGGAACTAATCTTTTAGTAATTTACACAAAACCTTTTTACCGCCGGCGAGCATCTCCCGGCATGATTAGCAAAAGGATTTATTTTTATATTCACCAGGCTGGGAATTAATATTTAAGTCTCCCTGGTACCAGCATTGTGTCATTTCAAAGCTGATAAGTGCATGGATGTGCTGGGGAGATTTCTCTCCACTTGCTAGTGACACGATAGAGGTAATCGTCCTCTGTTTCTAGTTCAGACACATTTATGAGTTTTCTAATCAAAAGTTTCCTTTTTTTTTAAATAAACTAACAGAATGAGGAATGTCTTTATGTTTCACCGACCTTTACGCATTTTATTGACTTCTTTCTGAGGTGTCTTGTTCCTCTGCAGTAAGTTCAAGTAAGCAACATTATTTTATCTGCATCTTTTTAATGCATTTTTCATGCATTAACCCTTTCCACCCTAGCGAGCCCAGTATTGAGAGCAACAGCATCTGCCAAAATCTTCTGAAAATCGTTCAGTATATCCCATTCTTTTGGAAAGGTCTGTTATTATTAATATAAGAGCTGGAACTGATTAAATTTGAGTGTGTGTTTTCAGGCGGGATTTAAAAAAATAAATAACCTAGGACTTAAAAGTAAACATGAGCCACATTGAAAATACTGATTAGAGTGAAGGTCAAACACAGGTTAGACTACCCATGTTTACTAATGCAGCGCCTCCATATTTTCTCTCTCTCCTTGTGTCCATCGTTTCCATGGCGGAAACTCATTGATTAGTGGAGAGTCCCAGTGACTGACAACCTAAAGGTTTTTAAAGCACATTTTCCCATTACCCCAGAGAATTGTGGGAAAATGTGGTGATGGAAATGTGCCTGAGGCCTGTATTTGTGTGGGTATTGATGATGGTGATAGTGTGCGTGTTGAATGTGTGCATGCATTGCAGTGTTTTTATTTTAGGTGTGTTCATTTGCATTAACAGTCAACGGATCCAGACTGGCTTTTAATGAATCATGACTGTTTCCCGTGTAGCCACGCTGCAACCATTCATTTCCAGGACATGGGATGGCAGCTTTATATTTTGTTAAAGGGTAGGCTGCTTGTTTTGATTGATATAGGAAAGTTATGGTTTGCTACAACTTGAGTCTTATTTTCATAGTTTTGTCAGCTTTTATATTGATTGTGGTAACACCGCACTCACTCAGTTAGTTATTTATTACACGGGCTAGTGATTTTTCCGCATAATTTAAACTTACTTAAGCTTACAGACTAATCATTTCCAAATGTTGGTAATAATTTATCATTATAAAGAAAAACTTTGAACATGCACTAAAGCAAGTACAGTAGTAGTTCACAACTTGTTATTTAAATAAATGAGAACATTTTCTCATTATATTGATATAAAATGTAATCTGGATGAAATTGCATTCCCAATTACAAGGAAAACACATTTCTGATATAGAATATATATAGATATAGAATATCTATATCTATATAGATATAGAAAGTTTTTAGACTGTGATGGTAATTTTGGTGGCTCATTTTAAAATCTCATGCACATGTTTAGCAATGAAAGTCTCAGTAGATACAAACAATGTAGTTAATAACAATAGAAAAGGTGGTGAAAAACTAAAAGAATATTACTTAAAGGAAAACTATGACAACTATACATTTACTTGCCATTTTACGTTTCTGTCACTTAGACAAACTAGATTAGAGCGGTAAGACTTAGAGATAGTGAAGGTCCAGTGGAAGACCTTTAACTAATAACGAGCACCATTTTTCATGAGCACTAGACGTTGATGGGCTAAAGGTCGTGGCTTAGCAGAAGAGTGGAGTCCATGAGCGAGTTCGGGGGTCACCACGAGACATGTCTGTAATAACAGCAGGACAGAGACGAGGGAACACTGTAGACGTTATAGACAGCAGAGATCACAGCTAGATCACTGAAACAATGACTTAAGAAGAGAGCGACAGTGAGTTTTATAGACGTGAAACCACATTGCAATCATGTAAGGAGGAGATATAGTTTTAGAAATGCTAAAAATGCTAAATAGTTGATTAACTTTGTTAAAATTTTCCAATTCTAACCTGTGATTTATCTCACAACATGTAAACATGGAAAGTCAGATGAAAAGATTGCTCAATACTAGATTGCATGAAGTTACTGAAGCTAGTGAAACAAAGACTAACGTGGACAAGACGTCACAACTATGATTCTCTGTGGAGTAAAAGTCAGCATATACGTATGTCTGCCTCTGCTACTCTATCTGTGATCATTCTCAGTCTTTTTCAGGCTTCCAACTTTACGGAAGTCTCTGGAGAACTCATTGAAGTTGTAATAAAATGAAATTATCCTTTAACTCTTCATCCATATTCACACTGCAACCTGACAATGGCACAAAAGACTGGAGGGAGAAGGACATAAACTACACAGCACCAGCTTTTGTTGCTGTTATTCAAGTAGAATCTCATACTCCTCCACGCCATGGGCAACTCATAAAGTGCTTTAAAATAATAAAGACATTTAAAGTGGCTATTAAAGTCAGTGTCGCTTCAGATTAACACATGCTTCTGTGTGTGTGTCTGTGTGTGTGTGTGTGTGTGTGTGTGTATACGTGTGTTCATTAGAAGTAGACATGATGCTTCATTTATTAAACAGTTACGGTGCTAGCTGATGTGGTGATTAAAAGTGTCAGCTAGATTAGGTTACATGCGTGCACACCAAAACAACCGTCTTTTAATTTAGAAAAAAAAAATGAGCATGTTCACTCCTCTGAACTTATTACATTTACCTCCCTATCGCCAACACGGTGGGTGGATTATCAACTTCATCATCAATCATCTTTTTTTTAATGCTTTTGTTACTTGCTTTCAACCTTAATAAACTAAATCACAATATTACTAAATTTACTTCAAACGAGGGATCAAGATGCAGACGCGTTTCCACTTTGATACCAGGGGAACTATTTCTACGCCGGACACAATATCTGATGGAATCTCAAACATAAAGGATTAAGTCAGACACACAGATGTTAGCTAAACCTGTCTTCCTCACTGCAGCAGATCCGTTGGAGCCACAGCCTCTTTCTGTTTTTCCTATTTGGATCAATTATGTGTCCTTGTATCTGACAAAGTAAATGAGAACGTGCCACTTCATTCACAAATTATTGCGCTCACGTCATGGAGCGACTCGGAAGGTGGAGATAAACAGGGCTACATCTTTGACATATATACTGTATGGACAGATTTTCAGCCAGCAGCATGTAAGAGCGTGTGAAAATGTTTTAAAGTGACATTACGTGACTGTTTTTGCATCTTTCATGTAACTGATCCCGGAAAGAAAATGACAATAAAATGTGCATTTATCGCCACATACTGTAGTTGTGGTAACACGGTCAGTGGATTTCAGCAGATGGGTCAAGACGCCACACACTCCCACATGTGCAAAGAAAACAAGACGAACACATAAATTACATAGTATATAAAAGACATAAATGAGGGAGGGCAATGAAAGGAGTGGTACATAAGCAGACAGGGCAGATGGATGTATAGTGGGTGATTGTTGATTACTTGTCCTTATGTCGGTTTTGTCTGATTTCCTTTGACAAGAAACTACTTTAAGTGGATTTCAGGATGACAGGTCTTGTGAGTGAAGGATAAATTGAGAAAAGAGCAGAGTTTGACAAAGGATTATGCACATATAAATGGAGAAAACCCATTTTGAAATATCTAAAGCACTCAAAGAGAGCGAGAGACAATAAGTCGTGCGTTTAAGGTGGTATCTGCATTTTTTGCACATCATTATGTCATTGCTGCCGAATTGTCAAATTCATTTGTGGGACAGACAACTTTATTAGAATGACTCCTGGTACTGTAGGTCATTGGTACAACGTATCCATAAATCCTTAAAGAAGGAATGTTTGTTATTCTTTAAGTTAAGAAAGGTCTTTATGATGCAACAGTTTTGAATCACCATCAATCACCAGCATCTATATACCTCCCGTTCATGAAAAAAAAAGGTCTAATTAAAATAATCTTTTTCATATGTCTACTGCACCCAACCTTCATTAGAAACAGAACTAAACATATATTATTTCTAATAAACAATATCAGTCCAAAAAAGAAGGTTAAAATATAAATACCTCAGTTCTGCAGCTGACTACCCATAGCACTAGCAGCGTGGGCACCACAGCTCTCTGCCTTACTTACAGTGGCTGCAGTCAATAAATGGGCCGTCACTGTGCCTGTGCTCGTTGTGTGCCCAATTTGACAAAAAAGCCTGATCAAACCCCTGCCCCTCTCTTCCAAAGGTCACAAGCACTTTAATGGGGAACCCCTATTCAGGCAACAGTGGGGAGACAAGGGAAAGTACATTCCAGCAAATCGGCTTCCTGCCTTTGCCTGTGCTGTACAAGCTGTATTCAGAAGCTTCTCGGGAGGATATAACGATCTAAAAATCAAGCCTCACACATGAGTAATACCACCAGCTGAACCCCCGCCCTTCTTCTTCTTTTTTTTTATTTTTTGATACGAACAAAAGTGTTTTGCTTTTCATCTCTTCCAACATTAAGGAATAAAGAGAGTGAGGAGGTTGTGTAAGCACAGAGGGGGCATTAGGTAGATTTTGAGAAAGACAAATAAGTTTTTTTTTTTTTTCTCTTCTTCTCTTCTCTTCTGCTGCCATGTTATAGTGCACATGTGGGTGGGTGTCGGGGTGATAGCCGCATATATTTGTGTTTTAAGTGTGTGTGAGATCAAAGGGAGAGAGAATAGCTGTGTATCTGTTGTGTTTTAAGGTAATCTCGTAGTAAACGGTTGACTTAAATCTGATTTATCAGATAGCTTCAATTAGTAATGAACCACTGAGTAACAATGAAGACTTGCATACGAGTGCAGGCATCAACTTTTCACAATCCATACATTTCTTCCAGCTTTCACACAGTGTTCTTGTGGGCATTGCACGGATCCCACGCTGCATCATCACACTGTGTACCGCACACTCTCAAAAAGTGTATGTGCTCAGTCCTGCTGTGTGTCAGACTGCAGAGACTGTACAGCAGAAGCAGCCTTCGTGCCGATTGATCCACTTGCTTCCTGTAGGCCTTGTTCCAATACAGTGTGATGGAAAGAATTCATCAGCATGAATCTAATTACAGCAATTGCTTTATTTACTTCTGCAGCCAACCCACTTGTGTTCATTTGTACTTTTTAAGCTTATTTGTCTGTGATATTTGTTAAATATATTTGCGGCTCTCTGTCATTAACTTTGGCTAATTGCAGCCCATTAGCTTCACAAGAAACTTTCCTTTTATTTTGGAAAATAAGGAGGCGGTTTTCCCAAAACTGTGCTGCTCAGCAGCTTAAGGTAAGCTAAATTTTAAAAGTAGCAAAACATAAACTAGCAAAATTAGTGTTTGAACAATTTTCAGGGTCACTCGCGTGCTTATTAAAGACGGGAGAAAAGTCTTAACCTCAGCACTGATTTGTGTTAACGATTCCAAAAGCATGCAGCACAACAGGAAGTGACTTCCTATTCAGACAACTTTCAAGAATAAGCTGCGTCCTTTGTGGCACATAAATCTGTTCATTAGAGCAGTGAATTTATAAATACGACATATGTTCAGGGTTCAGCATGTTGCTGTGTATTCTGCTTCTGTATCTCTCAGTAACCCTCCCCCCCCTCCTGTCACAAGATTGAACCACGCAGGCTTCACCAACAGCCTTCACCTGGTGTCACTCCTTTTCTT
>JAUYWH010000010.1:7426350-7453988 GCA_034779795.1 Ctenopoma multispine
CCCCCCCCCCCCTCCCCACCCCATTCGCTTCCTGTCTCGATCTCTCCCTTCTTTCTTGTTTGTTTTGTTTGTATCCCCCTCCTCTCTTCCGCCTCTTTTCCAATGAGAACAATAGGTTATGGAATGCATTTTCCTGCGGCATTACTCACAGGCACCAGCCGCCACATGCCATTAGGCTCAGCAGAGGGACAGGAGCGTTCAAAGGTAGCGGCAGCGCATAGCATGTCTGCCATCTAGTGGTGTGGAAACTAAACTGAACGTGATGCTGGTTTTCACGGGCTGGGTTGAACACGGTCATCATCCATTTAATTTCATAAAAAAAAGAAACACTGTTGCTGCTGTTTCTTCTCTAGCTGAACAGGTATGATCCGTGCCACTGCCACTTCAGGTTCTGCTCAGAAATACTGCAGTTTTTTTTTTATTATTACCAATTATTTGGAGACTTTCTTTAACAGATTACACTTCCAATAAGCCAGTCAGCACTATTTTTCAAATGCGGTTTACTTGTTTTTCCCAAAATGAAAACACACACAGGTACAGTAGGCGCCAAACATTATATATCAATTCCACACTGATATTTCAGCAAAATTAAATGAAGCATGGAGATTTCCTACTGCAAAAACACAAACGGCTCATAATGTCCCATTAAGTGCTGTTTTTCTTCCACACGCTACAAAATATTATATCTTAATAGACAATATTGTTGGTTCAAGCCTTGCTTTTCACATTTTTTTTTTTTACATTAAGTTACATTTTTTATATGAGATGAATTTATTTCACATTGGATGCACATTCCTAGGAAGACAAAGCTTTATGCGGAAAGAAAGAGGAGGGTACAGGCTCAACCCTGTAAGAGGCAGCACAAGCAGTATGTTTACTGTAGTTTCCTGTTGATTATTAATAAAGGTTGTGAAATGTCATTAATTACTTTGTACCTCATTAAGTTAATCTCTACCCCTGCACCCACATTTGATATTTGTCGTTGTGTTTTGCAGTACATTCAGAAGAACACTACACACAAGGGTTAGATTAGTAAACTAGCACTGTTGCCTGGATCTGTTAGTATCTGTTAGTTCAGACTCTGAGCCATGTTGCACTTGTGGCCATTTCCCAATCAATTAAGTACTGTGAGCCATTAATACTACATTAAATATATATATACTATATACTACATTATATACATTACATACAGACTATTGTATTGCTTTCAGGTGTTTACAGAAAAGCTATCCACCATCAGCTTCTCCATTTCCTTTGCTTAACTCATGATAGGACATAACGGAGGGAGGGTAGAGATCAGATTGATTCCCATACATCACAAGATGGCAGCTTTCAGTTTTTTTTCCTGTGTTACTGCTGTTCACTCCTTATTGAAGATTCTAGCTGTTTTAACTAGCAAAAACAATAAGGCTCAACACTCTGCCTGTTGAGTAATATATGTCATGTTGTAGCTTTAAATGCTGAAATGTAACTTGTGTTAGCATGAGACTAGAAATCAATCCACTCTGCTCCACACAGCGCTTGTTCTGCACACTCCACCCAGTTCATCATGTGTTATTTATTACACTGTAAAATTACCCTAAATAAGAATGATATAAAACTTACTAGATGAACAGAAATAATCGGCCTTCTCTGATTGGCTAGAAAGGCAAGCCTTACTCTAAAACCTTTAGAAGATAATGTGTCTGCACTGCTGCCAGGCTATTCAATTAGTTTGCATCACAGAAAGAAACAAAAATTATTTGAGCATATTTCTACAAAGACTTCTAAAAGTGACTTTGCCAAATCGGATATATAGGAGCTTTTCATAAAATTAGACTGTCCTGGTGGTTGTTATGATGAAACTGGTTATTAATATAACCTTAATATCATGTGAATGTGGCGTTGGTGCATTATTGTATACATTAAAAATATGAACTCCCCAGATGGAGAACAATATGAGCAAAAACAGCAAATATGAGCTTCACTGTAATAAAAAACATGATTTGCACCAACTGTGCAACGTGATTTTCATCAAAGTTGTGAAATCTTCCCCACTCTGCGACTGAAGTGCTGCTCTACAGCAGTGTACTCAGTGCTGATACTGGTGGATGGAAGAATTAGAGGCCTTTACACAGAAAACTATCTCACAAGTGAAATAACCGTGTCACAGTAGCTGTCGGATTACTGTCACACTGCCATGACTTACTTGGACACTGTATTTACTTTCCATAGTGAATTCTTATTGTCAGCATTCCTTCCATAACGACTTCCCAAGTGCCTGAAATGTTTTCTCTGAATGCCATGCAGGACCGAGGCAAAAGCGCAACAGGCTTTGAGCACAGTGCAGCAGTAGTTTTTAAGTGAATCGAGGTTGTTTCACCCAAATGCAGAGCAAATACCAATCTGTGCATATGCACATGTCGTTGGAGACTCTGAAACAAGAGGAGTTCTGGTTGAGCTGCCACCTCACTGATCGTCCCCCCCCCGCTGCTGGATTCAAATCACAACAATTAATGTTTCTGTGTGTGTTGACTCAAAAGGAAAAAGCTGGGTGGGAGAATGTGAGCGAGTGAGACAGAGAATGTCAGAAGATAAAGAAACACGCAGCGTAGCAGCCCTCAAGAGGAAGAGTGGTGTGGTGGTTTAGGGTGGGGAGGTGTGTGTGTGTGGGGGGGAGGGGGGCTAGACTTCTCAACCCTTTTTCTTTTTCTTTTCTTAATCTGATGGGGAGAACAATCCACGAGTGAGCGGCGGCAGCAGCAGGCAGCCGGCAGACAGTGGGTGAGCTTTCTCTATCTTCCTCTTGTTTGGCTCCCATATATCTTCCCCTCCCTCCTCTCCTCTCTCCACTTCTCCCTCTATCTCCTTCTGTCGCTTTCTCCTCTCTTTCCATCTCCCCTCCCGCTCGTGCCGTCTCCTCTGATAAATCTCTCACCCACTGCTTTTCGCCTCCTCTGTCTCTCCCCATCTCTCTTCGTCTTCCTCCCCTCTTCGCTTCTCCCGTCTATCCCCCCGTATCTGTTGCCTTATCTCCCACCCTCCTTCCCCTCGCTTTTGGTTTCAAACTCTCCTCCTTTCTTTCGTTTTCCACGTCTTCCCATGTGACATCCTCGCTCCTTCACTCACTTCCTCCTTTCCTCTGTTTCGCGCTCAGCCTCCGCCTGCAGGACTATTCAGTAGATTAAGTTCAGCGGTGGTGGCAGTGTTGCTGATTCAGCTGTATTCTTTCAAATGACCCAAATCCTCGCTCTGGAGAAACCTCATACGCACACTGATTACATTTCTCTCCCTCTCTGTCTCTCCTTCCTTTCATGTGTACAGACATACACAAATACACACTTCTTATTGATCTCTGAGAGTTAGCCTCTTCCCTTTTTTTTTGCACGACCCTCATTTTTGTTTCTAAGCCTTACTGTATGTGTGTGTGTGTGTGTTCTTTCGACAGTAGCTATATCAATATCTCTAGCAAACCTGCAAGGCTTATTTCAGGACATTTTTCTTCTGCGTCTACAGTCGTCTTTGTTTCTCCTGATCACAGTCGAGTTGGGTTGGCATGTTCGTGAAGATAAGGCCTTATTTTTTCCCCTCTTCAGCTGCGACGTCAAAGCTTCTTGTCTTGAGAATGTCTTTACAGTCGTGTCTACAAATGAGCTTTGAAGACCGCACATTGAATGTCACTTGCAAATTGATGCCCCGACTACATACATTTTCGCTTTCTTTGATACGCCCAATATTTTGCTTTTGTTTTGTCAGGAACGTGGTGCTTTTATTGGCACGACTTGAAAGAAAACAACAATCTAAATCAACATTTGCATACGTTATTCTCCCATGATGTTAGACAGCCCCATGTAGAATATAGGAACAAGTTTTCCAGAAAGTTAAAAAAGTAAGGAGAAAAGTTGTCATCAACTCGTTTTAATTCCAACTCACTGAGGATGAATGAGAGGGATCATCTTCGCCCTCTTTCTGGTTTTATGATTGAAAAGTAGTGACGTTGTTATGAAATCATCATCATATTCATTCAGAAATCATAGGTTGGTGTTTCTTCATCACTGTGTCAAAACTGTTTACTGTTGTGTTGTGACATGAACTGAAAGAAGTTGCTCTAGTTTGGGCCTCTTATGCACCATGTTGTTTATCAGCATTGTTCCGAAGGCATGTCCTGGGTAGTTGGACACATGTTGCCTTGTTGCTTCCCTGCTATAAATCTCCACCCTTCCCCAGCCCACTGGAGCTCCTTTGTGTCTTAGTTTGCATTATGCCACTTACATCACTACGTAATCACTTACATACAATTAATGTTATAATATAGAAACTAGTGTGTTTTTATGTGTTTTACAAAAAGCTTAAAGTATAGCTACATAGTTTCAGTCTGACTGGGGAAGGAAATATGATAAGGATAGTAAGTGTAATTAATCAGTATGTTGTAAATAGGCTTATAAATGGGTCTTACGATAGATAAACCAAAAAATTACATTACAGTTACAAAAAAAAGCCCAAAATAAATAAAACAGCTAAATGTTCTAGTTGAATTGATTATATATTATAAGACCATTTTTGAATTGTTTATGTATTGTTTAGGCAATTGTGTTAACCAATATAAGCAGATGGATAAACCACCCAGTATGCAGAGGAACAAAATAATGGGACTGTCCAACTTCAGTTTAAATGTTAGTTCATCGTCAGATGTTTTAATTACTATAGTTAAGCTCCTTGCTATGATGTAACACAGTAGTCATTAGATATGCATTTTATATTTATATATATATTTTTTTTAATCATTGAAATTTCAACATGTGTTTGCAACCTAATTACCTCTCTGCATTGTATTAAGTTACTGCTAATGCAGGTGTCTCATCTTACTGCCACTGCTTCATATTAAAAGCATTCAACTGGCAAAACACAGCCATCCCACAATGATTACTCCAGTCTGTCTTCTGGCCTGAACACAAGTTCATAAAGCGCTTACATAAAAAGAAATGCATTCAATAGAAACTGATCCTAGCCCTGGAAAATACTTCCAGGTGTGGGAACAGTAATGCAATGCGACAAAAGACAGTGAGGTGATTTTCATACATAAATTTTCTGTATTTGAATAGGAGTGTAAACATACATTACACATTCCAGATAGCAGTAAAGCAAGTGAAGTTAACCCCATACCTGAGCGCCGCATGCTCACAAATGCAAGAGAATATGAACAAGGTCACACATTAAGCAACAGCAGGCGGTGTTGTAACCAGAAGTGCTGCCGTGAACAAGACACCAATCACCTCCCCTAAACGTCTAACGTGTGATGTAAATGATCTGTGTATGTTTGACTCTGTTTGTCTACTGCTCGCTCCGCCACTCAGCCAGCCCAGCATGGTGCTCTCTCTCTGAGGTCCAGTCTGCTGCTTGATAGCGGATCCTTGTGCTACATGGATGCTCACAGCAGGGTTATCTGGCAGGAAAACAATAGTTTAACAAAGTCTGACCATTACGCACACACACACGGGCACATTCGTAATGCCACGCCATGCTGGAAAAAAAAACAAAAACGTGTGTATGCTCAAATGCACATGCCAATACACAACATATGGGTGTCTGGTGTCTCAGCTCTTGCTTGATTCAAGGACTTTTATTGGCATTTTTATTTGCCACAGGGGCTCTTTGTGTCTTTTGATATGCTCTGTGAAAGCAACAAGCAGCCTGTAACGGTGCACAACACTTTATGGACACACACACACAAAAAAGTTTGATCTTTGCAGCCTCAAGTTTAAGATCCTAAACTTTACCAACAGAACATTCAACAGTTCTTTTTTCTAAGCTAGAAACAAATCAGATGGAGGGTTTTTTTCCTCACCACATAAATGTCGTTTTTCCTCCCATGTGATATACTATCTGTAGATATCTCTATCTATTACCAACCGTGTAGGTGTTGAAATGGAGAAGGATATAAAAGAGAGGAGCGACAATGTAAAACGCAGAATGAGAGCAAAGAGGAGACAGACGAGGTGTGTGTGAAAGTGGCAGAGGGGCGCTGGAAAAAAATATGAAGGCCCGGGCTGTCCCAAAAATTAATCACGCACATTCTGAGCCTTTTTGATCAATTAATCTAGCAGATGGCACGAGTGCAATCAAGAGAGAAGATACTGAGAGAGTGAGCAAGAGAGAGAAACGAAGCAGGTGGAAGGTGTGAAAGTTCCTCCTTTTATGTGAACGCGGAGATTCGCTGCTTTGAAAAGCAGCAACTGTTAAGTCAGAAAGAAAAGTGTCGTTTTTTTTTGTAGGGTGTGTTTTTGTGCATTCTGTGCATTCGAATTCATGTACACTTCTTGTTCTCGGTAGTAATACATGTGTGCTTTTATCTGCGTGTGTCGTGAAGCAGAGCAGCAGATTGCTGAGGGAAAGGCAGCTGATGAGCTTAGCTGGCGGCCACAGATAGAGCGCTAACATCCAGTGATAATCAAAGGAAGACGGAGCTAAATTTCTTCTCTCTTGCAGCAGCAACCTGCTGGGCAGAGCCTGCCCTTCCTTCCCTTCCTCCCTCTCCCCCACTGTCTCTCCTCCGAGCCGCTGCGCGCTATGTGGATTTTTGATGTGGAAGTGGTTTGAATATAGCTGCTTCATGTTATCATTTGAGTGGGCTAAAGAGGCCCTTTAAATGGAAAATAGAGAAAGAGATAGTCAGAGATGGTGAGGGAGTGCTGCAGACAGAGAGCTGCACACCTGAGATGTAGCTACACCTTCACCTACTACAGCAGGAATAGAGGTTAAGTAATTGAGAACACCTAGCTCTCGTTCGTCTTTTAAAATGTACTTTTTTTTTAACCAGACACCTCGGCTGAAACGTGTGACAAATCAGGGTCAGACTGACTGTGAGTTTACCTTAATTTACACTCGGTGCATAAGTAGAGACAAAATCAAAACAAAGGCAAAAGGCGCTGCTGGGTTCTGGATTAACCAGAGGCTGTTTTATCTCCGAAATAAATTGCCTTGTAGACAAAAGAACTAATTCACAGGGTTAGAAAAACAAGAGGAACTCGATGAGGAGCACACTCACTGTGCATCAGCTCCATCTCCCGCCAACGCAGCGTCTCTAATCGATGAATATTGAGTGGCTCCTGCCACCAGCATTTTAAAGGGAGGGTGCACCCACCATCGTTCATATCTCATATTGATATTTTTGTGCCCTATTTTCTCTCTCTACTCTTCCTTCCTGCATGCTCCTGAACCCTCAGTCAGCAGCGTTGAAAGTTTTTCAGCTCTAATAACTGTGTTCGAACTTTCCAGCTGTAATGACTGTAGGTGTTTGCTCAGTTGATTTTTTTTTTTTTTTTTGCTTTGCTTTTTTTTCACAATGAAAAGGTTGCTGAGGACCATGTTCTTCACTGTTGTTTTTTTTGCCAGCATTACTCATGTTTGACATCCACAGCTCAACAAGCCTGAAGCATGATAGTGTTCTGGAAAAAAAAAAAAAAACTTAAGGTGTACTCGTTGCAATTATGCGAGACGCATTTACAACACACGTGCAGACCACACATACACAACTAAGCACCACTGAGCTGAACAAGATAGAGCATGTACCACTGGTTAATAGCCCAATTTAGTCTGAGAATATTACTTATTAATTTGCATGATGAATCAGACATTTGTTAGAGGCGGAGTACCGTGATTGATGGAAATTTAATTATGACACCTCTTACTTATTAAACAGTAATCAGGATAAGCCACTTATCTTTAATACTTACCTTTAGCACACAAGGGCTGGGAGAAATTAATGTCACCGGTCTCAGACTGAAATCATTTCTTCATGATACCTTCAAACACAAGTTGGCCACAATCTGAGGGCTGTCGCTAATCACAGACAAACGCACATTATGAATTCTTTGACATTTACATGTTATTTTTGTTAATTCTGCTCACCTAAGTGTTGTCTTTATCTATTCAGAGTAAGACATTAGTGAGGGAAAATGTTACTGAACAGAGAAAAAGATTCAAGATCCACCAGCGTTAGTGTATTCTTTAAGTCATTGTACTATGCTAAGAAGGGTCTCTCCACACAATCTATTTAAAATGGAGATTCGCTTTTGTATAGTACTTTGGCTTGTTTAAGAGGAGGAGTGGGCTCCCGGCAAAAAAAAAAAAAAAAAAAAGAAAAAAGAAATTGCTTTGACAAATCACAGTTGAGCCGAGGAGGTATTTATCTGCCCGTGTGCAGCTAAACATGCTTTTTGTGATATGGATACCACATCAGGACTTCAAAATGTAAGCAACCAAAGATAAATTGGCGGAGTCTCAAATATGCGGCAGCAGCTTTAAGCACCGAACTGAAAGTAATTATGCAGTAATACTACTGGAAATGTCACATATCTCCCTGTTTATGGAGTTGCTGTTGTTGTTCAAAAGGACGGAAAAAAGCAGTCGTCCTGAAGCACAACAGAAGAATCAGAGTCTTGTGTTCCAGTGAAAAGAAGGTCTTACTGTGCATTTACTCTGCTGAACTCCTGTTTTACTATTTGTACCATATTTTCTGAGTTTCTATAGCAGCAGTGGAGCGGGAGCTTTCCCTCTGAAACATCAGAAACACTCAACACTTCCTTAAGGCCCATTGTGTCAGTGTCGGCGCAAAGTTTGTATTTTATGAATGTTTAAGACACTTGTACTGACTGAAATGCTTCCTCTTGATTGGCTGGCCTTACTTTAAAAATATACCATGAAGTTCCACTCAACACCTAAACTACTGTTCAATCAGCGTAAGTATATAAAGCTGCAGGTAACCATAGCAACAATACTTCTGCTTCACAGTACGTTAGCAGTCGGCTGTCACTGATGAAAAGGAGCTAACTCTGTGTTAAACGGAAAGCTTAATAGCTTCTTCTCTGTTTTGACTCCGGTAAGTGGCAAAACAACAAATTATCTTTACGAACTGCTCGCAAACGCAAAGCATAATGACACCTGAGGGTTTTTCATCCACATAATTAAAAAAAGCATTAACATGAGCATATCGGCAACCAATGTACTGTACATTAATGTTAACTAATAACATCATATTTTATTTGGGTTCCTGCAATATTTACTTCTAAACTGAAGCATAATTAACATTTTTATTTGCATGTTTAAGGAACACAAAGCACTAAAAACCACAGCATTTAGTAGTAGAGGTTAGTGGCTCTGTGGATATTGTGATCAGTGTCTTTGTTTAGACATGACAAATCAAAAAAACTGCTCCTGGTTTTGAATTTGATAAAACAAAAAATTACGTGCTGTAAAAGTACATGGAAGGAGAACACACCAAAAATGACGTGTAGCACACCACAACAAATCTATCAGTGGGTCACCTGCCTTTAGCTGTCAGTGGATACAGTAACTGCAGCATCTGTATCCACTGCTGGTGCAATTGTGTCGGGGCTAAAAATGATAATCAAGCCGCCCACACACACAAGCATAAACAAAAACACACACATTTTGAACAAATACATTCAGTCATATGCACACTCACAGAGACAGCAGACAGGGAGTGTGGAGATGCAGTATCCAGGAGGGGGCCCCTATTGGGCTCCCAACACTAGGTTTCCACATTAATGCTGTCTGAGCTGAGGCAGGAGAAGAAAACTGTAAAACTCCCCTGCCAGGAAGTGAAAATAGATAAATTGTGAGTTTGGATTTTAAGGCTTCCTCAGAATTTGCTTCCCTAATCACACAAGGGACAGCCGAGTCCAGAGATGGAGAGCTCTGCTGGAAAACGCTCTGCCGCCTGCTGATTTTTGTTGTGTCAGTCAGGTGGCCAGAAGACTGCAATCTGAGGGCACACGAGGATTCAAGAGAAACAATGGGGTCAGGCAGTATGATGGTGTAAGCCCATGTAATGACTTCTGTGTTAACAGAAGCACTTTTAAAGTCGCTCTTGCGTGAATCGGGACTCTGCTCTGTTCTGCTATTTTTAACGATGTTTGAGTTTAGATTTTTTTTTACTTTTTTTTTTTTGCAGCAGAGTAAAGAGTTCTTAAATTTTTAATGCGGTAGCGAAACGAAAGTATGAGCTAACGTAAGTGTAGTGTAAGACTTTCAACTGTGACATTCAGACATTTGACACACGTATGCTTATGTGGAGTGTAAAAGAGTACTAAGTGGGTGGTAATTGCAACTTGAATGAAAACAACACCTTTATTTCGTTGCTGGAGTATCTAAAAAAACGGAATGAATGTGGGTCATTGAAGCCTGCGGGGTCATTGTGTGTGTTGTTGAGGTCGCACCAGTCAACGAATGGATGGCTGAACTGTCTCAGGAGAGACGACAGGTTCCTCGTTAGATGGGTGATAGGTGGTGTCTCAGACCATGTTCTCTGTTAAGTGACGGTTATTCCAGCTTGACACAGATGACTTCCTTTACTCTTCTTTCAAACCACTAGTACTTCCCCGGCCAGAATATGGACACTGCTGTCTTCAGAGAGTGGGGGAGTCTGTTTCTCAGTTTGTGATTAAATACATTATTAATACACGGTCAGCTGGGCGCTCTGCAGAACCCCGAGAGCTCTGTTTCTCAGTTTGTCGTGTCATGTGTTTGTGAAGCAGCTGTGCGTCTGTGCTGCATTGAACTGCATACACTACACACACACACACACACACACACACACTAATGCATACTACTACTACTTCTTCAGCTTTCTAGACTCTATTTTTAATCCTTCACCTGAATCCATCTTTGCAGTTTGAATTGAAACCATCTCTTTGGCGAAACAAAAATGCTACCAGTTTGTTCCAGTGTTTACTTGTTAGTTATCACAGGGAGTACCACTTCTAAAGGTACTGACAAAACCCCTGTGAATCAAAGGAATGTGCTTACTTTTGTACATTTAACATCTGCTGTGTTCTCCTCATGCAACATACAGGTTTCCAACACAATTTGCAAACCACAGATGTTTGACTCACATCTAATTTGCTGCTGAACCATTTCCAAACGACAGGGGAAGCTCTTCTTTTTTTTTTTTTTTTCTTCCTCAGACACCTCGGAGGTGTGAGCTCCACCTTCTGCCTTTCTGTTGGAGATGCCCACCTCACACAACTAGACTGTCAATATCACGGAACGACAAATTCGTATCAATATGGCTCAGCTCTGGTTTAGAGGTAGATTTTTTTTCTTTAACAGAGAAACTAAACTTGTGCTGATGAGAGTGGTAAGTGTGAACCAAAACAAGAGCAGAGGCTGTCTGCCAGTAAAGTGATGATCTCCTACAGAGGATTATTTTCACGTACAAGTACTTTGTCTTTTAAAACATATTACCTATAGCCACTTTAAAATGAGATGCACATTTTGAGGAGGTTCAATCCAGAAAAAAATAGAGATAAAACTTTTCTTCATGTGAATATATATTTTTCTGTATCATGCTCCCTGTTTTCGACTGAGCATCCACACGTATGCGGAGGGTTATAAATGGTATTTTTTGTTGAATAAAAAATTCTCTCTGGGTCCATCAGCCCCTTATATTTATTTAATTCCTTTTGTCTCTTCTTTTGTAACGGTCTATTTTCTCTCCTCGGGCATCAAAAAAGTGCATTCCAGCAACTAATTTTCAGTGTGCTTATTTACACCACGCCTTGTTTCCCTGCTCTCTGACAACAGCTGTTCAGAGCAAACATCGACGTGTCAGCTACCCCACTATTTCACCCTATGTTTCTCTGCCATAATTATATGTATCAGTTTCTGGGCAGCAAAATAACTACACAGCACTCATCGCTCCTCTGAAAATTGTGACAGTGCTCCCTCCTCCCTGTGATGGAAAGTTTACTGAGGTTGTTAACACGTCGTATACGCCAGCCAGCCACAACATTAAAACACCAGGTGGATATAATGCTCGGCATCGGCGCTCGCGGCTGAGCAGCCACACACTCGGCAAGCTGCACTTTGTTTTCTGACACCTGTCAGAGATTGCCAGCATAAAATTTTCCCCGTAGGTTTAGAGATGATATCTGCCGTGTGAGTGATAGGCCTGAGATGTGCCAGAAGTGGTCAGAAGTGAAGTCTATACACAACATGTAGACTTAGTTATGCTTAAAACAACGTGTAGATTTAATTGGACTTATTTGGTGTTTTGTTGATGATGGTACCGCAGAGCACAGTCGGAAAAAACAGTTAATACAGTCTAATAATAGGACCAGCGAAATCACTTACAACTTTTTGAGAACCACGAACATCTAAACTAAACATCTAGGCTAGTGTGGTTTGTCAGATAATTTAATGTAAGTTTTAAACAAGTTTAGGTTGGTTATTTATTCCAAGAGAAAAAAACACAAGGAAACTGTTTCTGTAACAATGTGAAAACCTCCACTATACTCTGGTCTTCATACTGTACATCTTCACAGGAACACTTTTCAGCCTTCAGCCCATGAGTCTGAATTAACATCTGGTTCAATGGGAGGTCTGTGATAAGAAAAAATAAGAAAATAAGTTATGTCTGAACACATGCAAATTATTATGATAGATTCTGCAGCTCAGAACATTTAAAAACTGCAGGAGTAGCGGCGTGAAACAGCATCAAACAGTTTCTTCTTAAGAGAAGGAAACAAGCCCTGATTTCTCCAACTATGCTGACTGCATGAATATAAACTGGAAACCATGACAACTTGCAAATAGCATCAATATTGTCATTGTTATCCTTTAGTGGCGTTGCGAATGATAGACACAACCAGGCAGCAGAGCGACCTTCAGTTTGACACACTGAAATGTGAAACCACACCGATTTGTCTCCAGGTGACTGTCATATGTATCCCACCAGAATATATCACACACTGTCATCGTCTTCACCTGCCACAGTTGTACATCTCGCACACATACATGTGCAGTATATACAGCACGCATGAATGCACACGCACAAACCAATATCATTTCATGGCAGAGCACAGGCCCATCTGTGTCGCACATCCAGCTGCTGCTGCAGCGAGCAGCAGGATGGATGGCAATGTGAGGGGCTGTAATGGTCGCATTGTGCTCCATTGAAGGAGGGATTGATTATGTTCCCTTGGACAGCTGCATGGCTTCTCACTGGAGCGGCGGTAGACATTTGATGGAGCCATGCGATAGGGAAGAGCTAGCACTGATGAGGTTTGAAAGGGAAGGTTGGAGCGGTGCTGGAGGTACAAATGGATGTAGGATCTGCGTGGTAGGTGGGTAGAATTAAACATGGACTCATCAATGGCAGCAACTGCGCGTGAGACCTTTATTTTCCCAGGTGTGACCTCGGGGTTCCTTGTGACCTCCCAGATTAACGTTCTTGGTCAACAATCTCCATTTGTACATGTTCTGTCTGACAGACATAATTTATATTTCTAATCAACCAAAGGCCCATTCTGCTCTGTAACTAGGCATCTGCGTGTCAGTCATCCAGGCGAGGTTATCTGGAAGTTGAGTGATGGCGGTGAGAAAAGGAGGAACCCAACCACCCTGGACAATAAATTGTGGAGTTCTTTTAGTGAATTTCAAACGTGTAACTTGGCCTTTTTTTTTTATTTAGAATCATATATTTTCAAGAATCCCACCCACATTCAGTTAGTCATAATTTCAATTCAGTTATCTAGTGTGACTTACCCAGTTTCAGCCTATACATGGCAAACACTGTTGCTTAAGTTGAATGTTATATTTGTTTGATTATTTTCAAATGTTCTCTTTTTCTTTTAAAATATATTCGGTGTGTTCTGTAGTCACTCTATTTTTTGCTAGTGCAACGACCCATTTTCCCGACAGGGATCATTAAAGTTTCATCTAATCTTAATACATTGTTAGACTCCTAATAGAAAGATGAGGATTATGGATAGAAAAATGGAGCAACTACACACAAGCCGTCTGCAGAGAATCCTTGAACTGGAGTCAAGCACCTCCCCTGTCTACAGGCTGTGCATAGTGAATCGAGAATGGATTTCCATCTCTGACTTTATCTTTTTCACTGTCTGCTTTTGTGCCGTTTGATTGAAGGTAGCATAGTTTCGGGGCTGGAAGAAAGAGACAGCTGCAGCTATGTCACACACACAATTCTCTACTCCCAGTGCGTTCGTAGTGTGAAGTAAGAGTTTTAATAAACATTCTGCAGCAATGGAGAAGGTACAGGTTGCATTTTTTTTTTTGTACTTTTATCCATTTCTCAGCACCTTCTGTACCTGAGCAGGGATGAATGTCTTTTCTGGCATTAAGTACACCCAAATACAAATTAGTCATACGCTATAATATAAGCTCAAGACATATGGAGTTGGTGTATGTAATCTTTACATTAGCCAGTCAGTCTAACTTTTTCAAATTTGTTTACCTGGTGACTTCATTTGAGGTGAATTTTATATATGTGAGTTAGTGTCTGACAGGAAAAAAAACTGTGAGTCTAGAAGAGCAGGCTTGAATGTGGGGCTCTGCTGACAATAGAGAAGGTGGAACACCGACATCTTTGAGATAAGCTCACCTCTTTGAGCTATTTGTGTGTGATTTCAAACTCATCTCGTTGCTGCTATGCAAAGCATGCTCAGATCATTGCGCTTGCCCTTAGTTGTTTATTTATCATAGACAGAAACAAATGTTAACTGAATTACAACCTTTAATTTCCCCATCGTCTGTGCGTATTTTAAAGTTTTAAAAGTTTTAATTATATCAAACGCAAAGAGTTTACATCGAGCGGATCAAATAAATAAGGTTTGTTTATTATGTTGAGTGGTATCCATAGCAACAAGCATCATTAGCTACTCCAGCAAAGTCAGGAGAGAAATTTGACCTAGATGTGCAGCTTTATATGTATGGCTTTGTGCTGGTAATTAACGCTGTAATTTGGTGCATGTTGATTGGCTCATATACTGTAATATGGGGCATGAATTGTTCTATCACACAAACAGCATGATTGAATTGTTTATTTTCCAGACAGCATGCGTGGTTATAAAAGGAGCTGTCAATGTTTTTTATGTATCTTTTACCACTTTATCACAACCCCACGACCACGTGTGCTTCCACACATATCCAGCCTGCAACATCTCTTCTGTGCACAGTTACACTAAAACCCTTTTTCAGCCGAGCCAGTCTTAGAAACCATGCCCTCCTAAGTAAATTTGTGATGTCAGGTGCTCTCTGGGTGCAATAAATCCAGGCAGGCTGGCATGGGTGGGAGGGGTGGGGAGCCGGGAGGTAATTTGTGGCCAAAAAATGGGGCATTTTTCCACACCGCTCATAAACTAAGACACCCAGTCTGGCATACTAATCCATAGACTGCCGAACTCTCCCCTCACCAGCCAAAGGGTTGACGTCGCCTTCGATCATGTGTAAACTATTGCAAAGGGAAGGACCGTCATTTATTTTCCCGCGATCCTGTGGGAGGCTGGAGGAAGGGGCAAATGTGAAGGCAGGATCACATAGAATATTATGACCTTCTTCTCTCACCTCTCCATCTCTCATCCTTTTTTCAGTTTTTGAAAGGTGGATGGGAGCAAATGTGTGTGTGTGTGTGTGTGTGTGTGTGTGTGTGTGTGTGTGTGTGTGTGTGTGTGTGTGTGTGGTGCACATGTGTAAATGTGAGACACTGAAAGAAGAGCTTTGACTATGGGCAGTGTGTGAGAGATACTAGCAAAGAGAGAGAGAGAGACTGTGTGGGAGGGATGTCAGTTAAAACCAGCAGAGAAAGCAGCGCAAGGCAGTTTTTTTGTTTGTTTGTTTGTTTGTTTTGTTTTTTTACATGAATCTTTAACAAACATTCACAACGAAACATTTAATTTTACAGCAGCACAAATGAGAGGCCCCACCGTCAGAACAAAGGACACGCTCATCCCCTGCCTCTTCGGTGTGTGGGTGTGTGCAGTTAGAAGCAAGCACATGTTTATGCATGCAAGTTGCACTTGTGTTTGTACTTTAAGTTTGTGTTTAAGGTTAAGAACACAAGCACATACATGCTTGTGTAGACATATGCGCCTCTTTGGTCAGTGTTATTACCACCTAATAGTTTGCTGGCTGTGGATTTATAGTCATGTGCTACTCTGTCTGTGTAGCCTGTCCCTTCATGGATCAATGCATTAAAGCCTGCTGCTTTGAATACCAAACAAGGCTTTGGCTTGCACCTCCAGCGCCGCTGTGCTGAACAGATTGCACGTGGACACTCTCCTCACTGCACAACAGAAATGCCTCCTTCCCCTTGAGCAGCCCGAGAACCACTGTGGTGCTATTTAATAGCAGCCCCAGCCGTCCTCTCTTGGCGCAGCACGCAGCCTGCTGAGGCTCGCTCAGTAAGCAGCGACTCCCTGTGCTTCCACATGCAAAATGTATGACTGCAGCGAAACACAAAAGAAGAGTGGGATCTAGTTCTGTCTCACAGAGCAGATATAGGTTTTCAAATCCCATCGTCCTATACCCGGAGACATTGTTCAGCTGTGTGACAGTGGCAGAAGGAGTGAGGAAAGAGGGAAAGATTAAAATGCTCCTGTCTAGCATGTGTCTATTTTCATCCTTTTCTACAGAGCATAAGAGTTTCTGTCTTATTACACTTAGAGGAGGGAGCAGATTCCCAAGCAAAACTAGGCTGTCTCTTGTCTTCCCATGAGAACACTCTTGGATCTACCTGCAGTACAGTGCAGGTACACGTAGAGGCTCATTTGGAGGCCCATTCTTCTGGAGCTATAAAAGCAAAACGGCCCTCTAATTCACACACAAGTGTTTGGTTATTTAAGGTTTAAAGTTCAAATCTGAATTTTAATTAAACTTTACACAAAGACACTATTTGTGGTATCATGGTATTTGTGTTGTCCAGGAGTCTGCACGGGATAACTCTCAGTGATTATTCAGTGACTGTTGTAAAGATATTTTATTGTGATAAAGGTCAAAGGCAATTTTCAGTCAGAAGAATACATTTTAAAAGCATTTTAAAGTAGTAGGTTAATTGGGTGCCCACTCTCCCACACATACAAACACACTGCTTTACATTTTGATCTGATTACTCCTCAATTTAAGGTCAGTCATTACACACTTGATCGCTGTCACGTGCCTTCACTTCTTCCAAACTCCTGTGCTCATTAATCTATATTCTAAAATGGCATTTTTGTCTTTCCCCTCGTGTTGCCGTTCACAGGAGGAAGTTTTATCACTTTTTAGACCGACAACGCGGGTGGGTGAGCAGGTAATAGCTTGTATGTTGCTGGTGTCTTACGTTCACCATTGATTGGCCTTAATGATGTTTTCAAAAGCTAGAAGCCGAAAGGAAACAAGAAGATGAAGAGGGAGAGCTGTCCGATAGGCTGATACACCTTTCTGATGCGAGTTTCCGGTGTACTATAAATAATGTTGACTAAAACTGAGAGCATCATGTGTCCCACATGTTGTATGCTTTTGCGATCTGAAAATTTAACAGTTTATAAAGTTTTGCACAGTGTGTCAAATACTTTACATGTACTTCAGCAGAGTGTGAAAAAGAAGTCTACAAGGTAAAATGCAACGTGTTTCAACACAGACAGGTTATGTAATGTGGATATTTGCGTGCGGATATGTATCAAAAGGTGGATGATAAAATATGCACAGCACTCACATTTCTATTCAGCTTTTTGATAATGTTAAGTGTGAAAGCAGAAACAAAAGAGGAAATGTGGATATTAACCCACAGCACTATTACTGTATTTTATGTGCCGCTTGCACCAACTCTTCATTATTACATGCTTGAACATGCACCTTTGAAAATACACAGGCTGTGCCCTTTCTCCAGCCTTTCACCTAAAATCTATTAATTATTGACGCCTGTGACATTCACCTTTCTATTTTAAAGGTATCAAAAAATATCTTCATAGTTTCTGGCAGACTTCCTAAGATGCCCATTAATATTAATTCCAGCGTTATCTGAGTCTTGTTTCCCTCTCAGAGTGCTAGTTAGCATTTCCACTGGTGGGGAAAATAGCTTTTTAAGATTGCCATGATGTGGCAACAAATCACATTCTGACATCACTGAAAAGGGGTCAAAATCAATCAGCCGCCCAGTGGCCTTTGACATTCAATAAACGTCAGTGGGTATTTATATGCGCCCCTAACCGCTGACTAAAATAACAGGCCGCAGATGACAAAATATGATAACAATTAGACAGGCCGCAGCAAGAGGGCCCCTCACATCTGCATGGATCACTGGCTGAATCACAGCCATGGTGGGAAATAGAAAGAGGAGGAGGGTAGGATGAGGGAGGGGGAGGGGGGGTAAGACAGAGAGAGGAATCATCACGGTGATGTGGTCATTTACCAGAAAGCATCGTTCAGCCCACACAAACCCAAATGCCACCATCTAAATCCAGCCTTAATTAGCCTTGTGCTGAATGGAGAGGACAGGCGGCTGAGGGGACTAACAATATCTGTTGTTTACAATAACATCAACCGCCTAGTTATGGCGAATGTGTGACAGGGCGATAAGGTCACACATGGGACTGCATTATAGCAAAGTAGATGCAGCTTTAGTTGCTTAAATTGATCCCACCTTCATCTATGTCTGTATTACACTGTATTTTCCTCAGAGGGGACGCTGAAGGGATTCTTGTAAACCTTGTTCTAAAATCCTACGTCAATTCCTGCGTCGATGTTGTGCTGTTTACTGGAAAATGGCTGCGTATACCGTAAGTGAGTAAATATGACAAAGAGGCTCGTAAATTAATATAGGTAAACAATAAAAACAAGCCCTCGTCTGTATTGAGCTGTTGCTCATAACTCATGATGGATGTCTTCAGCGTGACATGTCACACCGAACGCAGACATTTATGGCCTCAGTACTAAAAGACTCAACCAACAACTGCTGCACCGTGTACATGTTGGTACCAGATAATGGCTCGCAAGTCCGACTATATTCAGCTTTGCTCACATGCTCGAGCTATGCCCTTCCACAGGTGTGGCAATAACAACACCACCCCTGTCTTAATGGGCAGTCTCAGCACACTCACTGCCTGCTCTTTTCTCCTCCTCCCTTTGATTGATTGTTTTAATTTAAAAATAACCCGAGTTATCTATTTATTTTTGGTTTATTTATTTCACAGAAAGGGCTCCTATCGGTCGCTGACAGGTCACACAGTTCCAATTTCCAGAGTCGCTCCTCACCTAAAATGCAGAATGAGTCTAATAATGGCTTTTCGCTCTATCAGCCTCTTCTCTCCCTCTCCTGACACTTTCTTTACCTTTGGCTCCAGCAGTCAGTCTGTCATTGTATTCTTCAGAGCAGTGAGATATGTCGAAGAGACAGACGTTTGACATTTCATGTGGAGAAATGTGGTGGAGTCCAAAGATTAAGTTGGCCATTCAACTGTCTATAGCTGGGTGGAAAAGCATATTCATCCCTACAAATGCAGAGTATTAGGTCAGTGCTTTGATAAGTCTGGTATAATGGGTAGACCTTTAATGGGAATAAACTCAAAATTTCACATTAAAGCTGCTACAATATTTTGTTCGATATTAACAATGACCACTTTAATGGCTTCTTGTTTCTCAGAAAGTTCACTTGTAGTGATGAACCCAAGGACATTCCCACCCTGTATTCTGCAGTTCATCTTTTAGCATCTTTCTCATTGTTTGTGACTTGCTGGTCTAATATTTTACTATTTACAAAGAACTGTTTTCAGACAAAGTAGCGAGTTAATGCAATAAAAGTAATCCAAGTTAAACTATTTAGTTTAATGTGACATCTTGCGTAATACTTTCATAAAACACAGAAGGTGTACCCCCAAGTGGCTAAATATCAGATGATACAGGTTTATTTATCATATTATTCTCTTTATGAACGTGTGAATACAACATCCTGTAAAACTGGGTGTTCCTGAAGTTTAAATCTGTTTGCACTCTATACTGTGTGTGAAAAGTTGCAGGCTGCTTCAGATTTTTCTTGCCCTGCAATTATTACCACCCAGCCAGCTAAATTGTTTTGGGGACCTTACAGAATGTAATTTCCAAGAGACGCCCCAAGAGTCCCAGCTAGGGAATTGGTAAACACACAGAACGGGCTAAGTCCCCGAGGCCCTGCAGCGCCTAAGAGAAAGGGTAAGTGAGTGTGGATAACACTGCTATCAAACAATGAGACGGCACAGTCGGTCAGAAAGGGACTTAAACTCATTACAGCTCAGCAAGGCTGGGCCCACATGTTGGGTTATAGTTGTCTACTTATCGCTGTGAAAATTGGGCCTCTCTAAAGGAGGAATTTGGAAATGTCACTTTGTGAAATGAACTCACTTTCTGTGCGTACACTGTTAACTGTGATCCTGCGGTATATTAGGGGCATTGCTTTGAACTGTCTAGAGCTCGTATTAGATTGTGATGTTGTTCAGTGCTGCTGGAAAGTCAAATAAAAACCGTGTTCAGATTTAGTTTCAGAAAAACGCAGTACATTTCCAGTAACGCTGTGATTCTTCGTTTATTTTATCTATTAAACCCATTTATCTCTTAAATAACAGATGCAGATGAAAGGAGGAAGATTAAAGGATTTTTCAGAAACAAACATAAAAAGAAGGGATGTTTAAGCCTTCAGCCAACTGTGCGAAAAGGCTCCATGAGTCAGTATTAGAAAGGTGATCTTATGTTGTGTGTAGTGTGTGTATGTTTCCGCTTGCTAAAAGATTTTCAATTTCCCCGGGTTCAAAGATCACAAAATAAGATTTGAAACCAATTTGCACAGTTTCCACCTGTTCTTTAAAAATAGGGCAGAAGCACTGTGTGAGCCAAAGGAATGCAGTCTGACGTCCTTTATTAAAGCAGAATTATATAGGCTAATTGGCAACTTTCATAAGGCTTCTGAGATGCTTGCATTTAGTGATGATAAAGAATATTCATTTAATGTTAATTAGTGATGAAGAAACTTAAATTCTGATAAAATCACTAAAATAATTTGTATGAAACCCGACAGCTGCATATTTCTGTATTACAAGGTTAACTGAATAGTACTTTTAGCACATTTCCATAGTATGAAAAGAAGCCAGAGTCATTAATTATTATCTTAAAATGAGATAACGAGATTTGTATGGATATAATCAAAATAATCAGTCTAAAGTTTGAAACTTGGAAGTAAACAACTATAAGTACTACAGTGCAATGGTTTGATAAATTGTTGGTGTTTGGAGTTAGTTACCAGTGAGCTATTATCAAAATAATCAGTCACAGTTTCACTTGCACTTAAAATGTGCTTAAATAAACTTTCTATGTGAGACCAACAAAGTGAGACTTTTGAGAGCTTGCCTCCCATTGTGCCAGTCACGCCTACATGCATCCTGATTCATCACTGTGGTCGTACTTACTGATCTATACTTAAAAAAAAAAAAAAAGATTATTGCTGCTGCAAAGCCCACAGATGATGAAAAAAGATGAGGAGGAGGAAGAAGCATGACAAAGGTCACCAAATAGATTTTTTCTATAAGTTAATAAGTATATGAAATGTGCATTAGCCTCTGATGATACTATTCAAATGTCAGTCAGTCTTCAGTGCTATTCAGCTCTGATTATTCTATCTTGATGTATTTTGTTACATAAAACTTTCCTACAATATTCACATAAAGAAAAGAGCTGTTTGAAAGTGAAATATATGTGGGAAATTATTGGAAATGAGACACACTGGCTGCAGAAAACACAGCGTTAAAAGCCTTCGGTGATTTTACTGTGCCACATTGTTAATGCTGTGGCTGGTCGGTACAAAAGCTGTTTTAGTTCTAACATACTGGATTTTGGGGGTTTTGAACCAGATTTTTGATGCTGCTTATACTAAGGTGTCATTTTACAGGGAGCTAAGAAGATGTGTCACCCCAGGTAGGTCGTACCCATGCTGCTGAATCTGTGTTTCTGTGGAGAAACGAGGGTCAAGCTCACGACCTTTCACCAACAGGACAACTAGTGGCAGAAAAGACTGTTTCATTTTTCGTTGTCATAGATACACTTACAATAAAGGACCTGTAAAACTGCAGTACAAAGAAATGATTGAGTCCTTCTAGTAGTTATTTCATTTTATAGGACAAATGAGCAGAGGGTGGTAACGGTTGTCTACCAAAGAAAAATATTAAAATACAACTTAAACTTCTGAACTGGTAATGAACTGACTTATTAGATTATATTTCATAATAGAAATTAAAGTAGTTTCTGTAGATTTACTGCCTCAATTTTAGCATCTCAGTAAAATGTTTTCACCCAAAAAACATGTAGTAAAGAATTTCTTAGCCCTGAGTGGTGTCTGCTTGTTTTCCTTTCAGGCTTCACCAATAAGGTAGGACAGCGTGTAGGGGCCAAAAAGTCTGCAAGGCACTCGCTGCTGCACAGTTATTATAGCCTGTTATTGCTGTGAGTGTGTGGTGGTCATGCAGCTCCTCTCTTTTCTTATCTGGATTCTGCGGGATAGTCAGATGGCATGGTTTGCAGATATTTTAGTGAGTAAGTCCTGAACCCGTAAAAGTGAACGGGACAAAAATAGGATTTTGCAAAGTGAGTGGGACAGGTCCCCTCCATCCCCAGTGAAATTACACCCTTATGTTTATATGCTAATAGTACACAGAGAGCGAACAAATTTAGCCGTGAGTCCTTCAGCAAAAGGCTGCAAAGTTACAGTTATAACTCAAGGGAAGTGCTGGTGCTCCCTAAATTAGATCCCTGTGGGCATGTGTTTGGAATGAAAAAAGACAACGAGACCAGTGAACGGAAAGAAAAACTCAGCATTTTCTACTCGTTTTTCGTCTCAACATTTAATAAGAACCTTTTCTGACCACCAGAGGCCATCCCATAACTGAAAGGTCATGTGCTTGACCCTTCATTTTTCCCTAGAAACACAGTTCTAATTACACTGTGTAGAAATCGCTGATTGAATTGTTGAAAAAAAAGATTCCAGTATCCCACACAATGTGCTCCAAATAAACTTCAAAGTAGGTCACCTGAGCAAGGTTTGTACCTCACAGACACCTTTAAAAAGTTGAATCATTGTTCTGAAATTTTAAAAAACTACCTTTTCATTGTAAATATGATTTAATAAGATCTAAAAGTGACTCATAACCTTACCAGCTTTTATATTTCTCTGTTTTACTTCTCTGGAAGATTTAATGTCATGTTTCCTTGTTTTCATTTCTGCTTTTCTTCTTATTCAAATGATAAAGCTCTCATTTTTGAAATTGAATTCATAAAATACTGATCTTCAGTTGTGCATTATTTAACAACCTGATTGAAAAAGTATTTTTTTTTAGTATAGATCCAACAAAACAAAAGAGCATAAATTCCACCAAGAATAGTGTGATTGTATGTGATAGAGTTGATTTGGAAAGTATAACACTGACAAAATTCTAGTGTTGACCCATGAAAACAAAGAGAAAAGACAATCCTAAAACATTTTGCATATTAATAAAAATCTGAAACCTCTATTCACAGAAGAACATGTCCTTGTCTTGTTTAGTATGATCAGTCACTCATGTCGTCAGGTTTTCGTTCACTACTCTGCTTGACAAATGTAAAACACTCTTCACGGGAAGCTGTTTAAATAGTTTCTATTTATCTCTAGGTTTTCTTCCTCTTGCTTCTCAGAATGATATAGGCCTACTGTATGTATTTTTTGTTCTTGCACACATTGTCATATCCTTCCTCTCTTCCCCCTCCTGGACAAACTTTGTTCCTCCACTGCTGCTGCAATCGCTCTTTGTCACCAGACTCCCTCTCACACTCTCTTTTAATCTCTGTTTCTTTTTCTCATTGTTCTTTATCTTTTCATTGCTCTCCATCTGCTGCAGAGTCCATCTTATTCTCATGCTGTTTGGTTCTTCCACTTAGTTGCACTCGTTTTTTACCCATTTTTTTTCCAGTGTTTTTTTTTTTTTTACCAGTTCTGCTCCATATTAATGCGCCTCTGACAACAGCAGTATTTAGAGTTATTTAATATTAGCTCAACCAGAGCTTGATTTACAAGACACACTAATCACACTGTGGCATTTGTTGTCACGCTGTATATTACGCATATGATAATGTCATATTGCAACACATTTTTGCTGTGGTATACTGAAAACAGAGTTATGGTGGTAGCTGATTACACAGTTTTATCTGATGCACAATAATCACACCTAACATTTTTTATCTCTTAATTTCGACCCAGCTTCTACCAATCAGATCTGAAACTGTTAGCATGCTCATGTTAGCATTTAGTTTGATTCACTGCTGTAGATCCTTAACCTTGCTTTTATCTTTTTTTAACATCGTCCAAACAGCTAGAAGTGTGCGTTCAGAAGGATATACTTCCCTTTTTTTAGAAGAAAATGAAAAATGCCTACCACCGCAGAAGCAACCTGATTCCATCACGTTGGTAGTTGGCCCACTTTTGCCTCTTTTATTGGTCTTTGCCAGTGGTTACACTGAGAATTAGTGACACTGATGAGATATAATCTAAAATACAACAGTTTAACAATTCTTCCACCTCCACAATCTGCTCAGTAGACAATCTGTGTATTTCTGTTCACTGTAATATAACAGAAGTTTTTCAAGGACATACCTCTTGAAAGGCACTTTTCAAACACGTATGGAGGAGCAATAGATCATTTTGTGTCCTCTTCAAGGTAATTTGTCTCAACGTGTCACGTACCGTTAGATGACCACTATTCCCTACTGAGGCCTGGGTTCTCAGTGTGTTGTCATTTTCTCTGCCCTGTCCTCTTCCTGTATGATTACTTTGTGACGATCAACATTAAGGTATTAAAATGGTCAAAAGTGCCATATGTTAAAACAATGTTTTCCAATTTTTCAGACGTTTTCAAAACACAAAATCAAAATCAGAAATGTACAGTATTCATGTTCATTACTGTAAAACCTTTTAGGTGAAACTCTGTCAGAGCCCAAGTTGGGTTCTGTTTAATTACAGGTTATGACAGCACAGCTGAAGAAAGGGCAGGTCAGACAAGGTTGGAACACCTCTGTCTTCTATGTCAAAATGATATTTATATATTTTTTTATTAAGGAAGGGTTACACAGTTACATGTTAATGATGAGCCAAAGGTTACAGGAACTCAACTACATATTGCTCAGTTAATACACAGTTTTTTCACATTTCCAAATAAATAAAAGTCCAAATAAGATGCTCATTTAAACAGTACAACATGTGAATATCAAATATTATTAGACATTTCTGTTTTGTGAGGTTGTACTGTGTTTTTCAGAATTAAATTTACATCAGAAGTATAAAACTGCTGCACTCGGGACAGCTATAGTTGTTGAGTGGCTTTGCTGTGACATGTCCTCTCAGTCAGACCAGGGCTGTTTTTGGAACACCCTCTAAAAACGGCTGGTCTACAGGCAACTCAGCCCCTATGCTGTCTGCTTATTTCCAAGTATCTGCCAAACTGGCTGTAGAGTCAAATGCCAGTGTTGAATATTTAATAAACAACAACATCTTTCTCCATGTTTTATCACAGTCCACATTTCAGCCATTATTGTATGAACCACAATATGCTGCTGAGAAGTTTTTTTTTCCAAAGAAGACGAGAACTGTGAGTCAAGTAGATGCCACCAGGGAGGATGCTATGGTTGACAGAAGGGTTGCAACAACGCAGGCTAACAGGGATGACTGGTTATTGCAATGCTATGTCCACAGAAAGTAGGAGGACACTGCAACATAAAGCACCAGTGTTAGCAATTGAATGCACCTGAAGACCTGAAGACTTGAATGTAGCGTATGGTTGTGACTGGTTGGGATGGAGCATTTCAGGTTGGGAAGTATGTGGGATAAGTGAAAAAAACAGATGATCTTTTGTGCAACCTCTTAATAGTTGTCCGATTTCATCTGTTTGACAGTCTAGTAGTCCAACTTATGAATTCCTTCATGATGTGATATTTTATTACTTGTCTTTTATAAGCCAGTGTTCACATTTTACTGTACTGAGGTTGAAAAGCAGAACTATGTGAAATAGTCTGTGTAGTCATGTCATTCATGTGGAACTGTACAATATCAGGTAGAAATAAAACTAACCACTCGACTGTAGAGTTCGACATGTTCTACCATTTATTTAAAGGGTTCGATCAGTTCAGTTGTATTTTCAGTTTTTCCTAGCAATTGTACACTGCTGTAACCCTGTCTCCTAAAAAGGACATTTCTATAAACTGCAGTCGCAAACAGCTTTTCACAGATAACATAACTGAACACGATTACAATTTCTATTAACATGATGGCCACACGTTCACTACATAGAAGTTAGGTGTTAATTGAATGTTGAATTGAAATTAAATGTAAATTGTCCCCAAATATTCAAACTTTAACATTCTGTTTTCTTTTTTTCCAAAAATGTCTGATCTTGCAGTACAACATCAAGATTCGTGACTCAGTGGATTTTGTGGATTCAGCCAGTGACACCACTGACTTAAAGATCAAGGAAAGATTGTAAACTGGGTTAATAGACAAGTCATTTCACACACATCATCTGTGTTAAAATTTAAACAAAAACTCAGACTTTCTCTAACCCTGGTCATAGTGCTTTTCTTACCTAAACCCAACTTCACTCGGGACTCGGGCCTGGGTCTCCATTTTGTCAGTCCTGTACCCTCCATTCACCCAACTGCCTTCTTGCAAATCGCTTTCCCTTAATACAGTAAATGTAGCTCTTAATTTGTTGAAAGATTATGTGGCATCACGAAGTAATTATTGTATGATTACGCTGGCTACAAAAATGTAATCACAGTTGCAGTTTATTGGCATAGGAATTTTCAGGAGACAGGGTGTCCTGCTGACTGCTGAGCGATGTTCTTTATCGACACCAAAAGACAAACCATACAAATGCAATGACCTGAAATGATCTGCTCTGCACATTGCCTACCATATCTACCACAAGGCAAATATGACCTCCCTCCTGCTGGAATCAGGGGGTCTGATTCCTGGCCTGCTCACACTTCTGTGGATTGTTTTTAAATGCATCGCACATTTTGAAGATGGTCTTCCCATGAAGCTGAACTTTTCTCAGCCTCTGAGAATTACGTTCATTAGCCTCTGGCCAGTGACAGCTCTTGTATGCAATTCAAATGGCATCAGTTAGTGTGATAAGTCAAAGAAATAATGTGCTATTTCAATGTGTCATCTCCCCCCCAGCACATTCACCATTGGTCTGGACTCTCTCTCAGATGACCCCCAAAGTCAAGAATCTTTTTTATTTCAGATGACTGACAAGGTTTCTGAGATTCATTAAGGCCGCTGACGAACAAGAGCTGATTCTGTGCTGTTCATCCAAAAATAAACTCAGCAACTTTTGCTGAAGATTGTAAAGGTCTGACCTTTGCTGAGATGCTTCAGATTAAAAGCTCGGCGAGACCAGGGTCAGTGTTGTTATCATTGTTGTTCACTTGAAAGACCAGCAATGCTTGAGCAGGTTCAAATTATACACCTCAAGGGTCCAAGCATTCGATTGTAGCACCCCATGTAGAAGCTCACAATCCTGTTGGAGCGTAGAGTACCGCCCTAAAAGTCTGACCCAGTAACATCACTTATACTGTTTGGTTACATCAGACCAGCTGGCTGACACCGCCACAAAGATTTATCACATCGACTTTATCGTCAGCTATGTTTTGATGCCTCACACGGACTGCCTGAGAAACAAAGTAGTTCAGTCATCTGCAGTTGTTTTTTACCACGAGGGATTTCATAACCACAACTATAGTCTGAGGATTGAGTCATGGCAACTGGACTTCTTTCTTCCAAGTAGAGACGTTTCGTTCTGCATCCACAGAAC
>JAUYWH010000010.1:7460941-7478864 GCA_034779795.1 Ctenopoma multispine
TCAAAAAGACTCTGCTCAATAAATCCTGCTTTCTCATTGGCGTGATGGGTTTAAGGTTCACGGGCGCAAGGTGGCAGACACCTTCAAAGTCTCCCCAGGAACTTTTCTAGTTTATGTCTCATATCCACACAAGAAGAAAATACATGTACGTACGTCAATGTATTTCTTCTTGATCAATTGTTGGTTGCTGAATATTCCAGTTACTGGATGTGGGATAAATTAACTTTTAAGACTGAATATAATTTATAATAATAATAATAAAATAATATGCTTAGTCCAGTCATTCAAACGAAGTTAGAACATTAAAATTATGTTGCAAAGTTTTCATCTAACTGCAGTGATTTATTTATAACATTTTATCTAATTGCAGACACACTGGAGTATTCACCACTCTCAGTTAATTAATGTGGGACTTCCCAGTGTCTAACTAGTGTATTTTGCGGTCTTGTATACCTCGACAGGCAGTGCATTGGGTTACACATTTAATTCACATTAAATATAGACACACTCATAATAGTAAAATGTGCTATGGATAAAACTACCTGACCTTTCATTGCTTTAGAAACTGAAACGCAGCACGAATCAGACCACGTTGGAGCTGTAAGTAACGAGGGAGAAAGCATCGGTGCATGTCACCCTGCACGATGAAGCCACATCGCTTGTTTGTGTCAGACTAAGATTCTGCTGGTGTCATCGCTGTGATCACCTGTGTAAATCTGATTAAATCTGTTTAATCACAAATCAATCAGAGCGGTGCCATTCAAGTCAGAAGACATTCAGACGGTTCCAGTGCTGATGAACATTTTTTCTGATTTGTTCAATGATATTAATGAGACCTTTGATCTGTTTCAGCTGCTTTAGGGCAGACAAATTAAACTAATAATTACTTATTAAAGAGACGCATGCAGCTCTAAAGTGTAGTGGTGTTTTTTGGCATTTTTAATCAAACTTAACTTTGCTAGGAATTAGAGTTTTTTCTCGATGAGTTCCCACTCCTGTGTGCTGTGAGCTGCATATTGAATGATAATGTGTGCTGTCTCAGTAAAGTATTAATTTGATGAGATTACTTTTTGTCATTAGACTGAGTGGAACATTTGCAAGATGATGAAGCATCTCGTAAAACTTTGTGATATGCTGCTAGGCTTTTTTGTCCTTGTCTGTTTCTGTAGTTTTATGCCAGACAGCATACAATACATCCACCTGCAACTTTAAGGTAAGACTTAATCTCCAAAGCTCGAGTAGGAATGATGCAGGATCTTCTATACGTTTTAATTACAGTCCAATCTCACTATGATGATACTGGATAACTATTGTTAACATTTGTCAAATGTGAACTTTACATTTACAAGAATTTACATTGGTATATTTCTACATGCGCTACAGTTTGACCTCCGTAACAACTGAAATTAAGTTAACTATTAATGAGTCATTTGCATCACTGTGGAGAAATTTTGGCATGAACTGATGGCTAAACATTTTTATTCAGGATTTTCTGGTGCTGAAACCAGCCCCAGACCATCACACTGCCACCACCGTGTTTGATTGTTGAGATGTTTCTGGCAAATGTGAGATGAGCCTTTGTGTCCTCTTTTGGTCAGCAATGGCTTTTACCTCGGAACTCTTCCACAGATTTGTTCTGCGACTATGCAGTGAAGTTGGTAGAGAGAGAGCAGGCAGACAAGATGGTGGAGGCTGAACAGATACACAACATGACAGACACCATGCGGTCACTACAAAAACACAAGCTCAGACAAAGAGGAATTGAGAATGTTCCACAAGAACATGAAAATACACACAGAGGGCAATTAGTCCAAAGTCCTCAGAGTCCAAGCTGTTCTTCAGGGTCTTACAATCCAAATAATCCAGAATCCAGAATTACAATAATCATACAAATCACAGTTCAGAAAATCTTCAAAGCCAGGCCAGAAATCTGAATCACACATGACGGACAGGCAGAAAGAAGAGAACCAGAAAAAGGTCCAGAGAAATCCGAGCACACTTACTGAGCTGACAGACAGAAACCAAAGAATCAGGTCAGGTACAAAGGCAGGTCCAAATACACCAGGAGATCACTCAGAGAGAAACAGATGTGAGAGTCTGCAAGAAAACGTGGCAAAAGAACTGTGTACCTGTCAGGAACAGGTAGAATCAGTCTCAGTAATGATTGATAAGATGGCATTGATTGATAATGAGTTCAACCACATTACATGGGAGGACAGTCAATTCAAAAAGCTGGCTCATGATCTTCAAAATAAAAGTCTGCTACAGGAAGATCTTTTATTTCAGAGATCTTCTATTTAAGTTAGTTAAGATAAGTTGGTCTTAACTATAACCTAGTTTGTACTCTATACAATGCAGAAAGCAGCAGGATGGTTAAACCAGTCGAGCACCGACGGTGACCTCTGACATCTTTTATTCTTCAAATCCAAATCTCTCTCTCAGTTAAAGCCTATATTCTATTAAACTTTGTTTTGGACCAGCTCTTACAGACACAGGAACACAACAGTCCTGAATGAAATAGCTTCATTATTCCTCAAACTGGCTACAGGTCTCCCTGGCAGAATTTTGGGGTGGAAACAATCGTTTGCACCAAGCACGACTGGTGCCAAAGCTGACTTTGTCTTTCCCAGTGTGAGTAAACATGGCAAATATCAACACAGACTAACCCAGATTGTTTAGGACAACTGCTGCTGTTTATAACAATGGCTGTGAATGGGCACATCTGCAACTTCTGATTTACTCTTTCTAAATTTGGCAAAGTGAAGTCTTTAGTTTCTCCATTATCACTTTCCATTTACCTCAGTCTTTAGTTATAATTTTGCTTCTGAAATGGCCTTTTACTCTTCTTTATCACTGCCCTATTATACCTCGATCCTGCTGTGCTTCCATCTTATAAACATTCATCCTTTTCTTTTGGCAATATGAATAAGGTAGACGGCAAGCCCCAGTAGGTCACAGTGCATTAACCACACTAATAAACCCATTCCACTGCAGCGGAATGGGATCCAAACGAAAGAGAGAGAGGGGGGGGGGGTGTTCGGGATAAAGAAAGGCGAGAGGCTGATTTTGGCAGAGAGGAGTGATAGTCTGAGGTGCAAGAGATGAAGCACAGTGGCAGGTTGGGTAAAAGCCTCACTTTTATACACTTACTACCTGTACCATTAAGCCTTCCTCCCATTCATTACCTTTTCTACCAGCATTCATTAAGCGGAGAAGCTGCCATCTTCTGCCAGGGCGTTGCATCACTTTCTCCTCCTACGTGGCTTCTCTTTCGGAGCATTAGCGTCGTTGTGGGGCCAATTACAACACTGCGGTGCCGTTCAGGTCCCCAACCTGCAATGCTCCTATGAGGAAAGAGAGGAACCAGAGAAGAGGAAAGCAGGAAACAAATATGGGACAAAGTAGCAGCTGAATGCATTTGTACTGCTTTCGAATCAGATCACAGCCTGTGTGTGTGTTTGTTGCAGACTGAATAATAGCAGGATTGTGGCACTGCAGTTTAACAGCGATTATTAATTCATTAAATGGTCCAATATATGTAGAAACCCAAACAAACGTGACACCAGCATTTGGCAGCCAACATTTGATTACACATTGTCACTAAGATAAAGGGTAATTCCTGGTTTGTTGCTCAACGTTTGTCTGCCAGCTATGCAAGTATTAGTGCACACTTGTTTGTATTCCTTGTATTTCATATATACTACGCTTTTCTGGGGTTATTTGCAGTTTTGAGTGGTAACGTACTTGAAGCTAATTGAATATATTTAGCATTTTTCTAGAAGTTGAATTCACTGTAGTTCATTACGACCATATAGGCCTGAATTTTGACGCGTGAAAGAAAAAGTATTTTGACTAATATTATCACCAAGATATAAGACTAGATGTTAGAAAAAATCAGATCAACTGATTTCAATATGTCTCTGAGCTGCTGGTTGTGTAGTGTTCACCAACATGCATTTTGTGTGTTTCACCATCAGGGAGTGGCTGACAGAGTTGGTCTCCTACCTATGATGCTCTGCTGACACCATGTGGCGCTCGATGTAACTGCACCCACAGTGTGGGCCGCTTCGAAAGGCTGGGATTTGCTGCTGTGTACAGTAGTGCCCAAACAGCACATTCATCACTAGCAGACGTCCCGGCTCCTCTCCCAGTGAGGTGAGCTTTATCACGTTGACTTTATATTGATAAAGCGATCATGCACACTTCTCTTCTGTGCCTTACAGCAGCAGAGGTTGAAATGGCCTGACTTTTAATCCTTAGTGTGGCTTAAGCCTAAAAATCAGTGAACGTTTCTCCTCTTTTTTTGCAACCTGATATCACATTTTGTTTAACCTCCTTCTGCTTTGTACACAAATGGCCAAACTACACATTCGATTTGATGTATGTCGCTGTTAAAAAATTGCAGTGTCTGCACAAAGATTGACATAAACCTGAACATACTGCTGACATCAAGGATATTTTTCCAGACTTCAGAAACCTCCCTACAAAGCCAGATGCTCAAAAGTATTCCTCATTACAAACTAAAACAAATAAGTGCCCAGCTAAAATTGACACGTCAAGGTTTCACAGCATATTTAACCTCTTGGTCTCTGACAACTACGCACAACTGTTAGATACTGAATAATGAACTGACATAGTTAACTTAATGTGAAATGTGAACAATTTAACCAAAAAAAGTGTGAAGCATGGCGGCAAACATGACTCTGAAACGTGTCCAATGCTTCCATTTTTTATTAATTCTTCTACAGTATACAAATATTCACACACAAAATGTTCTCAAAAAACCCTAATGTCTTGTAAACATTCAATTAATCCACGTCTTTCAGTTATATTTCCTTCATTATGTGCTGTATTATTCACAACTTTCCAAATATATATATTTTTTTCTTTAAAAACAGATGCCACTGGATCCTCGTGTCATCACGTTGTCCTGTCACCCAGACACACCTCGTACAAGGCATCACCCCCATCATGTCTCCCCGCTGACACGGCCGTCACGTGACCTGTCGTGTTAAGTTGCAGCAGTGACAGCCAGGATGAAGGGAAAAAGGCAGAAATCACAGTGTGAAGCAGGAGCTCTTGACATCAGTGCGCTCGGCGCGGGCCCAGAGGTGAGGAACACAACTGTATTGCATGGGTCGGCTTCGAGCTTAGTGTGTGGTTGGGGGGGAGGGAGGGGGGTCTTGGTGCATCAATCAGATCTGGATCAAACAGTTAATCTTTAGTGTTTGTCTTTACAGAAAGCCTGGAAACACAGATAGCAGAGGCCGTATCACCACAGTACAATAGAGACGGTGTAGTCAGCAGTCAATTACGGAAACTACATTTTTTTTTTTCAAAAATTACATTTCTGCAAGTGTCTTGGACTCCCTGACAATCAAGTAATCTTTAATACGGCATGGATATGGCACTGCACCGACAAAAGGAATTATTTGACCGTAATCTGGTAGTGACACCAAGTTTTCAAAGGGGGCAGAAGGATTTAAGACAAAAACTGGAAATAGTATGTTTGTATGGCTACAGAATGCAGTTAATCAAGTAATATGGTACAACTAGATTACAGGGGAAATGTGGGTGTGGGTTAAATCTGCATATTCAATAAATCTTCTTCACTATCAGTTCACTGGAACCCCCACCATTATAAGTCTATTTAAAAACATCTATAAGAACATAATAACGTGAAAACATGACCAGTGTCACTGAAGACGCATCAGATAATTAGATCATTCTGGCTCTGCTGTTACATGCTGCGTCTTCACTGCCGCTGCTGCTCATGTCTTCTCTCATCAGCGGCTCTTTCCCAGAATACGAGGAAAGCAGTAGTGCAACAAACTTTTAGCAGGATTTTTTTTTTTTTCTTAAAGGAAATTAATCACGTATATGAGTTTACAAATTTTATGACCGTTATTTTTTTGGGGGGTGTTATTCAACTGCTGCTGTCACTACTAAATGTTACTTCAATACTTAAGTAGGAACTGCAAACGTTATTCTGTACTAGACATCAACAGTGAAACACTAGGCATTATGTGCATGAAAATAAATGTATGAACTGCACCTTTAGACCCTTACACATAGTGGTTTTTTTTGTTTGAACTCATAATAACATTAGTAAAAGACAGTAACAAGGTCATGTGTTTCGGCTGTCTGGATGGCACGGGTCATGACCTCTGACCTTTCTTTGACTTTTCCAGGTTTCCTGTGATGCTATAAGTGAACTAAATAAAAAGGCATTATTCAAAAATAAGGCGATCAGTCTGGAGCGTTTAGGTCGCCCAGACTGAGCTACATTCCATCTTTGATGACAAGAAGAAAAAAATAATGAAATGTTTCAGCTTACAGTGATGTCCATTTTTTAGTATTAGCGCTAAAACAACTCTTTATTTTATATATCACTAACTGGTTTTGCAAGTTTTATTTTTTCTTCTTAAATAGGTTTTTTATTTTAGAGGAGGAGCGCTTTATTTTCTCTCCATTGTCGCTGGAGTCCTGGGAGGAGGTGCTCTGGAGCTTGTAATCCCTTCCCACACTGCGGCCCTCTGAGTCCAGGGAGGTAATAGATGGGTGACGCCCCACGTTGGGCAGCATGCTCGCGGGCAGCTGATTAAAGCTGTAGGACTTCTCCAGGACGCCGTTGTACATGCCCTTTCCTTTCGGAGAGGTGACGTTCGCCTGAGAGAACGTTACACTTTGAGACTCGGGTATGCTGCAGGTGAGGTCTGGTGAGCCACTTTGTGCAAATGGGTGGTGCTCCAAGGCCGGGGAAGGGGAGGTGGAGGGAGGTCCAGAAGGGGTAGTTGCAGGGGTGGGAGGCAGAGGAGGAGGCGTTGAGTCCCTGAGACTGCTACTGCTGCTGCTGCTGGTGTGGGCGATGGAGGTGGTGGAGGTGGACTCAGGAAGCTCCTGGCTGAACAGCAGCAGCTCTTCCCGGGAGATCTTGCGGTACGGGGTCTCCGAGCCTGGCGCGCAGGGGTTGTGGAGCTGCTTGCGGCCCACTGAAGAGTTGAGAGAGTCTGTGTCGGAGCTGCCCTCCTGTGCCGGTTCCCTGAGAGATGAGAACAGATGCACCACGGTCACAACTCACAGACACCGTGAAACTAATTAAATCAAGAGTTTATGTAGATAAAAAGAAAGAAAGAAAAGAACTCTGTCATTTTGACGTTTGTTCCAACCACAATGTCCACTACATAAACCACAATGCTTTATAAAATAACTTGGTAGCACTAAGAACTTTTATTTGGGGTGACTGTGGTGCAGTTGGTTTTGGTTAACCAACCCCCGCGTTGGCAGTTTGCTTCACGGTCCACCCCGATTTCTGGGCACATGTCGAAGTGTCCCTAGACAAGAAACTGAACCCTGACCCCTTGCCGCCTCACAGGGGCAGTATCTGAGGCAGGAATTTCTCCAAGAGGATTAATAAAATATCAATTGATTATTATCTAAACTGGTAAGTGCTTTTTATAAAGGGGGGTTTAATAGTTTCTTATTTCTTATTCAAAACAAAAATGCTCCTGCCAGGTGCATCGCTCCCTGAAGTTAGAAATGTTGAATGATGTTTTTAGTTGGTTACTGGCATCTACCACCATGCAATACACATTAATGTTGCCACGCTTTAAGTTTATCTGTGGTTTAGTCTTTACTAACACATTAACAAAGCAAACTGGGGGAGGGCCTAAGTCGTGCATGTAGAGGTAGCTCATGTGTCCTCCAAAGACTCCACAGATTAGATGACACCAAATGGGAAATGTTTCCATTTAAGCCCAAACTTAAAGCATTAGTGAGAATGTCTGGATAAAACACCTGTGAGTCCAAACTGTAAAACCATTCCGCGGCGTTCCGGCCACAGCTACATACCCCCTCCTATCCATGCTGAACATGATATGTTCGTCATCTGCCTCGGGGCGATAGGAGAGGGACGAGCTGGCCATGGACAGCAGGTCAGGGTCTGGAGACATCAGCGAGGACTGCGGGGAGCTCAGCAGGCTCCGGCGGGAACGGCAGATGCTGCTGTTCCGTGTCAACGAGGGCCGGATTAACGTAGTTGCTGGGGGAGGAAAGAGGAAAGGGAGTTAATACAGTTTATTTCACTGTAAGAGTACAAGGCATCAAACCCTCTGCTGGAATACATACTCGTGAACTGTGGAATGATGGGAGGCGTATCCTCGTCCAGGTCATCCACTCCTCCCGCGATGGGGTAGGGAGGCACCGACACTCGCGGCATGACCACCCAGCTGTGGTCGGAGTAGAGGCTCGCCGTCAGGCTCGGCAGCCCAGAGTTATTGACAACAGGGAAGCCGCAAAGCTTCTCGATCTGTTGCCAGCGGTGCAGCCGCTCCCTCAGGCACGCCGTTACCTCTGACAGGGCTTTCCTGTAAAACACAGATTAATGAGACGGGGGCGCTGCACATTTATTGTACTTGGCAAACATTACGGTGATCCCGTTTCTGACAGCGATTAAAAATCTTGTGTTGGCACATGAGCCGCCTGGTTTGATGTTTTTCTTTTGAGGCTTTTACACACATATTTTAATCTCAGTGGCAGTTTAAAATTCACCATATTCACCAAGCGGGCACCATTACACACAACAGCAGATAACCTGAGAGCAGCCATCATGGAGGCTCTGTGTTAATGTGGATGAGTTTTAAACTGACAGATTGTGGACTGTGGGACTATCGGCTGTTTGATTTGATTTAGAGATTCAGAACTGTGGGAACAGGTTCTGGCCTGTGCAGGACTCTGATAATGGCTTCAGCAAAATATTTTTGTCCCATAAGTTGACACCTCCTGTATTTATATGTTGTTTATGTGGATGATTTACTGGACTGATGCACTACAGCATTGTTTTAAAATGTACTTCTAGCTTCGTTTGGGTCGCATTAATCGTGTTTGTTCTTACTTTGCCTCTAGTATCTTGTGGTCCACCTCATCCAGTGATGAACTGTGGGCGACATGAAGCGTTCCAAAAACAGAACCTCTCTTCTTTTTTATTTTCTCTGCCTGAAAAAAAAAATACAAACTGTTATCTTATCTAGAAGTTTAAATGTAGTTCGTCATCTGTATCCAGACACTTCTACCGTGCTGAAGTGACTGAATGTAACTTAAGTTTAATAGTGTTTGTGCCCCAAAAAACTTTCCAACAATAATTTCCAGAAAACAGTCAAAGATACCTCATCTTTGGCGACACACAGCTGAAACTCAGCGTTCTGCTTCTTGATGTTGTAGTACTGAACCTCCACCTCATGTGTGAGCTGGAGCCACTTCTGAAGAGCTTCAGGCACCGACCGCTCCGACTGCATCTCCTTCTCTGCTCGCTTCAGAGCCTTGCGCACCTGCACCAGAGAAACATCGTGCATCAGGGTCTAGGAGTTGGGTTAAACTCACTGTCAGGACGTTTTAAAACCATTGATCAAATCGAGTCTTTGAATTTCAAATGAACTTCACTTACAGTATTTCTGTTTTGTGTAACTAACCTGTACGAGCTCCTCCTCAGCGTACTTGAGCCGGCTGAGCTCACACTCGGCGCCCTCTCGCAGCTCTCGGAGCCTGTGAGCCTCCTTTTTGGCCCCGCTGATCTCATCCCTCATTTTCTGTTCGAGGTTCTGCTTCTCCACCGCCACGGTCCGGTTCTCCTCCTGAGCTTTTTCCAATCTGGCCCATGAGAGGAAAGAGACAAGCTGAATAACATTTTACTAATAGGATTTTACATGACGTAACTTCAATCACAGCAAAAATCCAGCCTCTATCTCGAAATCTGACATTGCCTTGCTCACCGACTCTGCAGGTCTAAGAGGCTTTGCTCGGCATGCTGCAGGCTTTCCAGATCCTTCATCATCTGGGAGATGTGCACCTTACTGGACTTGTTTTGCACATAGGCAAACCAGCAGCCCCCAACACCAATCACTATGGAGACCATCAGGACGAAATCTTTCATCCAGTTATGTTGCGGACCTGCAGAGAGTGAGGACAGAGCAGCAGAGGAATTGTGTCCTTTCAAAGTGTAATTACATGTTTTTGTTATGTTCAAACTTGGTATTCATAGGAGTTTGACTTTAATGAACAGTGATGCTCTTTGAACACTCTGCGCACTTACGGAGAGGAGGCCCAAAAAGCACCGCATCTAGTGCCTTGAGGTTTAGCTTTTGTTTATGCCGCTGGTCTAGTATCTTCAGTTGTATCGACATGAAGGACGGTTCGTTTGCCGCTATTCTGAAATATGAAGAGAAAAGGAAACGTTATGAGCACTGACACCGTGTAACGCACATTAACTGCGTCTTTCTGCATATTCAGATTTTGATTATTTCAGCCGTGTCTCAAAATGAATTTTTGAGTTCATTTGCTTTTTAAAATATTATTACTGCTGGAAATGACTGTCAGACAAACGCGGCACTGTCATTCTTCCTTTTAGTGAGAAATCTGATTTGGTGAAACCACAGCTTTAAAAGGTGATTCCAGGCAGTTCTGACACATGCTGCTCATGTCGGAAAAGCAGTGAAGCGTGGAAAAAGCTTTAGCTGTTGCTCAGTGGGAAGACTGATCAAAAAGACGATCAAGCCTTCACGGCCTTTGATCTCAGTGTAAAAAGATCATAACTGGTAGTAAGTAATCGCTGTGCTCAGATCATTTGATCCTAACACAAACCCTACAACTGAATCTTCATGGTGCTGTACGAAGGAAATCTGGAAACATGCACCGTGTTTTTTTTAACTGAACACTAACAAGTAGTTTAGATGTGATCTGACCCTCTCAAAAACCTTTTCTGATAAAATAGTAGAAAACACTGAGGTGAAGAATGAAGTCATATTTTCCCCCTATGTTGCCTTTAATGACCACCAGTGGGCAGCATTTAACAGAGTAATGAAAACTGAAGGTGCCTTTGGGTATTGTAACAAACACCATTATGGTGTTACTGGTCATAAACACACTTAACAGGTCACCAATGACAAAGCTAAACAAGAACAACCTAATCAGAGGCAAATAAATGACATTTAGCCCTTACGTTTGCCATACAGTATTACTGAGGAGAAGCAGTGATGTGAGCAGTGAAGCCTGTACTGTACTAACCGAGGTAAGGTATTTCCTGTGACCCCAAAGTCCCGAAAGTTCTTCTCATACTGCGGCAGCTCCACAGACTCTTTGAGCCACTGCACCGTGTCCTCCACCGTCCAGTTGTGGACTGATATAAGAGAAAGAAAAAAATGATGCTGTTACTTTATACTGAAGCATTTAGCAGGTGCTTTTACAAACATCTCACAGAGGAGCAGGATTAGGAAAATACAGCATGTACTAAAATCCTACACTCGTGACTCGTGTGTGTGTATATATAATAATGAGTCACAGTGCCCATTTGTTGGCAATACTAATGTATTTTTAAGACTGGCATTTTTCTGTTAAAACCAAAGCATCGTTCCTTGAACAGGTGTAGCTGGTCACTAACTTCCAATATCCAGTGGTTAACAAACTAGAAGTCCCTACCCTTAATGACATAATCGGAATAGGGATAATAAAAACACATCATTCCTCCTGTTATTGCAGGACAGCTGAATGAGACTAAATGAGTTTTACCTCGGGGTAACTAATAATCTGACAACTGACAAACCTTCCAGTGTTTGTGTAAAAAAATGTAGTCCTAAAACAAACAACAGCTTTTTAGGTAAATATACTTGAGTGTATTTACATGAGTAAATTCATGTTTCACCTGTCAATATACATTTTGCACAGCCATTATTATTCTCAATCCAGGAATTTAGTGAAAGTCATTAAAGAGTATATAAAAATACATAATGTACTGTCTATTATTTATAGACATGTTAACAAATGTAACACCGTAACCAAAAGCTACAATGATTTTTATTGTTTTTATTTTAAACAATAGTAAATAAGTAAAGTAAACAGTAAATAAGCATCACTGTGTGTGTTAGAAACTTGCCTTCACATACATTTCCAGAGTGATAACCAAACACTGACACAGGCTGACAACTGATGGAGTTGTTATGTTCGTATACAAACCACAGATGTGTTATGAAAGAAAAAAAGTGGGTGAATTTCAAATAAGAAGTGGAGGAAACACACATTTCTGAAGATGTAACAGCTGCAATAAATCGACTAACTTCATTTGATCAAAAAAAAAGTATTTGCCCTTGAGCACACTAACAGAAGAAGCAAATCACGATTAAAACTTCTCAGAATTAAAGATGGGATATTTCCATGACACATTCTGCAGAAAAAAAGAATAAATCACACTTCATTCTGGGTAAATATACCCTAAAGTGTGTATCATTGTTCACTCGCATGCAGAAGGCCACTTGAGTTTTCAGACAATTGGAAAGTCACTTAAGGTGCAGGCACGAATTCCCCCGAAGGACAAGTCGATGAGGGTTTGTTAAACTGTTCCGGGAACACATTGTGATTCCTCACTTGCTGCTTCTTAAGAACAACACCTGCGTTATGTGTTTTAGTGTATTCTTAGTGTATTCTGTCACTATTCTGTTATTGCCTGACACCTGAGCCACATTGCACAGGACAGTAAATGTATTTCTGTATATTGTGTGGCCTTGCGGCAGAGGCACCTAAACGCTTTGCTTTCTTTACCTTCAGAGATCTTCCAGGTCTTCCACAGTTCTTCCACAGTGATGTGCTGGTCTTCACGGTGCAGGTTGCTGTGTTTGTTGGTTTGCTGCTGTTTCATGTCTTCTATTATAAACTAGAAAAAAAAAAAGAGAGGCACTATTATTTTATTTCCTTTTCAGACACATCAGATTAAATGCATTTGTGCTAGAGTACAGTTAAAAATATGTTTTTCACCACTGTGCTCGTCTGTGTGTGTCCATGTGCGGTTTCGACAGAGAGAGCTGTGGAGAGCTGGCTTTGCCTGAAAGTCTGGCTTTGGATCACACGCACAAGCACTTTCTTTTCATGCTTCTTTCTTTTCCCTTTTAGGGACTTTGAAAAGAGAAAAGAGACCCGTGGTGGAGGCATCACGTCCACCTGTGTGTGCATGTGTATGTTTTCACATTTCCGGCTCTCCTCTTTTGGTAACTCAGAATTGAATGCCCCTGCAGGGAAAGGCATAGCAAACAAAACCACCAAAGGACTACCAGAACACCAGCAGCATTAACAACGACTGTGGCTGTCTACCAAACCCCTCAAAGCCTTCATTTTGGAGCACTATGTTTATGTGAGTGGACTTGGCACCAACTAAAAACTCTCCTGTCTAATTCAAACAGTCCGCCAGCTTTTGATTTCTAATTAGCCTATGATATTACAACAGTAAAACCAAAAAAAAATCATGCTATTCTGCAAGTACTTTACACTGCAGCAGCATATGGCTGCTGTGGACAAAGTTAGCATCCGGTTGGTGCTTCCCCGTGCAAAACTATAATCATTTTTAAGTATACACTTTAGGTGTATTCACTGAGGTGAACTGTTGGCATTAGAAGTAATATTTATACTGAATGGTATGTTCCAGTTCAGTAAGAGTACTACACTGTAATGTTAGTCTAAGGATGTGAGAAGCTACTTAAGCTCTCACACTGCTGCAGAGGTGGCAGTCAAGTCATATTCTGAGGGAATATACAGTGTGAGATGTCAAAAAACATATATATATATATAAACGTCATTGCGATTTATTATTTTACACATTTGTATCTGTAAAGATTAAACACAAAATAGAAAATATGTCAATAATAATTTATAGGTTCTTGTAGGTGTATTTTGTTTCCCTTCTTCCAGGCTCAGCATTTTGAACCATGTAAAACTGAACGTAGCAGCTGTGGGTGTTTTGACATCTCACACTGTAATGAATCATGGATACAGATCAATGAGTTTCACATCTGACTTGATAAAGATAAAACAGCACAGCCAGATTCCCTCACAGCTTGAGTGTGCCCACACAAAACACAAGACGTTATCGTTATCGGCGCCCGACTGCACCAATTTCCTATGAAATAGCCCTAAAAGCGCTGAAGATAAATCTTGATCGGCGGTATTAATCGTGAAGAACTAGAAACACATGTGGACGTGAGTGACATGTTGAAAATCCGCCAGTGCTTTTCACACGTCCTCACTGTGTGCACAGAAAGGAGTGCTGTGAGTTTGACATGACGTGATACACGATGGCCGTCTGGTGCAGAGAGGCTGCTTGTTACAAATGACTGAACACTTCTTACCTGTTACAGAAACAAAGCTCTCTCTGCGATCAGGATATGTCCTCTGTAGATTCACTTCTTGTACCACACTCACTTAAATACATATTCAGTAGGGATGTCTGATATTATCGGCCTACCGATATCAAACTCTTCAGCTTCTTCTCCTCTCTCTCAAAATGTTTTTGACGTATCTTTGTTTGTTCGGCACACCTTACACTAATGATTAAAGTTTAAGTATGTATGATAGGAAATATGTGATGTTAGTTACTTAAAATGATTTAGTTTTTTTATGAGGGGGCATATATTGGTATCAGTATATATCAGTATATATGAGTATCAGAAATTAAGAGTTAGACAATATCGGCATATCAATATCGGTAAAAAAGCCAATATCGAACATCCCTAATATTCAGTTTATTCTAAGTGATCACACATTTACAAAATTTACTACTTTAAACACTGGATGGATCACCGGCATAAAAAGAACATGTAAAAGGGTGAAATGGCTGAAAGTTTTTAGGATTCAACTCTGTCTCACAGTTTAGTTTTCTTCTGGTGTCTTAAAAGTCCTTTCACCACATCAGCAGTGGACAAAATACTTTGCATAGTGTTTCTTCTCCTTTGCCTTCTTCTTTCACAATGCAAATGAGTTTGTCTCTGACATAGAGCCAGAGGCTGACTAAAAGAACCAGCAGTCTGCTGAGTCACTGGAGGAACTACAATGTGTGCAATAGGAGTCCAAACAAATGTCTTGCAAAGCCTTTAATGCTCGGTGTACTTTATGTGATAAGAAGTCCTGTTGGTAAAGATGCAAACTTCAAGGCCGTTTGCCAGAGCACATGAACAAGAATAGAAAAGGGCTGACTAACGGACAGATATTCCTTCTGGTAAATTGACTTAATGCATAAAAAGGAAATGTGTTCATTATTATTCACATTTTATTCCCAGACAGTAACTGTAAACTATATTTTTAATCTAATCTAAAACTATACAAGGCACATTTGGTTAAAACATGAGCTAAATCTCATTACAGTGTATTATCTGTGTAATTTAGATCTTATAACAAGTAAAATATCTGCCCTAGTTAAATTTTATATTTTTATTTTATTTTATAAAAAACAAAGCTCTAAAAGGTACAAAGCACACCTAATTACAGGTTTAAGTGTTTATGATTAATGTGAAGTGCTGCATCACGTCACATGAATTTGAGGGCAGACTGGCAGAACTGCTTTGCATATGGTCAAAGACAGCTTTGTGGTGCTTTATGGAGGCCTATCAAATAAGTGAGCTGCACATTCTGTATAAAGATGAGTCTTTGTGTGTTTGCCTTGTGGCTTCTGTGGTTTAGATCTGTGGTGCGATGTCTGCATTAATTATGACATGAGAAAAAAAAAATCCTGCAAGGAAAACTGATGTTCTTAATTGTTTACAACAAAGTGTTGGCTTGTTGTAAACATGATGACAGAATAAAAATCAACATGCGTATGGTTTCATTGAGGCATATGCGTGTTCTATACGTGTGCACACACACACACGGAGGCCTAGCACAAACTGGGTACGACACATGGTCAGACACAGACACGCACAGTAGCAAACAAAAGCATATTTGTCCATCAGATTCCAGCCTGGGGTAGCTGGCCGAGCGTGAGTCTTCCCATGAGCCTCTGCTCTCTCTAACAGTCTGTGATGTCTAGCCTATCAGTCATCTGTCCACATCTACTCATCTAATTTAGTGACGGTTATTACATCCATCGCTTATCTATCATCATAAAACTGAATCAATGTTGTTGTTGTTTTTAACGTAGCTCAACATTAATCAAACCCATTCATTTCGTGAAACTAATGTTTCAGTAACTGTTATTAATATGTCATAAATTTGGGAGAAAAGTATGCTGTCCGTCGATGTGATTTATAAAACGTGTGAACTACTTGGAGCACAACTGATTTATCACACATGACAGCTGGGCAACTCTCAAACGTGAAACCATCACTCGCATGATAAAATCTTCCTCGTGCTTTTATTGCGATCACTCAGAAATGCTTCACTAAAGCCTGTTTGAGATCAAAGTGGGTATCCAATTTTTTTTTTTACCGTGATGCGTAGTTAGAAGATTATAAAATGCATTGTTCTTTGTTACATATAATCTGCATTTTAACATGTTATTCTGTCCACATGTTTACCACAGTGTGAGACTACACCAGAATACAGTGAAGTAGGAGTGGACAATATGTAACTGTCAATTTATTATACAGCAATATTAATATACAATCTGATATAGCATTTTTTTAGATTTGTACAATGGTCATATAAACAGTACTGCTATAAAGCTGTCCTGCTTCTTTATTTGCTACACTGTCCACAAAGACACACAACACACCCAGATACTAAAGGGATGGTTGTCATGAGACATCTACCAAGGTAAACAGAATCTCTGACGGCTGACAAACACACCGTGCCTCTTAGTATATACATTATATCATCACATCGTCCAACCCTATAATAGAGCTGAGTTGAATTTTATTAGGGATGCTTAACAGATTTCTAATTGACATTCGAAAAATATCTTTCAAAAAATGATGCAGTCTTACTGTAAGTCGATAAACACCAAATGTACTCAACCAGTTTTCAAAGGGACCATTTCTTTAGTAGAAAACAGTGAATAAAAACTGTTCTCAGTGAGGTCTTTTACAGAGCTGAGTGTTTTATTACATAACGTACTTCAGCATTTTGGGAAATGTGCATATTTTATTTTTTGCTGAGATTAGGTTGAGTACATTGCAGAGTGCTCTGCTGACCCAGTGTTGGGTCAACAGAGCACTTTACTGGGTAAATGTTACCCGGCATTGTGTAGGTGCTGCACTGACCCACCACTGGGTCTGTTTTAATCTTTTTTCTTTAGTGCAGTACAAAACTTCACCAAATAACACGCTGCATCTTGCTTGTGCAACACACGCCCGCACAAACACAAATGTAAAGAAAACAAGGTGTGGTTTTAAGGGAATTGTGTGTTGCAGCGGTTTCTTTTTGACCAGAAGCTTCGCAAGAAATAATTACTTTAGTCAAACAAGACAAAACATGTTGTACGTGTCTGAGTGTAGTTTTTGTACTCTGCTGGGAGGCATGATGTCTATTCTTTGTGTTTGTGGTATCGATCTTCTTGTCTTAGTAAGACAGCATCTGACCACATTTTCCAAATGTTGAACAAATTGTTAAATGGACCATACCATTCAAATCGTTAGGGTCCCCTGGAAATGTCCTTGTTTTCCATGACACACATGCACCTAAAACTGTTTTCTAATGATCAGTTAGTCTTTTAAATCAAACCTGTGTTGATATTCCTATGTATGACCATCATTAACAATGTCTACACTGTATTTATAATCAATTTTACATTATAACATCAGCTTCTCTTTCAGTTTAGGTGAAAAAATAAGTTTTTTTGTAAGCTGGGTGAACAAACTCTTTAACGGACTAGCTCTTTATCTTCATTCAAAGTGGCAAGTCATAAATAAAATTTCCCTCTAGAAGATTCCCAGACAAGTCAACAAAAACCGTCGACACAGCTGAAATGCTTCTCAGATTTCCTCAGCTCATACCAGCCTCCAAACACGGAAGACATACAGCATCTACAGCGGGGGAAATAAGTATTTGACACATCAGCATTTTTATCAGTAAGGGGATTTCTAAGGGGGCTATTGATGCATAATTTCCACCAGATGTTGCCATCAAGCCAAATATTGAATTCATACAAAAAAATCAGAACATTTAAGTATACAAGTTG
>JAUYWH010000010.1:7478964-7494599 GCA_034779795.1 Ctenopoma multispine
CAATAGCCCACTTAGAAATCCCCTTACTGATAAAAATGCTGATGTGTCAAATACTTATTTCCCCCGCTGTATATTACGCATCATAGATGCATTACTAACATGCAAGCAAGTCAATAATGTTTAGATGTTACCCGTCACAGCCTGTCAAGAACTAATAAAATAACACAGTCGCACAAAGCACCATCACTCCCTGTTGTTATGTGTGTTGGGTTCTTGCATTTTAAAGTGATGTGATATGTTCCAGCCGAGCGTCTCCTTGGCAGACAGACAGCACGCAGCCCAGCACCCGGAGGAGAGGATGTGCACCTGCCGTCCGCAGTGACTGTGCTCAGCAACACCCCTGACCGTCACTCAAAGCCCCTGACGATGTCCAGACTTAGAGTAATCAGAGACAGGATTATGTTTAACAGGATTACAGCTGGATTTGATTCCTAATAAAATTCTTCCACCATAGTCAAATTACAGATGCTTTGAGGAGAAATAGGTGGTTACTTCTGATTTTAAGATACACGCTGTACATACTACTTATTTAGTCTTGTTAATGTTAATGAATCTAACCTTTCCCCTCATTGTGCCAACTGATTCTGACAAAGATTTATCTCTTTGTTTTTTCTGAGGATTATTTGTGTTCTGCCTCGACTCTCCGCTCCAAATATGAACTTCAAGACAGCCTAAGCCTTTCTTGTGCAGCGCTCTGATAAGTCTGTGACACGTACAATAAGTGAATACTGCAGTTTTAAAGGGAACAGAGATACGCTTTGGCTTCACCACTTCCTCGTCTGCTCTCACGGCTCTGCGGCAAGTGTCAATATGTTTAAGTACACATGCTAAAGGGTTCATTTTAAGATTGTGTGGCTCATTGCAACTACTGTAACTGCAGGACCCAATGGTGAAGCAGTTAATAATCAGTCAGCGTTTCGGTGTTACTCTAAGTCAATGATTCTTTAAGATGGCTTTTGTTATTTACACTAATCTCTAAAAAGCTGTAAAAATGCCACCACAGTAATCTTTTTACACCACTGCCACTAGTCCTGTTACTAGAGACATAATGCTTAATGTGACATTTACATTACTCAGACTCAGACTAAGTTGTTGTGCGTCGAGCAAAACGTGACCATAAATTTTCACGGTCAGTGTCTTCACGCGAAAAGACTGATTGTGTTTCTGTATTTTCAGTACGTTTACCTAATATTCTTAGGTTAGGTAGCAGGTGATATGGTTTAATGCAACAGTGATTTACCAAATGGATTTCCTACTAATGGAAGCATATTTGCATTCAGATTTAAGTAGTTTTGGAAAGACCTGATCACTGTGAGAACCTGCAGGATACAACTGCTTAAACATAACATCTTATGCATAACCTTGGGTTTATATATTTACTCTGGGGTTTTGATCAGAGGTACAAAAAACAATAACAATGATAATACAATAATGGACGTTTATGCACTACATCTTTTCACCCTCTGCCTGAAACAGTTAGGTTTAGCTTCTGCCTCTTTAAGGCCTTATTTTGTGGGCATGTGGAGCCAAAGTGGAGGTCTCTTTATGGACTGACAATGCTCGTATATTAGACTATTGGGCTAGACGGTCCAAAGAAAGTCTCATTGAGCCTCTTCAAAGCCTTGCAACTGTAAAGTTAAAAAAAGAATATTATGTCTCCTTTAATAAACTTAGTAAAAAAACTTTTTCGCATTGTTTTTAAATTGTTATTGCCACTTGTTTTAGTGTTTTAACAATCCAAATTCCCTATGATCTGATTCCCTATGAAAAATCTGATTCAAAACTGCATAAACGCACAATTTTTTCATGTCTACACCATACCTCAGGTTTAATCACAGCCCAGACAGACCTTAAAATCTGCAACAACAACCTGAAATTCATCCAACTTAAAACAAACTTATAGGCTGCCACTAATTTGAGCATATATCACGTTATGAAATCCTGTTCCATTTGCCATGGGAGTTCAGAGAAGAAGACTGGAAATCCTCAGTAATAAGCGACCGCCAAAAACAACCCAAGCCCTGTGCTGGAAAGCAACAGACGCGACTCATTGCCCTTATAAAGACAAAGGGTGAAAACAGAGTAAGGGGCAATGTGCAACACACTCCTATACAGTTCAAACAGGCATCAGCGATACATGGACAGACTTCACGTGGGCTGGGGGCCAGTTCTAACACTGCAGCCATGAGGGGCTCAGAGTCCAGCTCTTTACTGAGGCGCCACCGCAGGGCTGCAGGGTATAACAGTTTCTGACACCAGCACTTCTCAGACAGTTAAACATGACTCCTGCCAACACACACACACAGAAAATGTGACCAGGGTCCCGAGTGGTTTCTTATGAGCGTAAGTCGTTGATTACCAAGAGATGCACAGGCCACAGCAGGTCAGAGTGCTCTCAGATGTCAGTCCCACCCCTCCAGTCGCTCACAGAAACAGTTCCCTGCTCTCTCCAGATCCCCCACCCATATTCGAAAAGACATACCATCAGTGTCGCTACCGATACTGTTCAAGTGCAACTAAAATTTTGTGATCACAACAAAACATTGTACAACAACCCTTCTCTGTGCTGATAATTATAGCTGGTGAAACGCAGGGTGGTAAAGCAAATATGTATTTTTGTATTTGTGCACACATGCACTTTTACTTTTCCATTTCTCTTTTGCTTCAGGTTAAAATATGTCATTAGCGCCATTAAGAATCTGTATTTGATGACTTGAGACTATGTCAGGAATGCTGACTGACTAATGTTGCTCTCTTCTTATTTTACTTTTAGGACAGCTACCTTTCGAAGCAGGAACAACTGCCACAAGCAGTTACTCACTGTTAGATTGTAATCTAAATATTTAATTGTGTGTGGTGATCCAGTTTAAGAGGTGACAGACAAGTATTCTTGTGTCAACACATAAAACACTGGTTTGGTCACATTCCAACAAATGATTATTAAATATGACTAAAAGGATTTTTAATTTTACAATCTTAAAGGGATTGTTCCTGTTTACATCTTGTCTTTAAAAATAATGAGCTAAATTATGACATTTATTCAGGTTCTAAAAAGCAATGAGAGTTTTTAGCATTTATCCCTGTAGTTTCCAACCCACAAGGCAACGTCTACTTGTGACACCTCATCACTGCTGGCCTCAGTATGGATGTAAATTGGGAGTTCACTTCCTTCCTGCTCAATGGTCTGACAGAAGTAAAACATTCTGCATTTCATTACACTTAAATAAAGATCACAAAAATTTTATTCTTTTCCCCCTTCTTATCAGTTTAATAATCTAGTGACCACCTCAGCCTTACTTTAGGAACCCATCAGAAAATCTCTATACTGAGCTGGAAGTCACCTCTTTAACCCTAAGGTCACAGAGTTTGTTTTTTTGTCTTATCTTGTGTTCCCAAGTGGCAAACACCAAAATGATCATTTACAAAACATACCTCCACACTCTCGTTGACCTCTATCCCCCCGTCATTGTCGTCATCCAGCTGTTTGTGTATGTGCCGCAGAGCTTCCAGACTAAAGCGGTCTGCATCACCCAGGCATGGTGGCATCACTATGAGACATGGGTCTACAGGGGACAAAATAATTCAGGTCAGAGATGAAGGGTCAAGACAATGTTAAACAGCAGCTGCAGGAAGTTTACACAATACTCATATGTGCAGGTACTATTCGACAAGAGCAAACAGTTTAGTAATTAGCATATTTCACCATTTTGTATTACTTTCAGCTGAAGTGGTATATTAAATCTTGTGTGGATTAAGTGTTTGCATACTGTAAAGTCCTAGTGAAGGTTTCAGGACAACCAAAACAGACAGGTATGTTTTTGAATAAGGACACATTTAAAATGAATTTGCACACAGCACATTAAATTACTCAATGTATTAAAATCACCCAAAACACTGTAGAATGTTTTGAATATAATCCATTGTCCTTTACAGAGGTACAGGGGGTCATAGTAAAATTATAGCAAGGAAAGCAGCTGGCCCAAACAATTCAAAGGCTAATTGTTTAAAGGATGCTGTAGGTCAAAAATTGTTTAATATAGGGTTGACGCGTCAAGCAGCAGGCTGGTTTACTAATTATCTATTGGGTTGGACTCAGTGTCTCAAACATGGTCAGAACAGCACTACATGGTTCTGTGCTTGGCCTTTTTATTCATGCATTGTATAAATTATTTAAGTTTTAATGAAAACAGAATTCATACTCATACTATTCATATACAGAGCGTTTTATATCTTATTTCAAGCAATTTGTTGAAACCTTGTGAAACTAAACCTTGAACATATGTTTCAGGATATCATTTTCTTTGGAAGCCACAAAAAATAATATTTTCCATTAATGAAAAAGTATACATTAATATATAGGGTTCTTAAGTCAAATGTTAAGCTGATTATGGCTCAGCATTTTCACAGCAGCACACTCCTCTTGTCCGCTCAGTGCTTCTGCGGCACACTGTTGTGTGCTGTTGTCATTCCTGTAGGGTCACCCAGGCATCCTCCTGTTGTTTTTATTCAGCCCCTCCTGTCTCACTGGGCAAATGAGCCCAATACTTCTAGCATTCCAGCAATGGACAGTTTGAGCTGGCCAGGTGCCAAACTGTCTCCATGCAGCCATAAAACACAACACAAAAAAACCCAAAACAAACAACCCTACAGGACCAGTGACTCACAAATACAGATATACACAATCAAAAAACATTAGAATAAGATTTAAGTTATAGTCTTAACAATGTTCCATGAACTAGATGCACAAGTTACTTCAGTTGTGCTCTAAAGTGATCATGTCATGTCTAGGCCTGCCAAGTCCCCTAGATATAATCATGCTCCAGGTCTGTCAACTTAACTCAAAAGCCACAGACAGGTTGAGTCAGACACAACAACACTCAACAAAACTTAGAAAGCCAAACAATTAATTACCGTTGGTAACAAGTCAAGTTTCCCAGGGGAATTGTCTGAATAATAAAACATACTCAACTAGAAATTCATATTGTAAGATTAAAAATGTTTGTTTATTTCTATTTCAGGTCAGGTGAGATTTATGTGTGTAAAATGCAACTGCACACATGCAAACATTTTGTTTATCATATTTTTTTTGCATTTTCTAAATATCAAAAAGACAAAGAAGAAGACTGCAGAAAATGTGCCAGTAATCTCATGCAATTAGTAAATAAAATAATCAAATGTTTGACATTGGGAAATACACCTCTGACAAGGCTTGTATGAGAAGACTGATACCACTTGTCTGTCTAGACAAAAAATAAGCCTAGCAACACTGGTAGAGTTCACAGATTAACAAGTCACACATTGTGTGCTTGATTTGATTAGCAAAGAAACAGAAGTGTAAGAATTACACATTATGGCTTTTTTGTTTTTATCTTCACACTTTTTATTTTGAATTATTAACATTCACTACTGTCAACAGTCATATCTATTTTGGTAAAAAAATGTTAAAAAGTCATGAACATGTATAGCATAAGAGCATAAAGCATAGGCACCCATGTCATATTTTCTGTGGGTTCTTGATGTAGACTCTGGACAGTGAAACAGGACTAGACACATTAGTTATACAGTTTCTTCTGGGCAATCTACAAAATAAGCAAAAGGAGCTATTTGACTGGCTGTGTGCCCAGGCTAAGTTTGGATAAAAGGACACTGGTGAGGATGTTCGTGTCAAATGAAGAAACCAGCGCTGAGCTCCATGGCTATTGAATGGCAGCAGTGAGCGATACAGTACAAGAGGCTGGATAACAGTGATCATTTGTGTAAACAGATACAATAGGTTGGCTGGAAACCACAGTGGCTTTAAAATCTTCCAGTTGACACGATGCTGTGTTACCACTGAACAAAATATTTAAGTTGTGTTTTGGCTGAGCTGCTGCAATTAGAAAACCACCAGCTAGTACCTGGAATGCCAACCTGCTAAGCACCACACAAAAAGTGGCCAGTTTGATCTCTACTAAACTGCCTAATGTAAAAGTGCAAGGAGTGTAACACTGTTAACACTCTACACTGCAAAAACAGGAACAACAACTATTAAACACTCTAAAAAATGTGTTAGTACTTCAGTTGTCACCCTTCCCGTCTAGTACAAAGACAGCAGATGATGGAGAAGTGAACGGCTTGATGGGGCTTCCAAGAATTGTAATTGCGCCATTGCAGCTCTATCAAGAAACTATTAATGAAATTCATTTATTCACCTTGTTTCTATGAATCTTCTTATTGCATTGGGTTTACCCCAGGTTGACTCTTAACATGATACGATATACATTGTTTAGTGTGCCATGGTACTAGCAGCATGATACAAATACATGCAATAACTCAGTAGGAGACCACAACCTGCTGCAATGCTCAGTGATACAATATCATTCATCAGCCAAACAAAGGCCCCAGCATCTACTCTGGAAAATGTAGCATGACATGACCTACAATAAGTGACATACATACATGAAGATCTTCATTAACATCTAATATTCTGTATATGTTGTGCACTGACCACAGACACTCTGCTGTGATCAATGTATACAAAATCAAAACAGGCCTAAATTATTTACTGAACTCTCTCTCTCTCCTCCCGAAGTGGTCCAGCAGTTCTTGATGTGACAGATGTATCGCTTCTAAAAAATCAGAGGTCTGATCTCAACATGGAATAAGCTTCAATAAAACTCTGTTGTTGGCTATAAATAACCCACAGCAAACTACTGTTAGTGTGCTACAGTGTATGGTACTTGACTAGACATGCATTATTGATAACACACGCTCAACTGCCATGCTCTGGCATAATTATGATTTTAACCACCATTTAATACTAAAGCCCCCATCTAGCCCTGCATGAAAAAACTTTCTGGCACCACCTATGAACAGAAGTATTACCAACACAATAAAGCTCATCCAGATACGCCTCATATCAGCAGTGTCCGTCTGTGTCGTGTCAAAAAGCATCTGATGCTTGTTACATAACACATTTGCTTAGCTCGCCAAGGCAGTTTACATAGCCTGCTGTTTGCATAGCATGCATATCTATTTGGCTGTTTGGTTATTTAAACAGGCACAAAACTCAAATACTTTACTTGTGTTTTACACACACAGACACACACGCAGCTTCACATCCTGTCGTGAGTCACGGTTTAATTTTAATTCTTTGTTTTGACGTTAGAATTAAAATCATTCTTTTACAAACAACTTTTTTGTGATGATGATCTTTCTTAATTGTCATTTCTTTCTATACTAGTGGCCTAATTCTGTTCTAAACATGTGCGGAACCCTTCACGAGCTGTCTCATCTTTTGAAGTTCATACAGGAAAAGATAATTTTGAGATAAAACAAACAAACAAAAAACTCCTGTCATTCTTTTGACAGTGTTTAGGGCGGCCCACCTGGTGTGCAATTCTTGTACATGACAGCACAAGCCTGTTCTTCCCAGGTGACCTATTTTTAAGTATGTTGAATACGTTTAGGGACTGTTGTGAGCACTACAATAAGGAACCATGTGACAGGAAGTGGCCGTCGGTGACCCCGAGCGTTCCAGGGGAACGCATACAAAATCAAAACATCCAGACGAAGCCGTCCCAAAAGATGACAAAATTGGAAACCACTGGGTTATTTTTAACCTATCAGGCTTCCAGTTGTCAGGATGTAAAAGCTCAACAATGGCAGAGGTCTCCCTTGCTGAAACACGCACACAGATGTTAAGTACACACTCGCAGCAGGCAAACACAAGCAGGAAAGTAGTTTCACAGTAATTCATTCTGCTATAACTCACAAATGCGGGCAAGCTGTCACAGAGGGCGGCAGGTTTGCTTCAAAAGAATCTGATAACAAAAGCATTTAGCTGTCAGCTGCTTCTTTAAAGTGAATCGCACCACTTCACGATGTTTTTCCACACAGTATATGCATGTCATTAAGATAATTCTATCATTTATACAAAGCGCTGTTAAGTAGGTGTCAGGAAAAGGAGACAGGAATAAGTGTCTGGTGTCTGATGTGTTTACAGTGACTTTTTGGGGACTTCCTTCAATCTGATCCCTTGTGACATTCAGTCATCATGTTTAAACAACTTTGCTCACCAGCCCCCACTGCATGATGGGTGTGTGGTCTGTTAATGACATCTAAATTTACCTGAAAATGACATTAAGTGTCACATACACGCTTGCTCTCTCTTTTTTTCTTGAAAAGGTTTGATGTCCTAATGTGACAAATATGACAGTGGAAATAAAATTAGTAATTCTAATTTTGTATGTCTGTGTGTTGTATGACTGTAAGTTTAATGATATTCTGTGTTGTTGTTTTTTTTATTAAACAGATCCTGTGAAAAGATGAATAACAAGTATTGGACAGTTCCTTCACTCAACATCCTACTGCCTGAAAATCTCAACTAAAGCACCAAACATGTAGTTATCTTTAATTGAAAATAGCAAATATGAAAGTCCCTCAACAAGGCAGCAGCTATTAACTGAAGCCTTAATGCAGAATAGACAAAGCTTTTGCCAGTACTGACTGAATGGATTAAGGGTCTCAAAACACCATGTCATCTTCTGCTGGCCCAGGGAATGAGCTTTCTACCTGAGAAGAAACTGAAGTTTGTCCTCCCTCCCCCATCTCACTGCAAACTCAATCTTGGATAAGGAGCCGAATTCAGTGTAACAGTATCTGGGCTTTGGGAGGGGAACGGGAGGCGGCATGAAATTAAGACAGCAGGATATGATGGGTCTGACATGCGACTCTGGGGAGCCAAGAGGGGTGAAGTGGCCTCTTCTTACCCACAAACTGCTCAAGATGCCTCTGTGTCTTCAGCTATCTCCTGATCTCACACAGACACACAAACTGTCTGTCTCTTTCTTACGTACAGACACAGTGAACATCACAGAGACGTGAGACGTGAAACTGCACCTTGCCTGCTACACACACACAGCACACCCTCTCAGATGAGTGGCTGAATGGCAGCGCATGTAGTGGCAGGTACAACGAGGAGACCAGGATTAAGTAACGGCAAAGCGCATAAGAGAACATGACATGCCACACTTGAAGACAATGCATGCCGGGGTTTGACCTCTGCAATTTCATCCTTGAGAGAGCGTCCACATCTCATAGCCTCTCAGACAACACAGTGAGGTCATATCGAGCCAAAGTTTGTATTGACAAATCTATTTAATGTTTACATAAGTGCAGGGAAGCACCTAAAAGCCACATTAAATACTCCTGTGAGTTGTTATGTGATCGTTTTTCTTGTCTCACATTACATCCCATTAAACCACTGATTATTTGGTCTAGTGACAATGTGAACACTTGGCCCTGCACATCACTAAAGCTGGACAGACACTGCTATTTTTAATAAACTTGTCTGTTCATGTTGTACATCAACACAAAGCCTGTGCTAAGGTGTGTGCAGTCACAATTCCAGCGTAGTTTACTCAAACTATATGGCTACATCCTCAGCGTTGATAACAACATAGACAGATTAAACAGATTAAAAAGGGGAGCAAGAAGACGAAAAAAGAGAAGGGAAGCTGTGTGATGGATTGAGGATACAGACATTACTGTGCGTCTGTTACCCGGCAAACATAACTGTAACTGTTTTTATTACATTTAATGCAGCTTCCTCTAATCAGTGTCAACATTAACTATGGTTAGCTCTGCAAAAGATCAATAAACACATAAAGTTTGACCTTTACCCTTTAAAGGTGCAGGGTGCCAGAAAGATGGCAAGACAATGGAAAACATGCTCGCTGATTCTGAATGGACTGGTTCAGTCAGACGTTTGTCTCGGTCAGACATGTCAGATTTCACACCAGCACGAGACTCATGTCAGTGGACTCTTCAGCGCTGCAGGCACAGAGACTTGAACCTGTTTCTTCCACTCTAATTATTTGCTTCATGAACCTGCTGCAACAACAGCAACTGCGAAACAAGTTCTGCCTGAATGTCACTCAGCCCTCCAACCGTTCTGTACAGCAAGGTGCACCGATGCTACACAGCTCTCCATAGCGTATTACCACAGTATGTCAGCCGTGTAGTATATCCAAACTTTCACACATATGTACACTACCAGTCAAAAAATACCATGTTTTCTAATGACCACTTCTCCTTTTAAATGAATCAATGAATTTGGTCCAGAAGGCCACACGTTTGACCCTATACCATAATTACTTAAGAGCAGAGAAACTGTTAATGTAAGTAAAAGAAAATCTTAACACACATTCAACACACCGATCAGATGCTCCAAATTGTATGGAAGTGTCAGGGTGTACCAGATTTGTTCCCTGTAACCAGTGCCCATATGGCAGTGTCATAAGTCAAGCTGACGGGTCAGTATTAAAGGCAAGTAAATAAAGCTACTGGAGAGTCTACCATTTCAGCTCATCAGCAACCATTAATAAGACACAAATATCATTAGCTGCCTACAAATGCCACCAGCTAGTGCAGAATGTCAGAGAGAGAGAGATGGTTAAAGAGGAAGAAACAAGATACACAAAGTGTCTGTATATTTACTCAGTTTGCACAAGCTGTTAAAATGGATGATCACAAGTGTACATTTAAAATCTGACCTATTTCACTTTGGTTTCTTATGCATACCAATGACAAAGAAACACAGACAACCATAAAAGGGTGTAATAGTTAGTCAGTGGCTACAGCGCATTTCTTGAACATCATACTGTCTGTCTCTCTCCACATTACCTGTATGCCTATTTGCTTTAAAACAAAAGGAAAACTGACAGGTGAGTTTTAAAAGCTCCACAGGGTGCCCCGGGGCATGACAGAAGAATGTGTCACTGTCAAGTCATCACTTAGTAACCACAAATGAACACCAGCTAAGAGTCATCTATGAACATGATTCATTCCTTTCAAGAGCCACCTACACAGAGACAAAGACACATTTCCAGCCCAACAACATTTCAACTAAACCTGATCCACCCCAAACTGGATTATCTTTCCAGTAATTTGATGAATAAAAAGTGGAGTAATTGGCCACTTGTAGTGCTTTGGAGAACATTTTTGATGAGTGGGTCCACTTTTTTGTTTTAAGGAAAACTCCACAAGATTCCTTTAAGTCTGCACTGCTGCAAAAGTAGACTCATAAAAAGTAAAAAAGTAGACTAATACAAACAAATAAAAGTCTTTCACTGCCCTATCTTTGATTTGATACAGGTGCTGTTGACCCCAGCCATATCAAACGAACAAGGATATACTTTACCCATCTAGACCACCTTAATGGACCACAGTAATCCTCTGCTGAGGCCGCAGCCGAGTCAAATAAAGGGGGGGTGGGGGGGACAGCTAGAGCAAAACGTGTGGAGGCCCACAAAGTCTGAACCAAAAACTTCCAGAAAAGGAGACGCTCTTTGTGCCTGAGCGTCACTGGAATGTTTCAATAACAGCCCCGAACACGAGATGTGTGATGTATGCGGCAGGCCGGAGAAAGAAAAGCACGAGGAGGACAGAATGAATAGACATGAAGAGGCTAAGCACTCGATTAATTAGCTGGCTCCACGTCCGACACGCTCCTCTGGATATGAGGTTAATGGATTGTATGTCTGTGGAGTGAGCCAAGACGAGCAGACTCTACCAGTTAACAATTGACAGTGACAAACATGTATTGGCCATATCACAGCAGGATGTGATGTTCTGACTGATAGGACAACCCCAACTGGGATTAAGTGTTCCTATTCTGTGACATGGCCTCAGGGAAGCAAAGTGGAGGGTTAAGACTTTCCCACTGGACTTTTGAGAAGCATCTCTATTAGGCTTTGGTACCCAATGTTCCATGACCTCATCGCAAAGTGGTTAAAATAATAAATGAAATGTAACTAAAACAGAAGCCATAATCATTTGAATCTTATATGCAACTGTAAGGTTGCTTGTTCAAACCTCAGACCAGCAGGATACAAATCTGTGATTCCAAAATGAGCAGGTGAATTAAGTTAACTTTAAAAAAGTAGCATTAAAAGATAAATTTTATTGTTTTGGAATCTTCCATTACTGCTTTTAGCATGAGAATGGCTCAGTGGGTCCATCTGTATCTGTCAGCAGACAGTAGCAGTGCCTTTTTACCTGATGCTCCTAAATATGGAAGCTAAGAACAGGTTACACATTTCAAACAACATCAATGTAGACTGTGTCAATTTTTAAAAAGGAAACAATTTCCCCATCTGATGCCATATCTCTGAATCTTTTACAAATCAGGAAGTGGCTAAAACGTTTAGCTACAGACTGATATGAAACAGAGTACAAGAAATCATGTGAAGACAGTACAGACCTTTAACCAGTTTGCTACTGGAGAGGCAGGAGAAGTAAGCAAATGAAAGTCATTCTGTTGTCATGCCCGTTGATGTGAAATACAATCTTGTCATTTAGGACCAGATCAAGGGCAGGCCAAGTGACAACACAGAGGCCACCTGTTGACCTAGTCATGCTTCCGTTAGAAGCGTTAAGACGGATTAAGTCCAGTCCATACTTTCCGCATCCGCATGTCTGCTGCGGTATTAGGGTTGAGACGAACTCTCTATGGACGCCTGCTTGTAGGTCAAAAACGCTCCACAATACCAGTCCATGTGGCATGTGCCAGAAAAGTCACTTAGCGATTCATTTCACTCAGCATTCTTTCTCCATGTTGTTCAGTCAAACACAGCAAATAAATAAGTCTCACTGTTGCTACAGTCTAGATTTGCCACTGTGTTTTATATAAACGTTTTTGAGACTTGTAGCAGGCATCAAATTCATTTTGTGCATGAAATTGTAACATTTCTCAGTTTGAACATTTGTTATGTTATCTATGTTTTGTTGTGAATAAAATATTGGCTCATTTTACTCAAATTTAAAGAACGTCCCAAATTTTTCTGAATTCAATGCTGAATGCAAGCTCACCAAGCCTTAAGCTTACTCTCTACACTCTTCATGCTGTGAGGAAGAATCGTTTGTCCACATTCTCTCAAAGTGAACATCTCTTTTCTTGCAGCCTTTGAAAAAATGTGCTCTGAAAGGGTGGAAGTTGCCAGTATGCAAAGGCAATGTTTGGTTGCAAAGCCCAGTTTGGGGTAGGGGTCGCTGCTTTGTTTCCACTGTGCACCGTGTCTCAAAAGTGAAAACCCAAACACATAGGAAGTAAATGAATATCCAAACACCTGTAGATTTGGGTTCAGCCCTAGGTCATTGTAAGTTGTTCACTTTCTTTTGGTTTTCATTTTCTTTTGCTGCTAAATGCTCCACTATGTTCAGAAGCAAACTGCTAACATTGTCAGACATTCAGAGCTGAAAAAACTGTTTCCAGATGGTTTCCGAGCTTTTTTTTTTCTTCTGACAAACAGCTGTCTGGATGCATCTGGAAACAAAACAGGTTTCTGGCTGGATATCCAAAACAGTGAACTGAAATACATGTGAAAAACTCCACATATCTGAGGCAAACTACAGAGTTGGACACATCTGATATGCACCATTATGCTGCTTTTCAAAAGTTTTCTCCACTGATTAGATTTGCACCTGAGTCTCACTGCTATGTTTGGTTTCTACCTGTAAATTAATTTGTTATGATCACAGGTCAGAGTTTGAACATTGGTGGAGACAGCCTTGAGAGGGGACAACATACCAAAGAAATCCACACCACTCTTTGCAAACTCTTGCCCAGGCCATCACATCACATGTCTTTTGCCAAGGGAAAGTCCCTGAAATCAGAGGTGGCTGCTCCTCATGTCCAATTTCTAAGTTTAAGTTCCACACCAATATATATGCATATATATATATATATAAATGTCTGTCACTCCAATGTGAAATCTAAATAGCAAAACATCTGCAACTAGAAAGTAACTGGCTGCCACAGGCAGGCTCACAACAAAATCCCTCGAGATGACAACAAATAAAATTTAAACTTTTGCTCAAATTACTGGGAAAAGAAGTGCTTCAGTAAATACACGCAATAGTTCACCGTGAGAAAGCCACAGTGACCATAAAATGCCTCTGTGAAGGGCAACACATTGGCTTCTTCCTGTGTTAAGGTGACAAGTATTATCACAGCAGTAATAGGACGAGGCTGTGACCCCTATTAGCCTTAATTTCTGGAATTGTGTGCAGTTGAACAGCTGTTTTTTTGTCTTTAGGAATAAATTAGAAGTGATTTTTGCATTTTTCAATTTATTGCGTAATGTATAAAATATCAGAAAACTATGAAAATGGTCTATACATGTTTCCTGGAGCCAGACGTAACACCTTCAAATTGCATTTGTCCAATCAACAGCTCCAATATTCTACCAAAGTGTTTTTTTTTCCTGCCTATTGGCATATTCTTGTGTGAATCTGTCATGAAGGGCTTAGCCAACAACCTGTGCATTGCCAGCTGGGGGATCAACACCTTAAAGTGTGTCCGGGCAGGACAACAATAGCCCCCTCTGGGCTGGGTGAGGGCAGACAGTTCTGCTACTCTAGGCCACTCGCAGCAGGAAACACTGTACAGCTGAGTACAGTGACCTACATCTCTTACGAAGGCACTTTCTGCATGAGCGAGTCAGCTTACTGAGTGCCAGTGTTGTCTGCTTATGAACACAGCAGTGTGTGAATTAGAGCTTCAAGTATGTTAATTTACTAGAGTCCAACCTTCATATTATTTGACAGTGATACAGTGTTTGAGGAAAACGGTGTAATTTCCCTCCTGCAATTTAGAAATATGAAACAAATTTATGAAATCAATGTGGCAGATGTAACAGATATTTTAATAAAATTGACACAAACTAAGAAAAAGAAAAAAAAAAATGATGAAAATTAGCAACTTAACAATGCCTGCATGTCAGTGCTTCAAGACACTTATTGTCTCAGCACTTGTTAGGGACTTCAAACCCAGCGTCCGCTATCATCGGTGACTCATGGGCACAATGGAGTAAACCATTAAATAGGACCCCCTTATCTCCTGGTAAGCCTGGCTGAAAGTCTGACCGGCCCGGTGCTGCACTGACAGATCTCAGTACTGGGTCAACTGCAATCACAACAGGGAGCATGATGGAAAGTGCACATGGAAAATGTCACCAGTGGCTTTATAAGTACACAGGATGGGTCGGTCTGTTTGATGACGGGCCTCATTAAATTGGCTCACAACCCTAAAGACCCTGACTGAGATGGGCAGCAGCTGTCCACTTTTGGGGAAGGCGACTGGACAGTTGAGCGGCGTCAGTGCAGGATGAGAGGTACCCAGCAGGTATTTTAACACTCACCCATTTACCCATCCAGCAAATACAGTGTAATATTAAGTAAGAGTAACATATATCAGCAGAAGGGAAAGGTTTGGTGGGTTTGTATAGTGGCTTTTAGTTTAAATGTAAATTACATAGAACAATTACTCCGCAAAAAGGTTTCAGTGGAAGTCGAGTCAGTGAATGTCACTGAGTATCCCCTGGAGTACAGTCAAATCCATTATTAAGAAACGGAAAGGCTTATATGAACTCTCTGGTAGAGTGTGAAATCACCTGGTAGAAGGTTCTAGCAGAGACCATCGCCACTTTTAAAAAACATTTGAAAACTCACTTGTTTAGAAAATATTTCAAATGATTCACACACACACATACAAAAAAATAAAAAAAATAAAAAAATAAAAAACATTTTAATCTAGCGCTTAACAACGCCTTAGCATGTTTTGCTTCTTGACAAGTTGTATCTTATCAGGGCTC
>JAUYWH010000010.1:7494699-7580216 GCA_034779795.1 Ctenopoma multispine
CGAATTGTAATTGCTTGTGTCTCCTTGTAAGTCGCTTTGGATAAAAGCGTCTGCCAAATGAACTAAAGTAAAGTAAGTAAAGTAAGGTTCTATGATCTTGTGAGACCAAAAACAGAACGTTTCGTCTGTCAGACTTGACGCTATATTTGGCATAAAACAAAGAACATCATCACAAACACACCATTCCCACTGTGAAGCACTGGATGGCAGCTTTCAGTACTGTGACTAGGGATGATTCTTGAAGACTTGTGAAGGTAGAGAATTAAAATGAATGCAGCACAATATAAGGAAAAAGTCTTAGGTGAAAACCTGAAGCAGTCTGCAAGAGAAATTTGTTTTCCAGAACGACAATGATTCCAAGCAGACAGCCAAAGCTACACACAACTGGTTTCAAAACAACAATGTTGTTGCCAGGTCAGAGCACAGACCTCAATCCATTTGACAATTTGTAGCTGGACTTGAAAAGTGCAGTTCACTCATGATCTCCATGCCACCTGATAAAGAGGTTGAACAGTTTTGCAAAGAGGAATGGGGGGAAAATTGCAGTGTCCACGTGCAAAGCTGATTGAGACCTGTCCACACAGTCTCAATGCTACATGCTGCCAAACATCAGCTTGAAAAGGGTGGATAATACATAAACATTTACTTTCTGTTTTATGTTGATTATTTTAGATGACCTTATAGAGCTTTGTTTCCCTCTGTTGATCAGTGTAAAAAAATAAAACTTCCTTACAGGCTCTGTATTTTGTTCCATTCTCAAGTCTTAGAAGTGTTGTCAAGGTTGGCTTCAGGGGTTTGGTGATGTTTGACTTCTGAAGGACATTTTAGGATTTTCCTGAAGAAAAATCTCTCAGAACAGTTTGTCCTAGTGAAGCAAAAGAAAATTACTTTGCCTGTTGAGCTCTACTCCACAGAACCAGGACATTACAACTCGGCTACACGTTCACACTGACACTCTGTCATCATTAGCTGACAGAGGAAACCAAAAGTAAAAAAGCCTGGCTTTCCTCAGCATGTGTGTTATTAGCTTGATAGAACAGTGGCCAGCCAGAGACGACGGAAGTATCACAAAATATACATCCTTGTGCTCTCTGCAGTACTTAAGCAAGCACTGGTATGACAGGCAAATGTTAAACCTCCTGTCCAAACAAATCTCTTCATTAATGCAGTCACTCTGCTTCAACTACCAGTGCCACCACTGATTTAGCTATACTAAGAAATGAATATTCAGTGAACTTTCTTCGAACTTGAACGACCTTTAAATCTTAGTGATAGATCATGCACAGGAGGAAGAGACGATTGCAGGAGGTAAGGTGCAGAAGATCTACTCATGTTTGCAAAATCCCATTTGAGTTTGTGTAATTTAACCTACAGCAGATAAGTGTCTGTAAGTAGGTAAATGCTTAAATGCTAAATTGCGGCGCTGTCTTACAGTGGATACATCTTTTTGAGAACTTGATGTTCCTTGGAGCCAGAGGGAAGAGCTATGTTTGCTAAAACATCAAACAGACTAAATACACAACACTGTTAAAACAAAAGTGTCAGTCAACCGGGCCCCTTTTACAAACACCTTATTGCTTTTTTATGTGCATGTTCTGCTGACTGTCAAAAATGTCTATTCCCGTTTCTATACTATAGGTGTTTAGAGGAGATTTATGATTCATATTGTTTACAGCTACTCTGAACTAGGCTTATGAATTAAAACAAAGCTTCACTCAGTGAATACTGCAGTGCATGTAAGTGCAGCCCTGTGAAAACATTCTCCTTCAGGATTTTCTGGTAGAGCACTGAATTCATGGCCACATTGAGGAACATGTTTTTTTTTTTACTGGTAAGAAGAAAGAAGTGAGACATGTCACACAGCACAAAAACAACTCTACATCATGACCTTTTATTCAAATCAAGTGTAGTTACTGCTTCAGCGCCTGATTTATCTTTGTCTTTCTTCACAGATGAAGGAAGATCCCCGTGGACAAAAATCAGCCAGTTAATCAGTCATTTTCTATTTTAAAATCCCATACTTTATCTGAACTCCAACACAAATGTGGATGCTCAGTAGGATAACATTTGGTTGCAATTATTTACAGCGGGACAATAATCTAAACAGGTGTATGGTTGAATAAAATCTCCTAATCTAATAAACATTTTGAAAAATCCCAATTATTTCAAGTTACAAACTGCACATTTAATGCAATCATCCTCCCTTGCTTTACAGAATTTCTAAATTTAAATGTATTTCTAAAACTAAATTCCAACTTCTCTTATACTTTGACCTTGTCTTTGAAGCTCTCAAATCACAACAGCGCTGACTGACCCATCAAATGTTAAACCTAACCCCCTCTAGTACAGCCCCTAACTGCTCACAGTACGCTAAATGGCAGCTTTTAAACCTTAACCACTTCAATGGTAACAGCCTCAACTCTAATCTCAATTGCCAGTGCACATAATTTCCTCACTACTACCCAATGTGCATAGCAATTACAGGCACAGGCTTATATACACGTATGTGTGTATGCAAATAGTCATTACCAACACCACGTATCACTCGGCGATGCAACCTAATTTCTGTAGTCACATAAGTAATGAAACATAACCCTAAAGCCACACTATCAATCTGTTGTTGAACAGCTGCCTCTCGTAACCATATGATAATGACACATGCTAAAGTGTTTGACAATTAGCGCAAATGCTAAGCTAACAGTAGCACAATCAGAGAAGAGTCGTGAAATCAGCGGACTCAGAATTTCAAGGTAATATAGCAAAATTATTCCAACATTAGCCACCTTAAGCACTTCATGTTAGAGTACTGCTTAATAAGCTTTAAAGGTGACCTAATGATTTGTAAACAAAATATATATATATCAGGTTAAGTACATGCAAGTACACAACCACAAATCAAGATTCACTTAGGAGGCCATTTATCTATACAGGAAATGCTGTATATAGAGTAGTTTATGTTCATTAACATAAACTAACACACACACATATTCAAAGAGCAAGTGTGCATTTGCCTTATTAATCAATACATAGTACGTCACTGGTTTATTAACTGTTGTAAACAGAAAGTCATGAACACATAACAGCTGCATGATATGAGGTTTATTACTTGTTCAGTAAGGGTGGATGTGTTGGATAAGCACAGACATATAAATGAGACTATAGGTTTCTAGGCCTGTGTGTGTGTGTGTGTGTGCATTTTACTACAAATACATGCAAATATTTGCATCAGTGACATAATACTTGACTCATTCCGGTTACGGTGTGAGCAGAAGAAAGTGGAGGTCTTCGGTTTCAGGAAAATTCAGAAAAGGTTCCACTAACACAAATGTAAGAGGTACAAACTAGGAAGTGGTTGGAGCTTGAAGTTTCGTTACTGATCTTAGTAACTGCAGAATTGGACATTTTTGTGGAGCATCCAGACACATTTCGTGGCTGCCACCAGCAGATGGAAGTTTGCTCAGTTGTCATGGAGATCAGCTGTCATCACAACATATGAAAGTTTGATCACGTGGCAACAGATGACGAACATGTATATATCATTATAAGAAGGTTCATATCAATTATGTATCCAACACTTAGACCTATAGACTATAGTCTATGGTCACATCAGGTACAGTCTATGTTAGTGACGAGGTCTCTCGAGTGGATATAAACAAGACTCTTAAAGAAAATGTAAGTAAGTAGAGTTTAAAAAGACATAACAACAGTAACCACCACTAAAAAGACTGAAATTTAATCTAGTTAAGTAGGTTGAAGTAGCCTCACTCTGAACGTCAGGTGTTCAATACACACGCAAAATAACAGCTCAGACAAAAACGAGGAACAATAATGAATAGTTTCTGAATGGACCAGCTGGTCACATGTTGTAAGTGTACACCTGCATATACAGTTACACGTTTTTGCACCTACAGTACACAACCCCAACACTGAAGTAAAACTGCAAGTACTTGCTTTAAACATACTTCACTTCAAGCAGAAGTACCTCTTCAAATTCTTTATCCAAGCTGAACTACGTCCAAAAAACTTAAACAGTACTGAATTAATTAACCAAAAAGTCTGGTCCTGAAAAAATAAGACACAAAGAAGTGAGTTATATGTTACTATAGAAACCTGATTCTAAACAAAAGGAGCTGGTAAAGGTCGAGCTGATTTAAAACACTTTATAATATAAATAACAAGGTTTGCTCTATGGGTTTTGCCTCTATTAACTAGTCAAATGGAACAAAAGAAGACTTTTTTTTTGTTTATACACAGCTACCTCCTCGTGTGTGGGCCTTTATTAAACTCACAGCACCTACCCTGTACCAACAAATCGATATTGGCTGGTTAACAACAGATGCAAATAGATGGAAATCCTCCTCTCATTTTTGGTTTCAGATGGGCACCGAGGCAACGATTAGCATGACTCAAAACACCTACTAATGTAAACATACAAACACTGAAGTGGACTTCTTTCATTAGTCATCACATCATCACCATATAAATGTGATTTATCTTATAATCATGGATGAGTACTGTGTACGTAAGCCTGTGTTTATCCTGTAAATATGGGTGTGTGGGCAACACAAATATGAGAAAAACCCTCAATCTGTGTCTTTAGATAAGCTTTTACCCTGCAAAACACCATTGGTGACACCATTACAGTAAATCCTCCCCTCCTCAGCGCAGGATGCATCTTGCATTCCTGTCATGTCATGCATCCCCCCCTCCCAAGCAAAGCACAGAGGGAGAGAGAAGGTGGAGGGGGAAGAAAGGTGACTTTGGCCATAAAAATGCATCTATCTCCATCATTAAGCCCCCTGCGCAGGGCATTCTTCGGCTTTCCCCGTGAAACCCGCTGGGGACAATAAGAGGATGGGGGGGGACACACACACACACTGGAGGAACACTGTACATGCGTAAATAAACGGGGGACACTTGTAACGTTATCAGGACGTGAACTGAGCTTACCTGTGGTGACCACACTCGCAGCATCAGACGACTGGCTGGGCAGATCATCCGAGCGAGTGCACTCCAAGCCCAGTACCGCATAGATGACGAGTCCACGTAGCAACACATTCACCAGCCTGTAGATGTAACTCATGGTGGAGGAGGTGAGGGGAAATCTAGCAAATCCGTAGGACTGAGGGTGAAGATGGAGGTTTAAAGCAACAGTGAGGGGGGAAAAAAAACTAAAAAAAATAAGCAGTCAGTCTGTCAAGAGAAAGAGAGACACCTGGAAAATGCACCAACTTAAAAAATAAATAAATAAATAAAAATCCCGCAGTAGACTTGTTTGCAAACCTACCGGCTAACAGCTAAAACAGAGGCGGTCATTGTTGTCACAAAACCTCACAGGAGCGTGAAAAATGCCCACAAAATCACACACCATGGTGGGCTCCGGCGACACGCAGAAGTATTTTGAAAGAAGAGCCCTTTCAAAAAAAACTCAAGCAGCCTCTAATGGCTTTACTGTCTGCTGGAGAGGGGGGACTGCTGCGAGCTACCACCAGCGAGCCCCCCATGTCCAATTTTATACATGTACAAAATGTATAAGCTAGCAGCGAAGGAGCAACGCACATGCAGCCTTTCTGGAGGAATCCCCCCCCCCTGTCCAAAACACACACACAGACAGACACACACACACACACACACAGGCGGAGAGGAAAAGGGTTGTGTGCGTTTCTAGACGTCAATATGCGGGAGCTAGAAACACTATAAGCTGCTGTGCTCGGTCCTTACGTAGGCCTGTGAGTTGGAAGAAAACAGTCCACAGTGTACTTCCACGTACAGTGTACGACCAGCCTCAACATACTGAACTCGCAGTGTGTCGTGGGTCCGTCTCTTCACGCTAAACTAGCAAATCCCATTGCATCAAAAAGGAAAAATCATATTCAGCTCCTCTTCTTCTTCTTCCTCCGTTTCTCCTAATCCTTCTCCGACCTTTATCGGCCACACACGACATCGACCTACTTTCTAAATGAAGTTGCTGGGTTTTGTTTTGTTTTTGTTTTGTTTTTTTTAAGTGAGCTCTCCGCGGCTCGCTGTGATACTGTATCCTCCTGTCATACCAGCTGCGTGGTGCCGGCTGATGCGGACCAGCAGGGAGGGAAAGCCGAGCGGGGCGGAAGTCGCTATGCAAAATGGTATGGCATCATGAAGAGGGAGGGGGGAGGACAGGGAGGAGGGGGGAGGACGGGACTTTAATTTGGCTCCTGCCGCTGCCGCATGCAGGACAACACCGGTGTGATTGTTTTTGTGTTTACAGAAATTCAGCGGGGCGTCATTTCCCTCCCAGCACAGCTGCTGCTAATGGGCAGCACAGCTCTCGAGAGCCCGGCGTGTTTTTATTTTATTTTTTATTTTTTTTACTGGGTTCAAGAAGATCCGTGAACCGCGGCCAAAAACGACTCGTCCTCCACAGAAACTTGGTGTTTTATTCCTCCTGTGTTGACAGAGGACGACACCCGCCTCGCTGTCCTCCGCTTTCCCCCCACTCTGACTGGACCGTCCAAGTTTTCCTCCTGACCGGAGCGCTCTCATTGGCTGCGCTGTCCCAACATGGCAGAGTCTGATTGGTCGGTTCGGAACCAGTGTTGTCTCTTTAAAAATGCTCGGCGCGGGAAATAACTGCCTGTTAAAGGATCATACCGGTGTTTTTTTAATTAGAATTTTTGATCACCAAACTCCATTTATAACTAAGTAATAGTAATATCATTCATTCTCTTTAAATGCCTTTATTAAAGGTATTAATATTATTTATAATGGTGGTAGTAAGAGGGATGTTATATTTTTTAAGGGGCACAGACTTTATGCATCAGCGCTGCTCAAAAGGCTGTTGATTTTGTGTAGTTTTGTTATTGTCAGCAAATAACAAAAAACAACAAGAACAAAGACCAAAACAAACAATGAATTGTGTCTACTCACTGTACCGTTTGTGAAACCAGAATCTGTTTGCAGCTTACACGTCTGTGCCCCACTGTTGTTCAAAACCTATTAAAAACACATCAGTGAGTCACGCCAGAACTCTGGATAACATGTTTACCTCACAAAAAATATGACTTTAATATTTCTTTCTTGAGGAAATCCATTACAGCGACAACGAAAAGTGCTGATCATTCTCTTTAAAAAAATAATAGTGGGTCCCATTTTCAACGCAGCGCTGTGACTCACTGATGTGTTTTTAATAGTTTTTGGACAACAATGAGGCTCTAAGGAAAAGACACACTAACTAAAATCAGGTTTTGGATTCACAGACGTTACAGTGAATAGAAACAATTCATTTTTGGTTTTAATTGTCTGTGCGGGGTTCACTAACAACAAAAATATAATAAATCACCAGCCTTGTGCTTTAAAGCCATTTGTTACTATTTATTTTGAGCAGTGCTGATGCATAAACTTTGTAACCCTTGAAAAATATAACATCCCTCTTTCTACTAGAATTAATAATAATATTTACACTAATTCTAATAATACTACATGTACAGAACTTTTGTTATAAAAATCTTTACAGATAAGACATAATATTACTTATACTTATCAATATTGCTTGAAGAACCTGAGAAGCAGCTCATTTTAGAAGTGTTTTTTTTAGAAACCTTTTTGGTTAAACTAGTGCTGAGCTTTCACTCGTGCATGTTTTTGTTTAAAGCCAGGGTTTACCATGGTGTGTCTGGGGACTGTCATGGCCATCCCATGTAAATTGAGTCTAATTTTAATAAAGGCTATTTGCTTCCTTGTTTTAAAATAACACACAATGTTTTTATGTCGAGGCCCAAACAAATACAACCACAGATGCCAGAATGTTTGTCGAAAATGTTTTCCACTGAAAACCTGCCTTCACAAACATTAGTACTGATTAAAAACAGCACATCTGCTCCAGCTGTTCCAGAAAAAAATTAGGTTAATTTTTGTAACCTTGTTCCAGTTTCCAGCTTTATGTGTTACTGTATATACAGTATGTCAGCTGCATACTCAGCTGTCCTGGTCTGGGGTCCCTGAATATAATGGCTCGCCCACATTTCTGAAGGCCAGTGCTGTCAGGAAGCCTAAGGCATGTCACTCTAACATGATACCGCATACTGAACTACTTCATGCTTCTGATAGACAGCTATGAACATAGATGAACTTGAAATACTTAGCTTGCGTCAGAGCATTTTATTATATCACCACATGAATTTTACCTTTAGTGTTTCACTGGAATTTTTGTTTAGTTTTTCTTTTTATAATTTTATATCCCGGGAATTGGAGTGAGGCATTACGAAGAGATGTCTCTTTATACTGTTTAACTTAATTTGGAATAAAAACCTAACCTCTGATGAGTCATTTATATCATCAGTAATAAGAGCACGGAGCCACAACATCAAACAACATGCTGATGTTAAGGCCACGGTATTTGATACAACTTTTAATGAGAAATCTTTCAGCAATGGCCAGCCTAAGAGTGGTGATGGACAGAAGGCACGTCGCCCTGCAATGCAACACGTCATCCACCAGGAGGGATCACTTTATGAGTCAACTACACAGCAGGTAATAGTTGTCTCGGGAGAAACAGACTTCTGTGGGCCAAAGCAGTTGCATGACTGGTAAGAGAGTCAGCCGTGGGAGCCCTAGTAAACAGGTGGCAGATGTAGCAGGAACCAGGAGAGAGAGAGAGAGAGAGAGAGAGAGCGAGAGCGGGGCGAAATAGAAGAACAGCATAATTTGATACGAGCCCACGGAGGGGGCAGCAGGAAGGAAGGCAGCCAACAACAAGGGAGACATAGAGCAGATGCTACATGTAGGAGGAAGGCCGTGAGGAGCAGGCAGGCAGCTCCTGCCCCCAGTGTCCCTCAATGCTGCTACCTGTCACTTACCCATTCTGCCCTCTCTGAAAATGCCTATGGTGATCTTGCAGAGTTCCATACCATCCAAACATTTACCCTGTCCCACAAACCAGCTGAAAAATTCAATCCCTATATTTAATTGATCAGGCAGCACCAGTGTCAAAAATTTAATTTCAAGGTCTTTAAAGTCTTACAGAATAAGCCGAAGGAAGTGATTCAACAAACCTTTATTTAAAAAATGTTATTCAAGGTCAGAATATACACGTGTGTTGGATGAAAGACAATGACACTGACTTGAGAATGCTATTAATAACACATTAAAAGTGATTTGATTGCATTACTCAGTAAATACATTCAGGAATTAAATGAATAATTTAAAATTGACAACCAACCGAAAATGTTCACAATTAAATCAAACAAATGGCACTGCAGGTGCTTAATGTCTCTGTGAGTGCAGTAATATGCAATTCTTTCATAAATAAATTACAGTTTGATTCAGCTTGTGGCGTCCAACTCTGGCACAGGCAGTGCCTCCAATCTCCTCATTCATCAGCAACAGCATTATCAAATAGCGTTATAACAAGCAAGGGCCACAGAGCAGAATGAATTGCATGACCTAATTAACACTTCATTAGCCAAGCTGGGAGATGTTACTGTTGTCATCTCTTGCACACAGTTATCGTAATACAACGGCTTCATGCAACTCACTCCCTAATGAGCTTATCTGCGGTGCATATAATTTTTCCTGCAAAGCATATGGCTTAAGAAGGTTAACTTAACCTTAGTGCCCTGTAGGCTATACTTACATGTTGTATAATACCTAATAACACAATACATAGTATTCAGTACTTACGATGCTTACATGCTAAAAAGGGCTTTTGCTTTTTGCTTGAACCAGTGAAAGATAAAGCGTGTAACTGCTATCTAGGTGTTCCTTCATTAGTCAGTGACATCCCACACTCTGGCCTGGTGTTTCTCGATAGATGATCAGTGACATCGATGTGGTTATGGCTGGGTTTTTCGTGTCTCGGTACAGCATGTACCACGACCCGTACTGCAGTCTCAGTGCACGTTAGATGGCGGTGGCAAATAGAAAGATCTGGATGAGCGGCATGACCTTCAGAGTTGAAAGGTCAGCGAGGACAGCCTGCAGTGTGTGTGTCAAACAAAACACAAATAAGATTGGCCGTCTAAATTCACACCTTTCTTGACCTTAGCAATCTATAAAGTACGACCCTCTCCTTTTCAAAAGAGACATATTTGATGACATGCAATGATGATGCAGTATCATGGAAAAGTGACAATCCATGCTTAAGAGCACACCACTCCCCACCCCTGTCCTTTTGGGATAGGTGCAAGATTAAATTTAGGGACCATCTCATGTTAAGCAAGAGGGTTTAATATTTCAGCGCTAGGTCTGAGGTTCTAAATATAAGATAAGAAGCAGTATGTTATGATATCTTCTCTCTGCTGGGGCAGGTGCTAAATGAGCCAGCATCTTAAGAGCAGCAGCTCAACCTGTCGCCCTGTGAGTCACACTGTAGTTTAACCCCATCAAGCTCAAAGGAAGAGGAGGGTGAGAAGGGGAGTGAAGTGAAGCAAGTCATCATATTCATATTTTGTTTAGTCTTGGTTGCGGACATGTGATAGCAGGACCACAGTATGGGAGCAGGTCCAGTATACAGTGCAGGCATGCATAACTGTACTGTAACAATGCAACACAAGTGACCGTGCAGAAGTTACCCCTAGATGCACTCATGTAGGTGTGTTTGCCAATATGATTTTTGGGGATTTAAAGGTAGAGGAGGAAGGAGGAGCACTGGCACACAGAGCAGGGTAAGAGGGTAAGGGTTCTTAAGTGTCCATTTTTTTCAGACATGTACATGCAGAAGACTGGGTTACTGGTACTGGCTGGTCATCAATTGCTATTTACAGCTTTCCAGGAGTATGTGGGGGGACAGGGAAAGGACTGGAATCTGAGTTTCAAACACACTCACACACACCGAAGTGCAATGTGAAATGACCATACCTCAGCTGAGGCCAGTGACGTCACTTCCATCAGGTTTTCGGCACGGAAGGCAAACACGGCAGCTGCTAGGACTGGACGGTGACATTTACAGAGGGAAGTATAGCACACGAAGGAGACAAGTGGAGGATGGTGAAAGTAAATGAAAACAGCAAAAAGAAAATACAAGAAAGTCATTTTAGTGGCCGTACAAATATCAAGTCTGTTACTGCAGACATTGTTGATGAGTGCGAGTGCAATACCTGCAACTACCTCCAGCGAATCATATCCCAGGATTCTGTCCCAGAGAAGAAGCAGCTGATCAGTAGACAGGTAGCCAGAAAAAGCCCGCACCATCCACTTAAAGGCAATACGCAACCTGGGGACACAATTATCACGTTTGCAAGACTGACACACTACAGGGGGATTCGCGAGCTTTAGATCTATAATGAGCAAGACATTACAACATCATGGATAGAGGAATTTAAATGAAACTTATATTTTAAATACATATAACAGTACGCACAAGGTATTATCTTGTAATTGTTTGGAAAAAAAGATGACTAAAGGGGCTTTTAGTGCTTCACTACTGTTTTTTGAATTTGTGATTCACTAATCCACCACAAGATGGCAGTAGCTCATAGCTATAGGACTGCTGACTAAAGGGAAAACAAGGTTACATGTGTGCAGGGTGTATGTGACTCCTAAACCATAAAAACATACACATACTGCTCAAAAAATAGGAACTCTTAACACAGTACACCAAGTCAGGTAAACATCAATCTGTCCACGAGAGCAGGTTCAAAATGAGCACATGTCATGAGTATGAAAGAGACTGGAGACGCTGTGGTTGACCTTATGATGCCGGGAACATCATTGAGCATCACAAGTTTGGTGGTAGGTTAGTGATGGTCTGAGGAGTTATATCCTTGGAGGGCCGCATCTATCTATCTCATCTAGAGGCTGCAATCACTCTTAATGTTTTCATTGGTACTGCAGGTTTTTGCTTGTTTTTACATTTAGTCATCATGTCTTTCAGTGGCATTGATGCCACACGTTATTAACAGAACTACTCACGGCTGTGCACCAATCTGTCGAAGATGGTAGAAGAGCTGGGGCAGGTGGGTCTGGAGCAGCTGCTCAAACTGCAGGCATAAATACACTATACCCTGCAGGAGCACATGTGTAACTGCATAAAGTTCACGTACACACAAACAGAATATTATGACTATAACCTGTAGCAGAAACAAACAAACAGTCTGAGCTCTTACCGAAGGAGAGGAGGAAATGGAGTGTAATCTGAAGAAGTGGCGGATGTACATTTCTCTAAATACACTGTACAGTTTGGATGGCTCATTGTACAAGAAACACAAAGGTGCCACTGTGGGACAAACACACACACACATTGTCTGTTGTATACCACTCATTCTGTGTCCCTCTTGGAAATGTAGTATGAGCAGAACATGTTAGCAGGTCCCTAACATACTCACCATACATTGAGAAGCCATGGAAAGGGATTACACCTGTTCAAATAGGATTTTACAGTCAATGCAATTTTAACATCCTGCTGAGATGTGATGAACAATTTGATCTTACACAGTTTGCAAACAGGTCAAGTCTTGCGTGATTCACACAAATCATATACAGTATCATCAGTATATATAAAAGAATATAGTGTAAAAATGGGCTGGCTCACCATTGGGAGGATAAACAACAACACACTCCTCATTTTCTACTTTCCCTGCGAGGCAAGAACAAAGACAAAACTAATCATTCATCCCATGTACATCTAGACATAACTTTGTGTGAGTTGATTTGAATAAACTGGAAATTCATGTGAGTTGATGTGATGATGGGTTTTTAGGTGTGTCTCACCCTGGATGTAGGATTTGGGAGGAGTGGCACTGTTGTATTTGAAGTGATCCAACACGGCAGTGTCCCGGGAGAAACACAGCAACACCTGCAGAAACACGTTTGGGATTAAACAAACATCCATACACACACACACACACATTTATTCAGATGGACTAATTAAAGGATACCTCAAACTGGATTATCTGTAAAAGTATTGTTTAGAATACATAGCATTCATCCTCTTTCAATCTTTGTCAAACACTTACATGGACATATTGAATGTGTGTACATTATACTGTATCACATTGCCTGACAAAAAGCCCAGATGGTGCAGTAGTTAATACGGTTTTATATCTTTGCGAGCCAGTGATAGTGTTGAGCAGCCTTGCGTACTCTGGGGTAAAAATTCTATTAAAGCAGTACACCTGGAGACAGTTTTTCAGGATGTACTGAAGCAGACAATAACCAAGCCTTAAGTGGCCTCTTGTTCCATAAAATGACGGCATAAGTGGGAGCTCTTTCCATTACAGTCTCATTTCTGTCTTTTTGAGAACAGATTTCATTTCCACCAACCACTTCCAATAGATTATATCGGGGAGGAAATCATCTATCCGGGCAGAAATGAATCAGACAGCGATGCAAAGAGCCTAATTAATAGAAAAATCTGAAAAATGACAGCAGATGAGGACTATTGTGTGCGTCTAGGGTGTCTTCTGTCTGACGATAAAGGCGATTTTGAGCAGTCAAACTGAGACCACAATGAGAATTCTCTTTCTGGGAAATGGCGCTTTTCAGTTGAACTTCCTGTGCGTTTGTCTTCATGAGAACTATGTGAAACCACACTCGCCCCACAACAAATGGATTCTTTCACTGCCTAGTGAATTTGTCATCAGTCAATATTGACAGCTGTACCGGAGCTTTGTTCTTGCAAAACTTGTGTACTCGGTAAGCCACCAGGAAGCATGATGTGTTAATAGCTGCTGAACAAACCAGATGTCAAGTACATGTGAAAAGGTATTTGCTCCGTTCCTGATTTTTTAAATATTTTTTTGCATATTTGTCAAACTTTCGACTTGGTTCATCAAACAAAGTTTAACATTACACAAAGCTAACCTGAGGAAATATAAAATGCTGTCCAAGCCTTGCTGGCCCCAATGTGAAAAAGTAATTCCCCCTAAATCTAACATCCGGCTGGGCCACTCTTAGTGGCAACTGGCAATGAGTCTTTCACATCACTGTGGAGCCTGTTTAAGTTCATGCCACAGCAGCTCATATCATTTTTCACAGCACTGTATATGACCTTATCAGCACCAAAAGCAAACAGAGCAGTGACAACCAAAAAATCCAACAATAATAACAGGTTGTATCCTTGTCTGGCCTAAATATGTAATGACAGATAAAGAAGAATGCTATTCACACTATTCAGTAACTGTCCTTATGTGATAGTAAAGTCACACACGTTGAAATGACTGGGGTCGCAATGGTTTTGGTTATGGTTGAGGATCAAGCTCTTACCTAGTGAAACTGAAAATGCTCAGCAGTGATGTGGTTGTATTATGAATGAATTATGAATGGATGAGACACGTGATAGGAAACTCTTTGAACATCCCCTCGTGCTAATAAAATTAGGAAATATCATGCTAATAGATACAAAATGTCTCCAAAAATACTGCCTTCTAAAATATATTAGATTAAAAACGCTATTATCCTTAAAAACATAAGAATTAGTGAAACTCGTCTGAATTTAGTAATTTAGTATTAAAGATGTTGTTTCAAAATCGGTTGGCCGTTAGGTAAAGACGTTGTCCACCAACGATGGGGTTAACAATTCAATTCTCTGGTTCCCTGTCCATTTGTAGAAGTGTCCTTGGGCAAGACAATGAAGCCCAAGTTTCTCTGGGTGAGTCATGCCACCACCTTGAACGGCAGCTCCACCATCACAGGTGTGCGAATGGGGAGCTACATTGTGTGCTTTGGTTAACAATAAGGTAGAGAACCATTTACCATTTTACCTCTGAAACTAATTATTTCGGGGGTTTAAGGAAGAGTAATATTTTTAAAATATACTGACAGATGAAAAGTTGAACTGAAAAAAAAGCAAAAGATCACCTGATAGAGGAAATCTTCAAACACAAAGTAGTAGTCATCATTACTGGCAGTGAGCTTCACATCCTGGTGGACAAAGCATTGAGACTTACTTTCTGTGTAAAACCACACATACTACAAATGCTTTTCAGTGCAACACCCTGACTATAGGGCTTCATAAACACAAACAGTGTCAGTGTAGAGGAACGTACTTTATAGATGAGGTTGTCCACGAGCAAGTCATGTTGTATAACTCCAGCCTTTAGCTGTTCATAATGCATCACATCCTGAAAAAGCAAAGATCCAACATATTTTAATTGCTCAATAAAAACGCATGAGGAACTTAACCTTAAGTTAAGGCAACTTAAGTTTAGATAATTTTTACCTTATTTAAGAAGCTTGTATTAATCTGATAAAGCGACTTTCTTAAGAAAGTTCTAATTTTGTGATAAAAATGTTAACTGAATGTTCTCACTCACAAAAAAAAAAAAATCTATCACCTTCTTTAAACCACATTTATTCTCCATGACAGTGAAAGCTTAGTGGATAGGTATTGTGTTTCCAACGACATGTCTCCGGTTAGAGACAGGTTATCATAAATGAACAGAAGAACCGGACACAGGGTGGACTGAGCGGTAAAAATGTTCTCTGACATCTGTGAAGCACCTTGGCAATGATCAGGGCTGCGGATGTGAGAACAGAAACAGAGATGGTCATTTTGACAGGTTGGAGATTGAAACCATTTTGGTAGTATGGACAGCATCAGCGGACGAGAGCTTAAATATATTTTAAGTTGATGATATATCTTCCTGCTGTGAGTTAAAGCTTAGGTCACAGGACTGGATATATCACTAGAGAACAAAATCAGCATGAAGTGAGAAAAAGTTTATTAATCAATATAAAGATTGACAACCATTTTCCAAGTAAATATTGTGGTTTCCACAACTCACAGTTGAGAAAATTAACATTCTGTCACTCACCTGACTGGTTAATGTGTTTGCCCTCCTGCCATCCGGATCCCTGCTGACACCCTCCAGACCTCTAACTCTGTCCCTCTAACTCTCCCTCAGAAATCAATCTTCCCATCACAAGCATTGTTTTATCGACTTGGCCCCAGTGGGAGACTCTGGACTCCAGCGTTTACACAGCACTTTGCCACACAGGCAGACAGCTGCTCTGTTTGGGCTAACTGTGCTAAATCGCTGGCATTTGATTATCTTAGCATTTGTACACATGGGACAAGCCAAAGTCAGCTAAGATAAACAAGACAGGGGCTAATACACAGATTATGTAGAACGTGTAGGTCAGTTAGTATTTAATATGTTGGTTTTTACTGTACCGTGTAAATCCAGGGATACAAAATGAATAGTTTAGTTAGGATTTCCACTGAAACAAGTGAAAAAAAAAACCCTGTCAATCAACCATGAAAACTGCTGCAGCTGAAAACGTTAGCTTGCAATAAACATTAAGTTTGGGAATCACTGCAGCTGTGTGTGCGTGCAGCTGTTTTATAGCAAACACTGGCAGCTGACAGCCCCTCACTAGCGTGCAGCTGTGAATCTGCGTTACCTGTGGCTGGTTGGTAGAGTTAAGGATGAGGGCCCACAGTTCTGCTCGGAGGCCAGTGGGGCACCCCTGCCTGCTGTACTGCTGCGCTGCTGCACTGTCCTGTTCCGTAACCACTAGACAAGAACGAGACATGAAAAGTGAGACACGGGAGGGAAAGAGAGAGGTGCGTTAAACTGAGAGGCACAGACAGACAGCCCGTGAGTCCTTCTACAAATTCTTTGCAGAGACGTCCTGGAGTCTCCGCTGGTTGCCTGGCAAAGCTCACAGCAAGTCTCCAGGATGCCAGTGCTCCCAGCCAAGAAAATAGCTGGTAACATAACCTTAAAATATTCATATTGTACTGACTGAAACAGTACAGTAGTGACATTAATCTGCTCTTGACAAGAAAGAAAATAATATATTGATCCTTTAAGTCATTTAAGACTTAATTCAGGTTTTAACTTTTCTATTTATATTATTGTTTTTTTAATTAATTATCTTTGGATTTTGGAGTTTTAGCTACAATAAGCTATGAAAAAACATCATCTTGGCCTTTAATTGGGAAGCTGTGATGGGTGCTTCTCACTCTATACAAACTAAATGATTAATACACTGATATATTGTCCAACCACATGATAACTGGAAATTAAAATAATCATAATCTGACATGTGCAGTTCTCAGTTGGAATTTAAAGTGAGGAAACCTAGAATCACCAGAAGCCAACAGAATCACCTGGAAATAGTAACACTTGCATGTCCTGAATGACTAAAACTGTTGAGAAAGGCTTGTTTTCTCCAGGAAAACATGTCCTCCATTAGTACAGAAGTAGAAGTAGAACATCTTCACAGCGGACTGATGCATCCAAAATCAATGGAAAGCACTTTAATCATCACAAATATTAACTAAATTATCTGACATGTACGATGGTCTAACATCTATGTGTTCGGATTTTATTCTATCCCTTAGAAAGTGTGTTAACACTAAAAAATCCAAACATTCCCATAATAATGATTTTTACAAACAGTACATTTCCAAAAAAACACTCAAATGCTGGAAACAACCTCTCATTCTGCCCTAAATCTCTGCTGTGACAGTAGCCAAAAACACACAGCACTTGACTTAAGGTGCTGGCCAGTCATAACATAAACTAACACACTCCTTGTCTCCTAAATTTCCTATTTGAGTGCACTTAACACTCAGCCTTGAACACAACTCGCAGCCCGGGAGCCAACACACAGACGACCGAGGCTGAAAGAGTGGGCGGGGGCCTCGTGGCTGTGTATATAAAATACAGCCTGTGTTTTTAAGACTCTTGTCGATTGATGTCTGATTGGTGTCCATAAAATGTTTGGTGTTTACACTGTGGTCATAGCAGAACAATGAGTTCAAAGTTAAAGTGTCCCTCTTACCGATTATGGCACCTGAGAGGAGGGGTGATTCTTTGAAGCAGGAGCTGATGTTAAGGATTTTCGGATCACACCTGGTAATCAGTGACAGTCAAAGTACACTGTATGACTAATTTCATGTTTAAATAACTATTAAATAACTGCACTACATTTTTTATAATACGTATACCCTAGTTGAGATTTTTTCAGGCTTAATTATTTCACAGTGGATATAATATGATTGATTTGATTTAGATTTCTAGAAAAAAAAGATTATTTAATGTAAAAATAAAACTAAGAACTCAAATGGTCTAAATAAAGTACAAATATAAATGAAAGCAAACACTGATAATAATTAGTGATCAAGAATGATGATGATGAATGTAGGCTCTGGCTCACCAGATGCTTGAGGTGCTCAGACCCCAGTACACCGTACATGCCTACAAGTCTAGTTTGTACTTAATTTAGATCAATAAGTAGATATTAAAAAAAATATTCAAACAACCGAGAGAAATGTAACACAAACAACATCAAAAACCAAGAGCTAACCACTAACCTTTCTTTCCCACTTGAACATAGTCATTTTCAAACAAGTCTACAAAGAGTTGGAAAAGAAAGGAAAATAAATAAATTAATCAGCCTGGCAGTGACTCAGTTTTCAAACTAATGTTATCTCTATAATTTACAAATACAGAGACGGTAGATATGTTTCTATGTCAAGCATAAACATTACACTGTAACAATGTCAATATCTGGACTTTGAAGAGATATTGTTTGAGAAATCCCAGACAACAGGGAGCACAGACTGATATGAGACCAATGTGGCTTATACGGCATTAAAACCCTGTGTCCACTAACTAAACAAATTCATTTCGGATTATCTACTGTTAGCAAAAGAAATGTGCTCAGGCTTGATATTACGAAGTTGCAGAATGATTAGCGTAGGCAGTGACCCTAGCTTGTTTTATTTATTTTAATTACTAATCATACATTATATGATAAATATTTAACATAAGAAGTCATTCAAAAGGCTGGATAATATAATCAATTGCTTTCTTTCCTAGAACTAAATCAAACTTGATCTCTGTCCACTAAATGTGAAACTAGAAGAAGCAGCTGTTCAGCTTAGCTTAGCACAAGAAAGTGGCTCTCAAAGTGACAATAAGACTGCATGTGCTGCTTCTGGTTTTTGCATTGATTGAACAAAGAAACTATTATGTTCATTTCCTTAAAGCTTTAGACATGCTAGTAAGGACATTTTGTCTACTACAGTTGGATATAGCCACACGGTTCCAGTCATTATGCTAAGCTACAACATATTCACCGCACAGACTCAAGAACAATGTCAACAATTTTATCAAACTCTGCAAACAAATTAGCAAATTTTACCTAATGAGAAAGTCATGATAACATATGGAAAAGTGCACTTTTTCTAAATACCTGGATGGATGTGTGCATGGTCATCAATGCCCAACTGCCCAGTGGTCAAGTTCAGCTCTGGGTACGCCTGTCTCTGAAAGGTTATCATAGGTATTTGAAATCCACGATCACCAAAGGACAAACACACAAAGGACTTGCTAACACCTGCACACAGGCAAACACCTTACCAGCTGTGGGATGTCTCTGACGTTCAGGGGAACTTGTATGAGACCCCAGTGGCTCCTGACACTAACGTCCTCGCTGCTATCGTGGTTTGGGTTCCGCAAACTAATTAAGACCTGCGTTTAAAAACATCCACGTAAAAATCTATTTTGTTTTCTCTTTAACACGAAAAAGACAATGTATTCCCTGAACAACAAAAAAATGTCCCTACCTCCAGAAAGTCTTTGGGAGCATAAACGGGCCTGAAGCGACTTAAATCTGCAGAGAGATATAAACATTTTATGGTACTGTACATATGATGGCAGAGGATGTATTCTCCAGCTGGCAAGTGTATGCTGTGTTTACATAGGCATTTTCAGAACGAGTTTAAAATCTAGACTACACAAATGTATCCAGTCATGAAATTCATATCGTCAACTTGAGCTTTGTTGACTTAATTTGCACAGTCAGAGCTGACAGCTTTTACAGAAGTCGAAGGAACAGCTCAGGCACGTTCAGCCAGTTTTAAATGGGACTTCCAAAGCAGTAAATTCAAGATCTGTGTCATCCCCAGGACGAGGGACCATTAAGGTTTTGGGCGGAAGGAGGGGTGTAGCTGCATCCAAGGAGTCTGGACAGCTTCTATATTCACACAGTCCAAAGTGTTTATAGCCAGTGGACAGCACGCAGTCTCAAATGTTATTATACAGCGTTAAGCTGTGATAGTATTGTTAGGACACAAAGTTACTGTGTCCTTTGTACATGTACAGTACTAACTTGAACTGATAATGTTTGATTCACTGAGAGACAAAAACCAAGGAAAATATTAACATACTGCATACTTCCCCCTTTGTAAAGTACCTTTGACAGGGAGCTGGGAGGTTAACTACGAAATGCCCCATTATAGCAGCTCTTTGTGTTAGTCTTGTTATCCTGGGCAGATCAAGATGTATAGTAAATGTGTCTGTACTGCAACACAATAGATACTGTTTTTATTCTTCCACTAAAGCCTTGATTTAATCAAGTAACTACATCTGGAAACTCTGGTATCTACATTTCAGATGTTGTGGTGTAGTGCAAAACCCTTAGGAAAGTTAGATACTGGTTAGTATGCAAACATGGAAGTAGATGTGGCGCAGAGATATGTTAAGCTGATGTTAAATTACTGATGCGCCAGGGCACGGACACATCAGCACTAATATTTCATAAAAGGCAGATTGCTCTTAGGCCAAACCCCTGGATAATGTCTTGAGACCTGATTCATCCGTGCCCATCTCGTTCCATTTGTTGGTTAGCTCCTTCTGCTCCAATGCAGGCCTCTGTGGAGTGGACGGAAAGAGCGGATATCAACAAACAAATGCCATGCAGCCAAACCAGAACCAATCTTGAACATGTCACAATGGAAATGTACTTCTTTGGTCATAAAAACAATCATCCGCGCACACACAGCCAAATAATAATACTGATGAAAAGATTTCAAACAGCACTGCCTGCTTATCATCAGTCTAAAGCTGCAGAGTCATTGTTAAATCTCTCTGAGAAGGGCTTAACCAGCGTGGTTTCTGTCTGTTTCTGTTTGCGGTTAAATAGATAAACAAAAAGATGCTAATTAAATGTAAAAATGTAAAAACAAAAAACTGTCTCCTAAAGGCCTTTGCATCAGAAAATATCTTGCCCAAGAACTTGTATTAACAGCGAACCCTGTGACCCTAAAAAGAATACGCAGTTTAGCTAAATGATGGATGAATGTAAGTACAGTGATGTTTGCAAACGCCCCACAATTTCCTCTGTTTTTGGGAATATGTATGCTTGTAGTGCCTGGCTAACACCAGAGTAACATCTAAGACAAACCAATGCCTCTCTTGCAGTGACTAATATCAACGTTCTTCTACTAGCCACAACTCTCGAAAAAGGAAAGGATGATCTGAATCATTTAAGTGACAAATATGCAAGAAAAATAAAAAAAATCAAGAGGGGGGCAAATACTTTTTCGCAGCACTGTAGCCATGACTGACAGTATTTTAGTTACCTTGCGGGCCAGAGGCACTCCCAGCTCTGTACTCATGCTGTTCAAACTTTTGAGGACACGTTTCTCCCAGTTGGCCTGTGTACACACAGAACACACACACACTTGACTTCAGATACTGTGTCATAAATAACTGACTGGTATGATCTATAACTTTGCCAGAAAAAAATCACAAGCTCCATAGAGGTGGAAAAAGAAAAAGCGAAGAGTGAGGGAGACAAAAGACTGACAGACTGACCTGTGCCTTCCGCATGTAGGCCAGCGGCTCTTTGAGATGCTCTGGAGGAGCCGCGGGATGGCTCGGGGGCAGCTGGCTGGAATAACCAAACATAAGAACAGACATAAGGAGTGTAACAGTACAACAAAATGAAAAGAGAGGTGATCAAGAAAATGCATAAAAAAAGTGTTTTTACTGAAAGTCTGACAGCTTTGATGGACTGAAGCCAACAAGGACAAACAACAAAACTAAACTAAAAGAACACAGTGAAACAAAAGGCAAATAAAATGTTAAGATTTGTCTTTAGTCCGTCACTATTATTGTCCTGCACATGTAACTGATGAGTCAAGACACATCACCACAAGATGTAGCAATTGTCTCTTGTCTTTTCAGCACTAAGTATGCTCAGGGCATACTGAATGACTCAAGGTCTCAGTTCATTAAACAGAGTTCAGGCTAATCTAAACACCTATGAGAGCATATAGGGCTGACTAATGATCAAAAGAAGGAGGCATTAGTCAGTGTTATAAGCCAACCTTAAAAGCAAAGCTTTAAGCATCCTTTAAGCGTCTGAGCCTCAAGAGAGAAAGGAGGATATGTACCATTAAAGGTAAATGCATTAAATGAATAAGCAATGGTTTTCCAGCTATGCAGATATTTGATTCGAATATTATTAAATAGAACTAAAAGGGAACATAAATCAGAATTAGAAACAGGCTTATTGTCAAGTTGACCTTTACATACAATGAACCTGTCTAGTCAAAATCTGCCCAAGACAAAGAATTAACCAACAACAAGAGTGAATTACTACAAATCTCTTTATAGCCTCAATTTTAGTATGTTTGTGAAATAACAGCATATTAACATTTCTCTCTGTGTTTTGCAGAGAACAATGTGAATTACATTTATGCATAGAAACACTATATTCTGTTTTCTTGCCCCTTTAATTATAAGTACTGTATACTTATATTGTATTGTATACTGCTACATCCCACCTGAGAATAAAACATCAGAAAAAGTGTTTGAGGACCTATATTTTGCACGTGGTGTTTACATGTCTAAGATGTACAAGCATCAAAACCTGACTGGATGCTAACAGGTGTGTGAGTGTATCCGCTGTGTTTATGTGTGTACACACTTCAGACTGTCACTTACACATGCAGTTCTCTGTATACGGCATTCTGTAGCTTTCTTTCCCAGCCTGTAAAGCATTAAAGTGGGTTATTATCGCAACACGGACACCAAAATAATACGTTTATTATTACTTTATTACCACAAAGAGTCGACTGTAGCTGTGTATCTGCTAAAGAAGCTGTAAACTGAACGACCCACCTGATGTTTTGAGAAAACTGCGTACGTCCTCTTTAAGAGACTCCAGTTTGATCTCAGGTTGGTGTAAACACTCCTGTACAACAGTTAGGAGACAACAAAGTTGGACATTTCTTAGATTACACTGCTTGCATGCAGTGTTTTTACTTTAAGATTAACTTGACTGCTTGTAGATCAGCTATTAACGACACTGAGACACAAGCTTGACAGTCTCCTAGTTAGCCACATGCTAGCTTAGCCACTCACTTTGGCTTGTCTCTCTATCTGAGAGTGTAAATGGCTTCCTTTCAGCCGCTGGACGATCTGAGCGATGGTCAGAGATAACTCCGTGCCTTCGTCCATCCTCCTTCTCGAGGCTTGTTAATGTTGACTTACTGTACAGTAACAGGGACCGGCTGCTGTGTGCAGGGTACCGGCGTTGCAGCACTCGCCCCCTGCAAAGGTTACTTAGCAACTGAGGAGGACGGTCAGTGAGCGCGCAGGGGAAACAACAACCCGACACTATGGTTCCTACCTAGAAACGTGAAACATTTCACACCACTCTAAAATTCTTACTCAAACTATTTATTATTATTAATAAACACGATGTGTGTGTAGCTTTTTATTGATGTGTGTCACTGTTTAAATGTGAGAAAATAGGCTACATACATTTGACACTGTATGTCACTGTTGAAACTCCCTATAAACTATATTTATAACTACTAACTAACTACTGTATATCTACTGTTATTTTCTATTTCAGGTAAAATCAAGCGGTGACAAATCTTTAACCGAAGTTGTCCACATCTTGACGCGATCTGGGACTTCATACTTGACAAGTAATACACTTTAAAGTGGATTTTAAATTCACTTTTATACGGTCAGATCATTTTATACACTGTACATCATAAAACAGTAACAGTAAAACAACTAGTTCCACCTCAGCCGAACTTACTTTATAAACTTTTGCACCTTACCTAAAGTAAGATTTTGAATTCATAGCTTTTTTTATACTAGGGTACGTTGCTTCTTTTACTTTAATAAAAATCAGAGTTCTCTCACCGCTAATAAAATCCCATTGTACAGAAGCTGAAAATTAAATAATGACCCACATATCACTTCATTATCACACAATAATTACTACTTGGCTCTTTGCAGAGGGTGGCATCATATTCTGAACATGTGACTGATTCCAAAATATTGGAGTTGGCGTTGTAATATGTCTCCACCCGTCAGAACAATTACAGCTTGAATCAATAATCTTATCTAATAATAATCTAATGCCTCCGCGGGAAAACAGCATGCAGTGAAATGCGCCAGAGAACATGGACATGTATCCTCCACACAGATATATGGCACCAGGATCTTACATTTTACATTACTTTAACTTAAACACCTTCATATGTGGAGTCAGTTTTTCCTTTAAATGATCCTGGAAATAAGATATTTGAGATTTTAACAAGAAATTTACTTAGATCAGAAAGAACACTCAGTACAGCTACTATGCTGCAAACTTTACGCCGTGCAGTATGTTTACGGCCACGGTGATTAATGACTGAGTGTTTATTAAAGAAAAAAAAACGGAGATGCTGACTTGCACAGTCCCTGAAGGCGGGCTGAGCCTTCAAGAATGTGTCCACATGTCGTCAGGAGCTGGAAATGCTGAGCATTAGATGGGCGCAGCGCACCGGACTGAGAGGCGCATGGAAACTTGTAGATAACACTACTGCAGGATTTTCATGTCTCATTTCTTCTTTGTAAAATCGACCGAGTAGATATTTAGAATTTTATGAAATTCCCGTGATTTGGGACAATTTCTCTTTTTCCTGAAAGAGCATGACGAGTGCTGTTCATAAGACTGAATTTACGTAGGGCTATAGGAGAGAAATCGAAATGGAGACGTTTACAATCCACGACATGCTTCTGAATTCAACTGAACTGAACAAGTTTTTATGCAATTTTGGGATCAAGAATATTTCGGAGTGTGAGATTGAGCAGAACGCCTCACCCGAGCCTAAAGGTACTGTGAACTTACTATTTAACATTACTATCAAATGTTATGCAACGTCCTGTCGAATAGCGACCAATTGTATTCAGACTTTTTGTGTTTCATTTTATTTAAAGGCAGCCGTTCGTGCCGAAAGAACAACTGCTGGAGGCATTTTTTGCGTCTGTGCGCATTACGCATATGGCTCAAGTCCTCCATGAAGCTAATGTATTCTGCTGTATGTTAGTATGACACATTTGTTGTCACTGTGCAATAGTTCAGCCAATGTCAAGTGAACAGAACTGGCATCCTGCAGAACAAACTCCAATAGCACAAACTTAGTATATTTATAGTATATTAAAGAAATAATAATAAAAAACCACATAATAAATGTCAAATTACTATAGCTTTTATACTGTAAGTTCCTCTATGGGAACAGTCCACATGAATATCAGTGATATTTGCTTATAGAGTAGAAATGAACATGATGTGTGGGAGAGAAAAGGTAAGGGGGGAGAGTGACTCAGTATTAATAACACATATTAAGAGTGACATGAGCTTGTCTGTGTGTCTCCTCACACTGCGCTTCCCCCCCACCCCCTACCTCCTCTCAGATATCAACCAGACAGTGCGAATCGTCCTCTACAGCCTCATCTTCCTCCTCAGCGTCCTGGGCAACAGCCTCATCATTGCGGTGCTGGTGAGGAACCGGCGCATGAGAACCGTCACCAACCTCTTCCTGCTGTCTCTGGCCGTCAGCGACCTGATGGTATCCCTGGTCTGCATCCCCTTCACCCTCATCCCCAACCTCATGAGGGATTTCGTCTTCGGCACTGGAATATGCAAACTGGTCATGTACTTCATGGGTGAGTGAAATGATGATAACAGGTGGTTTTTAGAAGGGCTTTTGATGATTTAAAGAGTTTGAAACGCTGTGTTGCTGTGTTTTCAGGTTCAATCCTTCTACTTAAATGTCTACCTTTCTGTAAAACCTGTAGTCATTTGACAGACAATTTTATCCAAAGTTAGAGTACAGCTTTGAGATGTACCCAAGAGAAGTTTTCTTAATTTGGTTTACAGTGGTGTAGCAGTTAGTCAAATGTCTGCATCTGAATTAAATGTGTTTCACACTACTAAGTTAAACACATTCTTCTATCTCCTAATACCTCTATCATGTGCACAGCAAAATGATTAAACTCTCTACGTCCATGGAGAATTATTACTATGTTTTTTATTGCATTGGTAATTGTGTTATATGTTGGGGAGAGGATAAATTAAGTTATCATATCCTGTAGCTTTTCCTGCGCAAAGTTCATTTGCCTGTCTGCTGGTACTTTAATGAGCTCGAGCTAAAAATTATCAAAAAAAAAGTCCTGGTCACAAGCACAGATTTACCTGAAGTCAGTCGTCATGGCTGTGGTTTCTTGTACATAAATAATAAGCAGCAAGATGACAGCCAACGTGAGGTGTGAAGAACATTAAAAAAATGACAAAACATATGGAAGTTAGAAATATAATCTGTACAAATAACACATCAACCCGAGGTAAACTGACATTAAATGTCCTTCTCCAGCCAAAACTGTGCTTAGTTTACACCTGGATGAACTTCACTGTGCAGGATGTTTGTGCAGAGTTTGACACTAGACAAAGGTTCAGCTAATCAATGAATGAATCAGTCAATCAAAATGTGCTTTGTGCAGATTCATAAAATAGGTGTATAACGTTCACAAACTCAGTACTCAAGTAAAAATGCAAGTACTTTCCCAGAAAAATACTCCAATACAAGTAGAAGTACGTTTAAAGTTTTCTACTAAAGTACAACCTCTAAATGTTACTTGAATCAAAGAAGTAAGAAAGAGAGATGTGTATTTTAAACAACGCAGAATTTTGATGCTGACAATGACATAAATGTAGAAATCTAGAGAGATGTGACTAAAATGTTTAGTTACTTACAGACTGTGGAACAAAAACAGCAGTTGTTCAAGATGAGGCTGATTTTAACCACCACAAGTGACAGGAGGTTAATACGCCAACATTTTATTTACATATAATGATTTTTATAAGAATTGAATCCTACAAATGGTGTTCCAAAGAGGAAGATGCAATTTTTAGTCATTTTAATTAGGTTAGTGGAGGAAAAACATTTTCGCCTTCTCATTTCTCCCACAACGTACAGAAAAACAATTCACTCACAGCTATTTTGTAGAGATGGGTTTGTCTGTCACAGGGATCACTCTTAACCCACTGGGGGAGTTTTTCCTTATGGAAGTCAAAGATTTAAGGACAGAATGTGTCATACTGTATATTAAAATTTGAGTAATAGCTTTATCTGTGGACAGACCTTATTTTATAGAAGCACAACATTTATAAAGAAAAATACTAATCACTTTCCAAAATTCACAGTAATTCCAAATTTAAATAGGTTTTCAACTACTTCTCAAACGGTCAAGCAGAGGCTACAGACAAATACAATTTGGGCATTTAAAATCTTCCATAGTGATAACTTTAAAGGAGATGAGTCAGTCAGGTCAGACTTGTGAATCAGCTCTGCGCTGGCTCTTTTTTTTTCCTTCTCATCTTGATTAATTCCCCAGTTTTGTTGGTGCAGTTGTTACCGATGGTGTACCTTTGCTAATATTTCATTCTCACCTGATTAAAAGCCCGCTGGGAAATGTTATTTTCATTTTTCTCTTTACTTCCTGTTGCTCTGCTTAGCTGTTCAGTGAGTTCAGAGTGCTGTCCTCCAGGATTATTACCTCATTTGTCCATGTGTTTATCTGTTTCTGTGTTGCTCCTCTCGGATTGTACACAGTGATAATATGAATGTATTTATAGTGCTCCTTGTTATTGTTACTGAGTGTGTTAACGGCGATGTGGTAACAGTGCAGGATGTACTCTGTCACAGCTCAGCAGTTAAATTTAATGTGACAAAACAATGTGCCATTGGATCACAAGCATTTCAGTAAACACAGTGACATTTTGTGAGGATGCTGGATCACGCTGGGTGATTAAAAAAAAAAAAAAGGCAAGAGGCAGAAAACCCAAGATGATTGAGAACATTACCTAATTAAATGAGTAGTTCCAACCTTCAGAAGCATTTTAAAATACACCTACTAAATTCAATACTGATTACTTTTGCACGTAATAAATTCGTACAAAAAACTGAGATGTAAAAATAGCAAGTTGTGGTTTTACTCGTGTTGGTTTAGATAAGCTAAAAGCTGCTGGCTGTAGCTTCATATTTATTGTAGCTACGTAAATGAGAGTGAGATAAATGCTCTCAATCTTCTCATTACCTTTCACCAAACACACGGCAGATGCGCCAAACTATGTCTTCCAAGTTACAGTAAAAAAAATGTTTATTCTCTTTCTTGTTGAACTTTAGATTAAAAAAAAAAAATCAAAATATCTGTAGTGTCTGGGTAGCATTAAATATGCAATATGTAGATTTTACAACTTGTTTTGTACCTGTTATCAAAACGAGATGAAGCAGAAATGTATGAGCTTCCAGTCTTCATGCTAAGCTAAGCACTTCTTACAATAGAGTGGTATAATATTTCATAATAGTTTATTTCTTTAATAATAATGCAGTTTTGTATGTTATATTTGCACCTTTATTAGACATTTTACGTTAGCTTTAAAAACTTTCTGCTTAACACTGACACTTAAAAGCGACTTAAAAGTCATCCACGTCTGAACTTTCTGATCCATGCAGGTGTCTCAGTAAGCGTTTCCACCTTCAACCTGGTGGCCATCTCTCTGGAGCGCTACAGTGCCATTTGCAACCCGCTGACGTCCAGGACGTGGCAGACTAAATCTCACGCCGCCAAGGTCATCACTGCCACCTGGGTGGCTTCTTTCATCCTGATGCTGCCCTACCCCATTTCTAGCACCCTCAAGCCTTTCACCCGCCTCAACAACAGCACGGGGCATATGTGCCGTCTGGTGTGGCCAAACGAAGTCATCCAGCAGTCCTGGTGAGCTAAGAATAAGGGCTTTAGTGTGTGTCGTACTTTTACACCGTGATGCACTCACAGATTGTGTGGCAGCAACAGTGGTCCACTGCTAATTTCAGATGGCCTTTCCATTGATTTTCTTAGTCTGGTGATGCTGGTGAGAGACAGCCACTTGGGAAAATCTTCTGGCGTGCCACAGATCCAAGCCTTCAAAATAAAGGCACACACTTGTCGACCACGCTTAACTGCTGAAATGATAGTGAAGCAATCGAATTTAATTATAGTGAACGGTGATTCGTCTTTAATGTCAACTTAGCCCCGCAAATGTGTCTCTTGCAGGTATGTGTCTCTGTTGTTGATGCTCTTCCTAATACCTGGGATCGTCATGATGACAGCCTATGGACTCATCTCCCTGGAGCTCTACCGGGGCATCAAGTGTGAACTGTCCAATAGGAAATCTAGCAGAGGTATAAACATAAAACAGAAAGTGATCAAAAGCTACATTTTATAATAGTAGCTTTCATAATATAAAGTATGACAACAACTCTGAGGTATTCAGTGCCAGGCCCATTTCTTCCTATTCAAGATGTAATGTGTGCATGGTTTTTTAAGAATATTTTACTCAAACAGGAGTAAACAGTGGATTTTAATGGGGACTATATTTGGCAGTGGGTTAATATGCATTTGATGTTACAGTGAATATTTCTGACAGGAATGTTTGGCAATAAGAAAAATGTTAAATATCACTTGACTTACTACATAGCTTACTTACTTATTTACTTAGTAATATGACATAAGTTCAGTGTTTAAGAAAATCCTAATCTGAAAGTTTAAATCTAGATCACGAGTGATTATAAAATCATTGCCCTTGATGCTGATATAATTGCCATTCTGTGTTTTCTTTTCACGAACTGTCCCGTGACAGACAGACAGTCCAGCACTGGCAGCATCAAGCCAGGTGACAGCGATGGCTGTTACCTGCAGCCGTCTAAAAAGAAGAGCTTCACAGTGAGCACAGGCAGCTCCAGCAGCAAGCCTATGGTGGGACGTTTGTGCTGCAGCAACTCCACAGCCAACCTGATGGCCAAGAAGCGCGTGATCCGCATGCTCTTGGTCATTGTCTTCCTCTTTTTCCTGTGCTGGACTCCTGTCTTCGTGGTCAACGCGTGGCAGGCTTTCGACCAACGCTCTGCCTACCGTCTAACAGGTGCGCCCATCTCCTTCATCCACCTGCTGTCCTACACCTCGGCCTGCGTCAACCCCATCATTTACTGCTTCATGAACAAGCGTTTCCGCCAGGGCATGCTGGCCACTTTCACCTGCTGCAACTGCTTCAGGAGGAGCGGAGGAGTGAGCAGCAGCTTAGTGAGGTCATCCGGAAGCGGAACGGCCAAGGGGGAAGTGGGCAAAGCAAGAGCAGGGTCAAAGATCAGTGAGCAGAATGGTCATACTCCACCGAGTGGAGCCAGCACCCGCTTTACCTACACTGGCATTCGTGCGTCAGCCTGGAGTGAGCTGACTTGAACTGGACTGGTACACCTACCTACCTGAGCGCAAACACTTGAAGGGAATTTGTGGTGTATTGTTTTAACGTGAAGCCCTCACAGTGATTATAGGAATAGTTTACGAGCAGCTTCGCTTGGCACGTGATGTGACACGGGTACAGTAAGTAATGACGATGGAGCAGAAGTTCTCTCACTGCTGATAAACACAACCAGATGTTTCCCTGAAGCCTGTAGTGCCCACAGTGGATGACGGATGCCCGATCATGTAAAACGATGGCCTGAAGTCTGACAGACAGTGTTTTTGTAAAGCTGAACACTCTTCTTCATATATTCACATTTTAGCTCATTCTCTACCACAGGCTGTGTAGTACGCATGTTATTACTCATCTCTGACAAACACGAACTCAACCTTTTAAGCCAACAGGGTATGATATTTGATATGATCAAAGGCTCTTAAAGCGCTACTAAATGGACCTCGAGGTGAATTTGTTAGCTGCTGTTTTCAAGATCACAAATCGCCCAGTGTCAGATCTGTGTTATGTTTTTAACACTATACGCTTTCTCACAACACTACTATCCAACCAGTCTTTGCTTTCAATTCATCAAACCTTTTTTTTAACTTTACTTCACTGTAGTTTCTCCCACTGCAGCTTAAAGCACAGCCTAATAACATTCAACAACTATCTGACTACTGCGCCACTATGCTACCTCTCAGCACTCGCTCTGTGCTCAAGTAAATCACTTTCATTTTCAGAACCTAGTCCTTTGTTTTTCATTGACAACTCAAGTTTGTGACTTTCCGTATGTAAAATAACAGCAACGCAACTGTTTTAAAGTTACACGTAAAATATCGATCCTGCTCATGATCTGCAAAAACATGAAAACTCACTGGTATGATGCATCAAGTGGTTTTCAGTCTTAATGGTTAACAATTATTCTTATATCTGTAATCAAACTTTTGCTTATCACGCTGTGCTTTTACCGTACTCAGTAGCTACAAAACAATCCTCCAGTGCACAAATAATTCTGCGCTTGTCCTTGACCCACTCCGTGTATGTGTACCCAAGGGAGTTGTACTGTGTGTACTATAGGAACTGGAGAGGGTTTATCGTTTTTGTGGGACTTTGAACACCTGCGTCTGCCGTTCCTAAAAGAGCACATTCCCGGCATTAACCATCTGATTTCCACTGATTCACGCTGTTAAATATAGCAGCTTCAACGTAGCAACATTTGTGTTCTTGTATGTGTGTGTTTGCAGTTTCAGTTGCATGGCTTCAGCATCGGTGTGAAAGGTCTCACGTTGGAACCCGACTCATTGATGGAAACATTCTTTGGATCAAGTATTTGTTTTGGAGCATGATAGTGTGCCTATCTTGACAAATCCTGTTGAATCTGAGGGCACATGAGTGAATGTAAAAACATAATTCCAGTGACTTTGCTGGTTTGTTTGGTACGTCTGACAGCGGTTCTGGGAATGGCATTGTGTTCTCTGACAAACTATGACCCATCTGCGGAAAGAAAAAACTGCCTGGTTGACCATATAAAGAGCCAGTGTTGCGACTGTGTGGGCAAAGATTTGCGGCAGAGCAACTTGGAGCTTTTAAAGGCTTTAATAAAAGTGGATCTAGAGGATAGAGGGCATTAGGGCCCAGACACATGGTGGAAAGAAGAATGGGAGTCTGTTGGGACTTCATCCTCCATTTGGGCTTACTAAATGCCTAAAGCCCCACTTGCCTCCACCCTGCAGCCACTGGGAGACGTTTAAGCATCACTAGACAGGGACAGAGAGGAAAATGGCTCAACAAAATGTTTATGTTCTACATTTGGGTTATTCATTTGTACTGTTTTCTGCTGTAATTAAAATGAAAAGAATCGGACTAAAAGTGCACCCGCTTAAGCTTCTCATGACGATTAAAAACATACACAAAGTGAGATTTTATATCACTTTTTTATTTCTCATTTTTATGCCAATATTGCAAGTTTTTTTCTCTTTTTTTCTTCTTTTAATGACATACAGATTTGAGCATGATCTGGAGCTGCAATATGTACAAAAACAAACTAACATATGTTATCAAAAAACCGTCCCCCTTTGTTTTGACGTTATTGCTAAATGTTACAAACGGCACAGGTTTCTACCATCAGCAACCCTTTGAGCACTGAGTATACTACCACAATGACACCTCTGCTTACCATTTACTAGAATAAAACACAGATACAGTGAGAGTGAACGATAGCGAAAGGACATGGAGAAGAAGAGGAGGAGGTAAGAGACAGAAAAAAAAGTGATCCGACTGTAGCAAAGCTAAGCATAACAGGCTGTTAAAAAACAAAAAAGTAAGAGAAAGGTGAGGAAACTCCAAATGTACATACATAGACATGAGTGACAAAGAGTAAAGATGTGAAATCTGTGAGAGAAAAACAAAGGTTAGCACTCTTTAGTGCAAACAGCCAAATAGTCTAAAGGAGAAGTAAGGCTGAGTGCGACAGAGAAGGGCACCACACTCCTTTTTTTTTTTTTTGGAAAAAAAAAAATTGTTTAAAGCTGCCTCTCACTCTGCCCTGTTTTGTTTAGCAGTGCATGAAAACTACATTATAAAAGACATTTGGCATATTAGAGGATACATACATTGTTCAGAGCTCCTTATATAAAAAAAAACAAACAACAAACACAAGAACAGCTGCTTTTGGAAGAGTAAAACAAATGTGACCAGACACGAGAGACAGAAATAAACCAGTTACGATGACATTGTGTAAAAGCACTGCAAATGCTAACAAGACTGTGTTCTTTTTTTTTTTTCCCTCTATGAAAGCTTTGTTGCCAGGTTAATACAGCGTGAGTTTAAGAAGGCATGTGACTTTTTTTTTTTTTTACCCCTTTTGACAGTTCATCCCCTTTATGAGTGAGGCGTGTTATCAAGTTCTTCTGTATCCTATCCCTTTAAACTGCAGACGTTTAAAGCGGAAACATTTTTTTTTTACTGTAAACCAGCTCAGATTGTCAAGGCGACACATTTCTTACAAGCATGCATCACCCCCTTTATTAGTTTGAGTAAATGTGACAAAGCTGCTCTGAGGAGATGAAGCGCAGCCAGGGGTGTTTAGCCTAAAAGAGGCAACTCAACATGTAAACAAAAACCCAAAAATATCCAAGCTCGAGGGGGGGTGGGGTGTGATGCTAATGCAGAGGCTATGTTAAAAAAAAACTTGCTGAATTTAGAGCTAGTATACATAGAAAAACACTCAAGTTAAAAATCTACAGTTAAGATTTTGTGACCTCCATCCTGCACAGTAAAGGGTTCAGATGGGCCTGTGGCTTGTCACAACAGTTTTAAGTTTGAAGACGCAATTATTCGGTTTTGATGCTACACTACCTGCTGCAGCACCGACTACTCGACAAATCCAGGACAGACGGAAAGTGGCCTCTTTGAAAACACATTCACTCCCAGGCCATCCCAGGCAGCACGGGCAATAATGCACTTTTCTTTCTTTTTGACATAAGACAAGGGGAGACTTTGTGCCAATAATTTAAAAAATATCAATATTACTATATAAAACATTTAACACTAATGACGGACAGGTGGGCAAGGGTGGCGAAATGGGAGCATAACTTAATTGTTTACAGTGAAAATGGGGAATAATCGAATCCTTTTTTCTTCCTATTTCAACGTTAGTTTGTAAAAATCTGAAATGCTTCATTAAGTGGACATTCAAGTAACAGTACTGTTCTTTTTCCTGGAAGTGTATACAGTTGTACTGTAATACTAAGCTCACAAGTATTGCCTTTGAACGTTCACCCACAATTATCAGACATTTGGATTCAGGTGGAAGACAAAAAAAACCCAATGAAGCTCAAGTTTTCTTTCATTTTGGTGAGCAGTTGTAGAAATGGAGCGAGTCTGACTCATTTTTCCATTATGACTACACATGACAGACGCACACACGAGCGCACTCACACACACACACGAACTTGCTGGCTGGTGAACTAGTGCTCAGACAGACAACGATGATGAAATGACCTGTACAATATTGCTGTTATGTTTGGAAATACACATTTTCAATAACACACATTCAGAAAGGCCTTTACGCGGTTGCCATGAACACAGATGAGTGCAACTACTTGAGGCAGTGAGCTTACAATGTACACATGCTTGTTCCTGCCAACAGAATTAACCACAGGTGAATTGTTTTTTTTTTGTTTCCTTTTTAAGAGGAAAAGAGTTTACAGCGCTTGTGAGGCATTGTACCAAAAAGTGAGAAGGTGCCAGGCACCACATGACAGCGAAGAAAAAGGGGGTTTATTGTACTTGTACACCAAAAATGAAGGCTGACAGATCTTTTCAGAAGGCTGCTTTGCTTTGCATGACAAGGTGGAGCTGACAGCAGCAGAGCTCCTGCAGTAAGAAGAGAGGCATTAGCTTGTTTTTGTGCTGTGCACAGGTTCTTCCAAGGTGAGTGAACAGCAGATATGAAAATGGAGAAGTGTTTATTTTTAGTTATCAGTAAGGCCACATTAAATTGGAAAGTGTCCGTCTTTTTGGAAAACCACTGGAGTTAACCACACACACACACACACACACACACACTGGAAGACACCTTGCTAGGTGCAGTTTGAGAGACGAGTTTCACTATGTTATCCGATACGTTACCAGTGACCAACAGAGCGACAGATACAGGATATTAGATATGTGATTGGTTTGACTGTGTACACCGTAAAAATATACAGTACTAAGGCTATCCTTTTAAGTCAATAACTACGCTTATTACATTAGTCTGAAAATGACAAACTGACTTGTTTTCGTAACCGTGGAAGTCTAGTTTTCGATGTATTCTGCAAGCGTTGCTATGGCTCCGTGTGAGATGTACTGATGTGTTTACTTTCCAAAGGAGACATAGCGCACATAGAGTATTGCAGGCAAGGCAGAGGCGTTGCTTAAAGCTTTTCTTTTTAAAGACTTCATAAAAACCAATGATAAAAAATAGGCCCTCTGAGGTTATTCCCCAATTTTAAAAACAAACAAACAAACAAAAACGACAACCTTCTTTTAAGTCAATAAACAACTCAGACTTCAGATTTTTCCCCACAGTATTATAACAAAAGTTCAATCCAAAGACTGAAAAAGCAGGCGTTTGTAGTAAGGTTGCAATAACATACAGGTTGGGATTTTGGACCTCAAAAGGGGGAAAACAAAGCCCAAGCTCAGAGGAAGAATAGAAACTATTTGGTAACAAAAGTGTACTATATGTTTAATACAAAAAGGTATGGAGAAAAATGTACCTTTACTAAAGCTTATACAAGATCCTTGGTCCATAAAAAATGTTATCGTCACGTTTTATGAGTGTCCCTCTGCATCCTTGCACTCCCTTCAACAACAATACATCCAGCCCCCTTCAGGAAACCACAAATTAATGCAAAATAACATAAAAACAAAAGGAATAATTATAAAACAAGTGGTGGGGGTGGGGGGGGTTATGGTGGAGGCAGGAGCAAGCCGCCGCAAAAATATACTTTCCTTTCAAGAGATCTTTCTTTTCTTTTCTTTTTTTATACACAGTGGATGTATTGTTGTTGTGGTTTCCATTCTCGCAGCCATAGAAAGGTGCTGGTGCTCTGAGTCTGCAGGAACTTCACTCATTCCAAACACCAGAACTGGTTTCGGCAGGTCCCTAAAGTAACCACCGGAGAGGGGACGTGTCAAGGAGCACTTTCACTTCTTCCTGTCGGATGACACGTTGTGATGTCACTCCTTCAGATTTCCCCCGCATTCGCTCCTTTGTCCCGCCAATTTTTCCGTTTCAGCTTCCAAAATTAATACACAGCACTCACAGAGTGAGTCAGGTTTGTTTATTATTTCCCATAGTCGTTATATACCTACTGGTATATTTGCTCTCAAGGCATATTGTATTGAGTGGCCCCCTGTGTGCGTTAGGAGACCACAGCTGCGGTGGTGGAAGATGCGGATGTGACTCCTGCGTTGGAGGTGCTGTTGGGGCCGTAGACACCAGGGCCAGGCTCCTGGCTATTGTTGCTGAGCAAGCTGGAGTTTCCGGCCCGCAGGATGGCTCCGGCAGCGCTGCAGTGTGGCCGCGGCCCGGGCTCCGGCGTGTAGGTGAAGGTCAGCGTGGTGGAGTAGATGATGCCATCGTTCCTCACCAGCGTGACAGGCACCTGGACAGGCTGCCGCACCCAGCGCCAGCCCTCGCGGAAGGCGGAGATGTCGGGCACCACACACAGCATGCTCTCCGCACACCTGATGTCGACATAAACTTGTCAGCTAACAGCAGATGCATTAGCATTCAAATGTAAGATCCTAATAAATCCACAAATGATTTCTAATGGGTGATTTGTATGCTAACAAGTAAAAAGAAAAGAAAACATAATTAATTATTAGATAACCACTAGAAAATTGAAGTGGGAGCACACCTGTACATGGTCTCAGCCTCAACATCACCAAACCAGACCCGCAGATTTGGAGTAAAGTTCTGTCCTGTCAGCTCCAACATGGCGACATCCCCACCTCCATTTAGCTGCAGACAAAGAAATGTTGAGACATTATACATACAAAAAGGATCCAGTCTAAAGTGTGACCAGATTTAAAAAAAGCTACAGGACTTATTCAGACCAATTATCAATAACCCAAAATGACAAAGTGAAAACATGTGCAAAAGTGTGCAAATCAAAAGGCCTGATATTTTAGGAAGTTACTGTGTGTTTAAGGATGTGGGGAAAACAAATAGGACAAAATTGAAATCTAATTTTTGGGGCTGTGCGTCTAGAAACATCTCTGCTGTGTACCTGTAAGCTCTCTACCACAGGCACAGGGGTGACAGGCGAGTGGACAGGGCCCATGCCCTCATAGAAAGTGTATTCAGCCTTGTCTGTGCTGATGATTGTCCAGGAGGCGCCGTCGTTGATCATCTCCTTGTTTGGTTCCTTTGGGCATGGAGTGGCCTAGCAGAAGAGGAAGATGAGGAGACATGACCTTTAGCGCCCATCAGAGAGAGATAATCACCAACAATTACCTCCAATCACGACTTCGCTCTACTGCAATCAAATGTCACTCCGGGACTTAACAACCGTCTACATGAGTAGAAATGCTGGAGGTGAGTGGACTGCACTTCAAAGTAAAAATGGCATCCTACCATAAAACCTCTCTGTAACTTATAAGATAAAGGAAAGATGCAGGATAAATAAAAATTCTCTTTGAATTCACTCCAGTCCGAGGTACAGACATTGGTCTATTCCATAATTGGAAAGTAATCATCCTTGATCAGTGGTAACAGTATAACATTAACTTGGTGACAATGACCTCGACCATGAAATGATGCCTGTAAGTGGAGAAATGGCAGATGTGACGTGTTTGGGTGAGACACTGACTTGAAACTGGATGATCCTTTCTTGGGAAAGGCACAGGTACATGCGTTCTGTGTCCTTCAGGTAGAAGGCACACTTGTGGAGCTGGGAGACAGGGTCATCAGCATCCAGCAGCGCGGTCTGCTTGTCCACCTTTCGGATGATCTGAAGGAGATAGGAAGACAGATTAGCTACCTGGGGAGTATGGTGGGTGGGGGGGCGAGCATTGCTGTAACTAAACAACCTCCCCACAGGAACCTTTGAAGTTTCTCAGTATTTCTCTTACCAGTCTGGGCAGAGCCATGCCAGTGACAGAGCAAACCAGCTTGACTGTCTGGCCGTAGTGGATGTAACCGTCTCTCACAGTGAACTCTTCTCCTTCTGACTCCTCGTCATCCACTGAAAACACACAGTGCAACGAAGGAGAAGTCAGTGTTGCAACCTACAGAACTGACTACAATACATTCAAACACACAATCAATCAATTAGTCACGGCCTTTGTCTGCAATGCATCATCTGTGTAATTACTGCAATAAACAATGGGGTTGACTAAGAAGGGAAAGTGACAAGCTGTCAAACCACATCACACTGTCCTCACTTTTACTCAAGTTTTCCAAATGAATTCAATCATTTTGTGTTAAAGTTACAGCTCAGGCTGAATGACACTTACACAGGTGGATGTAAAAAGCGCCCCACTGCTGGGAGCTGGCATGAAAGTTGCCACCCTCCACGTGTAGATAGCGCGTGCTGACCGTTTGGGACCTCAGCCGGTTGAACAGCGCCACCTTGGTCCCTGATGCGATGCACACTGTGGGCAAACAGGAGCAACACCACATACAGACACATGCAGGTTATGTAACGGGCCCAACATGACACACTGTGATAAGAGGTAAGAACACAGACATGAAACTAATCTTAGCAGAGGAGGTGATGTGTGCAGTAGAGGTGTGCTATATGTGACATAACTGGGTTACTGCATCATCACAAAAAACTACACTGCCCTCTAGTGGCTAGAAATAGTAATACAAATGATATATTAAATATTAAAATAAGCTGAACTTTTCCAAACAAGAGGGACATAACGCTTATGACAGAAGAATCAATATTATATATACTTACAAAGTTAAATGTGTAAATACAATGTGTAATTACAAATAAATACATAATAAAATAACTTTAAAAAGCAGAGAAATCCCATTGAATATGATACATAACAATGAAATATGATTAAAGAAGCAAGTCGAATTCATAGTCAAATAAGTGAATAATGTCTTATTCAATTTCTTTTAACCCAAAGCTCATTTTGTAGTAACTTTTTATTAATTCCATTGTTTAATTCCATGTTTCTTTCTTTAGGTGTCTGTGGACGCACTGGTTAGAATAGTTGCTATTCTGGGCAGGTTTTTCTCAAAAAGATCTTCACAAGTTATCATTGTTAAAGCTACAATATGCAACTTAAGCAAGAGACCTCAAAATAAATTCAATAAATCTGCTGCACCCAGCCCTGCCTCTCTCTGCTCTGCTCTGCTCCACGCACTCTGGCCAGCATTTCAGATATTTTCCATTATGAAATTACAATAAATAACATTGGTCAAAACGTACTAGTCGAGCAGAAATAATTGAAACTCTCTGATGGTGAGAAGGGTGCTAAAAAAGTCAAGAGTATCTCTGCACTGTTGCCAGGCTGTTCAGTCTGAATCACAGGACGCATTAACAGCATCTCTCTATATTAAACCAAGTTTTGGAGCCAATTATACTAAAAATATACAGAAATAGTTTCCTATTGCAGCTTTTAACAAAGGGCCCACCAATCCTACTGTAATATTATCTCTTAAATAAAGTGTTGGGATGTTTTGTTTTTATTGTTGCCAATAGAAGCAGAGTAAATCAAAGTGAACAGAAACTTGTGATGGTGTTTTTTTTTATCTTCTGAATCAGCATTATTATGGATTATACTCCAAGGATGAAACCTACTATAAATGCTGACTGTATGTGGATTTGACACGAAAATATCTAACAGGAAATAACACAAGCTAAACACGTGAAAACTCACAGTCTGCATTTTTGAGGGACTGCTTCTTTTTGGATGGCTTGGAGATGACTTTGATCCTCTTGCTGAGGAAGACACCAATGTCAGCGCTGTTGCCGTAGAACATCTTGACAGACAGCATGAAGTGCTTTCTCTTGTCGGAGTCGGATATGTACAAGGTTTTGGCTGTGCAATAGTTCTGGGAAGAAAGCAAAGATGAACATTGAGTTGGTTTTTCAGCTGTTCATGACGCGAGTTTGCACACAGAGACACAAGGTGATTAGCAGTCAGGAGTAAGGCAGCACAATTAAAACGGTTTTTAGATCACAATCTTAACTCAGACCCGATACAACCTCATTTTTACACAGCAACAATTCTGTATGTCTCTACGTCTGTAGGCTGCATCAACAAATGACATGACTGCGTTACAGGGTCAGACAGAAAACAACCTCTTGGATTGGCTATTAATCACTGGAGATTACTGACTGTACTTTTCAATCTGTGTTTTTCCTGCAGAAGTGACTCATTTATTCACAGGCGCGCACAGAAAAACATTAGTTTAAAAGTGTTATAATTAAGAGCAGACCAGAAGTTTAAAGCTTATGTTTGGCAGAAAGTCCAATTTCAGCAATGATCCTTTTGTTTGTTTTGTCTACGTCGCAAAATAGCAATCAATACAAAATGTATAATAAACAAAGAAAAATATATTGCTCAAGAGACAAAGCTCATGAGAACAGAGAACTCCACTCCGAGTGAAATAAATTGTGAATCATGTTTCACCCAGAATCATGTAGCCCTAGTTGTGAGTTAAAAAACAAACCACTGGTGTATTTATGCAAACACACAGCTCGGGTTTCCATTCAACAGTGGATTTTCAACATGTTGAGAAATTATGTTTGTCTCCTCTGTCATGAGAAAAAAATCAACAGTGTGTGTGTCTGTGTGTGTTGTACCTTTCCCTCTAAGTTAAGCTGTTGCATTTCTTGGTCGCTGTTGCCGATGCCGATGAAGGCACAAGGCTGTGACTCCTGCTCAGAGCAGCCATCTCGCTCCATCTGTTCCTTCTTTTTCTTCCAGCCACTGCCCATCAGGTACACACAGGGGGGAGGGCAGAAGAACCTGCACACAGAGGCAAATATTTATCAGTCCCACCAAAACCTTAAAAGGCCTCATGTTCAGAGATTATCTGAACAATACAGTACATTATTATATTAAACCACTAAGTATTATTATTGCTCCTGCAACTAATATTTCAGCCTTTCACTGCTTGGATAAAAAATTATTTCTGCATGAATGAGAAACACTCTCAGAAAAGGTTAACATTATTTTCTACATTTTCCGTAGTTTAAAAAATTACAAGGAAACAACATTCTTTGTAAAGACATGTTCAGAGACACACACAGCCACGTTTAAATGAATAAATAAAAGAGACAACGTGCATCTCTGACCAGCAGAGGTCAGACCTGTACTTAAACATAGTTACTGTTTCTGAGGCTAATTTATCAGACGTTATGATCAGTATAGCATTAAACTGATCTATTTAGAAATAAAAAAGCAATTCAAATAAAAAATAAACATCTGCCCATTTCAGAATCACTTTTTTTTTTTTGCTCATCTCCTTTGAAAAGAAACTTCACAAAAAAAACTGACAACTTCAGTGACACCAGCTCATCACCAAACCAGCACACTTCAAATAGATTTATGTTCATTTGTGTGGAACTGGAAAGCAACAGATTTCGCAACACCAGTGTCTATCTCCGTGGGCGTTTGTCTACTTTCACCTCCTATAAAAAGCACCGACAAAATGAGGCAGCTTGAAAAGAAAGAGGAAAAAAAGAAAGAAAGAGAGAGACAGCACATTTGCATTCCCCAAGCGCCCACTTTCTTGGGCTCCCTTGTTACAATACAGACAGAAGTCGCAAGAGGTACAAGACAGACACACTCGACTTGAACTCCACAGGGTTTCGCAGGCCAATGATGTTGAAACAATAATTTGCATACAGTGGTAAAAAACCTGACTGGCAAGTGTGACTACAATGCAGAAGAAATCTCTTTGGGACCTGCTTAGAAGTCTCATTCAGACACTTGTCTGTGCTGCAGCTGGAAGGCATATTGGTCAAATTTATTGTGGTTTTATCTGAACACCCAAATGGAAGCCCTGCTTTGGCGTCTCACTGAGCAACTCAGGAACCAGCAACACTGGTAGCTGATCCGTGATAATGTGACGAGGGTGTCACAGTTCCTCTCACTGTCGTTTCCGTCAGTGTCACTTTAACTGGAAAAGACAGCTAAACATTATCAGAGGAATTCATCTCAGTCTCCACCTCTCTCCTTCCATTCCTCTCTCCTGTTATGCTGCAACTCTCCGAGGTGTCTTGAGTTGGCTCGCGACAGCTGATTTACCAAGAGATAGGCCTGATGAGATCGCAAGCAGCGCTGCAGTTCGGCCAAGAAAACAGGCAGAGGACAGAGAGTTGCGAAATGAGCAAGTGGCGGTGGTGGTGGTGGTAGAGGTGGTGGAGGTAGAAGTGGAGGAGGAGGGAAAAAAAGCTATAAAAAGTCAGAGTAATAGGTAGAAAGGTGAGAGTAGTGCTTCAGGAAAAGGGTTTGAGGGGAAATAAAATAAAATAAAAAGAGTTCAAGAGAGCAGAAGTGAGATTAAGATCACTCTGTAGAATCTGTTACCAACAAATGGTTAAATATGTGAAAAGGTGGGCGGCACATTAAACTGTGTACTGGTGACAGATACTACAGTAAACAGCAGGGCAGCAACAGGTTGAGATGACCTGTGAACCTCTGAGAGCTGTATGCTTTAGTCCTTGAACCTTACACATAAATGCTCGGACGCTTTAAGGTTTTACCAAACCGTCCCCCCCCCCGGAGCCTTTCATCATCATCCCTCTCCCTGCTCTCTTTCCTTCTGTCACCTGAACGTGGCCTCAGACGGGAGGTAGCCACTCATTTCCTGCTCTGACCTCAGTTGATATGGAATGTCAGAAGGGTCAAAATACCCACACTGCACAGGGGGAAGCTGGAATGTGTGTTTTTTTCATTGACTACTTAGCCTGATCTCAAGTGACACACATGACCTGACCATAAGTGGGGCGGGTCCACTTTTTAAAGGTGGACAAGGATTAAAGGACAAGATGTTTTTAGGTGATGCTCATTTCCTCTCCCACCAGGTCATACCTGTTTGTTACCCCATCATACATACAAATATGTGATAAAAATATTAAGTTTGTCATCTGTAATGGGGGCTGAAGGAAGTAGAGCGGTCGACTACCAAGTTTGATTCCTGCCTCCTATCATATGTCACAGTATCTTGGGCAAGACACTGAAGCCCAAGTTGCCCCCAGTGTGTCAGGTCAGCTCTGCCATCTGTGTATGAGTGTGTGCGAAGAGGTGAATGAGAAAGAGTGTAAAAGCGCTTTGAGCACTGTTGAGGTAGAAAAGCTGTGTGTAAGTAAAGACCATTTATCCTTTAAATTATTGATATGATATGAACTGATGAGTTAGCCAAGTTTGGCTTAAAGATTAGAAACCGTGTCAAGCTACTAGCTTGCACCTAGTCAATTAATAATCCATTAAATCCCAGTTAAAACCACCTCATGTTGCTTTTACACCTTTGGTTAAATAGGTTCCAGCATGTTATTTAGGGCCCGATATGTAAGTGGTTTCACTATTTGTCAAAGAAAACAAATATGCACATTTCCCCAAATTTCATCAAAAGATTCTTATGGATATGAAGTTATAATCCTACACCTAATCCAAAGAGATCAGACATACTGGACATGAAAGAAAAAATCATCTTGATAAAAGGTTTGGTTAAAGCAAAGAAGAAGTTGCTTATATTAATCTCACCTCTTCTCATTGCCGTAGGACTTCTGTGCGACTTTTGCGTGCAGGATCATGACGGTCTGGTCACCTCGCTCTTTCAGGTAATTCCTCATCGCTTCTCTGTGAGATAAAAAAATAAGAGGGAAGAGAGAACAAGGTTCATTAAAAGGCCATTTTATGATCTAGCAGATGAGGGGAAGTGATACCGGGTGTGTTAAACCCTAAAGCTGAAGCAGAGGAAGGCTGTGGGGGGGCTCAGTCGATGTCCACAGAGTATCACACTTTACTGTGCACACAAATACACACGCACATACAGTACACTCGCAGTGACCTCTGGAAGGCCTCGGGCTGTGCAGCCTGCTAGCCAGAAAGCAACGCTCTCCCCCCCAGCTGGGTCCATTTGAGGTAGGGGTGGGATGAACCATTAATGACCAACTCAGAGACAGTGAGAAGGCAACAGAAAAGAACATGGGGGGGGGGGAAGAGGGCTGGGGGAAGGATAAAAAAAAAAGAGAAAAAAAAAAAGAAACACCAGAGCTGAAAAAACAAAAACAACAGAGCTGAGCTCACCAGCAAAGATTCCACATCTCATGTCAAAATGTTGCAAGGCCTGTGCTCTTTTTACTTCTGTCAACCTCGACACACGCACTCATGCACGCACGCACATCTCTTTTACACAAATAAAGCTGATTCTTGAATATTTGAGAATCAGTAGACCAATATAAGACCAGTAGAGCTTATGTTTGCCTGAGAGGGTCAGAGATTAGCTTAGATGCACAATTAAGATGCATCAGACGCACGGACACTAACACAACCCGCACACGTGCACAGATGTCAGTGACACCTGACACGCCGGGGCGCTCAGAAGGCTTCCCAACTCTGCCACGCAATACTAGGTCGCACGCTTGGGTTTGACGAGGCTTTTGTTATGAAAAGCAAGGGGCCCCTCACAGTGTGCGTGTGCGTGTATGGGAGGAGGTACAGAAGAGGAGAAGAAGGCTGAGAGGGATTGTGGTTTATCCATTTCATAATGCACTGGGGAAGTGTTTTATTTCTCACTTGACTGTGTGATGAGATGATTATTTTTCTGAATATTTGAGTCTCACTGCAGCATTAAATTATACTCCACTGTTGATTCAGAATTTTCCAAATTGCCAGCAACTGTAGCTGAAATGGACAGAGGTACAATCCTGGAATTCCAAACACTTGAGGACATTTAAATGATCCGACACAATCTGATACCATTTAAGGACCACATGGAGAAAATTATATTAAGCCAGCAAAAAAGGCCAACTCAACAACAACTCCAGACAGACATATTCAAAGGTTTTCATGAAACGATCTCTGACTTTTTAGCCGGATGCGCTTAAGTGAGTTCTTTTTCTTATGTTTACATTAAATTACATAACTTTCCTTTAGTAATTCCAGGGACTGCAGAGCTCAATGCTCTGATTGATTATGGGAAGAACGCACAGTCCCGAACTGCTGGACACCTCTCATGATGTCTTTGACATCACACAAACTCACAGCACCCGTATGAAATAATATGTGACCATTTAACATAATCAGTTATACTGGGGTTTATTTCATCATTTCTTTCCCCTCTAAATCCAGAATACCTCCACATCACACACACTCCACTAGGTTGTGGCATCACCAGTTGTTTGTCCAATCAAAGGAGGAGACACGAGTGGAAATGTGTAATAAAATGTGTGTGGCTGGCTGCTATGAGAATGTCAAAATAAAGGTCAAGCTTAAGTGCGTTCCAAACCCTTCTTTAGATCATTTGACTCATAATCAGAATTTAAATGATTTACAGAAACTACAACTACTTTTATAAACTTACACACATTGTGGTGGTATGGCAAATCTCAGTTAGTTTTCAACCAGATATGCCAAACTGCACCTAATTCCTAATAATGAGTAAGTAATACACATTTTTGTGAATTGCTGTTTTTTTGGGCAGGGGCTGGGGTACATCTATATGAATAGTATTACACTTCTATACCTCACTATATTAAAATATCTAACTGCTTCAAGCAAAATACACTCCAAAAGATTAGTTTTTCAGTTTAGATGATGTCGTCTGGTTTTCAACCCACTCCTCCAATCAGGACATAACATAAGCATAAGTGAAAACTCTCCAGATTATATTATATATAGTATTTATTCAACTACATTTCCACTCCAAGAGATCACATGCGACAACCTCGAGCTTGTGGTTATCAGTTTCACTGCTCACCAAACCATTCCAGACGACTGTGACTGACACGCTTCACTCACAGAAATTCACCCTAAAATAACCTCCGAAGAGGTAAAGATGCCCCCACATGTGGCAACAGTTAAATGAAACAGTATAGTCTCATATTGAGTAGCCAAGCGCTGTTCAAGCCCACATATCTAGTGGCAAACCGATGGTGTAAAAAGATACCAAACTATACATAAGTGTATAAAAATGATTCACAAAGCATCTGAAATATTTCCATCTGATGTAATGTTAGAGGCATCAGAGATGTGGCATTCTGGGTTTTAGTATTTGCAACCACAATGAAATATTGGATGAAGTGAGTAACAGTGTCACACAGTGGGGATTTTTTTTTCTTTTTTCTTTCAAAAGATCTGAAAGACATGGGGAAGTTCAGGGTGAAATCAAGATTAACAGAGTATGCAAAATAGCAGGAACAATTAGTAAAAGAGGAATTAATTGCAATGACACATCCCAAATCTCATGGTAAGTGCAGAGGCCAGTGAAGGTCTGAGTAATCACCCGTCTCTTACACATACTTAAACACTGGCAAACACACACGCACTCGCTAGAGATTAGGTCTCTTCGTGAGAGGTGGGGACGGGAAAGAGAAGTGAGAGAGACAGTGACCAGCGCACAGCTTAACTTCCTATGTATCACTAGCGTGCAGACCTACAAACTGACAAAAACTCTGACACGTATGTGTGTATACACCAGGAAATGTGCACATAAAAATATAGAAATAAAGAAATATATAACATCTAGTATAAATTAACATTTGAAAAAAATATTAAAAACATATCAAATATATTCACATTTATATAAGAGGAGATGAACAAATTCAGTGCCCTATCTCGCAAGATTTCAGACAGGAAATCAGGGTCATGGGCATTTCAATCTTCAACTGAACCGTTGAAGAAGCAGGCATAAAGCCACATTCACATAAAACACAGCAAGTTGCACACAACCACGGACAAGAAGTGACAATACAGACTCGTGTTTAAAAAAAAACACAGACACAGTCGCTTTTAATCTGCAAAGCTAGCTGTCTAGCAGACACTGCAAGGCAGGCAGATCTATGATGCAGATGGTGGCTGTTTACCTGACTGCTACAGTAAACTAACAAGGCACTCAAACATGCAGACTTATTCAGGTCATTTAAGCAACATGCAGATTAGAGAAGAGAAAGCAAGTGTAGGAGAAAGTGCTGAACAAGAGGCAAATTATAGAGTAATGTTATCCTTCGCTGGACCTTATTTAGATTGAGAGGAATTAAGCATTAAGGGAAAAAAGAAAACAGGTAACCCAAAGTGACACGGAGAAATTAACATTGCACCAAAAAAAGGAAATGCGTGAGATGTGAGATAAAAATGTGCCAGACAGATTTACAAAAGAGACGCATATTCAACAGCAGGCACTACACCAACCCCTGCAATGCCTCTTGTTGAATGTGTCTCTAGTGTGTGTGTGTGTGTGTGTGTGTGTGTGTGTGTGTGTGTGTCTGTGTGTGTGCGTGCGCATGCATGAAAGAGAGGGTGGTGGATAGGACTAGGGGGGACTAGGTTAAGCCAGGCTACAGATGCAGCAGAGCAGACAGGCATCTGTCCTGTACATCTGCCACAACGTCTACAGCAGAGAGGGGCTGTCACACACCCACGTGCACACACACACACACACAGTGTAAAGGCGCACTAATACACACGTGCACTGAGAAATAGCTCAATTAGGATGATCAGGTTGCAATTAGTCTGTGCCCTTGTGCATCACAAAGTGTAGATTACACACATCCACAGTGTCAGGTTTGGGTTAAGACATTTGAAATCAGCCACTTGAGGCTGGTCAGTCTTTGTTTAAACACCTTCTCCATTTGTGGAGTGACTTACAGACAAGTACCTGCTTAATATTTGATGTGTATGACCTCCACAAGGACCTTGGGAGCCTTTAAAACACTGACAGGAGGTTGCTTTAAAGATTAAACAACTACAACAACTTGTCCTTTGTATATCTTAGTAAAAGACTAATAATAATTCTAACAACCAGTGAGAGAAAATGTGTAGAATCAAGTTAATTTTGTGGGAGATGGAAAGTTCACATTCAAACCAACCACTCACTTATCAGTGAGGAGATAAGAGGGAAAATGCAAAAGCAAAATACGTAGTAAAAAGATAAAAGCATGCAAATTTAGACTAAACTAATTCTGGGCTGAACCTGTCATCATTACAGTTTCATTTTAGTCTAAATTTAAGTGATTATGATAAATTAGACAACCAAACAACAGATTCCACAGCTTTTCCCTTTCAGGGGATGGATTCTGCAGAGCAGACCCTTCCTCCGTTGTTTGAGAAAATAAACCCTTGAAAGGGTGGCTCCCCTAACAGAGGAGGCAGCTTATCCAGGCTGTATGCTCATGTGTCTGTTTGGGTGTAGATTTGTGCGTGTGTATCTGCCTAGATCTAGGATGTGTGTGTCTGCGTGCATGTCTCTGTGCAATCATTTCCAGTGTGTGTGTGTGTGTGTGTGTGTGTGTGTGTGTGTGTGTGTGTGTGTGTGTGTGTGTGTCATGTATTGTATTTCCAGCCGAGTAGCCTTCCTGACAGGGCGGCCCTGCAGGACCCGGAGTTTTAGCTGCCCTAAAAAGCCCCTGCAGGAAGGTGCACTATTTTAGCTGTCTGTGCTGTTGCCTGGCAGAAAATCATGGGGCCGTTGGTGCTGCAGGAAAGGGGACAAGTGGGTGTGAGTGAACATGCACACATGAGGAAACTGAGGCAGATTTATGGCGACAAACACAAAAAAACTAAACACCATGACACACAGGAGTACAAAGACACACATACTAAAGGAGCTGTGCCTTTCAGCTGCTGGGTAAAGAGTCTGTCCGTCATATTTCAGGCCATCAAACCATCAGACAAATGGAGGGGCCAGAACAAGCCAGCACACTGGCAGCACATGAATGAAGAGGAGGACACATCAAAAGGTGCTGGGGCCCCTTTTTCCAAAACCATGCTTGGCTGTTCCAGGCAATAAGCAACCCCTCATTTCTCCCCACTGTGCGCCACGTGCAAAAGACGAGGAGGACAGACAGGCGCGTACACACACGCACACACACAGCTCTAGAAGCAAGCCACGGCATTCATCAACTCTCTGTTCACCCAAATGTTGCTCCAAACGACTTGAAACAAACATAAGAGGAACAGAGTAATCAAAAATGTGCAGCTCTGCTAGTCAACACTGTTCTGAATGCAACGCACAGTACAGTGCGTAGAGAGCGCAAGTTCAGCCTGCAAGTCCTCGGATAGGGTGAATTATCGCCCTGCTTGCTTGTTTCTCTACAAGCAATTGCGAGACATGGGGCTCATTTCAACACAAACTGGTAAAGCATGTCTCTGAGGACTGTGTGGAAAAAAACTACAGAACTCTAATAAACAATCAATAGCAGAACAAACATGATGAAACACCTCTGGGGTCAACAGATAACAGCTGTCCAATGGCAGAAGTATGGGCGATCAGGCCAGTATTACATTGTGAAATTACACAGCTGATGTTGTTGCTCTGATAAGTTAGCATGCTGCTGTTGTTGTTGCCACAACATGCAGCCAATCAGAACTATATTTATTCTGTGGTTTTTAAAGATGCATTTCTAACTAAATCTGAATCACCACTTTTGGAAATCACCAGAAACGAGCTCCTCTTTACCACAATGATGACTGTTTGTTAAGGAGTGGTGTTTATGCCTATGTTTGTTTTCTGAGAACATGTTTTTTTGAGCACACTGTCAACTCCTGCTGGTGTAGTGATTTCAGTGACAACATAACACAGGGGGTATTAATTTAAACTTGATAGTCCAAAGAATACAGGGGTTTGTGGCTTTTACCTCACTAATATTTAAGTTTACAAAAATTGAATTTATTAGTGGAAATGGGTTGTTTCTCTATTCGCACAGCTGGACACACAATTACAACTATGACACATAAATAAGGTCTTATAGATAGACGTGCGTTGTGTGCACATGTATGTACGCACACTCACCTTGTTAGGCGCTGTGGCTGAGGGCGCTCCCCAAACTTCCTGCAAAGACACAAAGTGAGAAGAAAACATGAGTGGGCCGGTTATCAACCACAAATACACACAGAGTAAACACTGCATTACACAATGCTGTGCACACACACACACACACACGCTCACAGTGTGGCCTTGGCTGTGTGCGTACGTGTAGTGGAAGCAGGTGACAGTTTTCATGGCAGCTGACAGGTTAAAGCAGGAGTAAATCTTATCTAATTAATTCTCGTCTGTGACATGTTAAAACAAGTCACACATCAACAGATAAACATTTCTTGTTCCATCTTTAAACTCATCACAACACTTAAAATTTCTACTTCTATCAGACAAGTGCAACAGCAAAAATAACTAAAAGAAATAATATTTAAAACAGACATCAAACATAATGAACCCCAACTGACTGTGGCTTGACTTTAGAGTCACTAACCAGGATGACTACGCACACTTATCTCATTCATTTAGGTTTTTACAACCTACAGTTGTAAAAGCTTTACAAGTTCCTGATTTGAACTGCAGAGATGAAGTCTCCTATAATTGCCTGATGCTGCTTCTGATCCAATGGTGCGTAAAAGCGAGGGGTAAATCTGACTCAGTCTGAGGTAACAAGGAGCATTTTGAGAACGAGCCACTGACACCACTCGAAAACATGCTAAGTACTGCATTAATTTCACATTTTACGTCACAGAAATTCACAAATTAACAGTAGATGGTGTAAATATTATAAATCACCAAGACTAATACAATTTCTTTATGTGATTTAAGTAGAAATCTAGGAAAGTATTAGTAAAGACGGAACTCAACGTCCATTTCTCTTTGGCCTAAAAATGAACCGAGGCGTTTCAGAAAATAACAAATTCAGCGGCTCTCTAAATAAGTCTGCGTCATGTCCACGGTGAACCTCTACCACACTCGACACAGAGGAAATGCAATTCAGCTTTCCGCTAAGTATTTAAATCAACATGTTTGACAGTCTCAGCACTTGCAGTGTTGCAGGATGCACGACTGCTCCGAGGTGCCAGACACACTTTAAGAGTCTTTAAGAAAAGCGCTGAATGTTTTCTGTAACTCAAGATGTTTTTTCCCCCCACTAAGTTCTTGCTGTTGTTCCTGTTTGTGCTTCACACCTTGATGGTAACAACTGCAAGTGCTACTCTTACAGCATCATATACCTTGACTCGCTGTAAGGATTCTGTCCTAAAAATAGACAAACACAATGGAACAAAAAATTCAGCCTGGTGAATCAAACTGTGATTGAGTCATACCTGAGAAACCTTAGTCATAGGTTTTATGTAGCAAGAAAACCACTGCTGACACCACAAGTACAGAAGAGGCCGTACACTTGCGACATTTTCACATCTGTGGATGGCTTTTTTTTATGGTAAAGCACTGATGTGTACAAATACTACGATCTGATTTGTAGTCTTTGAACACTTTCCTGAGTGATAATAGAGAACCTCAACATGCGTAAATGGAAACAGAGTTAACCAAAACACTGAGGCTGAACAACTGCAATTTTTCTGACGCAATACGGAGATGTAGTGTGCAAAGTCCTTTCCTTTTTGCCTATATCAGGCACTGCACTGTCTATACATGCAGCTTCAGCTTCACTTTAAATCAGTTCTATTCACAGTTTTGAGGTGTGGCTTTTCTTTTAAACTCCGCTACCTCAACTAATTTGCCAATGACACTTTGATTCAAGTTAACATGAGATAGACACCAACACATGTCCAACCGGTTTCTTTATCCAGTCTCACTCACTTTCTCTGCCTGTGAGGGCCCGGGGGGGGGGGGTTGTTTAGAATATGTGGTGTTTAAAAAAAACTATACACAGCAGCTTAAACAGATTTGTAATTTGAACTGTGCTAATTATTAATTGTTCAGCCCTAAAAATGAATATCACAGCTGGAATAACTAGAAATACTTAGCTAGAAAGCTATGAGGTTATCAAGTTTCTAAACTAAACATTTTAAAAATTAATTAAAAAAACTCTGCAGAAAATTACTAATGTTTAAGTCCAAGTTACTGACTGGTGCAAAATAACTTTTTGCATCTTTCTGTCCACCTGTTGTCTTTTATCTAGGGAAACATGTTTGTCACGAACCACTGTGTAAATGACACGTGGGTCTGTTTAACCTATAAACTAAATAATTACAGTCTTCAGTTTCAACCAGTCAAATCAGTATATCTACAGTACATCATCCTGGCATGTTCAAAAAATCATCATCATCAACTACTCCAAGCCGGGTCAGCCTTCAGCTAGCATCATCCATACAGTAGGAAACAAATGACTGTTTTAATGATGGAAGTTGGAAGTCAACTTCAGAAACACAAGCTATTTTTCTGAGGTGAGAACAATTTATCTGTGTATTATAGGTTTTAGTTTAACTATAATTTATTTTCCTTCATTTAGCTTTTTTGGCTAGTAACTTACAAATTGACATTTTCAACATCAACAAGTAATGATTCACACGTGGATTAAAAACAAGAGAGAATGTGTCTATGTTTCCATGACACTTCACATTATGAGCAGCAAAATAGTTTAGAGTTGAAGACTAATACTTATTTTGTGTGATCGTCTTTTGGGTCAATCAGTTAATTGTTTTGTTATGTCTGACCAGAATCCAGAAGATATAGTTTACTATCATATGACAAAAAACATCAGATCTTCACACAAGCTAGAAACGGAAAGATGTCAGAAATTCTTTCTTAAAAAGATAATAAGATCATTTGTACTCCAATAATTCAATTATCAGAATAATTGCAGTTTAATTTACTGTCTGCCAACAACTCATTGCATTAATTTCCAAGCCCTATCAAACGTGTTATCTGCCCACTAGTTACTCAAGTACGACACATTCCCAAGCACCATATATAATATAATTTAGAGCTTTGTTATTAGAATACTGATGATTTCCTTGGTTTCTCTCAGATTACCTAATAACAATAATCAAATGTTTTCACTGTCTTTGTTTTTATGGCAATACACCACTGTTCACTGTCCGGTCTTTTTGAACCTTTGCAACGAAAACATACTTAACGCTGACCCCAAAACTAGGTTAAATATCAAATTGTGAATTTAAAGCAATTATGTTCATCAGAAAGACTCAGTTTATAAAGCCTACATGACAGAGAGGAGAGGTACACACAGTATACAACACGTGGAGGTGACAGTATAAAGGGGAGTGTATGTGCATGAGTCAGACTTTCTCCTTGTGTAGGATGTGGTACCCTTGCGTGCTGGTAAGTGTGTCAATACATCTTACATGTCATCAATCATGTCGTGGTAAGGGATTTTGGCACGCAGGTGCTGTTTTAAATACAAAAAGTAGCTGGCTAAAGCAAACTATGGGATGAAAATAAAAAAAATAGCAAAAATAAAAGCAAGAAAAAGAGGTAAAAAAGGGAGAGGGCAGAAGAACGTGAGAGAAGGTGAAAGCATGATTGGTTCAAAAGCCATAAGGAGGGAGTGGAGGTGGAATAATTGTAAAGGAGGGCAATCAATAAGGTTCCCACAGTGAAACACTGATGCCTCAACTGGCTAATGGATTCCAGACGACTCTCTTCTCCCCCCTCTGCCTCCTCTTAACCTCACCCCCTCCACTGTGAACAGCGAGAGATGGAAGACGGGATACTGAAAGGGAAAGTGTAGAGTGATATTAAAGGCAATGCAAGAAAATAGTGGATGTGTTGTAAAAAGAGGGAGAATAGGATGAAAGAGTGAAGAATGAAAGGAAGGTGAAGCAGAGCGTGGTTTCGTGTTGATATTAGTTGAAGTCTGCACACATCAAAATCTGTGTCCCTAATCTCTACCATCTCCATGAGTTTTAAAAAGGTCTTATGAAAATCTTGTGGCCACCAAGCCCAGCTCTACTCTGAAGTAGTGATGTGTAAAAAGAGAGATGTAGGCGGTTATAAGTGTTAAAGATTTGGGTTTGCAAGTTCTGTGAAAAACCACAGTCCATGAACTCTTTAACACACTCACTCGACACACAAACACAAACAAGAAGACCAAACACAGGAAACCACCAAAGACACAGAGCTGCATAGACAAAAGAAAGGCATGCTCATCGTTGCATCTACATCGTTTCAGGTACGCTCCACGATCACGGTGAAGTTCATCAAAGTTCAGGTTCAGAAATGTGTGACTTTGTCTAAAATTAACTCAAACTGAGTCATTTTCATTGTCAAGTGGCATTCAGTGTCAATTTTAAAGCCTACACTATGGTTCTCTTAATCAACAGTTCAAGATTAGCAGTTCTTGTGTTTTTGTATTGCTGTATAGTTTTGTTTTTATGTTTTTATTTATTCATTCATATTGCATATTTTTCCTATTAGTCTGTGAAACTTTGCTTCCGAATTTTAATTCCCTTCTCGTGAAGCTATGAAGGCCCCGCCTCCGCAAAAGTGCAACATAAGTAGTTATTCAATACGTGCCCACACAAAAACATTTAGGTCATCTTTTCCTTTGCAGATGCCGGTGTGTGCTGCAGCATTAAATACAGGCATAGGCAGTCTCGGCATAGGCCAGAGGTCAACAGAGGAAATGGAGTTTTGTCTGACTTTCTCCCTATCCACTATGACTACTCACACTTCCCTCCTTCCTTCCTCCTCCTCCTCCTCATCTCCTGCTTACTATCACTGATTCCGGTGGATACAGTGAATGTCAGAGACACTGTGCCCAAGCATTAGTGAGAAATAAAGCGTGAAAAAGTGAAAACTTTTTTTTCCAGCTCCAAGTCTATAACATATGGTAATGAACATCAAGCACTGATGCCTTAGCACTGAACATTTCTGTGTCAATATGAAAAGGGTAAAGCATTCAAGTTGTTATAGTAGAAAATGTAAAAACCATTATCATCATGCAATTTCATGTACTCTAGTGAGTGCATGCAAACACACACAACTATCTAATTTTGTACTAATCCATAGCTTTGTTGAGTCTCTCTGCTTTCAAGACTTGTAAACTGTCAAATAATTTTTTCAATACTGTTCTCATCACTTCCAGGTCTATTTATGAACACTTTAATGGGCCTTTTTTTTAACTTTGGAAATGTCGTATTAGGAACCTGATAGGCCCATTAAAATTCTAAGCCAGCTTGCTAGTAGCTTACCCTGGCACGGTCACTAATGGGTAAGTGTGCCAAGGGCAGTGAACTGATATGCAATGGGATAAACAGTTGTTCCATTTACATGTAAGTAGTGGAAGAGGATGTCCTGACTCTGTGCTTTCACTGAGAGATGAGAATGATGTCACTGTTGGCACTCTGTCGGTCAATCCAAATACATTACTTTTACTTAGTCCTTAAACTGTACATCACACAGTTTGGTAGGACAACCCATTATGAGGATGTTTTAAAAATTGCCATTTTGGCCAAACTGAGAAAGTTGGGGTAGCGGCATAACTTAGAAAACCAGATACAAGATAATTTGAACCTGGTTTCAACAATAGCTGCCAAAAGATAATTAAATACTCAACCAAAAAAGTAGTCAAACACTTGCTAGTTCCAGGTTGTCACAAATTTGAAATGAAACCTGTATATATTTGGGTTTTGGTCTGCTTCAGTCAAATAAAAGGTAATTTAAATACACAACACTGGTTTGTGGGAAAACATAGCAGGAAGGGATGTCAATGACTAATCAATATTCAATTAATGGCTGTTAATTACATAAATAAAATGTCTGTTAAGCTTCTCAGTCATCCAGGTCACAGCTATCCCACAAAATGCAGTCCAGTTCAGTGACAACTGGACTGAACTGAGCTGAAACTGCTTTTTCGGGATACATAAATTAAAACGTATACACTACCAGTCAAACGCTTGGACACACACAGGAAATAGCATGTTTTCATAAAAACATTCATGTCATCAGCTGCGTTATCATTGCTAGAATACAGTACTAATGTTTGCTGATGGTACGATACTACATTTATTAATATTGATATAATATTAAAAACAGCTGTTTCCAGCTACTGTACTATAGTCATTTACAATATTGTCTACAATATGTCTACACTGTATTTCTGATCAATTTGACATAAAATCTGCTTTTCTTTTAAAAACATGTTCATTTCTGTGTGTGTCCAAACCTGACTGGTCGTGTATATTAAGGGTTATTGCGGAAGATGAGAATGCACAGTGTATCTGTCAGTAACTGTAGTGTAATGTTATGTATTATGAAGAAGTTCCTGGTTGCACAATTTGATAGTGCCTGTTACTGTTTAAAGAGATGGAGTTACAACCTTTTTGCTAGACCCACCTAAGGTTCGCACAGATTCACAAACATCATTAAATGAAACTCTCTGTGGAGCTGTGTGAACCAACGCTGCAACAGAAAGTTGTTTCCTTGCAGTTGACCCATATAAGCAGGTAACACTATCTGAGGCTCATGCCAACACCTAACTTCAGCAGAAGCAGCTGCTCGTCAATGCAGACTGGGAACTGGGTGCCAGGCACCAGAGAGAAACACTGCAGCTCCCATGACAATGTCAGAACAAGTTGCACTTTAATTAACCATGTTGCAATAAAATCAGCACTAAGCTGAGCTGAGCTGTACAGGTGAACCTCTTGCTCTGAGTATATATGCATTTTACCAGTGACAGTATCTGTTTATTTCTTAAACTGAAAGTTCATGGCATGCATTGAACAAATGTTTCCAGTCGCTGCAGCATGCAGGTCACTCCTATCATGTAGATAAGGTAGGATATGTGTTGAAATGTGTTGTATGTGTTGTAGGAGAAAGCACAAAAAGGAATACAGAATAACAAAAAGCATCAGTGGTGCAAAGTATGTTAATATTATAACGACAATACCCTGCAGGTAAAAATGGTTTGATATACAGTTTTATTAGTATCAGTACTTTAAGAATTGCAGTGTTTGAGTTCTTGGCTGGCCTAGAGGGCGAGTCAGCTTTTTCACCTCATATGCACACATTATAACAAGAGGCATGGCTGCAAGTACAAGTGCTCTTCCCCATACAAGTACTAGTACTCAAAATCAGAGCGTCAAAACAAACACATTCCAGGGTGAATTCTGCAACTAGAGTTTCAGCGACTCTTTTTCCTCACAAAACAAAAGGCATTCCTAATGAAAGCAGCAAGACTTTATTTTTGGTTGTGTTGGCCTGACTAGTCTGAAAGTTATAGACACAGAAAAGTCAGAGTAGTACAAAGTGTAAATTTTGTTTGTTTGCCTGAAAGCACACAGTACACCCCGAGACAGCAAAAGGGAACATCTTTCACAGCGTAAAGGTTTGTTTCCATTCTGATGCAACTTTGTAGGCAGATGTTGTCAGCTTCTCTTTTGCAGCGAGAACTACATTCACCATCTGAACTATTGTTAATGTTATTTGGATCAAAGCGAAAGCCTGGGAGTGATGGGAAAATTGATAAAAAAAAAAAAAGCTCATCCATCCCACCAACAACAGTTTACAGAGGGTAAGAAGTTTGTAATGTTATTGGGCAACTGGGAGCATTTAAATGTTCAGACAGGAAGAACATTGCTACGTGCAAGAAGATTATTAATGTTACCCATGTAATTTCCAAAATACAAATCCATTCATTATTTTGGTTTTATTAAGGTACACGCACACAGATGTCCACTGACACCACACTCACATTTGAACTTCTCAGAGGCTGACCATACTTTCTGCAGTGGCTTAATAAAAACCCAGCACCTCTAACCAATGACAAATATGTGAAGACGCAGAGTGAAACTCCACACCAAACCTCCCCTCAGGCTTGTTTCACAGAAGACACATGCAAACCGCAAAGCCTGGAGTCATAGTGAGCATCACTTGACAAGAAAAGTCAAATCCGGACCACAGCTGGCTGACAGTAAGATGCACACATCCAGTCATCCAGATATCAGAAGGGCTTTCTTGTAGTAAAACAGGGGAAGAGTAATTGCAGCTTCAGTTTATCTGGATTAAAAAGAATTCTCTCTTTTAACACTGTATTTTTACATCTTATATCTTTATTTGATCTCAGGCAGCAGCTTCACACATACATCAATAGAGACCAACGATAAGAAACCTGTTTTTTTTTTCCAAGTCATGTCCATAATGTGATGTTCATTAAATATATAAAACTACATAAATTTTGTTGTTTAGAATTGTTATTTGTCATAGTAGAAAGTTGTTCCGACAAAACTGCACCACTGGTCTAACCTTTTCTATGACTGTCATGTAATTTTTTTAAAGGGGGTTTCAATTCATGAACTAATTTTTAGACATCTGTTCAACTCAAACACCATCTGTAATGTACTGCTACATTGGTGATAGAATAAAAAGAACCTCTGCAGGTCTCTCTCATTGTTCTTTGCAAGGTAGTATGAAATATGAGGTAGTGGCAGATGCTATAAATAGAGCGTCGACCACCCACCTCCACATGCTAACATACAAACGTGTAGGACACATCAACACATGCGAAGCAACAGGGGGTTGATCGAGAGAGTGTCGACCTGGTTTGTCGTTCACGCGATGACGTGTTTGACAGCTGTGACTGACAGGCCAAACAGCGTTGTGGAAGAAAACATGCATCAGCACCTGTAGGCTCAGAGGAGACTGACGAACACACCCTGACATGCCCTCCGCACTGTGTGCCAGCCTGTGTGCAGTATGCTTTTGCTCTGCTGCTCAGACATGTATCTAATACATCTCTAATAAATCAGAGGAGACGCTGGAGAGAAGCACAGGATTTAACTTGATTTCACAGTGGTATTCCAACACTAGGTGAACATACTGTACATTATCAAACCATGTGTATTTGTCCTGCATGACTAAAAGGAAACCACAGAGCTTTTAAGGTGACACAAAGCAGCCCAGTCTGATCACACTGCATGTTTTTATTTACATTTTTTAACTGAAAATCTGAGAAAGGTATAGATCCACTGTGTGTCTGCACCACAACATCCTGATGGAGCAGCATAAATCCCTCAACTCATCTCCCCGTAGGCACTATAGAAAACATTACAGGAACTACTCCTCACCATGGGAACTCGGAGGCACAGGGCAGGAAAAGATTTCTCCGCTCACAGGAGACAGAGTAACATCGCAGACAACTTCAGCATAGCAACTACAGGCCTACTCCTCCGACTGCAGCATGTGTTGATGCACTCTAACCTACATAGAAGTAAGACATGGATTAAAATGATTGTTCTTAAAGGCAACAATGGTTGGTGAAATAATCTGCACCACATACATAACATTTAAGTTTAAGCTCTTGTACAGTACTGATGTGCAGTGACTGAGCTTTTCTGTGTTGCTCAAGATTACATAGCACGTGGCCAGGTTGCCAAATATATATGCTCTATTACAGTATCACATACTGTAGGAGGAAATGCCAGTCAGAGCTAGCAGCTTGGAATCTACTGAAATAAATATATACATACACATATATAGTAAATTTAGAAACAATTATTAATACGCTCTCCAAAATTAGATCTTTTACAGAATATTTCAACAGCATATTGCAAACTACAGCTCTAATGCTGGACAATATAGGTTTGGCTAAGCCCCTTTGCATTCTGTCTAGATTTAAGACAGACAACCATACATGGACACTAAACACATCTATCTTTTGTGAAACCAACGATTCCTAGGGGGAACTGAAACACAACACTCAGACACCAGACGCCATCATTCATATGCTGAAGGTCAAGGGTCAGGGGGAGACCTCCGGGGTCAACGGGCAAGCAGTCTGTTCACGCAGCAGTGTTCATGTGGATGTCACCTGAAACAGACTACACGACTAAAAAAAAAAAAACAATAGTTGCGTGTCATATTTTCTGAATGTCAGAAATAAAAAAAATGTGTTAGAATCAATAAAAGGACATTTTGCAAAAAATATACTAAGTGTTGTCCTGCACCTAATTAACACCCAGGGTGGATCAACTGCACTTTGACACAAACCCTGTGTGAATTTGAGGCCCGCTTATTTGACTCCACATGTGGATTTGCATTTACACGTACACACTTTTCACACACAGACAAATAAAGAAGTGCTCCAGGACAGCGAACACAAACAGCGGTGTGAGGGAGAGGGCTGGGATGGGATGAGGGATTAGACCTACAAAAAAAAAAGTGTCTGGTTTCCCTGCCTGAGGGCTGATAGTAGATATCACAACTCCTCAGAGTGGCTGCACACCACATTATCAACACTACGCTCCTCTCACAGCTTCCACTGGCCTCTGCAGCCATTGAGTCAACTTAGTGATACAAAATATATGGACTCCGCTGTAGTCGAAGCTGAAAACAATGTGTACATACAGTTTTTTTTAAACATCTGTTGAGCAATTTTTCTGTACCAATGTACTACGAGTGGTTCACCAAACTAAGACAGATAAACCATGATTAAATACAATATAAACATAGGCAGTAAGTCTAGGAATCAACAAAGGACTTTGGCTGTGTAGACGCATGGCAGATAATAGTTTGGTTTTTTACTCCCTAGTTCTAGTTTGGGGATATGACTTCAATGGCACTGAACAGAAGTGTGTCACACGTGTCACGAGATGTCGCAATAGTCAAATGTGTTAATAATAATAGTCAAGGCGAAAAGGTGTCCTAATATTGTGAGCCGTCTCGTCTCAAAAGCCAAGGGTATTGTGGCACCCCTACTGTTAAACTCCCCTATTATTTCCCTATATTCAAATATAGTTCTGCTTCTGGCTAAAGAATGCTGAAATGTGACATCATCTGGGGGACTTTTCAATTGAGCTAATGTCATCTGGAGGAACAAAGTGACATACACTAACAGTTTGGAGACACAGAAATAAACGTGTTTTTAAAAGAAAAGCATATTTGCACAATTTGCTCATCAGTTACTTAATTATTTAGTATTAAAAACACTAAATGATAAGTCAGTCGAGTTAATAAAGTTGACGGACAAAATGAATCAGAATTTAAAAATTATAAAAACTGTACAGATCAAATGATGAACTGATTAATCACAAAAATAATTGCCATATTAATGCAAATTATCAATAATGCAATTATCAAATTGGCACAATAGTGATGTTGCCATCTTGCACCTGGCATTAATTCAGCCAGGTGCAAGATGCATTCATGTTGACAGCCATCTACTGTATAACCATAAACACCACATCTGTCAACAAGCTTACAGATATTTTCCAAACACAATAAATAAAGCTAAATTATGGGCCATTGTTGCCAGACTAACCCATTAAAGGGATTATAAAAGACTTCTGAGGAGGCACAAAAAAACTACAAACCAAGCCTTACTTAGTGAAACCTTGCCAAAAGTTTGCATGATATGCAAGAACAGGCTGAGACTGAGACACTGTGCTCCTATTTAAAGTCACCTGTGTATGACGTGTTTTAAAACTTTCAAGACTGGACAGAAAAAAAATAAGTGGAAATAACATGTCTCACCAAGTAAGTGAATGTGTGGACGGAGCTTCAGGCTAAGTGAGAGACATTTGGAAATCCGAGCCCGCTGGCTATATTAACTCTGGCAGCCAATTGAAAAATACCTGCATACTGATGTCACACCCTGCCATGCAGTTATAACACAGACTGAGCATAAATATCTGCCTTTTCCTTACACACTCACTTCCTCAGCAGCACTGTGCCATGCTGTGTGTGGCCTGGAGCAAGGGTATCTCTCTCTCTCTCACACACACACACACACACACACACACGCGCACACACACGCGCACACACACGCGCACACACACACACACACACACACACACACACACAAACACACACACACACACACACACACACACACACACACACCTTTCAGGCACATATTTAATCACTAAGAAACTCGGTGAAGGCAGCCAAGTTTGGGCAGTAAACTTGTATCCTAAGTCAAGTGTTTCAAAGAGGGGGTGGAGGCCAGAGGGACAATGAAAAAGACGTAAATAGGGGAAGAGGAGGGGACAGAAAGTCTCCTAGACAGAGAGCAAGACAACAAAGAGACGTGGGTTGAGCTGGAGGCTCACTCTGTGCTTGGCACCGCTGCCCGGGCATGTGCCACTGTGCATGCCAACAATCGCAGTAACCACACAGGAGTGGTGAAATCCTGACGCACTGTGAAGCTAAACACTGTCCACGAGCGCCGATTCAATGACAACTCAAGTAATTTATGATGTATGATATACTATTACTGATATGAATTTGGAGTACTACATTAGTATTAGTATAGTATTATATTGTTATTGGTATTTTTTCAACCTCAGTGTTAAAACTGGCATTAGGAAACTACATAATTTCAAACACTGCATATGGTGTTATGCCAAACAGCTGCACAAACAAGTCAAATGTCACATTATATCAGATTTTTTTGCACAACATCTTCTGCATTTCCCTCCTATTCACCTGTCTGGGTTGCCGGCATATAAACTGGAATGAGAGAAAGGAAAGACAACCCCAAAAAGAGGGAAAATTATGTGTTCAGAATCATTAAATGTCTTAAAATGCTTCTATATGAAGAAAAAGTTTAATTTTGTAGGATACAAGATACAAGCAAAAACAAAGGCAAGTCAGCTGACTAAGTTAACTGGCTGCTGATGAGTTGTACGTCGCCCAAGGCAGACTGACTGCAGATGGCAGAGGTCTGGTAACTACCCTGAGATGCCCCGCTGGGGGCAGAATCAAGGGCAGGGCTCAATTATATGTGTGTGTATGTGTGAGTGAGAGTGAGAGGGAGAGTGTGTGTATAGAGTTTGGGTGGGTCACATCAGTCTACACTTGCAAGAGCTGCCTGCACACACATACACACAGGGCACCAGCTCCATCTGTCTTTGACATGGGAGAGCTTAATGACAGAGGCAGAAAAGCCAAAGAAAAGAACTCTTCGCTCTGTTTCTCCTTCTATCCATCCCTCCCTCCCTTCATCTCTTTCGACCGCACTCTCCAACATCAATGCTCCATATGGAGCTCTCTGGACAGACTTTTTAAAACTTGTCTTGGCCTGGCACAAAATCAATAAGACATCTAGACATACACTCGCTTGCACACCAACTGTACACATTAACGAGTATAATCTGGCTTGCAGTCTGGAACGCACTAAGCAACTACATACTCCATTACTTCTGCACATATAACATGTCCTGGACACAAAGTAATGAAATTTCCAGTGTAGAGCTGTGTAGCCAAAATGAACTCACAGGCACACAAACACACAATGTTAGGATCCTTCGTCTATGTTTAATGAATTCTCCTCTGGGAGTCCCACAGCTCTGACTCTGTTTTCTCTATGCTGCCTGCCACCTGGTCTCCTTCAGTCCTCAGGTGTCCCCTCATGAGACACTTGTGACCAGTCGCAGTGGATGTACAAAGTGGAGATCCCTAAACTGATTAGTTTCAATATCAAAAATTCAATAGAGAGCAAGGTATTACTGAACACAAGGTGAACTTACTTCACCCAGCCCTGGTAGAGCTCAAGCACTGAGTCCTGGATGAAAAAATGTAACTCATACAGATAAAGAGGTGCATTATGAGGCTAGTGATCACGAGTGGGCTTGTTGTTCTCTGTTCAGGCAGACATATGATAGAGGAAACAGTTAAAAGCTGCACAGCACTGCACTGTCTCACCTCAGGCAGGTTAGAAAGACACACAGTGACGTATCCACTTCACAAAGAGTCAGATACCAAATATAGACAAAAAACTCAACTGTCTGGTTCACATGAGTGTGTAAAAATGTTCCTCTTAACTTTGTGTTTATTCACCTACAATTTTGGCATCCTCCTTAATGTTGTTTTGTGATGCAGCATTTCATAAAAAGCTGTTTGCACAGAGGAGTCCCGAACAGATTCTTGGATTAAATATTGCTGATACAGATTAGATTCGATTCAACTTTATTGTCATTACACATGTACAAGTACAGGGCAACGAAATGCAGTGAGACACTGAGCCTCGCGATGTGTACGCCCCGCCATCAGATGACCCACATTCTGTACTGTCCCTGAATGTATCACACAAAACGTGATCAGAGCCTTGTTTTTTTTCGTAATGTGGATGGCCTACACTGTATACTGCTCCTGAATGTCCCACAAAACACAACACCAGACCGGAGGTGCATCAGACGTTACACAGTGTTACTTCTAATGTGAAACCTGTGCACAACGGCTAACAGTAAGTGCACTCACAACAAGATGAGAGGACATATCCATTGCAAGAGTTGATGGTACAGAGAAATAACTAATCAGGTGTTAGATTATGTTGGTGATTAGCATCAGTCTTGTTGAATGACAGTTCATTCTTGTTGTCAGCTTTTCTTCCTGTTTGAGATCAGCCCACTTCTGTTTTTTGTTTTTTTTTTAATTCAGAGAACGGAACTCCACAGTTTTATATATATTTTAATATGACAACTAAATGTTACATTCAATTGGTGTAAGAGAATCTGCAAAAACACTTGAACTGCACCTAAGCCTTACTATGGCAGGTAAGATATTGGGTTGGATAAGGTCACAATGCAACCACAACATGATTTAGCTTTAGGATAACTCAAATAAAAGTACCTGGTGAAAAAGACAAAGCTCTAAAACCACAGGGTCTGTTCACTCGCATAACAATGTGAAAAGATGGAAGAACAGGGCAAAGTCATGTGAGCTGTTTCAAGTAAATACAACCACGGGAGACGCAGGACAAAAAAATCAGGCCGAGTGCAAAGACATAGCAATGTGAGCTCACAAAATTAGACATTCATGATTAAAAAGCTGCAGTGAAGTGACAAGTGTGACTCTAGCCAAAGACCCACATAGAACGGCAGGGGTTTAGGCTCGAGACAGATCATGTGCTCTGGGGAAACTGTCAAGAAAGAGAAGAGTGGGGGGACAAGGCGAGGGAGCCTTGAACCCTGAGTGAACTACCCTTTCTCGCTCCCCCTTCTCACTCTCTGCTGAGCTGATGACTCACTGCTGGAACAAGAAAGAAGCCAGGGGGAAGGATTGTGAGGAATCGAGATTGGCTGCAGCAACACCGCTCTGCAGAACAGCCTTTAATGGGGAAGTAGGTAGTGGCTCTGTTAAAGGAGATGATAACCACACGGGTTGCTGTAAAAATCAAGTTTGAGGTCTGCAAAATATGTGCAGATACTGCAGCACAAACACAGCACTGACCACAGTGCCAACCATTTTAGTTTATAGTTAAGTTTAGAATTAAGTCCATAGTGTAATAGTAAAGCTCAGATTAGATGTTTTGACTTGTTTTGCATGCCCTCTGTTGCAGTGAGAAGATTAGTCAGCCACCATAAAACAAAACTTTAGGCTTTTAAAGCCACTGCACAGTCCTGGCTCACAAATACAACAATCAGCAGAATTTGCACCAGATTGGCCATTGATCTGGTCGGAGTAAACATTTAGTATGTTTTGATCATGCAAGTAAAACATAGTGAAATAACGATGCATTTAATCTATAAGTTAACAGTGGAAAACCCTTAGTGTGAAGCAGCCACAGGAAGAAAGGGACATTTTTTTTAGCAGTAGCTTCAGACAGCTATGCCTGTGAGGCTGAGGTTTGTACCTAAAAGTACAAACAGGAACACACAAGTGAAACTAACCTCCAACCCACATATTCAGGTAGAAGCTGAAGAGCTGCCTCTCGTCTCAAGTACAGTTCAGCCACTAAGAACAGAGAAGGAGACCTGCACGAGCTTGGCATGGCACAGTGAAAAGCAGACCAGCCCACAAAAATGGAAAAAAACCCTATTACTGACTATACCCTGCGGCCTCCTTTCCATTCTCATTTATCTTCACCAGGCAAAGATTAAACATCACAAAGAAGTTCTTGTGTTTTTTGTGGTAATAAAATACAATTCTAAATAATGTAGAATAATGTAGGTATGTCAATACAATTAATCTGCAATTTTTCTCAATTAATTCATAACTAAACAGCATATGCACATCACATTTCTCACCATAATGTCCTTCAAATATCTAGTTTTGTCTGATTAACAGAAGGAATTAAAATGTGACATTTTTTGAAAATCCTTGCTGCAACCGGCTGTTATTATGGCTGTAACTAACAATTATTAACTAAAAGATTAATCTGCAATTATTATTCAAAATGTCTGATTAATCATTTACTTTATGAAATACCTGGAAACAATAAGAAAAAAGGCTGCGATATCTCACAATATATTCATTTAGACAATGCTTTGTGTTCTTCGACACAGCTCAGATGCAGAACATTTGCATGACGGAAACACGAACATGGAGAAGACTGAACATGACACAGCACAGGGTAATTCCCGTACAGACAGTCCTAACTTCAAGTACTCTATTTTGTCCAACCAATAATCTAACACCTCAAATTTACATTTGAGATAAATGTAAGTAAACAAGCAGAAAATTCTCACGTTGACAACCTTAAACCATATCAAGTGTTTGTAATTTGTGCTGGGAAAAACAAGTATACTTAAATGATTAATCAGATGTGATTAAATTAGCTAATCTCTTCCTTTCAGAGCTGCACTGATTAACTATTACACATTAAGAGCAGTTTGCATATCTATCAGCTAACCACCGTCTTCCCCTACCTTTGCCTCAAAACCACCCAAAGGGCCCAAATATACAGACAGCGAGAGAAAACCTTTAGCCCACATGCTGTGAGATGATTCCTCAGCAAACCGGACACAGAGACCACGGCACGCTTGTGTGTGTTTGCACAGTTTAGAGATGACTTTGTCCGCTCAAGATTGTTGTCTGGTTTCAGTGTTGTCGTGATAGAGCACCAGGTTGTAGTTCCTGATACTTGTTCCTCTTCAGAACATGTCCCTCTTCCAAAATAGTCAACTCTGTCCACGTCAAGATGTGAAACAAGACATGGTTTAATCTCAACAACACACACACAGACACACTCTGATCTTTCTTGAAAGGCAGAGATAGAAAAGATTCAAACTAGCTTTAAAATATAATACGGCCAAGCTTGGTTCATTTGTCTACTAGACACTTAGGCGAGTTGGGGTTGAGGTTAGAATATTTGAGGTTCAATTCTAATAAATCCAGTAGGGTGATAAATAGAGAAATTTTGCTGGTGACTTTAAGATATAAAAAAATACAAGTTAGTTTCCTTCCATGAGCTCATAGGAAACCTCACGTACATTCTTCAGCAGTATTTCTTAAATAATGGCAACGGTAGAGAACATCACATTGTAGCCACAAGTGCAAAATGATCGACCACAACACGAACAACCCTCTGTTCAAGAAGACAAAAAAAAGCATTGTTTGCTTAACCACAATCAATAGCCAGCTCCACAAAATGACACATGTCTCTTACTTCATTGTGATTCTAGGCAAAGGCCAAAACCTCCTGACATCAACAGCCACAGGAATGCCACCAGGCAGATTCTTCAGTAAAACTCTCCGGCAGCTTTAGTTAAACAACCAGACGATGCAAAGGAAACATTTGGAGATAACAGTTTGCCTTTCCTGGAATCCCAGCGCGTCTCTCCCTATGTTATTTTCCTTGAATATTTTCCTGACATTTGATAACTCCTTCTTGTTCCCTTCTTGCACTCTCTCTCAGGGGGGACGCAGGCTGCCATCACTTGTCTGGTCCTCTGCCAGCAGCGGTGTCCCTGGAAGATGGTTTTCAGGAATCAGGAGCTGGGATACAAGCTGAATGTCATGTACTGCGAGGTATCATCTAACACTGAAATGATGAAAATGTTTCAAATGCCTTTTAAACCTTCACTGACATGTTTGTTTAAAAAACAAAAGTCTGCAGGACGGTGACGCAAGAAAGGATTATGCTGATCCATCAACAGCACATTTACCTAAAGACAACGGGAGAGAGGCGCGGCTCTGTGACCATCAGCACACTTTAAATTATGCAACTAACAGACCCGATGTTACCGCAACATTTCTGGTAGCTGAATGGTTACAGTGCACGCCACGTAACCAAAGCACCTAATTGGAGTCCGACTGGGGACTTTTGCTTCTTGTCATACCCACCTCTACTCTCCTATTATTCCTTGTCTGCCTCCTTAATAACTATCAAATAAATGCAAAAACATTTCTTTAGGGAAAGGTGGGTTCACTGCTTGGCACTCCTTTCTTATCTAATACAATAATAGTGGCAGCTGCCTACAGCTGTGGGAGGTGGTGTTGGTAGGGGCTTTCCCAACACTGGAGATCCTGTGTACATTTGTAACCTTCCTCTGAATGGATGAACCGACCGAGCGCGCTTGTTGGAGAACAGACGGAACGTGACACTTTGAACAATGCCTCTGAGCCCTCACTACCATGACCGAGAATAACAAGGCAATTATGTGGGCTAATAGAATAAGCAAATAAGGCTTTTCTCTCTTCAGGCCCGGCTCTGGTGACTTCTTCTGACAGCTTAGAGCAGCATATTGAAAATGTATGCAGTTTACCAGAGGCCTGGAATGAGCCTCCCGTTAAAAGACAACTTCAAAACCCGGACCCCCTCTGTCTTCCCTAAGGAGAAAAATATGAATAAACCTTTTATATACATAAAGGATAAAATGAAGAGTGGAACAACACACAAAAGTGCCAATAGTGCTCAGTCTAATGTTTTTCTCGTCACAATTTCAGCTGCTCCATAATAGGAAGTAGGTAAGAGTCTGCTCACTGAAGTTGAATGAAGAAAACAGGAGTCAGACAGGGGGAGTCAGTTCATGTTTTCTGAATGAAACATCCTGAATGTGGAGGGACAGCAGGGGCAAAAACTGCTGACACAGTAGAAACCACCACTCCCTTGGCAGAGCTGCAATCACTACAAACAGCAAAGGAACAAGGGCAGGGAAAGGTGAATGCTGGGGCTGAGGAAACACTCTTGGAAGAGGAGAGTGTATGCGAGAAAGACAGTGAGACGCTCCAAAACAAGAGTCAGCGAAGAGGTACGCCTGTCGCATTTGCCTCGTGTTAGCTTTCTGTCTTTCCCTGTCTGCTTGCCTGTCTTAGCCGAGCAGCGAGGCAGACGCCAACAACAACACCAAGAGGACTTGGGCCTCTATCAAACATAACGCCAGGGCTGTTTTGAAAACCACATTGGCTTTAGATTTACATCAGAATGTTCTGTCCCATCCTCTGAGACAAACAGCATCACATTTTCTGGAAGAGCCAGAGGTTCGAAAAGTATGAGCTCATACCAATACATTCCAAGCCTTGCACAAGTAAATAAATGCTCCCCTGTTGTGGTTTTTGTGTGACAACTCTAAACCTTTATCAGACCCCAAGCTTGGCCAATTAGCAAACCTCACGCCCACCTACATGAAAAGCACATTCTAATTCATTATTAATAAAGAGAACCACTTCCTATTAATCATGTACAAGAAAAGTCAAAGTAACGTACTGGCATATGAGGACGTGGCTGAATAAAGAGTGCCAAGCTGGCAGGGATCCAAGCAAAATTATGCAAAAATGTGCATTTCTATCCCCTTGGGTGTCTCCTATGGTTGTTCCCCTGAGACAAACCACAAGCAGGTTGAATAGAGAAACAAGAGCATGAAGACACTGAGTCAACTAGGGTGTGTGGTGCTTTAAAGGCCCATCGTCACTCGACCAAACAAGTTGAATCTGAACCCTGAGTGAAACTACAGGCTTCAGGGGATATTTCAATCATGTGAAGTAATGGATATGCATGAACCTCCAAAACAATAGGCTACTGTAAGCATGAGAGTAAATCCCCCTAAAGATGTCTGGCAGTGGGGCATTTGCTTTGGTGCTTTGCCTGTGACTTCTGCACAGTAACCCCCACCCCCCACCTCCGCGGCTTGTAACCCCTACACGCCACACACTTTGAAGGTTTTCACATCTCTGAGTGGATGCTAGGAGCTTTAGACATCGCAGGATCCTGAGGTGACACACCGATCAGGTAACTCGTATCATCGCCATTTTTAACTTATATGTCAGTGCTGCAACGGAGTTAGCAAAGCCTGTGTGTGTGTGCGCATACAGGAGGACATGGGGTTGCTGCTTTGAGGGGCGGGGGAGAGCGGCAGCACGGCATTTCTTTTAACTCTAGCCTGAGCCTTTGCCACCATAAAGGTCAGCGCTTCGACATCTGCTGCTCTCTCTGAACCTCTCCTTTCATAAAGGGAAGCAGGGAAGAGGAGAGGACCCTGGGGAATGGATGTACGTGCTCACACACGCACAGACACACACACACAAACACACAGATAAACTTTTATGTCGAGGTACTCTCTGTCTCTCTTCCATACACACTCACTCAATCAGCATCAATACAGCCGCAGAGCTCAAACCACACGCACATGCTAACAAACAGAAGAACACAAGGTTTGTGTCTCAAAGAGAGGCTCAGTAGTATCATTACACCAGCACGGAGAAGCTTGGCTTTTAGCCTGAAAGACTCCATCGTTCCCCTCTTTTTTGGCGAGGGGGGGTGAGCTAAATGGAAGCTCATCCCCCAGGGGAACTGCAAAGGCAGAGTAGTGTTGAAATAAGTGATTCATGCTTTTATCATCCCAGGTGAACAGTGCTTCTCTTTCAGTCACAGTTTCTCTGGCAGAGGGGAGGGGAAATAATGAAAACAACACTGTTTTTCCCCTTCATCTACATGAGGGATGGTGATCTAGATTCTTTTTGCCAATTTGTGTTTTCATGTCAACAATGTTCTCAGTACAGCCATGCCATACTGGGGGAGGGAGATTTGTGTACTGTGGTAAATGATCAGGGGTTTCACCTGTATGTGCTGAAATGGCATCCAAAAAATACACAAAAGTACAGCATCAGCATTAACTAGATCTGAAATGACTGGACAACTCACAGACATTTATTTAGCATCTATTCTGATAAATGACTTGGTGTCTGAAACACTTTTCGAATCTGTCGGCTAAAGTGACAAATATTGAGTTTGACCTCTGTAGATGAATCTGAAGAGGTCAAGGACAAACATAGGAGTGGAAGACCTGTTTCTTCTTTGAGAACCCAGGAGAAGACTGACTCAGCATCTGGCAGTTTTATCTGGATGTGAAGTTGATCCTTCCATAGCCCCCGCAAAAAATAGCAAGAATGGTCTTTACAAAAGATGAGCAGTCAATAAACCGTTTTTGTGGTTTTTTTTATATGGACATCATAGCATTGTTGAAAAACTAAGACTTTTGCACAGTACTCTATATTTCCTGTAAACAGAAAAAGTACAGACCCCTTTCTGGCCAATGTTGTGATTACGTCACATAGTTAGCTGGAGGAAAAACAAAGTGAAACTGGAGGCAAACACATTCACTTCAGCCTACATCATGCACTGAATTTATCATCTTGCCAGAATCGAAAAAGTAATGGCTCTAACTTTAAGTTTTATCTCATAACAGTCAAAAATGTGACGACAACTGTGGTTATACAAGTTTTAGGAGTTAGCTACAGACATACAGCTAGATAAGGTTAGCTTATGAAGTTAGTTAATCAATTGAGAGAGTTACTGTTATAATAAATATTATTTTCCTATTAATAGTCTACTAAGAGCTCATGTATCCTTTACTGTTTTACATACTATGGAACTTACTTTGCTCTGGTTTAATATCTGGAGGAGCAGATGGAAGTAAAATCTTGCAAGATAAAGTTATTGCTCCTAACATTTGTTATTTTAGACACATATCCATACCTACAGCAGACAATACAAAACATTAAAGCTACCTGATACAAAGTGTGCACTACAAACACAAACATTTTTGGAGATCACCTCAAATTAGAGCCATCAATCACATCAATTTTGGCACCCAGCAACACAGCACAATGACATTTTCAGTAGATGATGTAGTTATGGACATCTAACGTCCAGTCGCAGTAGGTTATCATTGGGTAAGTGTCTAACAGTCAGGAAAGCTGGTTCACTGGGTTAATGACTGAGTGACTGTGCTTAAATAAAATTGCATTTTCAGCCATTGTTAAAATACAAGCCAACAAATCTTGGTAACCACTGTTAAAAATGGTGGTGTTTTTGTCTCCAGCTATGCTTTGCCCACCCAAAAACATTATCACTTTTACTTACTGTAAAAGAGTCTGTAGAGCTTGAATAGAGGTGGACAATGTGGCTAAATAATCATTTCACAATCTTGATCTATGACCTGACCTGGGAAATTTCTTCACAAGTCTTCAGCATATACTGTATACTTTACAGAGTACAACCAGATAGGAAATACCCAATGGAGCAGCTAAGAATTAGATAAGATTAGATTATTGAACATTTGTTCGTGTAGTGTGGATCCACACTATTAAGGCTGTATAAAGTCATTATTAAATTTGAAAACAGCAGTAAGGTAGCACAAAATGAGTGATTACAAAGTTGTTGGATTGCACAGCCTTTGTTTGGAACCGTTGATTGCACAAATCAAGTAGTTTGTAAATGTTTGGGTTTTAGAAAAATCACAATATTCTGACATTTCACATTTAGGGAATTTAGTGAGTGTTAATGATTTGTGAAATAATTGAGAAGTTCCCTGTGGGATCTAAAGTGCACGCCATGTTGCATTGAAACCGGCTATAGAAATCTGTAATGGGCTATCAAACTGTACTTGCTGTCTTTCAAAGCTGGAGGTTATGTGTGAGACAAATCTACATTTTGTTTTGTGTATCATAGTTGTCTTTGACAATTACACGAGTTGTACTTTAAACAGAATGGTTTATGCAATAAAATAAAACGGTCTGTAAAAGCAGAAATTTATAATGAAAGGTCAGACTAATTAATAACTGCCACCTGCAATCCTGCACTTCCAGTATCAAAACACTAAAGTGAGGATAATGTTCCCACGATCTAAATTATTCATAAAAACACACAAAACACAACACAAACTAAAAAAAGTGTGAAACATTCAGAGGCTTATGACTTTAGAGTCTGTTACAGTGAAGTCAGTTTAAGCTACTGCTTTTAATTCACAGACAGAGCACTGAACTACAGCCTTTCAGTAATACTATTATAAGAGAGTCATAATACCATTAACAAGCCTGTGGTTGTGGAGCCCCTCCCTGTGTAAAGCCAGAACCATTTAAACAGTACATGGGCACATGGGGCTGTGGTCAGCCTCTCTGATGCCTCCCAACCGTTACAGTGAATATGCTCTGCCATAAGCTAAAAAACTCCCCTTATGGCACTTAAATTTTCTGTTAAACCTCTGTCACCCAAGTGCACACACGCCCAGCCCATCTTCCTCACGCACATTGACCCCCCTACTCACTGAAAAAAACACGGCCAAACACACATGAATCTGGAGATATCATCTGGACAGGTGGCCAGCCACCCAGACCTGACCTGCCTGCCCTCTTTGCTTGCGCCCTCCCTCCCTCTGCCTCCTCCCCTCCACCCCCCCTCAACTGAAATCAGTTCAGGTCTGCTGGAAAGCCCCAAATGAACATGCACAGCAAACAACCCCCCAGTCCACATCCCCTCCTCCTGCCACCGCACACACATATACACACCTCCAACAAGCCCAGCAAATGTCTGTCACCCACTGGGCTGTCTGTAGGGATTACTGCCTTATCTCTGCAAAAAAACAAGTTTGTGTCTAGCTAATGTGCAGGCAAATAATTGTAGACTGGCTTTATTCTACAGGCTGACTAAAGCAGAAAAGTCATTCAGCTCACTTGAACACAGCTCTGGTTGTGAGCAATAACCATGATGAAGCACTGTTCTGGTTAAAGAGAAAATACATCACTGACATTCTCCATCAATTCAATTGTGCTTTTTGAAAATGTTAACAAGACCATTTTCCCATTGAAAGCCTCAGTTGACACACATATTTCAGATGTATTATCTAGTGGCAATTACTGAAAGTGCACTAAGCATAATTAACTCCTTTAAAGTGAGAAAATGTAACGATGTTAGAGATAAAACATAAAATAATATGTCCAGCAGCCAGTTCTGTGTTTTTTAGAGGTCGTCGGGGAAAGGTTCTTTCAAGTTCTTCAGAGCAACAAAAGTCAAAGTCATTACGTGGAGACAGAAAATGTAAAATAAATGGTTCAGGCTGTATGCAAGGTTTGGACAATCTTTTAGTGATAGGGTTAAGCACACATTGATGTTTATTATGGATTTTGTCCTTAGATGCACCCCACATCTGACGATCGTGAGAGTTATGATGGGACTTTCATTAGCTACCTGTTTACAGAGTTTAGCGACAGATCGCTAGTAAACAGTATTTTCTAACACAGCTCCCCAGCCTTACTTTAAGGAGCTGTACTCACTAAAGTACACGCTATTCTCCGTGTGTGGCAGCGCTACGCGTAAATATTTACAACAGACAACGTCGTGAGAAGCGAAAACTCACTGCGTCAACAAATAAAGAGTCACAGGGGATGTGTTGCTCACAAAGCAGCAACGTGTTTCAGTCAGATGTCGTTAGCTGGCGTCCATTATCGGACAGCTAGCTGTGTTAAGTCGTGGGTCCAATTCGTAAACGTGCAACCCGGCTAACTGGTGAGCACGTTTCACAAACAAACGCAGGGCGATGAAATAATATGAGCGCAGTGAGTGTAAGCCACTCGGAGGTGGTGGCGGGGGAAAGAGATACATACGAACATATTAATTGTTTTCGGAAACCTGCTTCAGTGGCTGTGTGTAGCTCGCTGGCTAGCCTGCTAGCTACCAGGTCGCCGTTGTCTGGGAAAAGACCACCGAGGATGAAGTATCGCTTAGCTGGTGCTAGCTCACAAAACACTGCAGCAACAGTCAGCTCAGGCAAGTAACGTTAACTGGTCAAAGAAAAAACACTGGCACAAAACACTTTGAGACAAAGAAACGACTTGTTGAGACTAAACTGGTGGCCAAAACCACACAGTATCCCCAGGCTTCAGCACACGGAGTAAAATGAAGGTATTTCATTGCTATAAGTTGTATTCTGTTCAACTCCGCTCCCCACCACCAGCCCCGAATCTCAGACTCACCCTGTCACAACAGGCGCCATCTTCCACAAACTCTCACCAAAACTCCAATACTCGCGATATCCTTCCTCTCCCACAGCCCAACAATCCGCCGAGACAACAGAAGCAGACTGGAGGTGTAGGGACGAGGGAGACGGAGAGAAAGGGGGTGGGTGAGGAAGACAGAGAAAAAAGGGGAGGCGGCGGCGGGTAGCATCAACAGAGAGAGAGAGCGAGAGAGAGAGAGAGCGAAAAGGGCAGACGCCACAACAACAGGCGTGGGAAACTTCAGAAGTCACGCGAGAGTTGGAAAACTCTCACAATAGGCGAGCACAGAGGGAGCGTCCTCTATCGCGAGATGTGCGCGGAGCGGAGTAGTTGTTTATCTTGAGGCGCTGATATAGTATTCCCACGTGTTTACCGGGTAATAAATTACAGCACCGACTGGTTCGCGGTAAAAACCGTTAGCAGCGAGAAAGCTGTTTGTTTTTTTTTCCCAGGCTCACACATATTTGATTGTATGCATCCTGTCTCTTCATGGCGTCTGTGCAGTGTCCAGCATTAACAGCTGCATGCAATTGCAGCCAGAAAAAAAATACATTTTTATTCTACAATAGTCTACTTTCCATAAGTATTTAGACAGCAACCATGATATATAATAGGACTACAGGCATTCAGACTTTAAATTAAAGGAGCAATTAATGGAGGGTTTCTGTACACCACATTTACAATTCCCTTGGGTAGCATTGCATTTCCTGTTTAAAATGTGGAAACAATGGTGTGAACACAACTGAATGGGCCATACAAGGCAGATTAGTGCATTGCCATCACATTGGGGAGTCCCATGACCACCCTCCTCACAGCCCAAACCTCAGCCAAAGTACAAGGGAGGCTATTATTTAGAATGATCATGCTTGGAAATGTGGCATAGGCTTTATTGGCTTTTCTGTTTGTGTCTGCCTCTGTTTTTCTCCCCTAGCCACAGTGCATTTCCAAAACTTTGTGTGTTGTATCATCTCCACTACAAATGTGTTGGGTCATTCTTGTTTATCCGGGAGGGGTCAGAAAGTCGTAAACCTTCATGTGTGCTGTTGTCTTACGCGAACTTCATTTAAATCTGTTTGGTATTTTTGTTCACCTTACCAGTGACTTCTGGTGGGAGTTCTTCCAATTTCAAAGAAAAAGCGAGGCCTTCTGAGACCACACTGATGGGAAGTCAATGCTGTTGTTTGTTTGTTGTGTGTGTCATGCGCCTGTGGCTCTTTTGTTTGAAAAAAATAAGCTGTTGGTTGAATGAAAAAGACCAAAGTACAACAGAAATAGTTAGCAGAGTGCCACCATGTTTTATGCATTGAATTTTTATTTCTTGAATATGTGGACCTGACTGGTTAAACAAATAGTCAACATTTTGGGAAATACATGTGAAATAATATTAAAAAGATGACCTATCAGTGTCAGTGCAGAGCCGCTCTTTCTGTACGAAGTAGCAGATGAAATCTCCCCCAGTATGCCCTGTTGAAATCTACACATTTCATACTTTTTAGATGCATAATTCATTTTTATGGAGCTTCACTGTTCTGCCAGGATGAGAGGCAGAGGGAAAAAAAATGGGGAAAGAAAAGAGTTGCAGGGATGAGGTTTTGCATGAGAGTGTGCCTGGCCCCTGGCCCGCACTGTGAAGACACAGAGACGAGGACCTCATCCTGCCCTCAACCATTTTTCCTTTCCCTCTCTTTTTTTATAGTCAGCGAAGAACCTCCAGTTACACTCAGAGCTGAATGGGGAAGCATAAAGTTTCCTCAAATGTTTTACAGCTGAACACAGTTAAAAAAAAAGAGAGACTACACAAGTGCGAGTACTTTTCAGAGAAAACAGAAGTGAAGTAGGAAAGAAGAAAATACTTTTTCTTTTGCTTTTTCTTATCCCATTATTCTATTCTTGACATATTCTGCAGATATTTGAACTTACACATTTATTAGGAATTTAGGACAAAAGGATTTGAACTTTGACCTTTCTTGTTTGTTGTAAACATTTAGCTCGACATTTAGCTGTACTAGTGTTTTTGTTATTTTTGTCTTTTCTGCTCATTGCTTCTGTTTTTTTCTTCATTTAAAAGACAATTCACTTTTCCCTGTGTCCCATAAGCAGTAAAAACAATTTATTTTCATAGAGACAGAACCAATTGTGACAAAGTCACAATCCTCAGGTCCATAGATCCACTTGCTTGACTGCCAAAGCTCATGGCTCAGAAGCAAAGAAAGATTGAGACAGATTTCCCCATGTGGAAACACCACTCAGGAATAGATCATCCCTTCTGTGTTATCTCTGTATAGATTTGGCCTCCGTACAAGCTGCTAAATAAATGTGTGTTCATTGCTTTAACGTGTTGCCTGTCACCAGTATGTGTTTGTAAAATGGTGTAACAGTCTTTGTGAATTAAACAACTATGTGACTGGTGTTGCAGCGACTGACAGTAAAGTCCCATAATCACTTTCCATTGATCACTAAGCTGAAAATGTGAAATTAACAAGTTTTGTTCTGTGGTCACAGCAATTTTCACATTCATCACATCCTGCTAAGATGAAACACTACTAGCACTCATTATAAAAATAAAGGACGAGGGATTATTTTTATCTGCAGATTTGAGGAGTGAAAACAGAACAAGGGGAGAAAGCGAGCCAATTAAAGAAGTTCAGTTTGAGTTCTCTGATTAACAGCTTTTTGACTCAAAGTCATTTGATATAACCAGAGGGTGGTGAAACTTCCTGAAATGAACACTGAGGCACAGTCAGAGTGAGAAGCTGTGACAGACAGAAGAAGGTGGGTCGAGAGACACTGGGTCAAATGTTAGACTGGTGAGCTGTCAGACAGGCTGATAAGTGTGGACAAGAACGATCAGCTGAGTGCTAGGCAGAGCCAGGAAGTCGAATTTTGGCACCTTAGAATTTTACCGCAGTAAATAAATGTAAATCTTCGAGTCTCACAGCAATTGGAGTCGCTTGATAATATCATATTCCCCCAGTGAACATCACAAGACTAAAAGTCACAAATTAATCAGCTCTGGCTCGTGTGAGTCTGAGTTCACAGCCAAGGGAAGGGCGTCCCTGTCTATCCATCCGTTATGTCCATCTGTCTCGCTGTCCAGCCACATGGGAAAACCCAAGGGTGGATGAGGGCAAGCAGACTGACAAATAGAAAAGACGGTGAGTCCAGGGGGGCCACGCCTTTACCCCTCTTCTCACCCTCTATTCAAAGCTTCCCACTTTTATCACATGACTAACATTACAAGTAGGTCCCAAAGACATAACGGAGGCTTACTTTAACTTAAAAAAGAATGGCAGGGTGATAAGTTTGCAGACTGTCAAGGGAACTGAAGCATCTGTTTTGAAAGCTGAGGCTTTTGAAATAGAGGCAAATCAGAGGCGTGAGGAAAGAGACATTTCCCCTTTTCTGGACCTGTGCAGTTCACAGTGAGTTCAACCTGCCAAACATATGTGGGGTTGAGCTGTGGAGACGTGCTATTTTGGAGATCTGACGTAGCCTGTATATGACACTGGAAAATGAGCAATATGATATGACTGACTTATATCACAGTGGCTTTTTAGCATCTACCTTTAGAAGCCAAATTAAGCGTTTATCACTTTAATTAAAGAATTATGTGCTCAGTGTGCCTGATAACTGATAACACCCCAGCTTTTAATGAAGAGCAATCTGTCCACAGAATGTATGTTTTACAGCATATCATAGTGTTGTAATAGAGCTAGATTATGGGTTTTCACAAGCATGACACAATCACAAGGACCCATAAATCCATTACTGTGATGTTATCAACAGAACTAAGCAGCATAAATATATCCAAAAACAAACAAACACACAAAAAAGTGTTTCCACTGTTACCCGAGGAGAGATGTCAGCTCTGCAATGATTGCGCTTTTCAAATCATCCATCTGAGAATTGCACACAGCCGATTTCAATCTCCTTTTTCACTAGAGGGAAACCTTTTCATAAAAAGTTATATGAGTGCTGGTCTGGGTGGATTTGGCTCAGTTTTATGTCACCATCTTTTTCAATCAGTGTTTGCCTTGGGGTATTGTATCTTGATTAAAAAACCAGAGTTGATCATGAGCTCTGAAAATATGTCAAATGCATTATATCACGGAAAGAATAAAAACAGTCCAATTCCTTTATTTATGCTTGAAAACTGTCCCCTGAAAAACATGTAACATTCTCAGAAGGGAATTTTTTGGAACTAAACCATGTCTGTCAGCTTAAATGTTGTGGAATCCCACATTTGTGGGCATCCAACCATACATTATATTGTAACTTTCTGCATATGAAATACATGGATAATAAAATGTAATTTGGAAAACAATAGCTACATCATCTAAATTATAGTATTCCCTTCATCAACATCCCTTCATGTAAAATCATCCTTCATAAGTAAAGACACTGTATGTCAACATATGTGCTCATTTATTCATTAAGTTACTACTATCATGGTGCAGTATCACTCAACTATGGCGTAGTGACATTTGTATGTGAAAATAAAAGTTAACTTTTATTTTACATACCAGTACTGCAGGAGTATTTCTGTACATCAAATAGGCTTCATGATATCATTAGGTATTTCTTGGACATATATCATGGGACTACTTATGTAGATAATTAATGACATTTATTCTTTATCAATCCCCTTTTGGTCAGGTAGCTGCATTTAAAACACCTAGGATTCAAGATTCATTATCTTGTCTGGGAAAACTTCAACATGTGACTAGGAATTAGGAAACCGGTAACTTTGGGTTCACAGATGATACCAACAGAGCCATGTCCAATCCAAGAGTAGCTACACTGATTATCAACTTGCCTCCTATGGTTCTATTTTGGTAAATGATATTAAATATCACAGTTTTAAAGTATGTCTGTAATTCTAGGTGAAACTTCTAGTTCAGTTGGTGTCATCTAGTTGCTCTTAATACAGAGTTTGTAGTCTTGGTTGACCTGCTCCTCCAGAAGTCAAGATGACAAAGATATTTTAAAATTGGGAAGGTATAAAGAATTCACTATCACTCATATACACATGTACCAAATATATATAAAACTAGAACCATAGAAAGCAAGTTGAAATTCACTGAAGTTGCTCTATAAATGAGGGTTCTGGTTAGCCTTGCCAGGGTGGTGGAAAAAGGGGGGAATCCAACCTGCTTCTATCCAGTGGTAACTATTCAACATCACCTGTAAAGATCACTGATTACTATCTATTTATAAATCATAAATGACCCGAATACAACAGGAGAATTAAAATACAAAATTCCTCAGTTATCAATCCAAACAAAACAAGGGTTATATGCCATATACTGTATTATATTCACCAGTCATGGCTAGCCTAGCTTAGCATAAAAATTACAAACAGCTGGCCTGGTTCTCACCAAAGTTCGCATCTAAATGTTATCCAGATGATATAATTTGTGAATCCACACATAGTGAAATGTTAAAACAACAATTTGTGGTTTTAGTGTTATTACAACTATATCTAACAGTGTGGAGCTTCCCAAAGACTTCTTGTGAGATCATAACCATACAGAGGCCCATACGGAAAACTCTGTTTAGCAGCTGTTTGTGGAAGATGTCCCTCTAACACCAAATTTTGCCATTTTACATCACAGTTTATTTACAGATCAAACAAAGAAACTACAGCGTATTAGCATTGTTGAGTCTGACAGGAGCATTAAGAACCTACAAGAACAGCCAAACAGGCATTTGCTGGTTCCAGTTCTCAGACCAGATGGGAATACATAAGTAAAGCAAATGTTCTCCAATCCCTCCAAAACTACCACTGAGACTCCCATAAGCACTGTATTGAACATAAATCCACTCCTCAGGTTAGTTAGGAGAAGACAGAGATAGGAACTCAAAAACTGAAGTGTTGCAATACATATACACTCATTTAACCCTCCCTCAGTGACTCAGCAGTCACCATTCAGCAAACAGCCAGGAAGCCTAAATAACCAAAATTCAGTGTTTTATATGAAAATCTTATCAAGTATAATAAGATGAGAGAAGTGATATTGATACAAAAGAGGCAAATTAATCATAAAATCTGGAAACAGAATCTGAGTTGATTCCTTGTTGTATTCATCTCTCCATCCTTGTTTCGTTTTGTGACTCAGCTGTGATGGATCCAGTCACTTTCGCTTCCTGGGCGCTTCATTGGATACACTTTACTGTGAGCGACATCCACGTTCCACCTCGGAAAATCTGACTCGATGCATGCAGCCCCAAAAAACAAAGTGTCTCCTCAACCCGTTTAGCATGTGCATGAATCCAAAGGGTGATTTATGGAAGATATAAGGAGTATAGACTGCAAGAATCCTCTAACCGCAATACAACTTATTTTGTTTGTTGTCAGGATGTGGTTGAAACATCATCTTCTAAGCCAAGATTTGGTATCGTGGTCATCTAGGCTGGGAGCCAGTGTTTTGAGAGAGGTTTTGTATCAAAATAAAAAAAAGAGCAGAGAGTCCTCCAAAATTCAAACCCCTAAGAGACTAATCAGGAACAGGGTCAAAAATGTCATAACAGTGAAACCTTCCAACAAAAGTAAAACTCTCTACTTTGTGAAAACCCTACTGGGATATTCACATCCAGTAAACTAAGAGCATAACTCGTTTAGCTTGGCCTACCGCCCTTGTCAGTTAAGACTTCAGTCAGAGCTTGGTGAAGGCTCATACCAGAAGCAGCCCGATAAAGTTACAGTACTGAATGTTAATGTATTTTTAACAAGAGTGACAGGTTGTATATCATGACAAAAAGATTGATGGACAGTTATTAGTGGGTACAAAGTACTTTGGTGAGCTCAACTTAAACCAAAAGAATTACATTTTTGTTTCTTGAGGACGTCCCCAGTGAATCGTTTCAGTAGAATGAAAAATAGAAATTGCTCCTGTGATTGCTAAACTAATATTTTCTTCCACCTCATGCTCTCATGAAGTTGTAGAACATGATATATTGTATATTTATATGAGTTTTTAAAAATTCTGGGCTGCTATTGCAGTTGTTTAGGAGATGGTGTTTAGATAGACAGCTTCACTTTGTTAACTGCAGCATATTTGCCTGGTGGGGGTTTAGAGGGAACGAACCTCGGCCAAGTGAACCTCTCGAAACCTTGACCTCTGCCTCTTTAACGCCCACGCTCTCTCACTGTCTCTTTCTCTCTCCACATGCACATACTCACACACACACACACACACACACACACCAAGAAACCTTCTCGTCCGCAGAAATAAGAAAAAGTCTCTGTGACACACACAAAGGGGATGAGGTGATACGCACACATACACACGCCCACACATGGAGCATGCAAAGACACACACGTATACTCTCTGGCCAAATGACTGCACTGCCAACACTGTGACCCTCTGTGCCCTCCTTCTCTCCTTCTTCCTCCACCTCCCAGGCTGTCTGTCTGGGGGCCGATAGAGGCAGAGGAGTTAGGGGTCAGCGAGGGACGTAGAGGGGCAGGAAGAGGACTGGTGATTATGACGGGGGGACATGAAGGGGGGTGAACATACCCCTGACTCTCTGTCCCTTTCCTGGCATCCACCCCACAGCTCGAGGAGATACAGAAGGAGAGTGAGAGAGAGAGACCTTGCAAATATTTGAGATGGACACACACCCACACACTAGATAGTGGTGTGGGTGTCTTTTCAGTCTCGCCAGCAGCATGAGTCTAAGGGTAATATGGTTGATCAGGCAGTGACTCAACCATTTTCTCCACAACTTGACATTTCTCATAAATTGATTGCTATGAAACATGGGACATTCTTTCATGTTCCCCTTGGGATGAACTGTAATAACTTTGGTGTAATAACTGGAAAAATTTCAGCTTGTCTAACATTTTGGTGGGGTTTTTTTTCTGGATGGATCCTCCAAGTGTTGGCTGAGAGCCAGCAAGATTTTTTAGTGCGAGTGCCAGAATTGGCCCAGATGTGGAAGTAGCATCAGACAGTCATGTGGTACGTGAGTCAGCCTTGGGAAGTATGTACATCATACTGAACCAGAAGAAAGACATAAACCCGAATGTGGCCCAGATATTTATAAAAATGATTTTGCTATCCGATATTGCCAATCGTGTTTGCATTTATTGCTGCATTATGAGGCAAATATTTACAAATATTGTAAATATTACACCTACAAAACATTAGCATATTAGCATAAGGAAGAATGGTAGGATACTGTTGTTAATATTACATTGAGCAAATGATAATAGAAAATGAGCTAGTGATTAGACATGATTCAAAAAGTGCAGATAAAGTTGTATCAGTCATTTGTATCAGTGTTTGCAGCCCACATCAAAATTGCAAATCCCATTCTTGGCCTTATGCAAGTCTCTTGAGCCTGCACCTGCACTTTTTCACCATTTCTGCCAAGTGACTTTTTCATCAGTTTTCAGGACAAAATGCTTTGCAAGCAGGTGCTCCAGAAAGACAAGATTCTCAAAAATACACATCACGTGACAATCATAAATCACCAATTTAGAAACACTCCCTGTTCATGTTGCAACAAGAGACCGGGATTTTCACATTTATCTGCTTTGCGCAGCATTTTTGAAAAGCTCAATTCTCAGTGGTTGAAAGTGCCTGGTTAATATAAATGGAAGAACAAAACTCAAGGAAATAAAAAAGGACATTTCAGATTTATCTGTGGTTGAGTCGTCATGGCGATTGGGCTGAGCCAGCATCTCCGTGTATGAGTGAGTGAGTGAGACCGGATACAAGAACAAGTGAGTGAGTGAACACTAGTAGTAGTGTGAACAGACGGGTGAGGAAATGGGGTGGCAGGCATTCAGCGGGGGAGCTTTAGAAATGCAGGTGCCTTAATTGTCCTCCAATAAAGCCTCGGCAAGTGGGCAAACCTGTGAATGAGTGTCTGTTAAAAAGAGGGATGAATGAGGTGCACGTGAATAAATGAATGAGTGAATGAATGAGCAAACGAGTGCCTGGAAGAGTAAGCACTCTGTGGGGAAGCTGGAGGAGATTGTGGATTTAGTGGGGGGGGAGTAGGAAGAGTGATGTGATGTATGTGAAGTAAAAAGGCTCAGAAGAGGAGGGGGCTCAACAAAAAAGGGGGAGACGGAAAAAGAGATGGTGAAGGAGCATTAGAAGGAAGGTGGACAGAAAGATGGGCAAGGGGAGGGGTGGTGGTGCAAAAATCAGGGCAGAAGTGGGGAGTGAGGGGGTGAGGTAGGGGGAGTTTTAGGCAGGCCTGTCTCAGACAATGTGACACGGCACACGCTATTAATTCTGGCTCAGCGGAGAGACCCTGCCTCGCCATCTGCTCAGGGTCAGGGGCATTCGCTGGGGTCGGCGTCATATCCCCCCCCCCCCTCTCCACCCGCCCTCTACCAACCCACCCACCTACTCACACAATCATACACACACATGCACAGAATCCCCACCTCCTCCCCCTGTCCTCGCCTGGCAGACACCCGGCCAGGCCCGCGTGCATTTCCATAAAACAATTGCGAGCCAACCTGCTCCCGTGTCGGGTGGGTGGGGTTAAGAGAGGAGTGGAACGCCGGCTAGCCTTACTTAACAATGGCCTGTCAGATGAAAAGGCCCTTGGTGAACTTGATATACATTACAAAAGAGCCACACCACAGTAGGCCCCGGCGCAGCCTCGATGACCTGCGATTGAATTTGAGCTTGGCGTTCATTCGTTTGTTTGCAGTTTGCACCTACCCTCCACCCTCAACCTCTTTCCTCTTAACCCCATCAAAATTAGACACAAACGAGCGTGTGGCAGGGTGGTGTTAGGTGGAGGTGTGTTTTGTGTTTCACATTGGAAAAGAAGCCAAAAATGTGATGGAGGTAAAGGTGTTAGTGTCAAAACAGAACAAAAAATTAGTAACAAAGTAAAGTAACAATACTAAAATGTAAAAAACTGGATTCAAATACAAATGTTTGTAGTCTTGTTGATTAACCACCCAATGAATGAAAATGTATTTGTTTAACTATTCTGTCTTTCAATTTGCACTTAAAACAAACCTAAATAATTTCAAATAATGCCATAACTTAAGAAAGAAACGGCTGCATTTGTGACATAGACCAGTGCAGTGACAAGAATAGTTCATATACTTCAGGTGCTTTAACATTAGAGAAGCTCCTGTTCTCCAAAGAAGCCATTGCGTGCAAGAGCTGGCAAGGCTACAAGATTTTGAGTCCTAATTCTATTGATGCTTAAGGTCGAGATTAGCACGAGAACAAGAGAAGATCAGACGGCTGCAAGAGGTGTCACTGTGTCAACGCATGATTTCCTGTCTTCTTTTCACTTACACACCATCCCTTCATTATTTCATCTAACCTATCAATCCACCCGTCCCTTGTTGCCACTGCTTTTATCTTAAACAAGAGAAACCTTCTTGATTTCTTTGACCTGCTGTGTGTTTTTGTGTGCATTCGTCAACCAGGCATGTAGATGGGTGAGGAGTTTAAGTCCCTCCTGTACCACCCCCCACCCCCAAGCTAAATCCCTTAATCTGCTCTCGGACACGTCTGGAGGGCAAAACAAACAAATAGGATCCCCCTCATCCTCCTCCTCTTTTCTACCACCAGCTCCACACACACACACTCACACAAATACAGATCCCACCTGAGGCCCTTCCAAGCCCCTTCACCGAGCCTGACATCACGGAGAGGAGAGGGTGACATTAACCCTCTCAAGGTTAATGAAGTGAGGTTGTGACCGCAGGGCTGGCAATTTTGACCATGACAGCCGATGTCTTGGAAAAATCCTCACAAGCTTTACCAAGACCAAATGTCGTCCCGCTGTTTTTTGTCAAGCCTGCAACATGGCCGAGTTCTTCTTTACTTTACTTTACTTTAGTTCATTTGGCAGACGCTTTTATCCAAAGCGACTTACAAGGAGACACAAGCAA
>JAUYWH010000010.1:7580902-7617895 GCA_034779795.1 Ctenopoma multispine
GAGTTACTTCCAACTAAGAGCCCTGATAAGATACAACTTGTCAAGAAGCAAAACATGCTAAGGCGTTGTTAAGCGCTCGAATTTTATTTATTTATTTATTTATTTATTTATTATTTTTTTTAAATATATATCTGTGTGTGTGTGTGTGTGTGTCATTTGAAATATTTTCTAAACATACAACATACATTCTTCTACATACAGATCACATGATTTAGCACGATTCTTGTTCAAAAGTAGCTACTGTGATAAACACATTACATGTTATATAATCTCAGATCCAGGTGGGCTTTAAATATTTAAAATAGTCAATTATACTCATATCTTTCATGTGCTTTGCTCATTTGGACTTGACACTGTGGTTTCCTGTTTTAGAAAATTATCTTATTGACAGGTTGTAATCTGTGCTGGCTGCTGTCTGATTTCTTGAGCGTTAGTCAAGGGGTTCCTGTTCTCATACAATCAATTATATCAGCAGGACAACTTCCTCTGTCTGTCTAAAACTGCCACAAATCTGTTTCATGTTAGATTGTAGTCATACCAATAACAAGGTTGACCAACAGGAAAGAAACAACAGTCTCCAAAGGGGAGGACAGGGGTGTCTTATTTGCCCCCAGAAATCTGACTGGCCACCCTGAGGCCACATCTGCCAGAGATGGAGGTAGATACTTTGTTTATGATTATAAACTGTCAACATGAAGAATTAATCATAATTTTTAATAAATTATTATTTGGTGTCAAGGTATATTCATGATCGTTGTCATGCCACATTTATTACTATACATATATGATTATTTGAGTTATAAACTATTTTATGTATTGATATTGTTTAATATAAAAATACATAAAGTTGTGTATTTTGCTGTCTTACAAAGAACGCATCATTAATGATACATAGTTTATAGGCACATTATCAACAATAAACCCAGTAAAAAGAAAGTGAATTGCTCTCATTGGAGCACCTTGCATAAACAAACTGAACATCAATCAATAACCTATATTAGTGACCTGTAAGCTTGTTAGACATCTTTTCTTGTGTGCTCCCATTCGTGTCTCTTAGAAATGTGCATCACGTGACCAGAATGAGGTTTATTGGCCATTAAATTGAAAGTGTGTGTGAGTAGAAAGATAGCCAGTGTTCCTACAGAGGTCAGAGTTGAAAGGTCAGAAGATCATTGTGGGGCAATGTCATAAACAGCAGCTGGTTTGTCAGCTGATGACCTCAAGAAAAAAAAGCAAGAGGGGAAACACAGGCTAGAGAAAACCTCCAGCTTTAGACACAAAACCACTCCACTGAAAGTTAAGTCGTAGACAGACCATCATTGGAGTCCAAAAATGTGTATTTATTTATACATGTCTCCGTTGTCTGTACTCAAACTGGCCTCACCCTCTTCTTCACCTTCTTCTGCCTATAAACTAACCTTAATACCGTTAAATAAAAAACATCTTCCCATCTTTTCCCTTTTTTTCTTTCCATTCATTTTTAGCCACTTCCTCCCTTCACTGTGGGTTACCTCTCACTTCTGACTGGGTGGGAGCTGCGATGGGCCAAAACAGTGATGTCACTGCTGTTATTTTCAAGAGGAGTGAGCTCATTGGCTGAAACCACAAAAGAGCTGGCATCCAAGTGTCAGGGAACAAGCAGCCGGGCTTGCTAGTGGCCTGGCGCTGATCTTCATTTGCATTACATCTGGGGAAAGGATCTGGGACAAGTTGTGGTAGCTTTCAACCTATCTGTCTATCTCTATTTTAAATGTAAAGGAGTTATAAATGAATAGGGAGTCATTAATAGAGAAAAAAATCATAAAAGGATGAGACACTAGGAAAAAAGAAGTGGCACCATGACCACAAGAATAAGTAACACAACTTTTCACATTTAAGAATTTGGCTCAAAGGCTTCGAGGAGCAGATATGCAGGGGTGGAGGCCAGCAGCCCCACACTAGCTGACCGTGACACGGAAAGAGTGACACGACTGTGCAAGATGTGCCAGAGGACTGATAATATGCTAAGTGCTCCTCCTATAATTCAGGTTCCTGTATGTTTTTATGTGAAAGATGAAGGTAAAATCCACTCTAACAGATGTTAAACCTGCAAAAAGCTTCTAACAGAAGAATATTTTTGTAATTTGTATATTCTTATTCTTAAAACTTTTTCAGCTTTGTGTCTTCTGTGAAAAACAAACAAAAAAAAACAACATTCTCCTGCCTTCAGATTATCAAAAGCCAAAGAGGTCAAAATTCTGTACAGAGCGCGCTGGAAATGTACTGCTGACTGTTGTTAATTTCAAACAACAATAGAGGGAAATGCTTTGTGCATGTATAAGTTTATATTAGTGTTATTCATTTGAACGGGGAATATTCCTTTATTGTAAAGGAGAACCGCTTTGTGTATATACAATTAAATCTAATGCAAACTTCCTAAATTGAATGATATATACAACAATTTGCAGAATGAGAGAATGAGGTCACGTCCATTGTTTGGGACATGTTTCTGAGTTTTGGACCCAATAAACAGCCTTGTACTCAGACTTGGTTTAAAAGGTTTATTGAACAGGTGGTAACAGAAGTTGGTTGTGGAGGTGATGTGACAAATGAAGGCAGGGAACTTCAAACAGATTCACAACTAAAATCCACAGATATCTTCTTTAAAAGTTTAAAAGTCCTTTCTCTCTTATTAGAAGCTCTCTTACACAGAAAGTTGTCAGATCCAAATCCACAGTTTATTAACAGATAAAATCCAGAAAGATGTCCAATGTCCAGAAAAAACAGAGAGAGAGAGACACAGGGACTTACAGAGGCAGGGGAGAGGACAGGTCTGGTGTCGACAGAAACAGGCCGGGTTCCAAAGAGTCAGACGAGTGATCAGAATATCAGCTGAACCGAACAGTAGCTGAAGTCATGAGACTGCTGGTGCATAACATGTTTCTTCAAATAGAAGAAATCAGAGCAGGCAAACTGGCAGAACAGGCAAAAATGGGCTGAGTGCTGGCTGGAAAGTTACCACATGGTGAAGGCGACAATCTTAAATAATCCCTACACAGGTGTTCACTTACCTGATTATTGGTAGTCAGAGAGACAGGGAGAGGATGTCAAAACGCAAGTGGAAGTGAAACAATAAAAAATAAACAGATCAACCAGGTCCCAGGGCTGAACCATGACATGATGTGCATACAAACACTGGCTGCTAAGGAAACAGTGTACACACTGTGAGCACAATTCATAGTTATAGCCAAACAATCAAAGCTCAATACATGTAGGATAAAGAGCCATTAGGCAGAGAAACAGGGCAGGTGATTTTCTGCTTTTTGACTTTTCAATAAACACATGTCTATGTGTAAATTACTGTGTGTATTAATCCTTACAGCTGTGTGCCAGTCAGGCTATCTATCAATGCGTTTGCATGCCTGTGTCGGTGCGTGCATTTGCAAGGGTCAGTCTGGGCAGCAATCCAGACTGCTAAGAAGAAAAGGAGTGAGTTTCACCACAGGAGGTAAGTCTGGGCACTGTGCCAATCAGCCTAGCACAGACACAGTAACATACACACAGCCCGAGGCAGTGGCCCTGTGCTGTTGATGCCTGCAGGCAGGCCTGACAGAGAGGACAAGCTGATAAGATGGAGACTGAGAGAGACAAGGAAACAGGGGCTGATAGAGATAGACGGAGGAAAACAGAGAGAAAAAGACAGAGAGAATGAGGTGTCAGGAGAGAAAGAACAATTGGTTCTTGGAAAAAAAAGATGGCTAAAACAAATGGAAAAACGGGAAACGGCATGTTCGGGGGGGGGGGGTTAAGTAGGTGTGTTTGTTGTAGGAGGTGCAGTGAGGGGTCCAAAAATGTGGAAAGGTGGGGGGGACACAACATTGAGGGCAAGGCTATGGAGAAAAGATAGGAAAAGGAGTGGAAAAGCAGTGGAAAATGTCTCTGAGAAAGGAACATAGGGTGACAGAGACAGACAGGGGCTTTAGGGATAGTGGAAAAAGGATAAGATAAAGGAATGCAAGCAGGAGAAGTGCTTGTGTGAGACAAAGAGAGACTTACATTAGTGGTTTGAGGACATACAAAGCACCCTGTAATTGAACTGATGAAGAGACAAAAGCATTTATATGAAAGACAGAGACAAGGAGACGAAGGACATTAGAGAAAGAAAACAAAATAGAGAAAGAGGTGCATTACAGTGTGAGTGTAAGAATTAAGATAAAAATATCAGAAGATATATGATGAAAGAAGAGGTGTTAATCATTTAAATATTTTGTAAAGAAAATGCTAAAGTGGTCAAGGAGTGATGAAGTAATATCCTGCAGGGTTGGAGAAATGTTGTGGCCACTGCTTAGACTTTGCATTTCAGGCATGGGTCATAAGTGCTGACTTCTGGCTGGTGAAGTGTCAAAATTAATGAGAAAGGAAATGACTTCATATTTTTGTGAAACCGGCCAGAGTACCTGTCAGCGGAAGAATGGTTAGAGTAACTAAGAAAGTGAAGTAAGTAATGAATTTTAGCATCTTTCAAAGCAGATCAGTTAGGAAACTCTTTTTTAAAGGTTAAAGATACAATTGCTTATTACGTAACAGGAAGAGGCAAATAATTCAAACGTTTAGGTACATGACCAGAGAAGGCACAGTCTCATTTGTTTCAAGTTGGGACTTGTGAATTTCCAGAACCTCAGAGACTGTAGGCTTCTATATTGACACAACGGTTCAGAGATATACTCAAGGTTTCACCATGTAAAGGCTGAAAGATAATAACTAAGAGTTATAAATTTGTGCGGCAGCCAATGTAGCAAATAAAATAGGCCCAATAACATATCCTTGAGGCGCTCCAGAGTTTAAAGCAGCTGTGGCGGGCACGTCTGTCAGAGGTAAATTCAGGAGCTCAATCTCTGATTAGGGAATATACATCTGACATTATCACAGAGTAAATGAATAAGCAGTGGCCACTGAGCACTTTATAAGGTACACCCTTTTCTAATCATTCAGTTTTTGTTGACTCTTTCAGAAAGGTGATTATTGTATGTTTATTATAGAAGTTATAGTGAGTGGTGGATTCATACTAGAGTGAATATTATTAAGAGGGTTTTTAACCCTATTCACAAAACTAAGGGGGCCTATAGAAAACAGTAACAATATCAATATCTATACTATATGTACTGTATATCTTATACTATATGGGTAACTTGATGAGGTTTTTAATAGCCCTTTTTACATAAATATAATTCACAAAAAGCACGAAAATATACAAATGAACAAAAAATAAACAAGAAATAATTAAGAGATGCATGGCATGTGGATGTTTGAACTCTCAACGAGGCTGTCGCTGTTACTCAAGGCTAGCTTTTGTTTAGTTGTTGTTGTTCTGACTGCTGTTGTTTTTACTCCTCTTTTCACCAGTACAGAGATGAGAGAGTGATACAGCAAGACAGACATGCTCAGAGAGATAGAGACAGAACAAGAAGTGTGAGACAGAAGAGAAAGAAAGAACGTCTGTGTTGGTGCCAGAGTGAGGTATAGGGTTTCCTAAGACTTGTTTTCCTGACTTAGCTGCTCTGTAAGCCCTCCATCCACTTCCCCTGTTACACACACACACACACAATTCTTGCCTCTCCTCAAATCACACTACATATCGCTGGAGATAGAGGCTTTTGGAAAACTGAGCCTAGTTCCCTTGGGCTATTCCCAAACTCGCACTCCAGTTACACCACCACGTTCCACAGCGCAATTCCTCAGTGTTGGGTCGAGTTTACTTAGGCAGACGCCTCTCTCCTCAAAATGCTGCTCAATCACCCCCAGAGAACTTAATCTGTGTTATTGGAACTCTGTTCCTATCAGTCCTCTTCCATCTAAATATTATTGGAGGCAGAGATAATAAAAAGTTGCAATACGTATGTGAAATAACAGTGAGAGTGCACAGCAAGTCCACTTCCTTAGCAGTTTACGTTTGAAATGAATGTGTTAATATGTGAAATATGTATATGTAACCATTGGCTCAGTGGCATTGCTCAACAAATGAGAAAATAAAAGTAAAATTCTAGTGTAGTCATAGTGTGATCTGACTGACACTGAAAAATACATGGCCAATAAAAGCTCTGAGAAATACAGATGTGTTTCATCTCAAAGCTGTTAAAGATCCATCAGCTTGGCCATCGTGTTAAATTGTCTGTGGTCCATTTATGGTTGATCTGATTGCTTGATCTAAAAGATGGCTGGGAGTCAAAAGATGAGTCATCCATATGCAGCAGACACTTGGTTTTCAATGCAAAAGCACCATGTAACTGCAGGAACATTAACTGTAGACATACAAATGCACTGTAAAAAACATAATGTTTTGCAAAAAAACACAACTTATCTTCTCAAATTAAGGACTCGTGTTTCTATATTTTATTTTAGTGCTATACATTAGTGAATTCCAACCTTTTTAGGCTTGTGACCAACAACACAAATCAATATGTTTGTGAATTGTACCCGTAGTGGATTTATTTGAATAATGCTTTAAGACCTAAAGGTAAAATATATTTCAAAAAACTTATCTTATCTTAGTCTTTCAGATTTGTTAGGTATGAGTCCCAAACTTCATGTTGGAAACCACTCTTTAAATGATACATGACAAAACTGTCATTATTCAGTTTTGAAGCTCCAACTCTTGCCAAAGTCCAAAGATGTGCATAAGCATGTCTTAAACAATGGTTCTACGTAGTTCAGTGTCTTGTAAACAAAAATGAATTAATCAAACAATCTGGTAGAGAGTAAAGAGACAAAAACAAGACAACCTACAGCTAGCCCAGCTGATTAGCAGTTAACTTGACAGCTGCAGTACTTTTGCTGTGAGTAGACACCATGTCACCAAGCCTCTAGGGCCACAGTATGTGTTTCATGATGCCCCGCAAATCAAATTTGCTGCGGCACCTTACTTTTAAAGTAAGTTTAAGTTTCGTTACAACAGCTTTCTCTCTGATGCCCTTTAGAGTGTTTGTTCTAATAAACTTGTTTATTCATTGCTGTTTCCACATTTCTTAAATTCATTTGTGGACTATGTTATTATTATCGACAGGAAGTGCAGAACTGCAAAAACAAGGTGTCACAATAAATTGGAATTATCTATTGAGTTAAAGTAAAATACATGAAATTCTGCACTTGTACAGAAATGCTTTGGACAAGCTGTTTCAGCCCTTGCTGTCTGTGGTGTATCTGTTATGTTCCTCACTACATACTGTAGGTAGCAGAGGGAGACAGACATCACTGTGCAGTGGTGTGCATTATCCAGAAGCCACAAGTACAAGATGGTTTTCCTTCTTTCTTGTCTCAACCCATCATCTCTAAGCCAAACCACTCTTTCTGATACCTCAGCCACTGTCCAAATGATTCATTTAACCATCCACCCATTAAAGAAACACTGAAACAACGAGTGAATACAACATAAAACAGCCTATACTTTCCCAACCACATACATTCAGACTGAAAATCTGTGCACCCTTCTGCATACCCACAATATGAAATAAAAAAGACACATGTAGTTACTCATCCAGATACACAACAAATGCACACATACCAAATTACACACAGTTTTGTTCACCATATTCCACGTCATTCCATCTCCATCTGTCTTTTCCTACCCTCAGGCCCACAGGCAACACCGTTCCTGCAACCACAGGTCCTGGCCTACTTCCAGCTCTAACCTGAGATGACATCATTTGCCCACCCCCCTCCTTGCTGCCTGTTTCTCCCTCACTGCACCCATCCCACTCTAACAAAGGGCTGAGTTCCAACACAAATCATCCAGCCCTGTCCTTAATGACAGGGTAGAGCTAAGTGATGCCAGGGGGCAGGAGAGCTAGAGGTACTTTGGTCTGGGACGCTGCCCATTCAGGATTCCTCCCTGAAACATGTGGTTTGTTCTCTCTCTCTCTGAATGGAGCATGAATGGAGGGATGGATGGATAAGGAGAGCAGGGAAAAGGGAGACCACAAAGTAAGCTCATAGCCCAAAGGGAGAGATCATTTCTAGCTCAGGTGGGATATGATTCTGCTTTCATCTCAGGGTGGTTTTCATTCTGTGGATGGCATTAAATAGCAGACGTATACCCTTTGGACAGAATATCAGTATGAGGTTTACAAATGCAATTCAATCGTTTCTGCAAATTTCCTGACATCACTGCATATGGGTGCTATTTAATCCTGTGGTTAGGTTTAGGGTTATGCACATGACATGACCGAGGTTTATTTTTGACCGTCCGCTGCACGTACAGCTGAGGCGAACAAATGCAAGAAATAATGAAGTTCTTGAGCAGTTGTGGAAAGAAAATCCTTTCCAAAGCTTTAAAACTATTGAAAAGGATAAAATAATACCATTTCCAAAATCCTAACTTTAAATTTATGACTCTGTTCTCAGCAGCTTAGACTGCTGACAAGCAATAAGAGCTGTTTTTGAGTCTTTTGTGGGCAATTTTAATTCGAGTCATAAGAACGAATCTTGTGACAGCAAATCTCCCGTCAAGTCTTGAGACCTCATGGATACATCCAAGTAAAGTCACAAGTCTTATTATAGGAAGTCGCAAGTCAAATATCCTTAACTATCAAAGTCCTTAAGAAAATAAGTTTTAATCGAGGCTCAAGTTAAGTGAATTTTCTAGGTCTTTGAAAAAGAGTCTCAAGTCTGATTATTAAGGAAAAGTTCAATCCAAGTCAAAGTATTTTTTTAGATTCTTATGTCAAGTCAAGGTCAAGCACAGTTAAGTGAGACCGAGTCAACGTTAAGACTGAAGCTATTTTATTCAAGTCCACGTCATCTTCTAATATTGAGTCTCAAGTTCTCAAGTGTCCAAGACAAATCACTGAACCACAGCGAACCTCAAGTTGTGCCAAGTCCTTAAGCCTCAAGTCCAATTCAAGTTAAATGTTCAATTAAAATTGCCATAAAGTCTCATGTCCTTAGTCACAAGTGCAACTCATCTGATACAAGTTGAGTCTAAAGTCACTGACAGCATCACATTACGTTTAAAGTTACAGACTTTAGTCAAATCTTGAGTTTTGTCTTCAGTTGTTAAAGGTAAATCGTAAAATGAGTAATTTGAGAAAACTGTCACAACATGTGAGTCAAACGTTTTTTTGCTCTCACAAATCAATGCTGAGGGAAAGTCTTTAGTATTGTCAAGCAGTCAAATGCAAAATAGGTGACTTGCAATAATGTAATAATACACCACATACGGTATCAGTAAGTTTTCAGAAGATATTTTAAAGGAGTTACTGATATAATTTTGCATGTTGCTCATCTGCAAAAAATCTAAAAAGGCAGCCGTTCCAAAAAACAAGACACTAAGTGATTCCTCATGGATTTACTTCTTAAGAGCTTAAAATTTTTTTGACTACGTGAGGAAACTAAATGCAGTGAACAGATACTGTAAATTCTCTGCCAAGGCAGAAATACGAAGTACCAGCCTTCTAATACTACTAGCTACTTACTAATCATCAGGATGATTGGGTTGTGTCAAATCTGCTCTAGCACTCAGAGAGATTCTGGCCTCCGTTTGATATTAGCCACATGTGAGCCAGCCTGCCTGGTGCAGCGTTGTAAACCTGTCATTGTTCTGGGTCAGCTCCCTAAGGATGTCCTTAAGGCCCACCACCACACACGCAAACACACACTGCAGCAGGATTTCTCCTCCTCCTCCTCGTTGGAGAACGGGCCAAAAGCGGACAGCCTGTGTTCCGTCAAGGCTTCCAAAATTCCATGACTTTCCCAGAATTCCCGCCCCGAGCCAAGTCATATATTCTGTTGTCATCCACAAGGCCCTAATGAAAACCCATGAGGAGCACAGAGGCAGATCGTGTCTGCGCACCCACACGCCATTTACACTCAAATGAAAATACACATTGAATATGACTCACCACGGTCCACTGTGGAAGCTAAATATCCATTAAAACAATTCCATTATGCAGCGGCTGCTATGCAATAGGATATAGGTTTGACTTATTGAATTAATTTGCTCTGTGTGAAACCACTAATAACAGGATACAGTTCATCGTGCAGCATTAAAGCAGCAGACTATTGAGTCTTTTCAACACGGTGAATCATTCAGTCCACTTGTACATCGAGTCCAATTAAAACAAGACTCTGTATGTCATATTAGATCATAATATCACACATTTTTATCAATCTTTATTGCATTACTTGAATTGCTTTGTGAGACTGAATATCCTATGTGTTGCTAATTACAATATAATCTTTAAAATGCTGTCACGGGGTAAAACTGTTTATTTTGATATAGTTCCTCAGACAGAGAGGGAGTGATGCCGCATGCCAGGAAATATGGATTAAAACTGGCCCACTGAGTATAAAAAGCATTTTACAAGACCTTTCCATGTTTTTTTTAATGTAAGCAATGGCTTTGATAGGCTACAGACTTATTTTCACGAATGAATGTGTCAAGTATTAAGGTATATTATAAATCACTTTCTGCTCCACTCTTTTCTTAGTCTTTCTGAGAGGTTTGGAAGAGCAACATAATTGCTTACAGCTCTGGAGTTCTTTTTTCAATAACCTTGCCTAAGTCAACAGTTGCCCCGCTGTTTTAGAGCATAAGACATTTTTAAGATTATAATGGGACTGTAAAACGGGAACCTGCTATATGACATGATTGACGGGCGAGGCTCGCACAAACTCAGACAGCAATGCTGTAATGGTGTGTATTTAGGATGGGCGACAATAATTTTTCAATCTGTGTGTGTGTGTGTGTCTGTCTGTCTGTTAATCAAAAAGCCCTGAGTTAAATGTAATTGTGGTTTTCAACATTTTGGTTCTGCAGAATCACTGGAACATCGGACAGCACGTTAAAGGAGGAAAAGATGGTCTGCTGATGAGGTCTGTCCATAACAAAGATTTTCCTCTCCTTTGAAAAATAAGTTGGAGGAAATAATAACTTTTTTTTTCCAAGCTTAAACTCCAGCTAATTGCTTAAACATTTCCTATACAGATCCATATGTGGACACAAGCCAAGCGACAGGCCTTTGGCACTCTTCAAGCCCACATTTGAGAATTTTCTACTCACCTCACTCAGAAGTGTTACAACTTACATTTGCTGGCTGCCTGAAGAGCCATGAACAAAGGCAGCCCCATTGAGTTCCACCAAAAATACCGTAGGGATGCTTTATGTGGGGTGTTTTGTGTAATTATTTACTACATAAGGTTTGCTACATTTTCTACATGAAACAAAAAGACTTTTAAAGGTGATGAAAGAAACATGCCAAAATCCTGTTTTTGCTACAGCTGTGGTGCTAAATGCTAATGCCATCATGCTAACATGCTGACTGTAACAGTGTTTACCACTTTAGTTTAGCATGTTACGATAATGATAATAATAATGGTGCCAGAGTTACAATAAATCTTCTGAGGGCCACAGTTGTTGAGACAGATTGATGATGCCATATCTCGCTATGTTTAAAGTAGAGTGTTATTTAAATTTTGAAAAAAGCAAATTAGTATTCTAAATACTGTGAAAATAACTATGTTATGAATGTTCACTCCTAATTACTAGATGAAAGTTTATCATGAGTTCAGCTAAAAACACAGACTTTACGACGTAAGAAACCACGTAACATGTTTTCACACGTGAATAACTGGGTGGCCAAACGACTATGTTTATAACCAAAACTTCCTGTAAAAATCTAAATTACACCAGCCACCAGGAAGGAGAGAACACACAAATCATGATTGCATCATCTGCCCCCTACCATGGGCCCTGCTGTATGAACACCGCAGCAATGAACTGCAATGCCTTCACGACTGGGCAACAAAGATGCAACCTAAAACAAACCATAATTATCTATTTGTGGTCCTGCTTAGGGCAAATATGAACATAACACAAAAGTACACACATGATGTTTGGAGTTCCAGTAAATTCCACGACCACAGTTTAGTCTCTGGGGTATACTGGGTTCCTCTCAGCTGAACTCCTTTGCTTTCTCTCCTCAGTGACACATTAGATGAAACACTAGCTTTCTCCAGACCACACTGTCACCAGGGCAGCTCGCTGTGCCTCGCCTCGCCTGCTGAGAGCCTGGTTGCTGCCTCTTTCCTAGACATTGTTTCAGACTCAGTTCGCCACAGCCATGCACTTTCTGAACCTAGCATGCGGACAGCACTCCTGCACATTCTTTACAAGTTAGGAAATGTAGATTCTTGCATGTTATTAACTAATTATTTTTAAGCAATAATCTTTTTTCATTTTTGATAATATCTGGTGAAATGTCGTCATTACTTTCACCATGCAATGTACCGTAAATGTAGTGTAATATTAACTCACAGAATGCAGATCAATGCATCTTAAATATTCTGTACCCCTGCACACATTGTTAAAAAAAATTATAAGGTGCATTCACTCTGTAGCTTTTCCACCACTGACATGTAAAAGTTGTATGAAGCATTTTGTGGCTGCAGGGGGAGCTGTGTCAATGATGAACTGCCTCAAGCTTTGTTTCTGCATTAATTAAGGCTGCAACTAATGGTTGTCTAATAATCACTAAATGTTTCAATCTCTGCCTGGGCCATGATGTGAACAAATAAACAGCATATAACAGTTTAGAATCAACCTTTTTGCTTCTTTTATTTGACAAGGTGGTCTATATCAGTATTTTCTGAAAACATACTGCATTATATGATTCTAACTACCTCAGTGTTTTTCTATTTTGTATTTATTATTATTATTATTATAAAATAAACATATTGAAGCTAGGTGTCCTAGCGTCATCTTTGAATGAATTGTATGTGTATGGATTGTATTTTGGGTTCATTGCACCTACATATTACATAATGCACCATGCAGGGATGTGCCTTTCTTTCTTCGCTGGTGTGCTTCCAACCCATTAATTAATGTCTTATTGATAAATAAACAAACATAAAAATTCTTCTAAGCTGTAAACACTTCCGTAAATAGAAATGAATTCCACCGTTCTCTGTCTTTAATTACAGAGTTTGTCATCAAGAGTCCTTTTGGAGCTCTCCCAAATTCTTGTTTTTGTTCACTTGTTATTTTCTTTCTATTCCACACTCGACATAGTAGGAGTGAGGCGTTTGCTCTTATTTCACGTCCCATCCCACCCCTTCCCGAACGCTCTCTGCTGTTTCTCCAACCCGTGGCCTGTCTGTCAACCCTTGTTCCCATGGCAATTAGTTAAAAACCTTGGCCAATTATCTGCTGCTCTTGAACACACGCCTGACAAACTGCTCCAAGCGACAACGTGCCACCACCCTCCAAAACCTCCTCAATAGCTGAGAGGGATTTGTGTGATTGGTTAATAGCAGAATAGTGTCTGCGGGGGCAACAATGTTGAGTTCATTTGGTTTATAGTGCGCTTTGACCCTGCTGAAAGTTTTATTGTGATGGGTGTCTATCTACATATTCATCTGAATGGGACAAGGGCCGCATAAAGAGGACTAGACAACACAGAACCGTAAAAGCCTGGCACAGACTCGAGGCCTGCTTCAGAAAAACAGACATAAGGAGAAAGTCCATGTCTAACATGAAGTGTCACAGAGATTCAAAAACTGATTCATGGTAAGGCAACCCTTAGAAGCTGAAAGCCATGCTGCACAACCTGTTACATACTTTGCCAGGCAAAGTAACAGAGATTGTCTTTCTATTCTGTGTATAGGTGACGCGTCCCCTCAAGAATGTGGTTCTCTTCCTCTCTCCGTTTGCTTCAATTTCCCCTCTGGTTGCTTACTTCACTCACACAGCCGAGAAGCTGTCGCTTGAGGAATCTGGAAAACACCAGCGGGGAATGAGAGGAATTTCTGCTTTTCGTTTTTCCTTAACCACCCCCTCACCCCTTGCTCTCTTTACTTTGGACGCCTCTGCACAACCGGGGCTCTTGAGTTTTCTCTTGTTTCTGAATGTAGCCCAACAATAACAACCTCTCATAAACAATGGGGCTTGTTGATTGGGGGGTTGAGAAAGAGAGTGGCTCTTGCTGGCCCGTGCAGTCGGTTTTGTTGGCAGCTGGCCTCACGAATGGTCCTAAAGGGCTGAAAGTACAGGCTATATCGAGGACTGTGAAAGATTTAAGGGCAACTTTTAAAATGCACCATCTCTGAAGGACCATAAACACATGCTGTAGTTCTCTCTCAATCTATCTTCCCTCCAAAAGGACTTTGATGAACCAAACTCTGAAGGGGGATGCTGGTCAATGTCAAGAAACCACAAAAGTACAGGGAGAAAATGGTAGTTTTGGAATTCTCTGCTTTTACAGCAGCAGTGGACTCATAAAGGGAGTCTGGATCACATCGAGTAGGATTCTGAATAAGACGACCATCGAGCTCTGCCCTGTCCTTTCAGCCTATGGGCAAAACACAGCTAGAGTCACATGTCATTTAAACAGCCGAGCAACAGTTAAACCCTCTGTCCGTGACAGGGAAATGATAATACAGAGTGATGTGTCCTGGAATAACTCTGCCTCTACTGTTTCCATTTTGGAAGATGATACCGCACATTACTGGACAGTGTCCCTCATCTGCCAAACCGTTTTTATGACTCGCACATCAGCTGAATCAAAATAAGATGTCACAATAGATTCTTGTGAATGGGATGGATAAACACACCACCATTATATTTTATTTTAATTTCCTACAGGCTGCATACCAGAGCATAGCTTTTGGAAATACTGATGTTTTTTCCAAAATATCTAAGATGCACAAACAAAACAGCCCAGTGCATTTTCTATCTAAAGGCAGACATGGGGTGCCCCCTTGTGGACCAAGGACTATCAGCATCTGACAGCAGCCTAAGGATCTCAGGTGAAAAAAATGAAGTGGAAGTCTTAAAAGAAATATGTGTTCAGGACTTTATTAATGAGATAAGAAAACAAACACATTCTGAAAATCATTCATTCATGCACACATCGAAACACACATCAAGAAAAAGATCCTCCAGTCAAGTCATCATCTGCATCGGTGTCTGGTATTAATGTAGGTCACCTATCACTGGTCATCATTTCTCCACAGGCTTGAACGGATCTGACCATATCTTCACACCTTTAGAGAAAAAAACAGAAAATAAAGCTTACTGATCACACATCATCATACCACAGTTATTCAAACTACCAAATGACTGTGACATATCATATGGGACAATGCATCAGATTCTTAAATGCAATACATTTAGGAACCTGGTTGATTTTACAGTGAACTGAATGTGATTAATATCCAAACTGTCCTGATACTGTGCTCAGTATGCAATCCAAACAAGATATTCTGTCAAGAACTACACCAAACAATAAATAAAAAGTAAGCAGAACAGCATCGAGCCAAACCATCTGTGCGAGATGAACACATGCAGATGATGTGTTGTAAATCATACATTTAAATTCTGAACATTAAGCACTGTCAGAAAATTCATGACAATCTTACATACTGCAAAATACTGAACAACACACTGTCTCGTTACGGCTCCACGGTCTTTGTTATATTGCAGTTATAGGGTAACAGTATACATACAGAAAATATACCAAATAGGCCATAAATAAATGACAGTGACAGAACTGATTCCCCTGTTCAAATATCCATGTGCTCTTACCCACAGGTTGAACATCTGCCTGGTTGATTCCTGTGCGGTTGATTTTTTGGACTTCTCCTAGCAAAGAAAAAATTGCACAGTATTTAGTGTCATAAACAAGATTTTCCTTCATTGTAGCTGGTTTTTATGGGTCCTGATTGTTTGTCTGCACTGTCAGTATCACAGGAAGAAGTTTATCCACAATTGTCGGTGCTGGCTAAAACTGGTTCAGAGTAAAAACACTGTCCCACAAGTGGAGTGGCTGTGCGAGACATATGTTGCAACCACAACTATTTTGCTTAATTAATTTTCCTGGCATCTCTTTTTGTCCAAGATGGTTTAGTTACATGTTTATGGTTTTGAGGCAGTGGAAAGGAAACCACTTGGTGTTTAGTCAGAAACTATACTTGTCTTCTGTTTTTGTGTTGTTTTTTTCTTCTACTGTTTAGGTTTTAAGGCCAATGCTCACAGGTTGGTATGTAATTTTAAATGTCCTTTGCCACTGATTTAAAATATATATACTGAACTGCTATTAATATATAAAAACTTTTACTACATTTGGCAAAATTTTTATTTTTTTTACTTTATTACTTTTGCATGCAGTTTTATAGGAACGTTATAATGCATTAACAACAGCAAGGATAAAACAAAATCATTCATATATATACGAGCCAAACGAATAATACCTTTGAAAGATGTGATGTCAGAAATAATTGACTAGAATCAATAAAACAAATACATATAAACATTAAATCTTGTTAACATTTACAGGTTCTTGAAGACAAAAGGAACAAATTGCCAACCTCAAATCTGTGTCTAGGAATTTCTGCAGCTGCATAATATTTGATTTAAGCTGCATTTCTTTTACTTTTGGAGATTTTAAATAAGCCATTCTGAGTATTATCGATGGTTGTTGTCGGATGGTCACCGACTCTGATGGCTGTGTCTCTAGTAAAACCATAAAAAACAACTTTAAACATTAAACATCCTTAAAATTGTGTTATCACATTTTCTGTCACTGATGAACTAAACTAACAAGGACATAAAACCACAATTCACCGAGTTGAATGAATGAGAGAAAAACCGAGGTGGTAGAAGTCCACAGGCTCAGTATTTAAGTAATAATGCAAGTGCTTGCCTTGAAAAGTACTCCACTACAAGTAGAAGTACCACTACAGATTATTTAGTGAAGCTGAAACCCATGCTATAAAAACAACAATTGTATAATTCTAGTCCAGACTTGTTCAGAAGAAGAAAATTGTAGGTAATTCATTTTTTTTTAAAGAGCTTTTTTTTAGAGCTGATCTATAATAATAGATTAGCATTTATTAGCTTATTATATTTTAAGATATTTACATATGCAAAAAGTAACTAATAACTACAGCTGAGAAAGAAATGCAGTGGAGTAAAAACTACGGTATTTCCCTCTGAACTGTAGTCAAAAAACAGAAAAGTACTTTTAACTAAACTAAACTTTTGTTGAAGTACAACACAAAAGACTGGAAAGAAATTAGCTAACGCTCACTTAGCTAGTTCCTTTCGCCAAATAAACACTTACGTGTAGCTATACATTGAATAATTTCATTAGACAGCACATTGTAAACTGGTTGTGTAACGTTAGCCATTAGCCATTTGACACTTACTGTACTCTTCTTTATGGGTGAGCGGGTGGTAAAATATTGGATAAAACGCGGCCGCAACAGCCGTGACAAAGCCTCCAAATATCAGTGTTATTCTCGTATTTTTTGACATCTTAAAGCTGCATCCGATGAGACGCTTTCACCTTCAAATCAATGTGCACAGTGTTTACAATAATTGTTTCCGGGTTAAAGAAGGTCACCATTACCGTGAGCAAACGTCGAGCTGGTTTGATCTATCCGGGCTTCCGTATCGAGAAAAAAAAATCAGTCGTCAGAGTCACATGTTGTAGAACGACAATAATACGGAAGTCGGGGTGTAGATTTGAGAAGTTCTCAGTCTCTACTCCTACTTTACGGGTTAATATGAGATGTTTAGTCCTTATTGTGTTTGTTTATTGTTGCTGTAGCTCCAATGGAGCGACAGATGAAAACAAACCAATTCAGACATTTGTAATTCCTCACAGTCACATGGATGTTGGCTGGGTGTACACTATCCAGGTAGGTTTCTATTTGTAGATTACTGTTAACATGTTAAAACATTTAGATCACACACTGTAGTTCAGTTGTTTCCTTTCATCAAACCACTGTGTGGATACTGTAAAAATATGGATATGATTGATAATAATAATGATAATTAAATAAAAATGCAAATGTGGTTCACAGGAGAGTATGCACGCCTATGCAGCCAATGTGTACACCAGTGTGACTGAGGAGCTGTCAAAGGCTAAAGACAGGAGGTTCATTGCTGTGGAGCAGGAGTTTTTTCGTCTGTGGTGGGACTCTGTCGCCACAGACTCCCATAAGAGACAAGTAAGCACATTTTGTAGGTCGTCAGTCTTTACTGAGATAATGAACTATTGTCTCAGTGGGACAGTCAGATGTTTCAAGATGAAATATCTGTGATTAAAAAAATAGTGATTTATGTATTGGAGGAACTATTACTTCATTTCAACAGTTGCAGAGAAAAACAACGTACCTACAGACACACAACATAGTAACTCTTTACTCCCAGATGTTGCCACAGCTAAACCAAATAAACTACTATCTGTATCTACTGTCGATCATCGTGCATCTCTTTTAGTGTGTTTTCAGCAGTTGATGGTCATTATGTGTTTTACAGCTAAATACTACATCCCATGACATGTAATCTGTTCTTCATGTGCAGTATTGCTGGAGTGAGCCTTTCATTTATTGTTAAATAATAAGCATGAAGTTGCTTGGTTGGCTTTCTAGGTACGGCAGCTTGTAAAAGAAGGGAGACTTGAGTTCATCATTGGGGGCCAAGTGATGCATGATGAGGCCGTGACTGATTTAGATGACGAAATATTACAAATGACAGGTGGTTTACCGCATTTCTTGCTCCATCAATCCCTAATTCCAGACTTGAGTTTTTTTAGTAACCAGGAACCTTAACTGCTGTTTCAGAGGGTCATGGTTTTCTCTATGAGACATTCGGGGTGCGTCCTCAGTTCTCCTGGCACGTGGATCCATTTGGAGCCTCTGCCACAACACCAGTCCTGTTCGCCCTGGCAGGTTTCAACGCTCACCTCATCTCCCGCATCGACTATGACCTCAAAGACACCATGCAGAAGAACAAGGTATTAGTTAACACCTGTGTCCAAATACTGCCACCACTCTGTGTTCTTATATATTTTCTTATAACATTAATAATAAAATTCTTTTTTTGTGCAGAAACTACAGTTTGTATGGCGAGGTTCTCCCTCTTTGAAAGACCAGCAAGAGATCTTCACTCACACCATGGACCAGTTCAGCTATTGCACTCCATCCAAACTGCCTTTCTCTAACAGGTACACCACGTACATGGTAGACTCCCTATTGCTCTAATGATGTAATGAATGTAACAAGATAGTAACAAGATAAGTGAGATAAGATAAGTGTAACATATAAAACTTTCTTACACTGGTTATTAAAATTAATACCTAATGTTATCTGTGGTTCCACATTAAGAGAAAATTGCAATATTGCAATCAGCAGACTGTCAATGAGGATGTTTTATTCTTACATCTCAGCTCTGGTTTCTATTGGAACGGAGTTGCCTTGTTCCCAGACCCGCCTAAAGATGGAGTCTACCCCAACATGAGCCTTCCTGTGACCAAAGAGACAGTACATGCCTACGCCCAAACCATGGTGGAGAACGTCAAACAGAGAGCTGCATGGTTTAGGACCAACCACGTGCTCTGGCCATGGGTGTGTAGACATTAAATCCATTTGCGTAAATGTATTTAGTATCTTGCTGTTGTCTTATTGTAAAAAAAAATAGAAGTAGTTTTATGGATTTAGATGACTTGAGTACAAATGTGCATTTGATCTTTGTGTTTCAGGGCTGTGACAAACAGTTCTACAACTCGTCAGTGCAGTTCAACAATATGGATCCCTTAATGATGTACATCAACCAGAACAGCAAAGAGTTTGGGGTGACAGTTCAGTATGCTACTCTGAGCGAATATTTCCAAGCCATCTACCAATCTAATCTTACATGGGAAGTTCGTGGGAGTGAAGATTTTCTACCATACTCCACTGGTGAGTATCTGTGTCCTGAAACACTTCACTACACATTTTCTTAAATATTTTTGTTGATATCATCTACTGTGACTAAGGTTTCTTTTATTTCCTAGAACCCTACCAGGCGTGGACGGGATTTTATGCCTCCAGAAACGTTTTGAAAGGAGTAGCTCGACAGGCCAGTTCCCAGCTGCATGCAGCGGAGACTCTTTTCACACGCTATCGAATCATGTTCCCTGACGGACCTGTAGCTAAAGACTGGGCCCTGGACAAACTGAGAGCACTTCGCTGGGCTGTCTCTGAGGTAAACTTTGAATTGACTTTCTGTTTTAGAGAAAACAAAAATCATGAACTTAGTGTTGAACGTTTGTCTGGTTTGGACACAAACCTATTATTTACTGTGTGTTTTTAGGTGCAGCACCATGACGGCATCACTGGCACAGAATCTCCCAAGGTGGGAGACATGTACCTGCAGCATCTAAAGCAGGGCATGATGGGAGTGCAGGAACTTCTGGCTGCACTTTTCCTGCTGCCCCACAGCCTCGACACACTCAGTATCCTCAACAGCCAACACCACACAGAAGGTTTTTTTTTTTTACCATAGGGCAGCAGCTTAAATAAGGATGCTAATTTTCATGCAGTAATTTCCTCAATCATAGTGTTTAAATTATTAACTGGTAATTAATCTCCTTACACCAGATGTTCATCAGGCTCTGGAGCAGCATGTCATTGTTTACAACCCTTTAGCGTGGAACATCACTACTATCATCAACATAACGGTGACATTCCCAAATGCAGCTGTGTTTGATGACAAGGGACAGCCAATGCCTTCACAGGTTTGTGTGTCCGTAATGAAAATTACTTAAATTAATTTGTCTTAAAATGTATACTTTAATAAAATCTTGTTTGTCTGTTCTAGATCCAGAGGTCTGCCCAGTCCAATGTGACCTATGACCTTTTCATCTTAGTGGAACTGGGAGGCCTTCAGCACAGGAATTACTTGATTAAGTTCTCTGAGAGGAAGTGCAGGTGGACGTATGAAGCTAAAGGGGTTTTGTTTGAGAGACGCAACATCCAGGCCAAAAGCAAAACCGGGAGGAGACTTCTGCCTGTTCTGAGTGACTGTTACAAGCTCATGTTTGACCAGGACACCAATTTACTGCACAGCATCACTCACCTGTTGTGAGTGTTGCACCCCATGCAGATATGCTTCAGTAGTTTTTTTTTTTTCACTTTGAGTAGTTTTTCTTGATAGAAATAACCAGTAAAGGTACCTCATTTGGGTCATACTTCAGTCAAAAGTATAAATATTGGCTGTTTTTTCTAACCTGTATATGACAGTAACTCAGTAATAACTCTGACTGTTCACTTCTCTCTCGTCCTCGGTAGTGAGGAGAAAAGAAAAGTAATGATAACTCAGGATTTCTGGGAGTACCATGCAAACGGAGATGTAAAAGCGGGGCCAATCTCGGATAACTACATCTTTAGTGCCAATGGATCATCTGCGCGAGCCTACGAGGCTGTAGAAATGGAAATTATTCCTGGGAAGATTGTGTCTGAGATCAGGCAATACTTCTACAGGTAGGTAAAAGGAACTTTCTATTTAGCTTTTTGGTTTTACTAATGTATTTTTCAGCTTCCTTCTTCATGCATTTTGTCATCAGAGAGGAAGGTGATAAAGACTACGCCTACTCCATCATCACCCGTGTCCCAGAATGCTTTAGGACCAAATCGCGGTGTCTCAGACTAGAGCAGACGTACTCCCTGGGCCCCCTCCATCTGAACACAGAGGTTGTCCTGAGGACCACCACCTCCTTGAACAACAACAAGACCCTGTACACGGACGACAATGGCTACCAGATGATGAAGAGGCCGTACAGGACATTCACTAATAACACTTTAGCCAGAGTATGAAGTATATAATGATATAAAGTCAGTTTTGGGAGATTTGGGTAATATCGAAATACTGAAATACATAGAATAATATATATATAAAACATGTTTTTTTGCAGAACTACTTCCCCATGGTACGCGCTGCCTACATTGAGGATGATGTTAGCAGGCTGGTGCTAGTCGCAGAGAGAGCCCACGGGGTATCCAGCCAAACCCACGGACAACTAGAGGTAGAAGCTTTTGTCATTTTGACCATATACAGTCAGTGCAGTACACATTTCCAGGACCATGGTGCTACATACATACAACAGTACAGGACTACATAAGAGAACACATAGCTGCACCAATCAGTATTAATGTCCTATGAATTTTCCAGGTCATGCTCCATCGACGTCTTTGGAACAACTTGCCCTGGAACCTCGGCTACAACCTGACTCTCAACGACAGCTCGGTTGTGATGCCCACACTGTGGATGATGCTGGGCTCGATCAGTACCACCTCCACGCTTTATCAGAGAGAGGCGATTGAGCTGCAACATAGACCTGTCGTTATGCCTATAGACCAACCCCGTGAGTGCTAAAGGTTTCATCACATCAGAAGTTGACTTTTTTTTTCTTTTCTTTTCTGTCTTTTCATTCTTTGGTTAATCAGTTGCACATTATTAGATTATTACATTTGCTCACTAACAACCTCTGTACTGTATATTTTGTGTTACGTAACCAAGTTTCCATTTATTTGTACACGTAGAGAAGCCCTGGCAGAAGAAACAGCCCAGAAGCAGTTTTCCTGTGCGTTCAGTCGTTCTGCCGCCCAACCTACACCTGCTCAGCTTCAGTATCCCTGGATGGAACTACAGCACCAATCATGATGCTCAACTCAGCCACATACACTCTGGTCAGCAGGGAGTGGCTGTGTTGTGGAGTTCCTTTTGACCTGTCAGTCAAAGCCGTCAGTAAATACATTTGTTTTTCTCTGACATACATCTAGGTAAGAATCAGCACTCAGAGCCAAACTATGACCGGGTCCTGTTGAGAATCATGCATCTCTTAGAGGAAGGAGAAGATCCAGAGCTTTCAAAGCCTGTTACTATAAACCTAAAGGTAAGAATACATCATTTTTATAAATGTATATACAGCATATATATATGTAAGAAAAATATTTAGATTTTCATAATCTTTAAATAGAATTTTTTCCAGTGCTTCCATATGCATTTGAATTTGCTGTGTGCACAGGATGTTCTGCAGGGCATAGGGGAGGTAAAAGTGATGGAGGAGCGTTCTCTCACAGGTACCTGGGATATCACCAGTCTGCAGAGGTGGAGGTGGGAGACTGCAGATAACTTAGAAACAAGTAAGATTGTTCAAGATTAATATAGATTAATATACATCAGATGAAGTCATTTTCTCTTTACATACTATATTTGTTGTTTTTTCTTTATCTCAGAGAACAGAACGCGTCAGAGGTGTGATGATTTCACTGTGACCATCTCACCCAAAGAAATCAGGACCTTTTTCATTCATTTCAGCTCCGGCAACTTTTAGATTGAACTGTCTGATCTTCTGTGAAGATAACCACTCTTTAGACCTACGATAATATGGTAATGCTTTTAAAGATCAGCCTTACTGCCAATTATGTTTTTGCACAATACAGTATGTTGATTTGATAAGAAGCACTCATGTGTTGATGCAGTGTGGAAATTACCACATTGATTCCCTGTTTTTCACTAAATAAAATGATATTTTTCTCTTTTCCTGTTTGTTCCTATGTCTGTGTCAAATGTCTGACTTTGACTCACAAAGGTCACCAAACATCACAGTGAAGTTTGTCTTACATTGGAGATGGCGATGTAAGAAATTATAGTTGAGGAAAACAGACATGGTGGTCAATTCATTTCATTGAAAGCGGCTCAGATGTTTCACCAGCCATCTACCACCATGTCCAGTGACGCATTAGCATCAGTGTTTTTCAGAATCTTAGCATATATTTTGTACATGACGTGTAACAGGGTAAGGGTGAGTTAATGCAGAGATGGAAGTAACAAATTACATTTATTCTTGTTACTATAACAAACTTGTTTTTTTTTATTTAAAACTAATTTTACTTTTATTTTAAGTATGTATTGAAGTAGTTTACTTTGATACAACTTATATATGTTTTTTTATGATTATGCCTTATACACCACCACAGTGGATATGAAATAGAACAATCACAATGTGATGAAGGTGAAGACTTTCAGCTTTATTTTAAGAGGTATCACACAAAAAGGTGGCATTTACCCATTTAACCTTAATTGCCCCTAGGAATTACATAAATGTAACAACCTCCAGAGTATCTCCATTTTTAGTGGCAATAACATTTGGACAATTGACTGACTAGAAGTTAATGGGCTGGGTGCTGTTCATTCACTTGTTACTACAACACAAATAAAGCAGATAAAAAGTCCGAAGTACATTACTAAAAACATCAAACTATTCTTTTAAAGACACATTAATAAGACAAAAATACCGCACATTAGTTAGACCACAGTGAGATTCATGTTCTCATGGCAATATTTTCACATTTTATGATGATGAATGACAATAGAAATGATGTGTTTGGTGGCCAGTGAAAGTCGTACAGTGCACCATCTTTACTCTAGCTAGACACCAACACTGATCTGTCTTGCAAAGAGTAGTTCACAATATGACCGCTAGGGGCTTCGTGTTCCAGATCTCCATTACCAAACCAACTTCATGTTGCAGCCGACAGCGAATGATCCAAAAGGCAACACCCGAGCAGGACAAAACCTTGGTGTGGCAGTGCAGTCCCACCAAAAAAAATCACAATGTGAGGGTTTAATGTCGCCATGCAGGAGGAAAGAGACGCTGTCTGCAATCTGAATCAAGATGAGCACTGTAAGTCTGGTTTTCCTCCTAGTGAGCCATTTCACTAGCTGCAGGATTTTCAATTAGCTTTTAAAGATTTCGACCTGATGCATTTGGCCGAATATTCTCTATAGTTTGATATTTCTGTATATGTACTGTCCCTGATTTGCGTCGTTTAATCTAACGGGTGGAGTCTTTATTGTCGATAAATATGCAGGATGCTGTGAGGAGGCGTTGTATGTGTTGCTAGGATACAAGACAGGGATGGTGCTGTTAGGTTGCAGGGTGATGGAGGATTAATAGATCGGAAATGGATAAAATAATGAAATGCGCTCTCCTGTCTCCTTCTCTGTGTACTAGAAACGAGAGAGGGAGCAGAAGAGGAAGCTGCAGCACTTCCTGAGTGATATGGCTTTGCTGGGATCATTACAGGTGTGAATTGATTGTAGAAGGTAAATGCATGTATAAGGTGGAATAAACATGTTAACGTGGTCAAATCATTTTGTTTTAATATTTTATAGGGTTTTAAATACTTCCAGCCGTGGCTCAGAGGGAAGGAGGAGTTGTTGCTGACGGTGGTCAATGAGGATCTGGTCAGTCCTGTAGATAGACTCTATCTGTACGTACATACCTGCAACAAAGATTACAGCAGTGACCCACATCACTGTCTCTGTCACCCACCTGTCCCCCTCCTGCAGGGTTGGCGTTCCCCAGGTTTCGCTGTGTCCAGAGCTTCCTCCTTCTCCTCCACCAGCAGTTGCAACAGCAGTGACGTCTCCCCCAGCAGCAGCTCCCCGAGCCTCGACAGTCGGAGCAGCTCACCCCTGCCCGGGGAGCCTCCGGGCCCACGAGACCCCAAGTCACACGCGCACACCAAGATGCAGCCGTCCACTGACAGGTAGCTGATGTTTGTGCGGATGCGTCTGCACACACAGTAGTGACATGTAAGCATCTGTATGAGTTAAGTTTGACTGTCGTCATTGTTGTTATTCTACAAAACAAAGAGTTTCTTGCTATTCTCAGTTTTATATCACCTTAATTTTTGTTTAATTTCTCCATGAGACAACACTGACACACATTGGGGGTTTTTTTTGCATTCGCAGGGAACCCATCAGTGAGGAGCATCTTCTCCCAGCATCTCCCAGTGAAAGAGAGATAGCAGTACCAGTAAGTGCTTAAGCCAGACAGACAAAAGGAAGCTACAAAGATGCTTCGTATTCAGAAAAAACGAACAAAAAAAACTTTCTCTCAACAGGAATTGAACTGCACTCTGTTTTTATTGGCTGGCTATATCAAGTACGGACGCCCCTACGCCTGGATACGCTCGAATCACGAGCGTTTGGTCAACATCGGCGGCACCGATTCAATGGTCAAGGACACGCCCATGAAACTCAAGTCCATCTCAGACTGGCAGACACGCGGTATGGAAACAATGTGTGGACTCCAAACAGGAGAAAGTTATTGTTTCACAGCACATATTGAATAATTGCACTATTTTCCATGAGCTAAACCAGATGCAGATGTCTTTGCTCGGGTTTAAACTTACTACTGTTTGGTTTGGAGTAGGTTTTTGAGGAAAAAATTCAAGGCACTGGAGTTTTATACATATCCTGACTCCTTGAAATGATTTATTTGAATAAAAACAGCTTTTCTTTCATTTTTTTTCCATTCAGGTATCCGTGTGTGGGATGTCATCAGTGAGCTGGTGTGTCTGTGCACCGTTCCCTCGCCCTCCAATCCCTTTGCCCTGGATATGCGCTACATCAAAGGCCTCACCCTCCCTGACCGTTTCCTTGTCACAGGCGCTCTCCTCAACTTCCTGGAGACGTATGTGGTTTACGGGAACCGTGACGAACTGCACTATGACAAAGGTATGATTGTGATGTCAGAAAATCTTGGAATACAACAGGTGGTGTCAGTATTGTCCATCTACAGTATGTGATTTGATTTCAATGCATTACTGTTGTTGACGCCAGCAGGTGATGCTGTTTAGCTACATACAAAAACAAAAAAAATAAATAAATCAGACAAGCTCTGTGCCACTCCACACTTAGCTACATTTAATATAAAGTTTTCATTTAACCTTATTAGTAATTTCATAGTTTTCCTCCTTTCAGTTGTAGATGAGGTGAAGCCTCTGAGGCGTCTCCACGTCCAGTCCCTGCTGGAGTTACAGCGATACAGAGAAAACCCTCCGTCAGCCAGCTGTGCAACAGTTCAGGGCTCTTCTGGAGAGGAATGACTGTAATCGTTTATGATCTACATCAAAAGAAGATGTCCTCAGTGCACTTTTACAGACTTCTTGCATGGAAAAACAAACGCACATAGGTTCAATTGGAAATCTTACTGAATGAATTTTGTTTAGATTTTTTGTGCTTTGGTGCATTTGCAGAGTTCTTAAAAAAACAAAGTAACTGAAGTAGAGTTCTTGGCACAGCATTCATACTCCACACACACACAAACTGACTTGTTTGAAGACTGCACCGTCTATAGCTGGAGCTGTATCTGCATCTTTTCTCTAGTTGGAACAGTCACATGTATCAAAATGTTTTTGAAATGCAGAAACACCACATAAATGACCCTGGGAAATGACTCACATGACTGAGATTAAAAATCTCAGGACCTTTCTGTAAGTTGTGACCTGCCACACTAAACCTTTCAATCACACACACACACACACACACACTTTCTTCAGGCTAAATATAACTTAAATGTTGAGTGCTAAACATCTGCCAGGGTCACAGCCGCAAAAGTTAAAGCTGGTTAAAGTATATACACAACATGTAAAGACAAACACAATGTTATATAAAAAAAACTTTAATATATCATAAAAAACATTTAATTAAATATCTACATTGACATAAAACATTACACTGATAAAATATACCTTAAAGCGGGCACTTTAACCCTTTGTCTGAGATGAGGGCTGCGCCCATTGGTAAAAAGATACAGCACGTGTACAAAATACTAAAATTAACTGACAAAAAAAACAAATGGCACATCAGTCAAAAAAACAAAACACAGACATCTTTCCTTTTAAAAAAGGTGACTCTAGCTTAGTTTTGGTCAGAAAAAAAACAAAAAAAAACTGAGAGCTGAATGGTAGCTTCGGGGTGCATCACTGTAGTCTCATTTGTAAACTGTGGAAGGAAATGACCGTCATGAGAGCATGTTATGCAATACTGCACATAACAGCGCCTACAACTGTCACTTTAAATGGACTTAAGCAGTTAGGCCACGTTTTATGGCTTAGGGTTTGAACAAGCTGAAGGCTAAAGAGCTAAAAGCACATTGTAGCGTCTACTGATCAGGCTCAAAACGCAAAGTCATGGTTGGATGTGAAGAATTTCGGGGTGTTTTAAAGAAGATTGTCTGTCTCAGATTTCCCCTACTGGAATGCAGGTGCATGTCTGCGGATTCCTCAAAGAGGCACCACATGGGAACACAGAGTTCCCAGTGTTCAAACCAAACAAACCTGCAAGTCATGGCGGAGCGTTTTTTTCCACATACATGCAAACTATTTATCACTGTGAACAGCCAGGATCTGTTTATTTGCAGGATTGTTGTTGTAGTGCATAAAGGGAGTATATTGTTGACCCTACAAGTTCTGCAGAAGGTCTTTTTTTTAATACATTTTTTGAGAGCGAGACAAAGACTTACAAAGCATCCATTTGTAGGACATGCCTATACTTTGATCAAAAGCGGGGTTTTGTCCATCCTATTCAAAATAAAGAATGGAAACATGCTTGCTAGTGCCACACGGTTAAAAAAAATAAAATCTTGACCTGTCACAAATGTCTCGAAAAATCTGCCCTCAAAAAAATTTAAAATAAATAAATCAGGACTTGTTTTTCCTGTTTTGACTCTGTATGACTTGGCCAGCAGCCAGTATTATTGTTGAGTCTCTTTAAAACAGACCAAACTTTTATACTTTTTGGTGACTTAATTATAAAGTCAACCACCGAAGAGAAGAGCCATGAAAGTGAACCAGTCAGGTCCTCAAATGACTCCGTCAGTCACGAAGCTGACAACTTTGCGTCGTCAAAAACCTTCAAGTCCATACACTCACTGATTATGGCAACATCCACTCACAAGCAGAGTCCTCAAAATGTCCAAATATGGACTTCATCAACTTCCCAGTTTCATCCCCATTTTTGTGCCTCCTTCTGCCTTGTAATCATTCCCTCCCCTTCAGTGCTGTCATTCTTGAGGTTGTCATCATGTTAATGTGGTCCCATATCTAAAAGGGTTAAAGTCAACGTTCAGTTCCAGCTGTCGGACGCAGATCCTCTTCTGGTGATGGCCCTGAGGGGGCTGCGAGACACAGAGCTCCTCTTCTTCCAGCGAACTGAAATGAAAAGACAACAGAGTTAGTGATGTTTGCCTGGCAGCTGCAGACGAAAAGAACTGGTGTTTAAATATTAACGTCATTAAATTAGCATACAGCCAGCTTCTAGAGTGGGGCTAATCATTTACTACTACACCACTTTGTTTTATACTTCATACTTTCACTCGTTGCGCCTGGTAGCTTTAGAAATCAAAAGTTTCTATACAACTGCTCCATTACACTAAACCAATTCTGGACAGACAGTCATTTTCTATTCTGCCCTACAAAGCCAACCTGCAGTATCTATGTTTTTGTAAAGTCTGTGATATTTATCGGCCTAGAAAAGAAAATGTATATGTATATGTAATGTATCATCTGTTTTGGCAAAGTTTGCCAAAGACCTTCAAGCTCTCCCCCCTCCCCTCAACTTCAGTTTCTCGGTAGTGTCATCTCACCTTTTCCCAGACTGGCAGGCAGCGTGGAGCTCTTTGTGTTGGCGGGAGAGTTGGACGACTCTTCTACACGTTTGCCCTTAACCTCTCCTGATGTCAGCGTGGCCGAGCCGTCCTGCTGCCAGTCGCTCAACGCCCGCTGGAAGGAATGAGCCAAGCAAGCCGTCATGTCTCGTGCCCGCTCTGCCCGGCTGCACCAGAACACCCGACACTGCAGCTGTTGTCCGTGATGTTTGCAGATGTACAGAAAGACATTTGGTCGGTTGGCATCAGCAGCACAGTACGCAATGTCCTGCAGATACGTCTTAGTGAGCTGCCGTCCTGTACTCAGCTCCTTGACCTCAACGTATCGTGGGCGCACCACCAGAGCGTGATCTTTGCTCGGCTTCTTCCCATTTGCAATACCTTCCAGCAAGTGGCTAATAGCGTCCTGGGCCTGCTCTCGATCCAGAGAGAAGATCTTCTCTGTGCCCAGGTAGTGGACTTTGAAGAGAGGATCACCATGGGACAGAGACTCTGTGCGGTCGCGGCGGAAGCGGCGACGTAACGCTGCTGGAGAGTTCTTCAGGGTCTGCATGAGCTGGAAAGTGCTGAGAGACATGGTGTGTTTCTGGCTGGGTTTGGAGGAAGTTTTCGCAGAGACGTAACTGCTGGTGGTTAGCTGGCCCTTTTCAGAACCTTTCCCACTCTTCCACCTTACGTCTTTAAATGGAGCGTAGTTGCATCCACTGCTTTTATCTGAAATGGCATAGATAAAGACAGTGAGATTAGCACACCGGTCAACGAAGCGTAAAAAACTTGAGAGATGCAGACATTTTGTTCAGAGTTAAGGTAAGGTCAGAGATTTTTTAAAGAGTTTTGGAACAAAGGGAGTTTCTTATGTATGATGCAACTATTCATTTGTTAAATTTTTTTGTGCAACATTATGTTTACAACGCCCTGATGGGAGGATGGGTTGGAGGAAAGGAGAAGGGAGGTGGTTACACAGTCGGCACGACTTGTAACACAGCATGGGAAAATAAAAAAAGACACCAAACAGGCTCAGTTAAGAAAGTGATGCATTCAGTGAGGAATACTCATTCACCAGACATTAAATATTTACAGTCAGGTTTGGCTTTGTCCTAGCAATGAGTCTTTAAGAGATTTAGAAACACACTGAGAAACAAGCCAAAATGTCGAAATTTAACTTGACTGTAGCACGCAAAAACAGGCATGCTGGTCCATAGCTTTTCTTTTAGTTCAAACCAATGAGAACTATGATTCTATAGGACATGAAGGCGTCTGTGACCTTGCAATCTCAAGTCTTATGTAACTAACTCTGGCCTCCCATTGTCTCCCATCCTAAAAAAATTACAGAACTGCCCCTTCTCCATTGTATTGCACTTTATTTTTTCCCGGTTCTCTTTTCTCGGCCATTCTTTCAACATCCTAAGTCCCTCCTAAGATGGGAGATGCAAAGAGAACCGCCGACTGTTCTGAGGTGATGTCCATTGTTAGTCAGCCCCTTGTGCAGGAAACAGCTTTGCATTCCCCCCTAAATATTTCTCCTGCAAACAATAGCATGCTTCTGAGTGTATGTCATATCACAAACAATACAATAGTTGACCTAGAGTCTAGTCTGATCCAGAATGTGCACACATACAGTTACACATGTGGATTATAAACATGCCAAAGAAATGAAAACTTTCACTTGGAAATGCACACAATCATCAGAGGTGCATTATGCCACAGCATCTGTAGAATACAGGTTTCTCTTGTAGCTGGATGCAATTCAAAGTTGCATGCAGTGAAGACCTTTGTAGATCAAAACGACTTCATGTGATTGTTGTTGTAAATAACTATTCCTGTTTCCTGAAAGCTGTCAGACCCAAATACTTTGTTTTGTTGTTGTAAACACTATTTGAGATTTGTTTTAACTTACATTTTGATTATTGGCCAAAATCTTACCCAAAATACTGTATATGTCAAAACTATATTCTAACATAAAGTCAACTATGGGCAACCTCTTCTTAATCAAAATATGTATCTTACATGGCAAAAGTTAACATTGGGAATTAGTTTCACCCCATCTTCTAGCTCTCTTGCAATTTGTGGAGCAATGATATGACTTCCCCCCCCCCCCCCCCCCAAGTGATGTTCGTGATCTTCTTTTAATGCCGAATTTGTAAACAAAGCCTCGGGATTACAAATAATAAATCACAAATATAATAGAAAAAGTATAATCTCAGATATAAGCTAAATGATATTTAATTTCTATATTTTACAGCGTGGTTCGGCAAGCTCAGAAGCGTCATATAGAGCTCCATTAAAAAAAACTGCCGCACTGTCAAAAACTGAAGTTTTCAACAATGATTTACTCCCGTGTTTAAGATTCAATTAGTATATCTATCTTAGGCACGCTATTCAAAGTATCCTTTGAACTTTTCCTAAATCTGTTTGTCTTACCTGGCCACAGTTTCATGCAAACGATGTCCTCGTGCACCTCAGGTGAATCGCTCAGTCCCGTGATGTTTTTGGGTTGTTTTTATTTTTGAAACACGCCGGACGCTCCAGCACGTACACACAGGATTCAGGTTGTCCTCTGAGCTCAGTGTCCCTCACAAGCAAACAAACGAGCGCGACATCGACATAGACGCAGACCGAGCTACTTTATGTAGAAACTGAATCACGCGGTCCTGTCGCTGCTCGGAGCGCGTGTGAACTGAGGGGAATCAGCGAGCTCGTGGGAAGAGCGTATTTAACGGCGTCGGCGCGAGCTCGCCACACGTGGACGAGCGCTTGCGTCTGAGCAGTGAGGAGGCAGCTGCTGCGTGCGCAGAGGGAGGTGCAGAGGAGGTGGTAATGTTTTATAAGACAGGAGTGATTTACAGTATAAAGAACAATGAACTGAAAAACAAGTGAAATTAAAAAAAACATTTATCACGTTTATGTAGGCAACATATTTACATACATAGTTTAACACATTTTGCCGGTCTGCTTCTCTTTTACTGTAAGTTCTGTATTGGCAAACAATGACTGTTATTTTTAAATATATATATATATATATTTTTTTAATATCATTCAGCATTTCTAAAAATGTCAGCCTAACAGTTTGGTATTTTCGTAAACTGTAATCTCCACTACAGCTTAAAACTATGTTGGTTGTACAATGTAGTATAAAGAAGTGTGTATAAATTGTTAGTTATTATTACTTTTTAATAAAAAAAAACTATGTATTCAACGCCTATCAACATGCAGAAATAAACACTAGTGACTGGTCACCCAACACATACTGTATGATAACTGAGGAAGACAACGTTCCTCATGTCATTAATCAATCTGTGATTTTTTGGTTGTTGTTATTATCAATTATTCAGTTGATTATTTTTTGATAAATGAATAAATGTTTACTGTTTAGTCTTCATATATCAAAGAAAATTCTGAAAAATTTAAATTATAAGTTCCCAAGGTGACATTGTCATGATTCTTGTTTTGTCTAACACACCAAAATCAACTTAAATATTTAATTTTCACTGATATAAAACAGAGAAAATCTCAAATCAGTTAGAACATTCATTATATCATATAGCTTTGAATTTACATGGCCAGTAATGATGTTTAAAATGTAAGCTATTCATTACAATATGTAAGTTGACATCATTTCACAAGCCTGTGACACCATGCTCCTTCAGCTGAATGTCTTAAGCGTATGTGCAATACCATACCGACACCAGTACCATACAGAGGAAACATCTGAAACCCACTACCTCTTATTACCGTCACATTGCGTCATAACCTGTCTTGTTGGCCTCGCTGGTTCAGATCTGCTTCAAGTGTTTATTCTGGGGGCATTTTGAACAGTGGCAGAGGAAAACTTTAAACAGTTCCATGTGTGTATGCATCTCTATGTGTGAGTGTGGCTGGGTGTGCCTGACGTGGAGAAACAGTAGGGCCCCTGTTCCTTCTGGGTTTGGCCCAACAACAGTTAAGTTCTGGACGTCACACCTGCCTCAGTGCCTAGCAGTACACAGTGGAACTATTCTTGGGGCACCAGTGACATAATGGACCATCTCAGACGGGCATCCACCCTCATTACGTCTCACACAACAGGCAGCAAGACCAGAGCCAGCATCCAAACTGCAGCGTAGACAGGAGTGCAGCTGCAGATCTTGAGCATGTGAGAATATGTGGCATTTTACATCGGAGGTACAGCCTACAATGACTTCTTTAGTCGCCTGCTTGACTGATAAAAAAACTTTACAGGTTTTATCGCTTTAGTAAAAGCGATCTGAAATGTATCTTTAAAAATGTTTTATTCATACCCATGCTAGCAGCATTGCTCTAAGGACCTCAGTGCTGGGTGAAAACTTTATAACTGTTGCCTCCTCCATCCTAAAGATGAAGCGATCCATGACTTTTCACCTAGTGGCGTCATCAGTGTGCCCAACTCTTGTTTGCCCGCCTCGTCGTCCATCTCATGCATGCTTTACAGAACAGATGAGTTCCTGTTTTAGTTAACCCAACTATCTAACAGCTGGTATTTTATCAACATTTAAGGTTGCACTTATTACTATGTAGTGCGACTACATAGTAATAAGTGCAACCTTAAATGTTTTTTTTTAAACTCAGTGTCTGTTTTCCTGTGTTCCACAAGCGCAACTACAATAAATGCTTCCATTAGGCTCTTAGCACATCCAAAATATGGGTGTCAACACACTGACTGACCGCCTCCTGTGTAAACACACATGCTGGAAAAAAGCAGCCTAGACCAGCATAGAGATCATGCTGGTCTAGGCTGGTTTTTCCAACAGGATGTATTTGAGCCGCTGCGCCTGCCGCTCATGCTACAGGTTCACACAGTGTAAGATGTAAACAAGGTGTAACACCAGACTATTTTGTGTCACCTATTTTTTTCAGAGAATGACAGTGATCCGTGGTTATTTGTTTCCTGCAGTATTGCCTCTAAACACCATCAGTAATGTCATTGTGAGCATGCTGATGTTGGCTTTTAGCTCAGAGTACTTTTGTGTCTAAGTAGAGCCTCACAGAGCCACTAGCAGGCTCCTGTGATTAGGTTATAAGCTCTTCTAAAAAATTAAACCGGCAGAGGAATTTGCAGCCACGTAAATCATCAAATCAAATGCACTTGAAAGTTAAATAATTTTTCTACTCTACAGTAATGAACAATACATTGAATTATTGGTGGGTGTGGATGCTGTTTTAAAGGTAAGCAACTAATTGTCTTACAAGTTGAGACTGAAACCAGCAAATTTACTATTCTCTGCAAAGTTAATTATAAGTCACTGTGGGAAAACAAAAACAATCTCTGACTACTGCAGGCAGGGTGAAGGAAAATGAGTGATCCAATGTAGACAAAACAGCTCCTTCAACGGTCAAAGTCAACACAGTTCTTAGTTAAACTGGGAAGAAATTGGGGGCGTTCAAGGACCAAAATCATACGGTGTATCTTTAACAAGACAGGAGCAGAGTCAAGGAAAAGGGGCAATTACATATTTGTTGATATTAGCTTTTAATTCACAATAAAGATAGTAATAACTAACTTAAATATGACAGCTCCAGCTCGCCAAAGAGTTTCAAAGACCAGAAGTCTGTTCCACAAAGCAGATTTACTGGCTTTAAAGGACATAGCTTCTTGGAAGAGATGCCATCACATTGACAGGGTCGTGACCGGGTTGTAATGTAGTGTCTCTAGAAGTCAAACAAGTACAGTAGATAACACTGCTGGAAGCGCAGTAAACAGAATTTACAATTTAGGAAGTAAAATAGCTCTGCATTCAGTGTTTTATGCTTAGTTCCCTTTTTTTCATAAATTGCTGTAAATCAAACCCATTACCATTTACTGATGTGTATCTAAGCTTGTCAACAGTTAAAGCAGCATTCCTGTTTGCTGAGTTCTTCTGAGGAAAAACATTACAATCTGTCCCTGGCACCGCCCTGTGCTATAAAAAGAATGAACCGTGCTTACAATAATTAGCCTATAGCTGCCAAATAAATAAAAGAAAAGGTCAAATACTTGTCCCATTATCTTTTACTATGTTTTATGTTTAGTGCTAACATGCTAATGTATTACTTAAGGCCTTAGTGTGTTAGCATGTCTATGTTATCTGTCACATGTACAGTCAATATCTGGATTCATCTGATCAGTTGGACTTTAGTCCAACATGACAAACCTATTTTTTCCCACTCTTTATCTTCCCCTTTATCTTTATCATACAGCTTCTATGTAGCAACGATAGCAGGAGAGCAACATCGAGGATAGAAATAAATTCCTGAAGTTCAGGCACAGCTCTCTTGTTGTCAACATTCATTTCTAGTACAACATCAAGTTGCGCGTGAAAGGGGAAAGTTACAGGAATTGTGAAACGATTTTCCTCACAAAATCGCAAATCTGACAATAAGTTAAAAGATTACAGGAAAAAAGATTCAAAAATCCTTTTTGTGTGCAGCTACAGTCTAACATATTTGTGCCAAATGTCAACGTCATGTCTGATTGTTACTGCAGTGGCATTTTGCATACCTCATCATTTGTTGTCATACCAGTTTTTGCTATTTACTTGCACATACCACTCACTCCTACGCTATGTTCCAGTTGCCGTCTTGTAATCGCGGCAGCAGTGTGTTGCATAGCAAAGTCTGGCTACGTGTTTTCTTTGTCAGCGTGACTTTACACTCTATAGAAAAGTAAGAGTGAACATAAGACAACATTGTCTGCTTAGGTCATGCATATGTAATGTACATGCAGAAGTGCCAGCAAGTTTCACAACTCACATTTGTGCATAAGTTATATTGATCATCAGTGTCAGCAATATGATATGACTAGTTTAGTGATGGATACAGATAATGCAGGATGCTTTTATGTGTTATTTCCAGTATAGTAACAACAGCTGCCCTTCAAAGAAAGTGAGTGGATTTTATTGGTTGTGTTTTAATCCATGGTGCATAAATCCTGTATCTATTCCCTGGGTACACCACCCTAAACAGGACAACAGGCCTCTGGTTTCATAGAAGGAAATGTCTCAGTTACTTGAAAGAAAAGGCATCAGTGGGAGTTCGTTGTGTCCGCTGGCCACAGAGTCAGGTTTTCCTGTTATTTGCTTGAATTCAAAGGAATCAAATCTGAGGAAATGACTTAAGAAGGAGAAAGACCAGAAATGGGTGGCCTCTATATTTGATAACTTGGAAATTTGAAACTATCTCAGAAATTAAGGAATAGTAGTTTGAGAGGGTTTAGTGCTGCTCAGAACCAACTTATTCTCACACACAGTCCAATTTTTGGCTGCAGCCCAAGCTTTGATGTCTTATTACGGTAAAGCTTTAAGGGAGAGGCGATTTCCTCAGGATGTTGCTGCACCAGCTTCTGCGCCTCTGTGTGTTTGTAGTTTAGATACGCTACATGCATTTCCCAAACTGCTGTTTTTTGTAGAAATACAGGAACTAGTGGACCTGATGAACAGTCTTTTTGTTTGTTTGCTAAATTGTTGTCTGTACCACCATCATAAGTGTATTTTCACGACATATGCATGAGTAATAAAGTTTCCGCTGAGTCAAGTGTGATTATTTTAACCAGAATTCATAATTTAGCTTGTAAACAAATCCTGGACACTGAAGAAGCCACTTGGATGAAAAACAAAACAATACCTCCTTGACACGCAATCAGCATAGCGACATTGTTGTCATGACATTGTCTCATTGTGGACTTTAGGAGGGAGAGAAGAGGCTCACATGATCCCATCCACATTAACGGGATGGCTGTGGAGCCTGT
>JAUYWH010000010.1:7617995-7664214 GCA_034779795.1 Ctenopoma multispine
TGCATTTCGTTGCCCTGTACTTGTACATGTGTAATGACAATAAAGTTGAATCTAATCTAATCTAATCTAATCTAATGATATTTAAAAACTGATAGTATGCCGTGAGACTGTAGAAAAGCAGAATTAGTTGCAACATGAATAAAATAAAGGGAGCAAGAGATGACAAGGAGGTGTGGCTCCACCTCTCCACACCTATCTAATTATAGCTATGAGGCATTAATAAATATGGGACTGTCAGTTTTGGAGTATTACAGAAACGGCACTAATACTAACTCCATAGGACATGTTTATATTAACTGACCTTTGTGTAGCTCCTTTTCCTGGGAATTGCCTGACTCCCCTTTTAGTTCCCATCAGCTATGGATATCAGCAACAACAAATACACAGGGATGCATTTAGAAAGTTTCCAAGTTTAATAAGGTCTAGGTCATGAAGTGCTCCTGTGTTTGCTTACCTGTGAGCAAACATGCAACCCAACTATATATCTGCATAGTAGCACTAAGGCAAGCAAGATTATAATGCTTAAAATTATTCACAGCTAATATTTGTTTAGATTTATTGAAACAGATTTATTGTATTGGCTGTAAACTCATGGAGATGTACCTTTTGCAAAGCACATACCTGGTATTGAAAAGGGAAGCTGGAGAGTTAATGTTATCACTGAAACAGAAATATGAGGCTTGTAAATAACACTTAAACAGAGTAGTAAGTGACGGGGAGTAATTCATCCCAGATCGACTACACATGTTTGCCAGCAGTTTACGGGAAGTGAACCTGGAGATGCAGCATTATTGGACCTTCTCCAAGAACTGTTAACTGGACACTAATGTTGAGCTGTGCCAGAATTAGCAGCCGCTTTCTTTTTCTTACAGGAACACTGGCTGTCTATTTATCTTTACCGAAAATGTACCTGGAGTGTTATTGTTTAATTTTCTACCCCACTGTGGGACTCAGGCAAAGTCCCATGGTGAGCAAGTGGCCAAGCGTCCTGACCTTCACAGGAATCACATGACTCAGACCGTCTGAGGGAAGTTATGAGAAGCAGAAAGTAAAAAGCAACGTCTGCCAGCCTAACCTTTCTAAACTCAGCCGGCTGCAGATATCCTAATAAGGCATGTTAATGGCTCTGTGTGGAGCAGAGACAATAACACGTGTCTGCTTTTTCATCTAGTTATCTTAGCCTAGCAGGGTTGCGTCAGTCTCCTGATGAGCTAATTTCCTTTACATTCATTTGGTCTGACGGAGGGAAGTGGTTAGGTTTAAGTATAACATGAGCTGGCCAGACACGAGGAAGGGTGTCTGGGCAAATTACTCAAATCAGAAGGCTTATTTTCTAGTTTCTGTACAGTCGTTCATTCTGATAAGAAGTTTCCTGAAACAGTGAACTATCAAAGTCAACTTTATTGCAAAGAGAAACCACTCAGTTATATAATATCCTAGAGTAAATCAAAAATGTGGATTTTGGACTCTCCTGCGGCCGCTGTATTCCCAGAGTGAGTTATTCGTGAAAACACAATAAAAGGTACCAGGCGACTTGAATAGCTCTTATCACAGCACTTTCCTTGTGAGGCATTGTGTTGCTTTCATGTACAGAAACACACCGATGTCGGGGAGTAACTAACTGTGCAGCGGAGCAGCTGCTCTACAGTTCAGTTCTCAGTTGTTTCAGTCAACTGCCATTTTTGTCACTTTTAGCTCTTTTTACATATTAATACACGTGTTAACTGCTTTGTTGTGGAAATGCCTCTGAGCTTGGGGACCAATCAGAATCTAGACTAAACAGGAAAAGGTAGTTGCTTCCTGTGCAGGCCTGAACAAGTTCCCATTATATGTCTCTGAACAACAGTAAACTGAAACAACTTTCTCAAGCAGATCAGAGAAACAATAGCTTCACAAAATCAAGAGTAATCCAGGTCAGAGTTGTGTGTCAAATTATGTCTTTGGTGAAAGATGTGTTTGAACAGCCCTCTGTTTCCAGTCTTTATGCTAAGATAAGCGAACACACTACAGATTATGTAAAGGGTCAGAACTGACCGCTCACATCTGCATCTTTTTTTAAAGCTCTCCTTGGATTCATACAATTACATGAATGAATTATTTTAGGTTACTAAACAACTGGTGAGAATAAAGATTAGACCAGTATCAACTGCCTCTTTGATTAAACAACATTTATTTGGACCACACTCAGTTTTCTATGCGTTATCCATCAAACAGTCTCTCAGTGTCACAGTCTTTATAGATGTCTGGGATCATTAGAGCATCACATCAGACCACGGCTACGTGTAAGATGAGTTCCAGCATTAATGTTTACCTTTGTTATAAAGCCAGTACAATTAACTCAGTAGCATACTGGGTTGTTTCAGTGATGCTAACTTTGCTGTAAATCTTTTTCCAGTTTGATCTTATAAAGTTGGTGCACAGAATACTTTTTTCTTCTTTTTCTCTTCTTTTTTTTTATTTATTCAGAGGTGTGAATTATTGAGTCAGGGTTATGCAATACGTGGTTTATTCATTAGTGTTGAAAAGGAATGATGTAGCCTTGGATTTTCTCTTTTAGTGCTTGCAAATGCAAGAATCAGTCTGCAGCACAAAGAAAACTATGTCCTGAAGTGACAAATGACAAGCAACAATGTCACTTCCTGTCATTTCCATTAAAAAAACATGTATTTCCAAAACAGAAACTTTTCACAATAGTAAAAAAGAAACAAAAAGACTGATTTATTTATCTGAAGTATGAGAATTTACTTAACGCATAAAGAAACATTTAGTCTTTTACGTTTATCTGAAAAATGCAGAGATACTACAGTAGTATACAGTATAGCACTGAATATTAAAAATCTCTGTAGCAAAAAATAATCACGTTGGAGAAAATTTTAACCTTTATGCTTGTAAGTTAAAATATTACCTCACTTTGTACAAGCTGTTCTTTTGAACTGCGGGTAAATAAGTTAAATATATCCTGAGTGAAGCTCTACAAGTACTTTTAGCTAACTGACTGACCTGTTACTGCTTTTCTGTCCTTGTCCTCCTCAACTCTAAATGTAAAACAGATGTAGCAGGTCCTAATTATAATTTGTGAGCTGCTTAAGGCATTAACTCTGAAATAATGAGTGGGCCATAATGATGAAATTATTTGTTCAGATTTCATATGGCCTGCATAAAGTTATAACAAAACATGATCCCACATGTGACTGACATCAGACAACAGCTGCTCTGCAACTATTAGAAATGTATAAACAACACTGTATTAAAAACACGAAAAATCTTTTATTTGCCAATTTTTCCAGTCTCGCACCAATATACAGAAACAGATTGAATGGCACTGTTAGGATTATGGGAGTGGAACAAACGAGCAGGCTTTGTGAGGAATTTGCATTGCACCAATTAGTATGTCTCTGTGGATTTCTTCTTTGCAGAATCTGTCATTTGTTCCTCATGACACTTGGTTATACAAAGCAACACAGGGTGTTTCTCTGACTTGTAAATTACTTTGGATACATCTGCTAAATGAGTGAATTAATGTAAAGGGAAACATTATTATTTCAATTTAAAAAATGACCTTTATTCATTAAACTTCATTAACTTACATTATTAAAAAAATAATCAACTTTATGCTTATTCACTTTCTTGGTGAAATTTAGATGCTCAGATGTGTGTGAATCCAACATGAAGATTGAGCCAGAAGACAGTTAACTTGCTTCACCATAAAAACATGGAAAAACAGCCAGATGTTTGCAAAGATGAGAAAATATGACCGCAGAATAATTAAATGGGTGAAATAAACTCTCATTTCCGTGCTTTGGAGGTGCTGCTAGTAGTTGGATTTTGTTACCTTGAGACAGATCTAGGCTAACTATCATCCCATTTCAAACTATTTTAATAGTTTCAATTAAACTGAATACTGTTTTGTCTATTTAGCTCCAAATCACAACAATAATCCAAAGGCACTAATGTCAAGACCTCACAGAATTATGTAGAAATCCCAATTAATCTCCACTGAGCAGGCACTAGATGACAGTGGAGAGGACAACCAGACATGAAAGTAATGTCAATCTTCACATCTAACTCTAGGCAGTAAAAATTAGATGTATATTTCCAGTAACCTGGAGTGTTTTTTGGTATTTTAACATGAGACACCCACATTTGGCGACTATCTCACTACCCCACGGATCACAGATTACTATAGCCTTGTTCCTGCTAAAAAATGGTTTTACTCTGCATTATATTTTGTACTCAAACTCACTAAGAATTGCTCTCTACTTTGATACCAACTAGGAATTTTTGAAGCATTTGTCAGATGTGAGTTGCACAATGAGAGCCCCCACTCTCTTCCTCACACATCCACTGACTAATATTATCAAATGTTTCTGCTCCTCTGAGTCCTCAAGTGCGTCTGTAAAAACTGTCAGGGGTGTTTTACTCACGTCATCAGCCGAGCCGCAGAGGCCGCTGATGAAAATGGTGGCAATGCTTTGTTTTTTTCTTCGTGCGTCGTCTGAAAGGAGCCGTTTGTCAGCCTTAAAGAACCACACCACCTCGCCAGAGCTATTAATAGACACACAGGCAGCCTTATTTTTTCAGGAGAAAGCTGACCACAGAGGATTTGAAGCCAGCCCAGCAAAATCCCCCTTTCCCTGCTCATTTCCTCCCCACCCTCTACTCTGCAGAATGCCATGTACTGTGACAAATCTCTTTTCATCCCAGAGCAATCCGCCTCCTATACTGTCTTAAATAACCAAATGTCGTGAGTCCTCTGAACCGTATAAAGTGGACTTTAGGTTAAACATCTTAATATTAGAATTAACAATGCTCCTCTCTGACATATTTGACTTTTGAGTCATTCATCAACTATTAGTTCACACCAGACTTCACATGACTTCATAGCTGATGTTTCACATGACCTCACAGATGTAGTTTTTATGTTGTCTGGTTTCGCAGACAGTGATTATTACTCTGCTACTCTTTAGCCAAAGATTTGCAGCTTTCTGCGGCTGAGATAACTGAGAGCAGCTAATGATAACACAGCAGAAATAGTTGGAAGTCATCTGGTTGGTTAGAAGTGCGAGTCTCGCGTAGAATCTTTTAGAAGCAAATATCTGCAGACTGCCGGCGGTGCTGTTCTGTAAATGATTCATCATTGCATATCTTGTTGTCAACATAATACAGTAGGTAGCCACTTCAAATGCAAAGTGATTCTCCCAAAGAAATGAAAGGCAGTAACTGACCTGCCTGCTGCTAAACTTCTCATGTAGTGGCTGGTATCACAGAATGAGGTCATGATTTATTCTGGAGAGACCACTTCCCTTTTAATGAGCAAATGTCTGCGGAAACTGATTTGACAGGCTGCTTAGAAAACCCCCCATCACATTAAGAATAATGTTTTAAGTATTTCTAGAGATGATGATAACTTAGCCACTTTTATTCTAAAATACAGTTCTTCTCATTTTCTCATTGATTTGTGCATGAGAGTGGTGCATCACTTCCTTCACCGAGGCGTTCTTAGTTCCTCTGGCTGTTGGGGACTTGCCGTTATGTCTGTGTGAAACATATTAATTCATGAGATCATACTTATTTTGGCGACTAAAGATTACACTTCGATGACATGTCCGCGTGGTGCATCATCACAGGCACTTTAGCCTGATTGTAACCTCTCCAGTACTGACACAGTTTGTGAAATTCAACTGTTTTTTAATGAGTATGTTAAACAACCATTCAACACACAGAAACCATACAGTCGTCAATGTATAGTCTTGAATGTTATTATTGACAAAACAGTACATAGTTACCTCAATTCAGTGTTAAATAGTGTTATATTATGAAGTTATATTGAGAACAACTGAGCAGTCTCACTACCTATTTCATTTAAATGAGTCTAAGTAAAATGCGTCTTCGCATCTCTGCCACAGATATGTAAACAGTATTCATACTTTTGGTTAACTGAAAATGACAGGACAATTATTACACAAGACTAACGAGAACAAAGTGTTTAGGTGTCAGCAATGGAGGAGACGTACAGTACTTTGTCCACCTCTGTGCGTTCACTTTAAATCTCTACAGGGACCTCTGCAGGCTGCAACATTCATCACACTCTACAAAGAAAAAATCTTGCATACCGAACATGCTGATAGTTTTGCTGTCCACAAACCCATAATGTAAAGTTTATCATGAGTAAAGCCCACGAGGATCATTCAGAACAAAGGGTTAACGTAGGCACTGATTATATATATCTATATATATACATATGATCAAGGGAGTGTCACTAAATAATCCCCGGGGGCACAGATGTGCTTCAACAATAATCTGGATGCAATATGATAATAATCAGGTGTGCAGTCATTGATCAGCGTATGTTGTGGCTCACGTTGCATGCTTGACTCTCACAGTCCAGGACTGAACTTACTGTAGGCTTCAGTGGTGCATTCTAGCACATGTCTGTTTAGTGAAGTTACAACAAACCTGGGTTGCTGAGTATTCAAACATAAATGAAGGAGTCTGTTCAGGCTAAATGCATGTCAGCGGGTGACTATAATGCTGCCTTGCACGACCTGTACTTGTGTACAGGAAGGCAACAAAACAAACAATTTAAGACTAAGTTAAAACGCTGGTAAGTGATTAGATGTGTGTTTGCTCTGGAGCCCCCTAGAGGATCAATCTAGCCACTGCACCAGGAGGAAGAACAGCAGGCACAAAGATGCTCTTATCTATAAAGCATCAGTAAATTAATTAGCAAACAGTTATTTATAACTTACAGACCCTTTCTGCAGTTTATTGTATAATCTTCTAAAACACTTTCCTGTGCACATGGTGAGCTGACACCCCCTTGTTACCACCTTCCAGGAGGAGGGCGCTCTCTGGCAACTTAACGCCTGTTTTTGGAGGCTGTGTGGAATCAGGGCATCCGCAGTCCTCTCGGGAACATTTGACATTACATCCGCCCGTATCCTCAGAGTAACACGCCGGAGCACCTCATCACATCCCGCCGTCATGGACTTCTCTATCCGAGCCGCCAACGTGGAGGACTGCAGGGACATAGCGCGGATGATCACGGTGAGCGGACACGTGTGTGGCGCAGCTGTTTGCGGCACACTTAGGTCACTAGATCACCTCTCCCACACGATGCTGCTGTTTTGGTGTTACTGTGTTATTGGACTTCGCTTATTTATAGAAACGTACTGACTCGCACACTCGACAAAATGTACATGTGCATGCCACCAGAAGCCACCTTAACATTGTATCGTGTCCTTGCACAAACTGATATTAAGGCGCACAGACAGGCACTAGTTGACATGTTTAAGATCTGATAAAGTAGCATTGATATTTCAGAAATAGCAATAACTGATTATTTGATATTGCTACTTATTTTATGTATTTTTTTTTATTTTTTTCCACACAGGAATTAGCTGAATATGAGAAAGTGGCAGATCATGTGAAAGTCACCCAGAGAGGTACTGTATGGAGAGCTGGACAATAATGATTCCCCACTTTCACTTACTACCTTTCATTTTGTGCACAACCTGGGTCTGTCCTAAAACAATATCCTGGTGGCCCTGAGAGCTCAAACAATTGAACACTTACTTTTTACTTATTTTTTTTTTTTGTAACAGACTAAAATACTACATTTAGCCAACAAATCAGCAGTGAAAACAGGCAACATTACACTGTAGGTGACTCTGCTTTTTATTCGCAGACTTGGAGCAGGATGGTTTTTCCAAGAACCCGTTCTTCCATGGGATCATCGCCGAGGTGCCAGAACAACACAAAAGCAAAGAAGGTGAGGGAGAGCCATCACTAATAATGCTGTTTCTTTCACACATGTGTATATGTGTGAGTGAAGTTTTTTAAACCCACAGTGATGTTTCTGGCTCATTGTTTCGAGCTTAACCAAAACAGAAAAACGCAGCCAGTTCAATAAGGGGTAAAAATTCAGTCAGTTGGCTGAAAGTCCAGTCGTCATGTCTGTGATTTCCACCAGTCACAAAGCTTTTGCTGGTGTGTATTGACCAAGTCAGTGTCTTTATGCGTCTCTAGCTCATAGATATATATACAGTACACTAGGTGCCAAAGAGGTCATGATTCACCTACTTTTTCCTGCCATTTGTTGTTGTTCATCACAGGCTAAAACAGCTGTATGTAACACTTGTTGTCATCCAGTCACCAAGTTCACCAGCCCGTATTTAGAAGTTTTCCTGTTACCTGATCCAACAGCCACACTGCTGATGTGGCCTCTTTCCTTACGTATCACTTACATAACAAGACAAACACCCTGATTTTCCCAAGAATAGACTGATGACAACACTCACATATGTTCTTCTGACCTTTATTTCTTCCATGATGTGGGTCTTTTTCCGTACACTCACCACTGTCCACCGGCATCTGATATCTGACTCCGTCCTGAGGAGTAGAAGCCCGTAGATGTGTGTTTGTGAGGGCGACGTCTTACTGTGTGTAGACTTCCCATGACTACGATTATAAACATAAACAAGAAGAATGTACTGAATAACCCAAACTCTGACCGAACATTACACATAAATGTGTTATTAAATATGCTGTATGACAGTTGTTGTTATTACTGCAGCATGATACAGCATGTTTTCGGTAGGTATGTTTAAAGCTGCACTCATAAATATTTTTTAATAAATAAATAAACTGATTTTAGGTAATATGTTTTTTTGCCATACAAAATAATGTTTTAAAATTATTAACCTGAACATCCTGGTGAAGCTTTAATGAAAGTAATGATCCACCTTTGCTTAATGAATATACTGGCTGCATCACATCCAAATGTGTAATTTATTATTAACTGCCAAGCTGTATTTTTAAAGGTCTGCACCTAAATCTACTGTGTGTGCTGACAAGTCTGACAAGTTCACCGGTGCTAAAACTCTGGATAGTACATCAGGACTGATTGTTTGACTTCACATCTGTGAAATATTGGCTATGAACATCAGTCCATAAAACATGTGCAGTTACAGATACATGGTCTGAAAAAACACAATGTTTATTTAAGAGTGATTTGAATTGTGATATGACAAATGTTTTGTGTGGTGCACAATTAATGTCACGTTTTTGTCTGTTTGCTTTCAGGCCATACAAAGATAGGCTATGCACTCTACTTCTACTCCTACAGCTCATGGAAAGGCAGGGCCGTTTATATGGAGGACTTGTACATCATGCCCGAGTTCAGAGGTACAATACGGAAAATAGACTTGTCATTATTGTAGTGGAGCAAATATAATTTGTGATAATGACTGTGGTGAACAGTGGTGTCTGTATTTCAGGGAAGGGCATTGGTAAAGCACTTATGAGCAAGGTAGCACAGGTGAGTAAAACAAATACATTATATAACTGTGACGATTAAGACATTTATGTCTGCACTCATAGATTTGATCTTGTTCAATTGTGTCACCCTGTAGTTGGGCCTGGCTGCAGGCTGCAGTCAGCTCAACTTCACTGTGCTGGACTGGAACAAATCCTCTCTGGACTTCTACCTCAGCCAGGGCTGCTTTAATATCACGACCACCTTAGGTTACCACTGTATGCGCTGCGAGGGAGAGGCACTGGAGAACCTGGCCCAGCCCTAACCCAACACTGACCTCATTCTGGGCTCGTGACTTTTACAGCCAACAGGTCAAACTCACACTGTGCAGGGACAGAAGGCCAGTCAGTGGCCCTGTCCTGAAACTTGACAATCACAGTCTTTAAGCTGACTCCTTAAAAAGCAGGTTATTAATCTAAATGACATTTCACTAAGCCCTCACCTTACAAAAAGTACCATGGTAAGCAAAATCGGTCATCTACCACCTTTAAATTAACTAAAAAATATTATTACATCAGCGAAGTGAAAATTTGAGACAACATAGCTCACCCACTAAAACTTTGCAGATAGCGCTAACTAATTTTGTATCCTTTTAATTTGGCATTATAACTATAACAATAATACATTGCGTACACTGTATACCTAGATGCAAACGAATGCCGCACTTGTGTCACATAAATTTCTGTTCTGGAAAAATAAAGTCTGTATTATCTTATCTAAATTAGAATTATACCACTCATCAAGAACCTGGTCAATTTCTTTTTCTAAGAGTTTGACAACTGATGTTTGTTTTCACAAATTTGCACTGATTTCTACATGTGAACAGAAAACACATATCTTTTAATGCTCATCTATCCACTCGCCACTTTGAAAACAATCCCATCAGTTCAGAGATGTGGTTGAAGATGCAAAATCTTCCTACAAACATGAAATAGCTGTAATATATCAACTTAATTATAGACTTAAGTCAGGCCAAATGTGCACAGAGATAGTGGTTTTATCATTACCAGGTGTATTTCCCATCTACATAAAAACTGAAGGACACACGGCAACAATGACATTCTTTGTTTTATGTCTACGTGTTATGGAGTTATAATATAGGAAAACCGAAAACTGATGAGTGTGTGAGAGAAGATGACAAAACAAAATGATCTCATTACCTTTGTGTTTCCGTTGTCTTTTTTTTTTTTTTAGAACCAACTACCTTGGAAGTTAAAATACCAAGACTATGTCAATATATGTGAAATATATTTGGAAAAATTCATGTACCACAATAAAACTGAAAATATTATCCATTACCACCATAACACCATGGTACGTTTTTGTAAGAGCTGTTGTTTATAATATTGGGGAGACCGTGTGGCTCAGGTGGGAGGCCAGTTGTCTACCAACCCAGGCGTTTCGGCTACGGGTTCCTAGTTGAAAAATAGAAACAAATGAGAAAGATTTGGGCCCAAAACATAAAGTTAGCATCTTGACCTGTTGACAAATTACATAGAAGACGTGTAAATAACGAGTACCGCTGTCGTCTTGCAGTGTGGAGCTAGTTAGCCTTGGTATTATGGCACAGTGTGTTAACAAAAAAAGTAGTCTAGATATTAATTGTTACAGTAGGTACCCAAATAACAATATTTGGGTACCTACTGTAAACGCATGTGGTAAACAATGCAACAGGGACAACCACACACCTACAGGTAAGTCCTGTATGTGGCTGTGTGGTCATTCTTGTGGTATTTTTAAAGAAATCTATTACATAATTAATATTTATTCATAATTTAATTATTAGCAAAAAAACACAAGAATCTTGACTGTTGCAAAATGAGGTCAATGTCTCAATGTATGTCTGTTAAAGAAATGGATTTTGAGTATCCTATAGCTTTAGATTTATGATGCTACTGTTTAACAAGAGCAACCATGAGATGTTGTGCAGCTCTTGTGAAGCACATTGTTGGTATTTTTCTTCCTTTTAAGCTATGCAAATATCAAGTTCTCACAATCATTATGTGCAGTAAAGGAATCAATTGGAGTCCACCTAAAACTGCCGTCCATGCAGCCAAACAGCAAAGTCTTGGGGCTGGTTTCAAACAAATGGATGAAGCTTAGAATCAAACAAAAATTATCCATCTGGTTCAATTCTAAAAAAAAAAAAAATCCTGGCCCGGACTCAGTCTGTGTCTTTGAACCTGTCCAGCTAAAATGAAAGTGGCACAATATTGATCTACACTTTTTGTGTCATTTCCAGACATTTAATGAAAACAAGCTGAGTTGTGGGTTGTATTTCGTTTGTTTTCTGTCAATCTAAACAAGTAAGAACCATTGACCTTCCTTTGGAACTTTTGCAATTTGCATTTTTTCCATACTTTGTTTAAAATATAGTTTCAATGAAAGTGCGGTTTTTATTTATTTTGAATCTTTTTTACTTTATGTTCCAAACAACTGTGTGTGTGCCTCAACATACAAAATTCACAGATGTGCTCCACGTGGAAAACTAATAATGCACCACTCTCCAGCTATTACAGTGTGCATGTCCCAAAAAATCACTGAGTCCTCGGGAACATGAAAAGATATTTATATTCTCCCTTGTCTGCAACTTCCTATTAGAGTGCCAGACCAAGAGATATAAATTATTATGCTAACTCTGTTCCCAACATAGAAATAAATTCCTGTCAAATCCACTGGGAGCTTTGCAATAAATCACAACTTTAAAGAGCAATTTTGCATATATACGAGACAAGAAAAGACGTTACATGTTTAAATTGTTAACTCAGAGTTTAGTGTGTACAGTATGTAATTACCATATACGGTGCAATATAAGTACACAAGACTACAGTGGTGTTGTACTGTGCTAGATTCCACAACTTTAATGTAATTTTGTGTTTTTAAATGTTACATGCAGCCATTTTCTGTTAGCAGAGGAATATGTTCCAATGTGTTAACGTGTCACATTTTATGAAATGGTTGAAAATAAAGGTCATCACATGTGGGTAAAAACCGGGTAAAGCCAAAAAGTAAAACAACCAAGGCCTTCCTCGTTGTTTCAACCACCAAGTTTTTAAAGGGCGTCAAGGGATCAAATAAATTCACTCAAACCACACAGGAGCATAGTTCAAGTTAAAACATGAAAAATAGAGTTGTAGGTTTTTCACATGGCATTGGCCAAATGTTTGATGTTATTTCACCCAAGTGGCCACAAAAAGTAGTTTTGATGTGCCACTTGTTTTTTCCGACAACTTAGAACCTGCATAAGATTCAAATGTTGGTTTTGTGAAAGTCATTTACCCTCGTCACGCATTCTTAAAAAAAATGTGTATTATTCTTAACTTGCTTGACTGCTCCTTTCAGTAATTGTTCAGAAGTATCATATCCTAACAAATAAAAACATGCTATGTGAATGTGTAGCTGTGTTGACTCCATACCAGTAGTACGTTTTTTAAAACGACTTCACTTCATTTTTTACTTGCTTCCTATTGTTCTAGTTGTAGAGAATATGTGTATAGAAATTTAATTAAACAGGAAGTAAAAAGATTAACACTGTTAAAATGTGAATCTAAAGTTATTCACATCTGGACAATTACTACTTGAATTGATATGTAGGTATGAAATTGTTCCTTTAATCTTACTGAAGTCTATGCAGAGAACCAGCTGCCACTTCATGAATGATAAACAATAATTAAAAGGTCCAATGGCAACTTTTCACTGCTTTTAGAACTTTTTGAACATTGGTCCTTGTTTGTATTATTATTAATCCTTTTTTTGCCACTTCAACATATGTATGCTCCACTTGTATGGTTTGGTTGCATGGTACTTTCCGTGTCTCTGAGATTTCCTTTTAGGATTTTCACTTCAGATGTTGTATTTAAGGTTGGACACTAAGCTTTTTGCTTCACCTGTTGACGACACAGTGTATACAGCCTCTATACATCGTCGGCAGCAGAGCGAAGCTGGTTTTATCTTTACCTTACACACTGCCGCCATCGTGTGGCTACAAACGGAACTGGTACACGTGTGAATGGCACATACTTTCAAGGCATGCGAGTTGATGGAAGTGATTTGGAGAAGCAGAGTGTGCTCCGGTGCGCTTCGTATGTTGTTTTGTTTTTGTTTAGTTTTTTCTTGCGCTCACTTCGCTCATATTACGGCGGATGCGAGCTGGTATCAGAGCTCGTGTAGGGCGCACTGAAAGTCTGTGTGTGTATATTCCACTGATGTGTGCTTGCTCTGTCTAATAGAGTGACCCCCAGCACGCTGTTTAAAGGGAAGACAAGAGAGCTGAGTCAACGAATCGCAAGGAGAAGGATGCAACAGTTGATGTGCGCAAGTTGTAGAGTTTTTATGTATTTGGAGACGGCCTGCAGACACAGATTATGGTGGCCTTGGTCTGTGTAGAAGAAGACTCGGATGATTTGTTGCTTTAAAACCCTTAATTTGTCATATAAACCGGTAATTAAACAACAGATCACCCCGTCTAGAAACAGTGGGTGTTTTAGGCTCTTTACTTGCGCGTCTTTCTTACCAAAATGGACATTTGGGCAGAAATGCATTTGGAGGGACTTCATGCTCTGCTTAAATGGAGTTGAAATGCGGATTTCGGATGACGTGCCGCGGTGTGTAGTGAGCAGTGCAGTCTGCACCAACATGCATCGGATTCTGCAGAGGAGGCGAGCGCGCAAGCTGCGGGTCGTCTGGGCTTCTTTAGCCCTGGTGGCTCTGTCTCTGGCCGCATGCAGCGCGCTGTTCACGGCGTGGACTTGGCGAGAGACGCGGGACCTGTCTGAGTCCTTTAAGATCCTGCAGGACCGACTGGACCAGGTTTGTATCATACCTAAAACCAATTCAATTTCGCAATCTCGCACCGTCTCTGAGTAACATTCAGATTTGCACGAACAATAATATTTACTCGCCTTCAACTTTTACAAACCATCAAGTGTTAGTTATGTAACTTCTTTTGTGGCTGCGGTTATGGAATCGTCGCGGGGGGTGTAAAGAAAAATGCAGGTCCACACTTCGCCCCTCTTCTCTGTCTGGCTCGTACTCTGTTTTATTGCACAGTTTCGCTGCTTGGCACCTTTTTTTCCCCTGCTTACCAATAAGTGCAGTCAAGTCGTGTGGAGTTACTGCTTATTTTTGTGACCGACCTACCTCCGCTACCCCGCCATGTTTAATTACTCTGGTGCCAGTTTGCGCTCCAGTTTAATCTCAATTTACTGGAAACTATTTGGCATGTGAGCACTTTTATACCCAGATGACTGCACCGAAGCTGGAGGCATGAAAACAGACGGGAAGATAAAGCGTGGCAAGTGTAAACCATCTGCAACATGCAGACCCTCTTGTCGTGCACAGGTCAGACTCTATCATTCAGATCTGACTTACTGGTAGAAACCAGCTGGTTTTTTTAAACTTATTGCACTTGCAGCAAATGTTAGGCTCCAGCATGAGGTTGCATCACAAGGCAAATTATTTTCAAATGAAGCCAAAAGAAGCTGATGGAAACTCTTCTGGTTTCCAGCTCACAGTATTTACAAAGCCAGGTCGCACTGGATTTGAGATCAGGGCGACAGGTTGGCTGTGTATCATGTTGACAGACCTGCACACACACACACACACACACACACACACTTTCTTCCTCAGGCACACTCAGACACACAAACACCCCAAAATTGGACACGTGGAGTGTTGATGCTGGAGAGTTTCCCAAGGGGCCCCGTTATGTCCATTTGATCATTTGCCAACTCCTGATGAGAGCCAGTGAGTGAACATTTAGAGCAAGAAGAGAAACTCACTGTCTCTATTTCCACAGTAGCAGTAAATTTCAACATACTTTCCCTTAGCTGCTTCTCTCTTACTTCATATAGGCCTCCTTCGGTAATTCAGTAGGCTCCCAGCCAAGGATTTAAAACTTTGCTGGCTTGACAAAACTAATTTCTATCTCAAAAAGGGAGTAAAGACATGTGAGGAATGCAAAGCACTAAAAACATGCATTATTTGTTGCAACCAGTATCTGAGGAAGTGGTAGGTCTATTCTAAAGCTAGCATGGCAGCAGGGGCAGGGTACTGGAAGCGACGTGTCTGTTTATGTGGCTGGCTGTCTGGAAGAGGCAATCTGTGGTTGTGTGGGATCTGTGCCAGCATATAGTCATGATAACCTTTATTAGCTTTGTTAATAGTGTTTTTTTCTTTCTTTCAACAGGTCAATACACAAAGAAAGGCCATTGTTCAGCTCATTCTGGAGAAGAGAGAGCTGCTGGTGGGGCAGAGAGTCAAGAGAGATGGTATTGCAAACAAAAAAATTTCTAAAGCTGCATTTTCTTGACTTCAACGCCACCAATATATGGTGTATTGTGTTTTTCAGCTTTCCAAATCACCACAGAGACAATATACTTACCAACTGCACTTGTTTTTTTGGGGAGAACATTTAACACAAACGTTGGCCAGTTTTGGCCTACATGCCACTTTGGTCAGGTCTGGTGGGCCACAGGCACTACCCGCTGCTAAAAGTTGACACAGGAAGAAGTAGGCAGCTGGATGACTGTTTCAGAAATTACAGGTCTGACCAGAACGGCTTCGAAGCCCAGAAAACCAGCTGGCGCAGGAGGGAGATTTTGTCACACGCTTTTGGTCAATGAAATTGGTGTTCCCCCCCCCCCCCCTGAGCTCATGACTGACACAGCTATGATTTGTTGTAAAAGCGGTGATATTTGATGACCTATCATTGCTGTATTTATAGCCTCTGTTGCGTCACCATCACAGGATCACTTGATTGTTCACATTTTGTCCGAGAGTGAACCCTCAGCTGCTTTTGTCCTGGAATTCACTCAAGGAATAAACATCCAAATTTCACAAAGGGAACCATGTGTCTCGCCAATATATCTATATTGATTTCTCTGTAGTAACTGATATCTGATTTTATTTTCCAAAATGTATTAAGCAGTGTTAAGAAATTCACGGCTATCAACGGAAAAAAAAAAGGAGAAAAAAAAAAGCCCAAACAGTCTTTTCCAGTTTGTGGAAAGTTGACCACCACTGTGCAGCATTTCAGCAGGACACTGTGGTTATGTTCTCTGCTGGTGACTGACAGTTTAAGTCACGGAAATCTGCTGAGCCTGAGGGCTTTATGCTCACCCATAGCAAATCCTAAATCTACAGGGTCACCCATTTTTGAGTTATTTTAGCAGAGACTTAATATTACTGTATAACGACAGGGGCCCGGTGTTTGGCTGCTTCGTCTAAAAACATAAAGTATGTATTTCACAGTTCATACATGCAGTATTTGAGTTGCATTTATACTTAAAATCGTTCCCAATAGGCCAGACTGCAAAGCTAAAATAAACCTTTAGTAAGTAACAAGAGAAGGCGTTCTTCAACTCTGGCCCTTTAGTGTTGTGTTTTATTTATTATATTTATCAGAGCAGGGGCCGTAGCTGTTGCTTCACTCTGTTCTTAATCGACTCTTTTGGGTCACAGAGCAGCCAAAGACCTTTCTGACTCTCTCTTTCTGACACTTCATTTCTCTTGTTTAGCATTTTTAGCTTTGTCTCTCAGGCTATATTTACTATTTTATCAGCCACTCTTCCACTGTCCATCTTGTATTTTCTGTCCCTTACGTACATCACTTCATCCTCTCTCTATCCTTTTCCTTTTTAGATGACTGCAACCAGCTGGCACTAAGATTAGCCCCCACACTTAAAAAATAAAAAAAGAGGCACACACTTCTGACTGAAGAGAACAGACTGAGGAAATATATTGAAGCACGTGAAAGGAAATCCTTTGCCCATCTGCTCACTGCATTAAAACGAGCCAGGCTGAAGCTAAACGGCTGCAAATTAACACACCATGTTTTTAGACAGATACAGAAGGGAATGATTGTTTTATCAAAAAAAAAACCCACAGACGTACATTTTTTTCCCATTCATATTCTGCCTTTCTTTGACTTCCGAAGGGGGCATGTTCCGAGCGAGGAATGGAAATGGAAATGGAAAGAAAGCGGCGTCTCATTTTGAGAGTAAGTGGCTTGGCACAGCCCTTATAGCCATCTCGTGTAGCATCTGCTTAAGTGGTTTCAATCTTATACCCTTATTAGATTGCACTCATAAAATCTTAATTGACTCTTTCCCTTTTTCTTTTCTCTTTCAATGTCTCTTTTATTTTCCACCAGTAACCAAAGTCTCCTCTCAGCCAGGTAAGATCATAAAAGTGAAGAATAATCTGTGAGTTTTAGGTCTATTAGATTAACAACTTTGGTTTTTCTGTGTGTGTGTGTGCCAGTTGGAGAAGGTGGTGTTATAAAGGGCTGGGAAGAGAGAACGTTGAATATGACTAAAGCGGTGACGTACAACAAGGAGCAGGGCACCTTCACTGTGGAGAAAGCAGGCGTCTACTTCCTGTTCTGCCAGGTGAGTTTGTGTTGGGAGATGTAGTTTGGATACAGATAATTGGCTCCGAACTTGCTGCTTTCTGGAACGATTTTCTATTTAAAGCTGCACTAATCAGTATTTTTATATTAACATCTTTCAGCTAATTGTTGTAGTTTGTTCTGCACTGCAGCTTTAATGTTTGGTTCACTCTCTCCCCACTGTCAACAGCCTTTTGACTGTATACTATCTGATCCAGATGGTTAAAAGAGAAACGTAGCAGCTAGCTGGTGAACACCTTGGAGCATTTAGCATCTAAAGGTGGACACAAACGTGGCTCTAAACGAATGCTTATGTTTTCTTGTATCTGCTGATTAAGTTAAGTTTAAATAAACAAGTGTGATCTAACACTCTTGTTGTGTCAGCTTTATAAGGTAAAATGTCAGTCTTCTGATCTTGTTCTACTGTTTCCAAGTGGCCAAAATGTCATCATGTCTGTAAAATTCAGCAGATGTATTTTTTCCAGTAGATCTGTTTTGGCAGCTGAAGGTCACAGTAGCTCAGTTTGTTAAGCTCTGGGTGTCAACAAAAATTAGTCTTACACTGTATTGAAATCATCAAGTGCAATGTGGCATTGAAAACTGTGTGGAGATCTTCTGTACATATATTTCTATAATTATTTTCTAATCAAATCCTGAAAATGTTCATTTTACACTTTGTTTTATTTATGGAAGGTCTTTGATGCTTTGCGTTAGGACACATTTTGGACACATGGATTTGAGAATTGTGGTTTATTTCTTTAAAGAAGAGAGAGTGGTTTGGTAGAAAAACATTTTTATAGTCCTCAACAGAAGTAAGGTATAAAGTGTAAGTGAAACACTGGTATCATGAGTTTTTTAAACCAGACCCAGAATAACCTTTGTACAATTAAAATTACAATATGTTTCTTTAAAAAGTAATTTTTAATATTTCTAACCAGACTGAATCAATGAGACTATGTGTGATGTTTTTTGAGAGGTGGATATCAGGTTTTTGTAATCTCAAACCTGTGGTCTGGCAAAAATGTCGTCAAAAGGAAAAAAGAAAAAGTGGGAGCTTGTAAATCACATGACTGTCTGGTTACTTTTCAGTTTGTTTTACATAGTAGAACAGAAGTCTGAAGTTGATGGTAAGATGGAGAATAGGTTTCGGGATGATCGTCTTTATCCTCTTTGTCTCCTCAGGTGTTGTTTAACGAGCAGCAGACTCCATATGTGAAACTAGATGTGGTGACCACTGGCCAGAGGCCTCAGAAGCTGCAGTGCATAGAGGGCTATGCAACAACCCCCTCTGCCGGGCCGCATGCCTTCCACTTTGTGAAGTCCTGCCAGGTGTCTGGCCTGCTGAGACTGGACAGAGGCACAGAGCTGAAGGCCATCACAGGCTCGTCCTTCAGACTCCACACTGTGGGCTCTCCCTCCGCCTCGCCTCACGTCTTTAGCATCTTTAAAGTCAACTGAAGTTCAGAGCATTCATCATTTGATCTGGATTGGAAACTTTTAAGAGTGCACAAACTCATTTGAGTATAACAGAGCATTTTTTTTTGCAAGCACAAGGTTTTTTTCTACATGGTAAAACAGTCATAAGCAGTTGAAGGCATCATATCGTGCTACAGCCCCTTTCCAAAGACAAGCCTGACAATTGTGGAAGTTGTTGTGGAATTTTTTCCTGGACAGCGGTGCTGCTTTGGATCCGAAATACAGACTTTGGATTAAAACCAAGACTCAATGGGGACGAAAGGCCTCAATGAATGTCTGCCGGGAGAACAGATGTGATGGAAGCTGTTCTGTAGATAAAGGGCTTGATAAAAAAAGAAATACTTGGATGTTCATCCTAGCCCTTGTATAATGTAATAAATTGTGCTTACACTCTCTTTATCTGACTGACAGTAAAGCTGTGCATGCACCTTTCACTTTTATATCACCGGGTGCCTCAAGAACCTGAGAGCACATCTGCGAGTGTCAGATCACGACACTATAAAAGCCTACGTGAATTGTCATTAATATTTTATACAATATAGCATCCCTGTGTGAAATGTAATGAATCAAATTATTTGTTTTTTTATACTGATTTCATGGTTTTTACAATGCAACATGCTGTGTGAGTGTATAGCTTTAAGCCTTTTTAGATACTTTGTATATACGTCATTTCACATGTGTGCGTATCAAGTCACAAGCTGCAAAGAAAGTGGAACGTTTTAAATAACATGGATGTGAATTTGTGCTCTTTTTTTTTTAAGGTTGAATTTGATTGTAAGTTCTTTTTATGTGTAGTATACTTGGCTTTACTTTTGAAAAGTATGTGCAACTTATAGATGCATACAGATGTTCTAAATATAGCTGTATTTTCTGCCTCCAATATCTGTTTGATGACACAGTTACCATCACTTTCATGCCTATATGTAAATCATCAGATGCCTTTTGATTATCATTAGCACTATCATTAATCAATCATGAAATAGTAGCGGCAAGGCCTTGTGTGGTCAAAAGTTCACATTGAACAATGTTGGGTTTTTCTTTTTAAACCAAATTATATCAAAACGTATTTATATAAATCTACACAAATTATTTACTCACCAACTACACTGTAAAGTGAAATAGCTTCACAGCTACTGGGTAGATTGAATTTGATAAATACATTCATGGTTCTTAAGGATGAGCAGTCTTTCGTTTCCTCTAGCACCACCACCAGGTCAAAATTTGAATTTGGGCGATACTGTCTAAAGTATTGGGAAAAGTACCAAGAGCCACCTTAATGCAGACAAAGATTACAGACTTCCACCAAAATGATCAACTTTAAAGGAGCGCTACACCGTAGCATTTAATCTTATTTTCAAAATATTCAAATAAAGTAATGCGATGAACGCACACTGAGGCGGCAGCTCGGCCAGAAGTGGTCACCTTTTTCTAAAAGTTAGTGGTTTTGTAATATTTCTGGGGCTCATCGCTTCGACCAAAAGCATTCCCTAACCTTAACCACTCCTTTATCATATTTGTTTCGAGGTCCATGTTCTGCCAAGATTAACAACTTCCAGCCAATATCAACTGCATATGCTGCTAAACTGCCAAAGTCGGCAGTTTGTCATCTTTATTTGCAACCATATTCTACTGCAAATACCTGCAAAACTAATGACATTCGCCAGCTGTACTTTGTGTTAAGTTCTAATTAGCAAATGTTTGCATGGAAACACTTTAAACTAGGATGGTGAACGTTAGCCGCTTAACATCATAGTGTTAGCATTGTCAGTGTCAGCATATTAGCATTCAAATATTAGCATTTAGCACCAAACCTCACAGAACTGCATGAATGGGTGTAGTTAAGTCTTGTTCAGTTGTTGAATGTCACACAGTCAGCAGACTGTAAAACATTACTTTAAGATGACTCGCCATAGCCACAGGTGACAAGTAAATGTTAACATGCTTATTTCTGAAAAGTAAGATGGTAAGCATTGTTGACAATGTCACTGTGAGTGTATCTGGTAAAAACCCAGAAATTAAGTTTGTCTTAACTCCAGATGAGCTGTAAAACACCAAATCACAACTCTGCAGAACAAGCATGGAAAGGCGCCAATGAGTACAAAAGGGTCTGATTCATTTCCAGTGGCTCTGCTCCAGATTATATAAAAACATCTTGATAACCTCAAAAAATACCTAGAAAGTTCTGGTCTGCTCTTTGGTTTCTGACTAGTAGACTAAGTATGAGTGAGTGTGACATGGAAGCTTAACTTTGAGAGTAATGCCCAAAACTAAATATCAATTCAGAATCATTCATTATTTGGTTGATAACATTTTGTCAAGCTACTGTTTCTGTTTGCATTGTTTCTCAGTCACATTATATGATTGCTTTCTTTAATTTGACCTTTTTGAAAATGTGTTCCCTTTCATTCTCTCATATACTCTACTGCTTTCTTTCTTGGTATTCCCTTCTGCAATACAAACAGTGAGTATTTCTAGCAGTGGCTTTCAGCACTCCCACTCTTGTTTATAAGTAGTTTTTGTGGATGGACCACATTGGTTTCTCTTCAGCACTTTACTGCAGCGAACAGAGTTTTTAAATTAGAGCCAAATGTTCATGTTTTGAAATGGAAAAAGTGTAGACATATAGACATATATCCTGTTTGATTTCCTTACCTTTTTCCTCTTCCCTTTTGTGTCTCACTCATCCTCCCCGTCGCACCCACATTCCTGCGAACCTCACATTTCCTCATCAGCACCATACTGCACACACACACACACACACCCACACACACACACACACCCACACACACACACACATATGAATCCCATGAGTGTCCTCTGCACACAGACACCCACACCAGCAGCCATCTAAATTTTCACTTCCTGAATCTGAACCTGAACCACATAGCTAAAAGTCTTTGAGGAAAAACATGCCTCGTCGCTCCCCACACCACACACACAAACACTTCCCTGCCCAGTTCCTTTTTTTCTAAATGTCAAAGTTTATTACCACCTCGGAAAATCTTGTGAAGTCATGTGAAGAAGTTCTCTGTAAAATGATGATGTATGCATTGCCTGTAACTTTAAAAAAAAATTCCTCTCAGCTCATTCGTCATAAATATTTGTTTGTTTTGTTTTAAAAGTTACACTTAAAAAATTGTTTAATAAAAACTATAGAAAAATAGCTTTTGTGTCCAAAAACAAAATTGCAAAATATAAACAAGTAAGTCGTCAAAATGTTCTTAAATGTCTAAGTTGAGGAAAATGAGTTATATTTATTTCTCTGAAGTTCCTGTGTACTGAGATCTATGGAGGACTTTGGCATCCATAGATCCTGCTACATGTTGAGGTGTCGTTGGACAAGACACAGAAACCCCGTAGTAGCTCTGACACAGGTCTAACAACAACAATTTCCCCATGGGGATCAAAAAATCTTTTGATTTTTAAAATCAGTTAGTATTATTCACTGGACAATACCTGCTCAGAACCAAAAAGCAGCTAAGAGAGTGTGAAAGTCAGACCTACACTGATCAGGTAGCTTCACTACTAATATTTAGTCAATCTATTGCAGACAAAAACCCAATTGATAATATAACAATGAGCCTGGTAGCTCAATGGGTTAAGTATCAGACTGGGATGCAGGTTCGAACTCAGCCAGACTCCTAGCCCATCCCCCATACCAGGTGTGTCCTTGAGCGAGACACTCAGCGCTAGCTCCTGTAAGTCGCTTTGGATAAAAGCGTCTGCCAAGTAAAGTAACATCAGAAGAGCGAGTATTTCATTATTAAACTTAATGTTCAAGGTCAACATTACGTTTTGCTATCCTTCCTAAAAACATTCTGCACTGACATAAGAAAGTTTATCTTTAGCTGAAACACCTGAAACACAAATGTAAAATGAATGAACTGTACAGAAAAGCGCTCACCCGAGACAGTCAATATTTTATCTAAAATTAACTTGTCAGTGTGCACATAATGGGAGTTGACATAATCTCCAGACATTTCACTAAAAATTACAAAGCTGAGATAACAGTAAATAGTGAACCGTGTAGCATTAATCTGCTCTGAATAACAGCGTAGTCACTCTTCTCACCTAGAGTCACCATGAATCATGAACCATCTGCTACTCAGGGTTATTGTTGCATGTCTGTGTGCATGCTATCAGCCTCCCAAATCAACATCTTCCTGCCTTTATGCAGCAATTCAAAACAGACTGAATAAATAATTTTAGTCTTTGAAGAACGCCGTCCCCTATTCTGTGTTAGTTTAGTTAGAAGTCAAGTTTTATTTACAATTATTTATTAATGATGGCTTTCTTTGTGCTTTTCCTCTTTCCAAGGGCATGTAACATCATTTTGTCAGTTGAATGGTAAATTTCACGGTCTGCAGACGATCTACAGTCTTTTATTTACTCTAGGGACACTTCACACTACTGAATAAAATTTAATTACCTGTGGAAATGGGATAGAAAATGCATTTTCATGCAATTTCAAGATCAAGATGAAGCTTCAAATGTTACTTGTGATTCTCCGTTACACATTAGTCAAAGAGGCCAAAGTATTTTTCCCCTTCCTGATTTTTTTGCATAGATGATACACTTGAATGACTCAGATCAAACTAATAGTAAAACTGAGGAAATACAAAATTCTGTTTTTAAATTATGCTTTTATTTAATAAGGGAAAAAAGCTGTCCAAACCAAAGTCCAAGTCCAAGACCAAGTCCAAAGTGAAAAATGAATTGCCCCTAACTTGCTAAATCATAATCAAACTGTGATTAACCACATTTTGTTTTCACTTAACACCTCTGATTACTGCCAGACCTGTTGAATTAAGAAATCACTTAAATAGAAGCTGTGTGACAAAGTGAAGCACTCTAAAAGATCTTAAAAAGCAACACAACATGCCACAATCTAAAGAATATCAAGGACAGATGAGAAAGAAGTGACTAACATATGACCTGTGGACTTCACTTGCCTCAGTGTTCATGCTTCAACATTAAGAAATAGACTGGGCAAAAATAGCATCCTTGGGAAAGTTCAAAGGAGAAAGCCACTACTAAAAAAAACATAAAGGCTTGTCTCACACTTGACAAAAAACATCTTGATGATCAACAAGACTTTTGGACAAATCCAACTTTTTGGAAGGTGTGTCCTGTTACGTCTGGTGTAAAACAAACAGTATTTTATAAAAAAACATCATACCAACAGTCAAACATGGTGGTAGTGTGATGGTCTGGGGCTACTTTGCTGCTTCAGGACCTCAACAACTTGCTGTAATTGATGGAACCATAAATTCTGCTCTCTACCAAAAAATGTCCGACCATCAGTTCCTAAACTCGAGGTCAAGTGGACTTGGACCAGCAAGTCCACATCTGAATGGCTCCAAAAAATGCCTGGACTTAAATCTGATCTGGACTTAAACAGGCTGCTCATGCTCAAAAACCCTCTAATGCGGCTGAATTAACTTGATTGCAGTTGTTGCCGCCAAGAGTGGCACAACCAGTTATTAGATTTAGGGGGTCAATTACTGTTTCACATGGTGAAATGTTGGTAAAAACATGGCAGGGGTTTTCCTTTGTTAAATTAAATCATCATTTAAAAGAATGCATTTTGTCAAGATTGTGTGCAAAAAAATTATAATCAAGAAGGGGGCAAAAAATTTTATTCTGGGGCTTTACTGAAATAGCTTTAAATGATATAAAATTTCAAAAAACTGCTTATTTTTCCTATAACTTGCCTTTATGTTTTACCTCTTCTGAACCTCTGTATGAGACCATTCGTACCAGTCCTTGCCCCCCTGCCGGTGAGCCAAACTATGGCCGTAACACACTGGGACTGAGCATGGCCCCATTCTTTCACCGGCCCCAGAGCTTACATAAACAAACTATAGCTTTACAATTTCATATAGTTTTTCCTCGTTTATCATTCTAAATGACAACTTTTGAAATCCAGCCACACACGTTCAAGCCGGAATCGGATTCAGAATATGACAGTGGACAAGATGAACAACCCCTCCGACAAAGATCAGCAAAGGTAATGTTACTTTACTGCTGACAGACGTAACCAACTTCTCTCCTCTGTGTCGCCCACTTGTTTCCAGTACATCACAGTATAGCGTGTCTACTGCTAAATCTACAAGGACACTGAAGTTGACATAGTAAGATTTTTGAGGGAAAACTTACCAATGCTGTGCAGGCTGTTAAAAAACGTTTTCTGTGAAGTGCTGTGAACAGAAAGAGTAACAGTGAGTAAAGTCATATTTCCTTCAACAAAGCACTTACTGTACAACATGCTGCTCTCTAAACACAGAATGAACAACTAGTCAAACACTTCACCTGAGCTGGTGGACGTGACTGTATTGTGATCTTGGGGACCCTTGGGAAAGTGTCATTACAGAGTCAACAGAGACATGTTTGACAAGATTTTTTTTTTTTTGTTGTGATTACTTCTACGTATGATCTGCTCATATTTTAGAACTTAGGCATTGTTTAGTACGAACACCCATCATCTCCACAGTGAAGGTAGATTCACAAACACTAATTCCTTTGAGGCATGTTCAGTTCGATTAAGGTCTGGTGATTGGCTTTCTGTTAGGTATCAGTCAAATTGCTGCTGTAGACCTCTGAATTCATTATCTTGCTCCTATAATGAGTTACTGTATAAATAAAGATCAGTGAAGCTGTTCCAGAAGCAGCCATGCAAGCCCAAGACATGATAGTATCCCCACCATCATACAGACTTTGGCCTTTCCATCACTTAGGTTAATCTAAACATTGTTCAAGACGTTTGTGGTTCATCTCTGCACTTTTTTTTCTGATTCTTACTGCTGATGAGGGGTTTGCATCTTGTGGTAGGGCCTCTGTGTTTATGCACAGTAAGCCTTGTTCGAACAGTGGATTGTGATATGCTCTTCATGCTCTGTGGATACTGTTGACGTCACTAACCATTGTTTTTGGGTTCCTTCATAGCCCGCACAATGCTTCTGTAATCAGCTGTTGTTTTCTTTGGCTGTCCTGTTTTGTGCATGGTGCCTTGTACACCAGTGGTTTCTTTTTTTTCCAGGCTTTACAAAATTGATGTATTGGCTCTGATTAATTTACCCTCCTTTCTCAGTTACAGATTAGTTTGGTTTTCACCCATTACACCTTATTCTTCTGGTTTTGATGTTGATTTATTGTTGTCTAACAACAAACACAGTCTTCACAACTAAAACCTAATGATAAAACCAAACAAATTTGACTTCTGGTTGCAATACTTACTAATTAATACAGGGATAGTACCTATAAAAATATGACAAAGCAATATGGCTTCTGTAAGTTTCCATAAAACATAATGTGGTGTAGTGGTTAGCACTGTCACCTCACAGCAAAAAAGACCTGGGATTGAATTCAGAGGTCGGTCTGGTGCCTTTCTGCGTGGGTTCTCTCTGGCTTCCTCCCACCATCCAAAGATATGCATGTTGGGTTAACTGGTGACTCTAAATTGTGCACAGGTGTAAATGCGAGTGTCTCCTGACCCTTATGAGCACAAGTGGTGGATATTGTATTGTGAGACTAGGTCTATCTGTCTTTGAGTTGTTATGTTTATTATTCTCGCTGATTCTTCAAGTAGTGACAAAAGTTAGATAGCTAAAAAAAGAGATATTTCAGTCTTGACCAAATTGTGGACTCACTGACACCTAAAGTCATAGTGCTAGTGTGTCAAGACAAGTGACTGTGTGTCTGAAATGCAAAAAAACATCTCAAATAATTCACAAACTTCATAATTTTATTCAGTTTTATTACAAACAAAAAAAGGAAGAAAAAAAAAAGAGAGATGCATCATCATTGACATGTTTCACTGCCAGTCATCATTTGATTGGCACCACTACATACACAGTGACACAAAATACCCAGAAATTAACACAAAAATCTGGAAAGAAGACAAAGCAAAAGTGGAAAAAAGAACTAAGTGCTTGAATTCGATGCAACATTTTAGTTCAGGGTTTGCAAAACTTATTTTGTATGAAACATAATTAGTAAAATGGACTGTTTCCTGGGAAGATCTGTGTAAAATGTGATGGGTTTGTGGAATAAATGAACTCTTATCTACCTTTTTTAAAGCATAACGTAGACTGACTGGGATACAGGTTGACATCAGGTTCTTAATTTAGTTTTATGACTTTACATTTGTTCAGCTATTAAGGCGTTTTTTTAATGGTACGGTGCATAAAATGGATTTCCAGCCTCTGCTTTTCCAGATAACAACCATGTATTTTCACTGAAGTTAGTGTTTACGTTTTCTTTTTGCCCATACAAGCATCAAGGGTTACATGTGGTCTATTTTCTGTATATGTCATTTGCAAGCCCCAAATCTAAAATGTAAGCCAGAAAATTTACTTTTCTTGTAATATATCTTCTGAAGTTAGCTCAACTTCTTCGTTTGCGTTCTCTTGTAATTATAAGACAAACATGGCAAAGAGGTGCATCGTGTGTTGCACATACTGTATCATACTGTTTTTCATCATTTCTTGTTACAAAAAATGTCTCTTTTGGTAGAAGCTCTTTCTCAAATAGCAACAGCGAGAACAACAGCAACATCGACGACAACTATACTGATAATCGCAAGAGTTAAAACACAAGAGAACACGAATGAGCTGTTTAAATATGCAAAGTATATCACAGGATTTTGTAGAAAGAAAAAAAACCCAGAAAAACTAGAAAAAAAAATTGGCTGAGAAGGAACCGGGAAAGGAAGGATTATGGGTTTTAATAACACTGACTTGCTTATGAAAGGTTATGAACATTCATAGGAGGTTTCTGAAAAATAGCATTGTCGCAAGACCTTTTCTGGAACAAACCCCCAAAATACCTCAAAGCTCTGTACATAAACTAAAACCATGGAAGTTATGATGGTGCGTCGACAAATACTTTACGTGGTTGAACAAGTCCTGAATGTAATTATCATTATCATACTTTCCTGTGTGGGTTTTATCCGAACATGTACCATCAAAAAATAAAAGCAAAAAAATAAAACTTGGAGCTGCTGGGACTGAGAAATTGGATTTTCAGCCTCTCTTGGAGAATTAGAAACAGTAATAAAACGACTTTTAGGCACAGCTTTATACCATTTTTTTTCCCTTTCCGCGAGACAGCGTTACTGTGATTAGAGCATGCTTCAGGGGATGGAGTGCTGTGGTAGAAATGATTTTAGTTTCACATGCAGCTTCCTGTTGAGAGTTTTAGGAGTAGAGGAGGATTACACGGTCTATTGAGAGATCTAAAGGTTTTAGGATTGAGGTGTGTTGTGTTTATGTGTGTGTGTGTGTGTGTGTGTGTGTGTGTGTGTGTGTGTGTGTGTAATCGTGAGTGTAAGTGAGGTTAGAAGCATCCCTACAGGAGGAGGAGGAGGCCTATGTGAAGAGGCCGCATTTTGAGGAGTATAATGGTTTGAGGCAGACAAGAAAAGGTCACAAGAAGTTATGAGACAATATAAATTGTATGTACTGTAGGTGTGTATGTGTCCGTGGACAGCAAGTGCACATGTGCGTGGGTGTGTGTGTACTGTGTGTGTGCGTGTGATTATAGTTTCTGGGGGAGTGCCAGTCAGCAGAGTGTGTAAAAGTGTGTGTGTGTGAAGGGACTACAATCACTAGCGGGTCGATAAGTTCACCCTCAGTCAGTCAGTTTTAATACTGGATGTGTGGTTCATTGGTGCTGTTTTAAAGAGCGTTTACTGCAGAGACTTAACTGTATTAGAGAGGAATTGTAGATACATTTGCTGCAGATGGGTTTCATGTGATGTGTGTGTGAAAGAGTGTGTGTGTGAGTGTGTGTGTGTGTATAGTCTAGTCGTCAATACAGATGACCTCTCCGCTGCGCTGCTCCCGTCGGTTGACTAGCAGCTCTGCTTCTCGCTCCTTCTTTACAGACATAGGAGGCCCGTTGAGGACTGCAGGGGAAGAGAGAGATGCCAGAGTTCAGTTCAGCTAGTTCAACATGTAACTTATCTCTGTTTTCTGAGATAGAGAACAGAAAGTTCTCCATGATTAATATGACTGTTTGAAACTAATCAAATTACATTTTATTTATATAGCTCAATATCACAAAGCATAAATTTGCCTCAGGAGGCTTTGCAATCTGTAAAACCTACGACATCCTCTGACCCTCAAATCAAATAAGACAAAACTCCACCCCCCCCCAAAACTCTTAAACGCGAAAAAAAAATGCCTCCACCAACCAGTCAAGTGGAAGTTTACAGACTCTGATCAGTTCATCCTGGTGGACGCTTTTGTCAAATTTGATGAGATTTCTTTGAGGCACTCCTGTGATACGGTATTAACCCGAATGGTACAGACATGAGGTCATAATGACCTCTGACTGCCAAGATCTAATCAGTTCATCCTTGATTCCAAGTGGAAATCTGAATCAAATAGCACCAGCAAATAACATGATGTGAATTAACAGCCCTGTCATCGGGACGGAGGAGTAAAAAAAAAAAAAAACAACTGAGCCACCAATCCAGTGGAGAAATCTGCTAAAAGCTGCGGGAAACAGAGAGAGGGTGCTGTTCTCAACGCCTTAAAAATAATCTGAATGAATAATTTGATTATAAAAATACTGAAAAAAAAAAAAAAAACAGAACAATTGCTTTTTGGTTTTTTACTTGCAGGCACTGGAGTGTAATCATTGTCTATCAGTTAAAGTAGTGTAGCCAGGATTGTAGAAGCATGAGCAGTCAAAATGATGCATATTTATTAGAACAATACTGACAGCCTATAAAATACCCACCATGTGTATTTAAAAAAAATTTTATGACCACAGTGGTACTTACAGCCCTGACAGACTTTTTTTTATTCTGCTCCTTACAAAAGGACCTTATAAACTTAAGGTGGAAACACAACTTTGGGATCATAAAATCCAGGTATAACTTAACTGGTATGTGTTCCTTCTAGAAAATATTTAATTTTCAAACTTAGTTATTAACCGTATGTGTTGTCAGTAGAAAAATCACTTCTGTTGATAACCGTTTAGTCATAATGCAACTGAAGAGCAAAAATGTTTTGCACTGAAAGGGGATAAAAAAAATAACATCACAGCATCAATAACCTCGTTTGCAAAATAAAGCAACATTGTTTGTTGGGAAATGTGGTTTAGAGAAGCACAAGCACTAAAAATATCTGCCAGTAAAGTGCTTGTCAACAACCTCCAGCTTTGTTTATTTGTGATAATTCAACCAAGGAATCACCAATATTTTCACTTTATGGAATCTCAGTAATTAAAAATCTTAGAAGTACTTCAATACCTAACACACTGTTTTTCCATTATTAGGAAAACAAACCAAGTCCAGGCATGCATGATATTATTTTATCTTTTAATGAGCAAACTTGCATAATACATTACAGTACATCAATATATCATATTACATATACAGTATCATGTTTACTTTAATCATAAAACCCCAGAATGCATAATTGTGAACGTGGAGAAAGTGAGGTCGGCAATGAGTATAAACACACACACACACACACACACACAAACACACACAGGCATACACATAATCAGACACACAGGCACATGAGGACACAGACGCACAAGCGCACACATGCACGAAAATTAACTTCTTTCTACACAACTGCACAGCTGGCCAACACAAAGATATGTGCTTCCCACATTTGTGTGCTCTCATGAATCTGCTCGGGGAGTGGAACGGCAAGTTTAGCACTCCTTTCAAAACAAAGCCAGGAATAGACTAACAGTGCACTTCTCTCACTCGTGCCATGGGGAAAGATAAACTGTCATAACACTCCCGTGCAGATCAAAGGTATGATAAGGGGTGTACTGAGCTGAGGAAGTTTGGGGGTGGGGGTGGGGGGGGGCTGCAACTGTGTGTAGAACCAGAGGGGGGACCACTTATGGGAAAAGTTATGGCATTTCGCCAGTGGAGGCCAGTGGGGGGATGCAGGGGGAGAGAGATAGAGAGAGACGAAAAAAAAGAGAGAAAGAAGAGTGAGTCAGTGTGTATGTGAGATTTGGGCACACAGACAAAATCTGATAAGGAGTTAAACAAATCGAGGTAAAGACTGGGTGAAAGAGCAAAAGACATTACGGATGCACAGAAGAAAAAAAAAGATGTGGGGCCAGAAGACAGAGATGTAGGAGAGAGAATTAATAAAACCTGGAACAAAAAACAAAAACGTGTGAGTGTAGAGGAGCGGGGGGTGAATGGGGAAGAGCCAGACCAATATATTCACGTAGCCAATATAAGAAGATGAAATGTATCATTTCATAGATCTTCGCCTAAAATGTGTATCTTAAGAAATATTGAGCCCAGCTTTGACACTATTCATGCTCAGTAAAGTTTTCTTCAGTAACAGTCGTGTATTTAAATGTAGTAGTTACCTAGCGGCGGACCACACCGCTCCTGCAGCATATTAAAATTAACTGTCAACACTCAAGGGATTCCACGGAAACTATGCTGCAGCTAATTTCAACTAATGACACAGACATTTATTGTGGAGCAGTCACATGAAACAGAGTATTTGTGCTCTAACTGCAAAATGCGGTCGTAAAACAACACATTCTCATTGATTTTATCGATTTCTATTAGATTTTTAGATCAGTTTTATTATTATTATTTATTTTAATAAATAAATAATATAATCACAGTGTGAATTTGTTTGGCTGTGCTAAAAACAGATACAGTAGCTGTTCCAGTTCCTCTTAAAACCAGCGAGGGTGGGTTATAATTCCTAAGAATGGTAACTTTTGAAAAATTTATATTTATACTGGCCTCACAAAACCCAAATATCAGCTGAGCTCTACCAAAAGGGCATATAAGGTAATGCAGCCATGAAAATAACACAGGAGGAGGAATTCAATGAAGCATTTGTGTTACACCAGATAACAGATTCCCTCAGTAAAGTCCAACATAGCTCACCTCACTCTACTGCCAAACTCATGCTGCAGCACTACACCTCTGTCCAACCACTCTGCTCCTCCTCTTTCTTCATACAGACTCACTAGCTAGCCTGCAGCTTCACATTATCTGCAGTTTTACGGTATTGTTAGACTGAAACCGAAATGTCTGGTTCTAAATAAGGCTGCTAAACACAACTGCCTGGCTTTATCTCTGAGACTTTCTAAAACTTTAATCATTTTATTCCTCAACTCTGGTACTGTAGTGGATAGAGCCTGTCAAGTCCAGAAAGGCAGTAAAAAAACATTCCTGGACATCATGTCAGCCACATCTCTCCCCTGTAGGTCCTGCCTACTATCTGATTAGGTGAACGCTGCCATCTTGGCAGGAAACGTAGCATTTTTGCTTGCTGAAAAGCTTTGCATGAGTGTATCCATGCCAAAGCCTTTCATCAGGAGCAACCTTGTGTCTCTTAACTGTCAACTTTTCAGGAACTGGAAAAGGCACAGGCTTGTTTTTAGAATTAACAGTCTGGCCAACTTGAGACTTAAAAGAGTTTTATAAATCCATAAGTTGCTGGAGTTTCTCAATCGACTGAGAAGGGAAATGATTCAGTTGGAGGTAAAAATCCATCCATCAAAGATTTCACTTTTAAAGAAGTGATTTGCGTGCACGTCTATGCCTGTAATGTTTCATTTCAAAGCTGGGTGTTGCATGCCCGACTATCAATAACCACAAAAAGTGTCCTAACCACTAAGTTCTAAACTGGGATAAAACATTTTATAGTCTTTGTTACTTATTTGGAATTTATTGCCCATCCAATGACTGGAATGAATATTTTCTCCTTTGAGGTCTGCTTTGGTCTCCACCAGCTACTGAAGAAATTACGAAGCTTTTTAGCTGCTACATGATTCACTGAGTTTTTCACTGAAAATAGCTGCCTGCAGCTTTAAACACGGTAAACGGGAACAGTTGGACTAAATGAAAACAGTGAAGTTGTGGGCTGTATAACCAAAACAATGACAAAATGCCTTGACCTGCAGGGTAAAGTGATCATTCCCTTTGATTAGATACATTGTTCACATAAAAAAAAAGCTAATCAGTGCTGCTTTAAGTTTAAAGTTGGCTATTTGTTGACTTTATTTAGACAAAGTTCTTGTCTGAATGTTTTGCATTAACACAAATTTAAACATCATCTGAGAAATTTAGCTTATTTAGTTTTTAGTAGAAAACTTTTTTTTTTTTTTTTTAGAAAAAGTTTCTATATTCTTTAAAGTATGGCATGTAAAAAAAAGTATTGTTCGGAACCAGTGATGAAACTCAGGGATCATATTGGCACCATTATTGAAAATTCCAAACAATAATAGTTAGTTTTGATTTAAAAAGGTGGTGACACCATGCACACAGCAACACATGTACAAAAACACTTTGGCACACACATAGAGCAATCATTAACCTATGCACATACAGTATATTCTCATTGCAGGCCACACCACTGCCACACATTTCCCGTCTTCAAGCCTAAAGGGGAATACCACTCAATTAAAAATGCTTAAAAGCACTCATAGGTCCCGCGAATCATTTGGACTGTGGAACCTATTGTTCCACTTTTCTTCTTTCCAGAAACGACGCAGAGGAGTTTGTTCTGCTCCCCACTCTGACATGTCCCACATGTACAGCTCTGCTGCACACACGCTGAGCTGGAAAAACCATGAGAGAGTCCAGAGTGTTTTATTTTCTTGGGGAAGAGGGGACATTTTCCAGTGTGGAATCCATCACACTGTCACAATAAAGAGCCTCGAAGAACAAAGATGTCTCTTCGGGCTTCAAAGTGAGTCTCCCTTTTTTCTTTCAATGACAGATTACAGTCTTTACTGTAACTTTGGAGTAGAGCTGCTCGTACATACAGAACTTTTATAGAAACAGGAAATGTAACTATTGAAGTGGAGTGATATTCCCCTTTAAGTGCGCACCCCCCCCCCCCCCAAAAAAAAAAAAAAAAAAGGTGCAATAGTAAATATGCTTTGTAATACAGTACATATCTCAATGCCTGCCCATACGATCGGGTCAGGGCAACATTGCTACTGATTGTTGAACAAAGGCAACATTTCAGTTTTTTATATCTATGGTTCTTACTTCCACGCTTGGTTGGACATAGGAATGCTAGGGTAAAAGAGTCCATGGGAATTAGCGTTTTATAATTAGAAAACTTCTTTTTTTCCCCTTTTTTTTCCTTTTTTGCAAGTTAATCTTAGTCCAGTTTGTCCCTTTCTATTTTGAGTTTAGGTTTCATCGGCCTGTGCTCAACAGATGAAAACTGAACCTAAACAAGTTCTTTGCAGGTTTTCAGGTTGTGTGTGTGAGGTCTACAGTGTGTATATGTGTGTGGGTGAGAGAGAGAGAGAGAGAGAGAAGTGGAGGACTGTGGAGGAATGAGGGAGTACAGGGTCAAAGCAAGGGGACAGACTTGTTCAGTCAGGCGGCAGATGAAGAATTGATCTGTGGGGAAATCTTTTGTCTGTGCAGAGCGAGAAACAGAAAAAGAAGTCTAGAGTAATCTGTCTGAGCAGGAGTAAAACAAAAAAAAATCCTTTGTTGCATTTTTCTTCAATTCTGCCCTCATATCTGAATTCCTGAAAACTTGTGATTGCATTAACATACAGTCTTTTTTTCCCCTCTTTCTTGTCTCCAGACATTTTTCCCCACAAAGGCAAATTTGGGGCTTTTTTCAGTTTTTTTGGCCCTTACTCCCTCTTTCTCTCTCTCTCTCTCTCTCTCTCTCTCTGCAATTGATTGCTTGTTTTCTTTTGTGCATCAAAGTGCCGCCACTTCTTTTCACTTTTCATGTCCTTTCTTTTTTGCTGTCTTGCTATTCATCCCTATTCGAGTCATCCAGTGAGCCTTACTTCTCCCATTGTATTTGTCACATTCCAGCAGTGAAAAGTGTTCTGTCCTTGGCTCCTTTTTGGTCTTCCTTCTCATGCATTCAGGTTTCCATCTCTCCTCTGCAGCTTCCTCTGTCTCTTTTTCAGTCTATGTTTTTGTTACATTCTAGGATGTTTTATCCAAGTGTACTTTCTTCTTCCCTTTTGATGAGTCTCCCCCTCTGATCTCAGGGTTTCTTTGGTCGCCCATTGCGGGGCAGGTTCTCCACTGTGTTGCTGAGCCGGTACTTGACGATGATGCTGTGCACCGTGGATTTGGGCATCCTCAGCTCCTGCCCGATGGCCCCCTCTGACTTGCCGTCCTTCCAGAGGTCCACCACTCGCTGTCGCTGCACCACATCGTGCTCCTTGGTCTTCTGGCAAACACCGGTAGTGGTGGGTCCTCCAGCGGCTCCCCCAGCAACTCCCCCGGTGGCCCCAGCTGCGGCGGCGGCTTCTGTGGGGGCAGACAAGCGGCAGACTGTAGTGGAGACTCGGAGAGGGGAGCAGGATAATGTGACACTTTACTGGTCCCCTTAGGGAATTCTCTTTTAGCTTGACTCCCTCCTCTGCAGGGAGGTCAGAAGTCAGTGGGGAGCTACTAGAGCTGGCGGGGGGGTTCAGCGTCCTGCTCAAGGACACTTCAGCAGGGCAGGTGCTTGCAGACATGAGGCTTAAACCCACATGCTCGACTCCATCTCTCTAATTCCTACTCTTCCCAAAATTCCCAAAGAGATTCCCAAAAGATGAAGTTCTGTTTAGAATGTGGGATTCCTTTTAGTGCAGATGAGTAGCCTCCTCATGGCAGTACTGATGGCTGAAACAGGTTTTCCAAATGCTTCACAAGATTCAAGATACTGAGCAAATGCTGAGATACTGCCATGTGTGAGACAGCACAAAACAATCCGTCACCGGAGCATTTGGTGTATTGTTACATTCTGCAGCAGAGTTCGCAGAGTGCAGCTAAAGTAGGAAATGTGCAGTTAGAAGGTGCCATGGCAGACATGCATATTTCTGGATATGTTTTGTGTACTCAAGTGAGGGAGCTCCTCTCGGGAGAGCGCTGTTAATGGAGGGAAGCTAGAGGGTCAAAATCAGAGGACTGTGTTGTTTTAAGTGCTTCCATTTCTCCTGCTCACTTTTTTTCCTTTCTGTCTGAAGCTAAAAAGGTCAGGAATCAGCGCGACCCCAATCAAGACCACAAATGCGGCCTCATTTGCTGCATGCTTGTGCCCTGCCAGAGTTCAGGATGTTCAGATGGCACTGGGCTCAGCTCAGCCTACGCTCAGCTGCTTGCCACGAGGCCCCCGTAAGCAAAAAAAAAAAAAAAAACCCACGGATCAGCAACACAACTCACACTCGTGACTATTTCGGAACAACCAGCACCCGGCCCTGCCCTCCATCGGTTCACAAGTCACAACACGACGTTTACACAACCAAACTTCTACTGCGGTTTCTGTCCCTCTCAAAATACCTTGGTACAAAGTCCGAATGTTTTCTTGGCGCGGCTCGACTCAGACACAGGCTGAGCATAATGACATTTTCAGAGATAGGCTCTGGCTCTCTAAAATGCAATGATTCTGACAGATGTCTCAGTCTACAATTACATAAATCATGATACACCGAGTGAGAGGCAGGCACAGCACCGAGAGAGCTGGGTCTTCTAGTTTTTTAGGGCAAAGCTATTGGGGAATATCAGGTTTTACCAGTTATCTCTGCCACATCTCTACTATCTAAACATCTCCAAACACGAAAAGACACGCAGAGAGGAGAGTGTGTCTGGTGAACATATGCTGTTACCAAACTAATTATGAGAAAATAAATTCACAAACTGCCTGTACGCTCTGACAGACTGCAGGCGAAGGGAGTTGGACAAGAGGCCAAAACAAAATAGATTTCTTGTTTTTATGACTCTGATTCTAAAGCTTTTAACTCAGTAAGTAATGAGAGCCACAACAGGACTTCACAAGAGAAAATAAACATGCTTCAAAAAGAAAACACTCCTCAGACAGGTTTGATAGCACAGACTGTGCTTTATTGTTTCACAATGCAGCCATTACTGCTGTGTCGAGTATTGAGGCTGGACATGTTAAAAGATGAAAATGCCTTAATATAGCAGTTCAGCACGTTTGTGTTTGATTTTGGTAATGTCTATTTCAGGTGTCTATCTGGCAGCCACATCAGAAACTCTGCTACAGATGTTTTTTTTCCGATATGGACTCCTTTCTGGATTTTGAAGGTTTCACAACTTAAGCTGCTCAGGGAGATAAAGTGTCTATTCAAAGTGTTTAAAACAGTGCTGCTTCAGGAGTCATCAGGTCAGGTCTTTACACTAAACATTTAGGGATTATATTGAAATTCTAGCGTTAAACAGTGCTTTTGCACTTGATCACAAAACTAACTACAGTGCTTTCAATTATTCCTGAAATTCCCACAGTCTGTAATTTTGATGGAGCCTGAACATTGTTTTCATTTCATAACCATATAAAGATGGAATTCCTCAGAAATCTTTGAATAGGACTAACATTTGGACTGGTATTGCCCATCATCAGTGCAAGTTGCCAAGTAATAAAGTCCAGACCTCTAAATCCAGATTTATGGTTGTGGAGACTCTGTGGCTCTGTTAGAGCCGATGTTCACCCTCTCGGAAATGAAACTACAATATGTCTACAGAGATACTATGAGAGCTGTGACGGGTCACTGTGTGTTTCCTTTACCAACAGTAAAGATCACTGATGTTAACGAACACACAGAGGAGGTTTGAGAAAGCCTCAGTAACACTAAACAAACTTAGATTCTGTGTTACAGACAGGAGTTTTGGTTGCAAACGTCTTCTGCTGCTTTAGTGAACTTAACACACTGAATAATATAACCTCATCTTTCTCTTTTCTCTATCTTTTCTGTTTCTGTAATTATATTTTGACTCACTGAATGACTGGGTGTATACGTACATTTAAACAACCTGTGATTCTGGGGTTAACCCTCCTATCACGTGAAACCACACTTGACCATTAGTGTGTGAGTCGGAGGAGCCAGGGTGATGGAGAGAGGCTGCGGTAATAGCTGGGAAAGTGATATCTTAGTAGGAGGTGTGTATTTGGATATTGCAAATGTGGTTTACATTTCTGAAGATTGTGTGTGAGGTCTGACTTAGTAATGTCTCCTTTGTCCTCCTTCTCCTTTAACTGACATCATGGGTTAAGCAGGTGTAGCTGGAGGACTACAGTCCTGTTCAGCTACAACACCTATGTGGTGCAGTTGCAAAAGTCAAGTATCTGACTTGATTTCTTTTAACTAAACCCCACAGTTTGATTTGAAAATACATCACATTCACTGTCACAAGAAGCAGAGAACTGAGTTGTCCTGAATTTTAGCCCTCGAGGTTGGAAAAAAATGATCTAACATCTACCACAATCCAATTCAGAAGCATTTTGTTAGATCCTCTCTGTTGGTTAAATGCCTTTATGATAACTGTGAATTAGCTATACCATGATCAGGTTTATTTTCTCCTACAGCATCGTCCTGTAAAAAAAGTAGTACTCCTTATTACATTAAACTCAACTTACTTTGACAACTATGCATTTTTTGCACTACTGCTCTTGCAAATTTTGTTCTGGATCGAACCTTACCTTCATTGCCCTAACGTCACACAAAGCACAATGTGGTGTTGTTATGTACTAAATATGCTGCTGCTGTGGTCTATGACAATCCATGGGTTAAATTCTCTGCTGTACTATAAATCAGTTGCTTTGCCTGAGGCAACTATTGCAATAACACCTCCCCAGAGAAGTATAAATTTGGCTTAAATCTCCAGCCTGCCAAGTGTCAAACAGATCAAACAAACTGGTATTCTTCACTCTGTAAATTAACCTTGAATACTACAATTAACAATCCTCTAATACCCTAAAGGTTTTTAATATTGCTGAGTGCTACACAGAAAATGTTTTTTCTCCCACACACAGATTCACAGACAGACCGCACTGAAAGGTGAAGACTAATGATGAAGTTCTTGTCATCCTAACCCCTCAAGTTGTTTCATAGTGATATAAAACATTTTCTACACACGGACAGTTTATATTTGCACCTGCTTGCGGTTTAACTTTTCAAATCAAAAGTATTTCTGAAATATTAAAGCCCAAAATGCCTTTTTTACAACAACAAAAAAACACGCCTCAGATATCTAAGGCCTCCTTTTTGAACCTATTTTGCTGTAATTGAATCCAACATATTTTATGTATTTGTAACCGCTCATATCTTAACGTCTCTGGGCTCGAGCAACCTTCATCTGCACAACACACGTTCGTAATGATGAATCCAACTTGTGAACACGCTAATGTTTTAAAGTGCTAGAGGACGTCGGTGTGAATGAAGATTTAAACACTTACCTGATATGAAGGATCCCGGCGTCATCTGACTGTAGTTGGCCCCTCCCATGTGCAGGGCACTTGGAGGGGCAGGGGTGAATGGGGCTCCATAGTTCTGAGGGGTGGCGTAGGGTCCTGGAGGTATGGGCTGTGCAAAGAAAAAAGGCTTTTTTTCAGAAATTGTGTTTGTAAGAGATAGGGTGTATAAAAAAAAACACAACAATAAGGAAAATATGGGGGAAAAAAAACACTTAAGTTTTGTAAGCTGACAAAACATTTGCTAGCGAAGCAGCTGTGGAATGAAAAGGCACAGGTGGGCGACGAGATAATGGACTCTGTATTTTCACTGGCCATCTTCCATCTATTATTTTTTCTCTCAGCACACGCAAACCTGATCAGGTTGCAACATGTGAGCATGGCTGTTTAAGTGTGTGTGTGTTGTGTGATTGAAAGCACGTCGCTGACCGGGGGCGTGTGCGTCTCAGTGCCCTTGCTGGCCAGTCGGCTGAGGATGCTTCTCTCAGACATTTGCAGGCGGGCGGTGATCGGTGGGACTCTGGACAGCGTGGCTGGTAGCCGCGTCACATCGGCCTTCATGTCGCTCAGCAGCTCCTCCAACTGGTTCAACACTGCAAAGCCAACAACAAACATCAATAGTGACTGACTCGTTGAGGGAAAAGACCTCATACCTCACTTTTGATCCTTCTTTTTGGCCTCTTATTTTCAATTTGAAACTTGATTGATAGGACTAAATTGTTTTTCTTCCCTTTCTTAAAGTCAGGTTACAGGAGCTGAGCCTTACTCCACAACTGACTATTTAATTTCATGTCATTTCAATTCAATTGAAATATAATTTCCCATCTGTTTATAAACATCAACTTTGAAGCTGGTTAATTAGAAAGAGATCTCATTTCTCATTCTATTTTGACAGGACATTTCTGTTCCCATTCTTTAGTATCTTGCCCCTCTGTCATTACAGCCGTACATGGAATTAATCACTGATTATAGACTAGCAGTGTAGCTTTTGCAAGTTGCAAAATGTTTGAGCATTCATTAACTTCTGTGCCGCTGCATGCGGAAATAAAAAGACGAGATCAAGAACGGTAGTGTACAAAGCCTGTTATCCTTTTGACAGAACAATGTAAACATGGAGAGACTTGCCAGGCACCAGTGAGGAAATGTTTGGAGCTATCACTTAACATCATGTAAGCTTATCTGCTTGGCTTTACTGAAGTCCGCTCCAGGGAGAGTGATACGGTCTCTGCTGCAGGAAACACGGAGGTTGCACAACAGTGTTTGAGAGAAGTGTTGCTGATGTTTATCTGTCTTTCATTGTATGCCTGTGACTGTCTGCCAATCTCTCCCACTTTCTCTGGATGTGTCTGCCTTTGTCGAAATGCGTTTGTCTCAGTCTCCTCTGTTTGCTTTGTTCTTACACGCCTCCTTTTAAAAAACTGTACAGACAAATTTTTAAAAATGACATTCTAAGACCTAATGTTTGGCATCAGTGCCGACCTTTGTGCAGGACAGCGTTGGCTGGCTTGTTGCCTGCCAGCGACTCCTTGCTGAGGTGCTGGTGTGACTCCGCCAGGCACTCCACCTCAGTAAACCGTGCGTTGAGCGCCATAGCCGGGTGGCTTGGGTCCTGGGTCATGTTCAGATATGCCGCACGTCGCAGTTGCTCCTCTATCACCAGAGCCTGCTCCAACAGCTGATGGGCGGAGGGTGAAGAGAGAAAGAGAGAGAAATATTCTGAAAGAAATGTCTAATGTAGCTGAAACTAATGCCTGCCCAGTTACTGTATTATATGCAGGCTGTGTAATGTCTAATGCTGTTTAGAAGATTTGCCCTTGAAGACACAGATTTCATTTCAGAAATAATTACTGCATGCTCATGTTGACCAATCCCATTGCTGTTAATTCTGAATACCCACAGTGCGACACGATTCTAATAAACTTGGGTACAACCCCAACTATCTTTGGTCGCAAGACCATGATGACAGCCATTGTTGAACCTCTGTCACAGTGCAACATACTATAGGAGTAAACGGCCAAAGATATTTCTGCATTTAGTCATCCTTTGTCTGACACAGCCCAGAATCACACATGTAAACCTTAACACAGATGAGCCCAGTTGAAAAATAAATTTTTTGTCAAAATAGTTGATCAATTGATTGAACATAGCATGTACTATATTGTACTATATCCCACTGATATATACCTTTTTCTGCAACTAGTATACATGAAATCAAAGGACACTTTTTGTCCTGTCAAACTCTCAACAGTATAACCACAATTTAAAGCTGTAGTATTGTAGTGATGGTCCTGATATAATAAATACTTCTGGGGAGTACAGGGAGATGGAAATTTAACAATGATGCTTTAAACTGATTCAGGATATGACTATAAGAAACAAAAGAGGGATGAATCTTCTTTGTTTACCGCTTTGATTTATTTCGATAGGCACAATAGGTTCGGATATAGTTTGGAAGTCAGAGAAGGACTTCTGGAGCCTTGATATAACCTAAGCTCCTCCTCTGCACAGCTGATGCCACTGATTGCACTTGGAAGAGTTAGATAAGAATTTGTGACCTGAATCAACTCTCACTCTCACTATAGCACAATCTCACTGATATCATTTCCTTCAACTTGTCTGTTTTTTTTCCAGCAATATCAGTGTCCTTGTTGACATAGCAACATTAATGCAACAATTTCATGGGAAATCTAACTTTATACAGTAGTTTAGCTGTGTGTGCATGTGTCATGATAACCTCTATTGTGTTGCAATAGAGGTTATCATGTTACACAACCAATTACAACAAATATTTATAAGGAAATATAGGGAAATTGGTGTGAAAACGTTGTATTTTGGTTGCTGGCTTGTGCATTATTGACGTCAAATTTGCAATAAAAAGAAGAGACAACGAGAAATAAATCCAGTGAAATATACAAAATATCTAGTAAATGAGGATGTTGAAGGCAGGATCTGAAACATGTAAGCTGGTCAAAAACAGGATGAGAGCTCTTGAAGAAATGCAGTGGTCAGCGATACCATCCAGCCAATATGTGGGTCTAGGGGCATCTGTCTCCCAACCATCAAACAAGTCAGGTGATCGAATACACTGAAAAATGTTACTAAAATAGTGTGTTAGCACAACAGTAGGGAAGGGTTGTGAAATGTGTCAATGTGTAAATACATCAGGTACTGAAAGTAGTCATAATCTTCTGATTTAAATCAAAATTTAGCTAATTTAAGACTTTTATTTTGGCAAAGTTGTTTTATTTAATGTTTGAGAACATGGTCATATTTTGAAAAATAGAAAAAGGCTTGGTAAAGAAGTATGATGTTACTGAATAATCTGATCAACAACTGTCTCTGTTATTAAAGGTCAAAAGTTGAAGTGATGCTATAGATACAGTGAGCGTTACCTTGAAGCGTCGAGCCAGAAACTTGTTCTTCATCTCCAGGAAGTTGCCTTTATTCGCCTGAGACTTGAAAGGCTCGTTAACGATTGCGAACTGGGGATCGTTCTGGATGTCCTGCCACCGAGCATAGCCGTGACTGGCGCAAGGGTCAAGGGTCATAAAAACACCAGTTAGGAGGCAGGTCTTTGCTAGCTAACTTCATAAATGTAAGATTAGTGTGTTTGATATTTTTTTGTGGATCTGAGTGACTTAGTTTAGAGCTGGAGCCATGAGACAATGAGTCTAGCTTAGTGCAAACTCTTGAAACAAGTCGAAACAGCTACAGCGGTCTGTCTCTCCCCAGACTCTCAAAACGTCTCTGTCAGCACCTGCACCGCTAATTAACAAGTTCAACCTTGTTTCAGCTGTACACAAACTTTAAAACAGGTATATATGGTTTCATGGGGAGTTAAATACTAATACTAAAGTATTTCCTGACAAACAATCCATCTGCCCAGCTTTTGCCTACAGTGTGCCCAGTTACAGCATCGGTTTTAATATAGATCTCTGATTTCTGACAAGAAGAGCTACAGCGTTCCTTGGGCCACACAATTTTCCCTATGTCAGTTCCTGTATACATCCATTAAACAAGATACAGGAATATTTGCTTCCTTAGATGATGAGACACCACTCCTATAACTCTCCATAACTGTTGTGTCAGTGTAAAATCTATAGCCTGCAGCTAGTTTAGCTTAGCACAAAAACTGGTATCTCTGTTCTCTCGTTTCTCAAAATGCTGCGGTAAACATTTAAAGATTTTTCAGGGTGATTTATAACATCATTTTTAATCTTCTTGAAGTATAAAATTGCATTTATTTTAGCATGAAATAGGTTTCAGGCCACTTCTTAAAGCAAGCATTTCTTCCCTTTTGTTTTGTTGTTCCACTGGGCCAGAGCATTGCTTGCAGAATAATAAAAACAAAGTTTTATGTGAATGCTGCACGGCCTTAATTACAATAATAGAGAGAAAAACATGAACTAAGTGACCTACTACATCAGCTTCCAGCAGTCAGAGTTTGTTGTTTACTGAGCTCTGGCCGGCTTGTGGACTTATTACGCTGGGCTTCTGCTGGCTAATAGAAAAATAAACACACAGGGGTCATTGCCCGGGTAACTGCTGTCAAGGATACATCACGATTCCCGCCAGCAGCCAGAAGTCGTGTCTGCGGTGCCAGATCTCGTTCATCTTCCCCGAGGAGATGGCAGCCCGCTCCTCGTTCTGCCAAAGAGTATGCAGCTCTGTGGGGCGAAGCCAGCACAAGGTAAAATTAGACTGATCGTGAAGTCCTTTGGTTAGTGGAGCTGCAGGTGTTTCTACAGCAATATGCAAAGTCTGTGTTTTTAGATAATCTTGGCTCAGTGGTGCTTTTATGTAGAAGCTCTGGAAAGCAAGGAGAAGATTTTTATGTTGGCTGTATATTTGATATTGTTTAGCCTTTTCTTAAATTCTTAATGTAAAAAAATACAAGACTGTATCAATTAGATTTTGCATCTACAGCTTTTATACGAGCTTTGTGTTCTCTTGAAAAACATAAACACCTTTAAAAGTTATTTTCTTCTGTTCTTTGTTTGACCGCCCACATGTGCGTTTTAGCTTAAATCACACACCCAAAGTATTTCTACAGCCTGAAAGACACATTCTCTATGAATATGTTTCCCCTATAGTTTAATGCAGAGGTGGTAACCCTAACGCTAACCCTCGGGGGCCATACTCCTGGTTCTCCTCCAACTATCCCTGCCCTAACCACTATTGATTACCTGGGTCAGGTTTGTTCAGCCACTGAGACGCTGTAAGAGCAGAGATGTTTGGAAAACGAGCAGGGCAGTGGCCCCTGAGGAATGGGATTGGCCAACCCTATTTTAAGCTTTCATGTTAATCCTTCATTGCTTAAAGCAAAACTTGTGTGCATGTGCGTTTCGATTAATTATATAGGTGATTAGCAGCTGAGAAATAGTCAGAGTTAGTGTTTAGTGTTTAGTTATTGGAAAGCCAAGAAAGATTGTACAAATTACTCTACAAATACTCGTAAAATACACAATGCTATGTACCATAAAAGCCAGTTGAATGTATTCCACATGTGCTGCAGGTAAATCTGTACTAACCTGTGAAACCACCATCTGCGATGTTGAACATGAAGCGCGGCCGCTCTGTTGGAGGCTTCCCATTGCCCTTGGGCAACTCCTTGAGCACCACTTCTTTCCCAGCATCCTTTTCACCTTTGACTTCTTCTGTTATTGAGAAATACAGCAAAAAAAAAAAAATTGTTGAATTGACCACAGGCACAGTCCACCACAGGCAGTGAGACGTACCTTTCTTCACATCAGCCGCTTCAGTTTTATCCTTGGCATCCGTTGCTTCCGTTGCCGTTTCTTCACGCCTTTCTTTGTCTTTTTCCTTCTCCTCTGCAGCCTTCTCTGCTTCTGCGGGAAGAGAAAACGTTACAATTAATGTTGGCAAAGACGTGCGGTGTTGCTCCACAAAAGACCGGAGTCATCTGTTTGTGCATGTCAGATTTCACTGAACCAGCTTATGGGTTAAAATGTTTCTTTTCTGTTTTAGTTTTCACCTGATTTCTCTTCTTTCACCTCCGTGTCTTGCTTTGATGTCTGTTTTGCCTCCTCTTTGCTCTCCTCCAGTGCTCTTTTCTCCTCTGTTGTGGCAGATGGTGTGTCAGTTGAGTCTTTCTTCTCCTCCTCTTTCAGGTGGCTGTCATCTTTGCATTCAGTTTTTTGGCCGGGAGACGCTCTTTGTGATGTCTCTTTTGTCGAGGAGGAAAGCTATTGACAGAAGTAAAATATGGTAACAATAAGTTAGTCAGCACATCTTTAACTTATTACTACAATTAAATTTCATTATAACAAACCAAAGGTCTGGAGAGATGCAAAAACAAAGACTTAAAAATGCATTAACAGCAACTGTCTAATTAAAAAACATAACTGGCCAATCAAAACCACATTATAGCATTGTTTTAGCTCAATGGTTTCTTGTGTTTTAAGGACAGCGTCCCACCTCGTCAGGGTCTCCAGTCTTGCTGCTGTCCACCTCTTTTCCCTCATCCTTCTCCTTCACTTTCTCTTTCTCCGACGGGGCCTCACCTTCCTCTTTGTCCTCTTCCTTCTCTCCCTCTTTTCCATTCTTTTCTAGCGTGTCTGCTGGAGCTGGGGTCGCTGCCAAATGTAAACACATCAACGACACACAAACACACGGAGACGCACACATTAGTGGAGGCATTGTCCAACTCCAAGTTTATCAGATGCCCTTTACACGGGGCGCCCCCTGCTGGATCTGGTGTACGTGTGTGTGTGTGTGTGTGTGTGTGTGTGTGTGTGTGTGTGTGTGTGTGTGTGTGTGTGTGTGTGTGTGAGATTGTGTAGCTCCTCAAACCAGTGTGTCATGTGTGGCTCTCTGGCT
>JAUYWH010000010.1:7664314-7704224 GCA_034779795.1 Ctenopoma multispine
GTGTGTGTGTGTGTGTGTGTGTGTGTGTGTGTGTGTGTGTGTGTGTGTGTGTGTGTGTGTGTGTGTGTGTGTGCGATTGTGTACCTCCTCAAACCAGTGTGTCATGTTTGGCTACCTGGCTTAGAGGTGCATGGTGTGTTGTTGTAGCTGGCGTCAGGGGTGGGTGTCGCGGTCTTCACTGCCGGAGAGGACGCCCTGGAGGACGATTTGTCTAAGCTGACCTCAGGCTTGAGCTCTGGGAGACTCCACCGCCCGTTGATGTGTTCAAACTCCTGGATCTGAGCACAAAACACCCTACCACTCAGCAAAACAAAAAACCTGGCACATATTTACTTTACCTAATACCACCTTATTTAAACTCACCACCCACATGCTTTGTTTGTATCACAAATTCCCTTCGGCATAGATAGCAGATCAGGATGTGTGCAGGCTTAAACAAGCAGGACTAAAAACTGGATTGAAGATATTTGGATAAGCTAAAATAAACTGGCAAACTCTAAATAGAGCAATTAGATTGCTAATGTCAAGATTGCATGATTGATTTCTTTTTCAGACCATCATTTGAACACCTATACACTATAATTTAAGACCTGGAAACAACATTATCTTGTTACAATCTAATTTATTAATTTAATTTAGGGTGAAATCACACTCTGTTCTTGAATCCATTTCAGCAGCAGCCACTAAATGACAAACATTCAATAATTACCTCTGTGTAGTAGTTATCGTGGTTAGTGGTGGAGCCAGTCACATGTCAGGTTCAAACTATCTACTTACAAAAGGGATTCGCAGGAAATAAAATCCAACTGCTACAGGCTCACTGTTTATTGTTCTCCCACATGCAGCTGTGCCAGAGCTGTGCTCAGTTGCTAGTAATGCAAGCTCAACATTTCTAACTGCTACCGCCTCATTTTAAAATATGGGAAATGGCAAAACACAAGTTGTCGTTTATCATTAAGCAGTCACAGGAACCACAGTTTGGCATACTCGTCCCAAATTGTCTTTTTTGGCAATTTTTTCTGTCAGCAGATCATGTTTAATCTTTACAAGGTGGTAACACGAACAACAGCCACAGTGAGCTGGTAGCTGCGTGTGACAGTTGTACACCTCAAACGCCACATCAAGGTAACAACACTACTAGTACTGTTATTTTTTACTGACTGTTATTAAAATGTGCACAGTAAATAGACACACAAGCAGCTCCCCTGTCGTGTTTCTGACAAAGTATCTGCTCATCAGTCTATCAGGACTGAACGTTTAGCTCAGAACTCGCTTCATTCACCACCATTGACCATTCGTCTTGACCTAGAAGGAGAACAGCTTGTTCCTGACCTTCTTCTTGACGAGGGACATGACGCCGATGCGGGTGAGGACCGGCTGGCGACACAAGCCCTCTCTAGGCACACCATCCGCAAACGTTTCAGCGCCGTCGGCCACTGGCTCGCACAAGTGACGCATAAATAGAGACACGTATGCTCTAGCGAAGAAGAAGAGGACAGATATGTATGGTTATGAGAAAGCTCCAAACAGTTTCAACTAATACGTTCTTTAATATTTACTCACTTGAATTCTTTCTCAGTCTTGCCCCTGAGGTCTCTGACCAACCACTGAGAGGAGAAAGCATCCTGAGATGGCATCCCCCAGCGCATCACTGCGTTGAGGAATGCTTTTCGCTGGCGTGTGTTAAAACCAAGCACCTACAAAGGGAATAATGACTTATTATAGATGTGGTGAAACTGGCACTGGAAAGAGTGTTGGTCTATTAAAATACACTGTACGGGGGAACCTTACATAAAAATGTCAAGATGAGACATCCCAAGGCCTTTTCGAATGTGTCCCACCACTTAATAATGGTAAATTATATTTCGAATCCTAGCTGAACAATTGAGGCCATTATATCACGTCCATTAATATCAGCATGATAAATGGAGTTGCTGGAGATGTAATAGCTCTGCTGCCATCTCCATTTTAAGATTATTAGATTGTTAGAAAAATATCTAAGCGGTTAAGTTCACTTTGAATAAATGCTGACAGATTCCAGTAATATCACATTAAGAAAGGGCCAAAATGAGAGCCCAGCTGGCTCCACAGACATGTACAGACCTCAAGGTTGCCTCCAACTCTGGCAAGAAGAGGAGGCAGAGGTTTATCCTTCTCATTCCTCAACTGGCGACGTGACTGCCTTCGCCCTGTAGATAAAAGCAGGCGAAGGAAACGTAACGATACACACAGAGGAATGAAGACAAGGGAGATTTTATGTAAACGTAATGTCTCAGCTTTCTCACGTTTTATCAAAATTTGCTTAGTAAATAAAGTTAATAAACGTACATTCAGAAAGAACCAAAAAACCTTGGAGCGTTTTCGTTTAACTGACTTTAGTTGGAGGTGGATGGTGGTTTGCATAGTTGGCAATCTGACTTGTTTGACTCTGCCAGGCAACTGTAGCAACTAAATCAATTTCAAACCGTAATTCAACACAGACCTGAGAGTGTGTGTATGTGTTACAAGAGACATCTTTCAACATTCATGAATTGCCCTGCTTGATGTGTCTTGATATGTGTGCTTTTTTTATTTTTTATTTTTTAATCTATCCTTACCTTCTGGCCGATCATCAAAGTCCTCGTCCTCCTCCTCGGATCCCACTGAATACTCAGACTGGTTATCTGAAATGTCAGCATGCCACTCTGAAACAGCACACGGCAGTCTGTCAGTCAATAGCTCAAACACAAACCATGTTATCACAAATCTTTCTGTTTTCTAATCATTAAGTTAAACTAATACATTTTACCAACAGATAAAATATACCGAAGGTTTGAGCCCTTCTTGTACTGTTACCATAATCCTAAAACTTGTGTGTCACTGACATGGAACATCTCAGAGGAGTTTCCTCAGATTACTTGAGTTATTTTCAGACGAACACATAGAGACAATAAGAGACCCAAACACAGAGCATACCTTGGTCTTCCTGTGCAGCGTCATTGTAGTTGACGGGCTTGCGGTTCCTCTTGCCTTTACCCAGTTTGCTCGCCAGGTCTTCTTGTTGCTGTTCATAATGATGCCGCAATAGTTTCTCCCAATAGTCTGGATCCACGTTCTCTTCCTGTTTGATGATCTCCCGCTCGATCTCCTCAATCTGGAGAAAGAATATAGAGCTCACCAGTTACAGCAAAACCTATCTGAATGTGTCACTTCTGCAAAGACACAAACGCATAATCATTACAGGTCATACTGGACCGAAAACAATTTGCTTGCCGAAAACTACACAGAACTAGACTTCTGTGTAAAGATCTGATCAACTGTGGTTACAGAAGTTATAAAAACGACAATGAACGTACATCTTACTGTAACATTAATATCCTGCACATAGATATTACTTTGCAAAACATCCTGTGGAGCTAAAAAGAATGAGGTCACACAACACTTTGTTTCATGAACTAATTGTGCACTAACATGTCCTCACTACTCAGTCTTCTACATCAGACATCTCCATCCCTGCAGGCTGTGGGCTGTGAATATTTGCTACTGGGAAAACAGCTTACTAATCATTATGTCTCTTAATAAGCTAGGTAATTATTCCTCATCACTTATTGTCACGCTTTCACAACTATATACAGACTTTATCAAGTTCATTATCAAATTATCTGCTAAATGTAGCACAAGACGAAAAATAACAGAGAGTTACAGAAACTATCCTGTTCTCTTCACCTTATCCTCCTCTCGGACCATGTACTGGGCCACTTTAAAGGAGCTGAGGTACTCGTTCATGTTCTGGACGTCTGAGTCGTCTGTGGCGTCTTGGCTTCGGTCCAGCAGCCTCTCGATGGCCGTGCTGTCGTAGTGAATCACGTTACCCTCGTCCTCGACTTTATCCCCTGAATTATTCTTCATACCTGTCCCATGGGGAAGGCAAAAAAAAAAAGCTGAAGTAATGTGTGTTTTGTTCATCCTGACAACAAATTTTACAAAGAAAATTTTTCTTTCTTGGTTTTTACTGAAATTTTGTTGAATTTTTTTTATTGAAGAATATCGTAATGTCGTCACCTTCTCCCTCATCTTTGAAAAGCTCTTCTGTTCCAAACTTGAGGATGTCATCCAGTTCCTGTTTGCTCATGGACCCAGCCTTGGATCCCAGGCCTGGCCGGACCACCAGGTGAGTCAGCATCATTTTCCTCTTCGCCACCTGAGTGATACGCTCCTCCACACTGGCTCGCGTCACAAAGCGGTAAATCATCACCTTGTTGGCCTGGCCGATTCGATGAGCTCGACTAAATGCCTGAACATGAGCAAAAGATTGGAATTATGAAATGAAGAAGTAGTAGTAGTATATGAAGTAGATTTTCATTCACACATGAGTTAATATTACCTGTATGTCGTTGTGAGGGTTCCAGTCAGAATCGAAGATGATGACGGTGTCTGCTGTGGCCAAGTTGATGCCCAAACCTCCCGCTCTAGTGGAGAGCAAGAAACAAAACTGACAAGCACCAGGAGCTGAAAATAGAGAGACAAGAGAAATAGAGGAGGGAATGACATCTGGCACAAACATCCACGTAGCCATGATTGTTCATATGTTTCCTACGTTTTTATGATTGCACATATTATGCTGCTGATCTTGAACTGAGTGATGTGTTTCGCCTACATTAAGGCACAGGTTCTCGCTCACAAACATTCACTAATTGAATTACTAGAGCTAAAGGAAGCAGTTAGAAGTCTTAGTACAACTCAGTGTACCATCAAAATTATTTTGTTTTAACATAAAAATGTTACATATTGGCATTTTAAAGCTTAAATCTAATTTAATATTACAATTTAACTAGATTTTTTTGTGCATAATGGTTTGTTACAGCTTGTTTGTTCAGGTTCATTAATCAACTTTACGATTTTATTTTCATCTCTAATGTTCCTGTCATCGCAGCACCTGCATGACTGCACACTATCCAGTGTCTCACCATTGAAGCGGTCGATGGCCTCTTGTCTCAACGCGCCTGTGACGCCTCCATCAATTCTCTCATACTTATAACCTTCATAGTCCAGGAAATCTTCTAATAAATCCAGCATTTTAGTCATCTACAAACAGAGCACAGAGGGATGTGAGTTCCATCTGTACTTCACTGCACAGCTGGTATCACAGTCTGCTCCTGAGCCTTCTGCGGGTGTCATGGGACTAATATAACATCTGGGAGTGTGCTGTATTAATAATTACCCGTGTTTACTCCTACTGTATGTGTATGTTTACCTGTGAGAAGACCAGTACTCGATGGCCCTGCTCTTTCAGTTTCCTCAGCATCTTCTGCAACAGCATCAGTTTTCCAGAAGCCTTAGTGAGGGCTGACCCTTCGTAAGCACCGCTCGGTGTTTTTTGGGCCTCCTTCAAAATACACATGAACAACAGGGTGAAAAACAATACAGAACCAGTACAATATACCAGTGTAATCTGACATATGCATACATAATGCCTCATAATAACAAATTACAACAACTGTGATTTTAACCATACTGCAGGAAACAACATTTTTAAAACACATATGTAGTACACAAGCACTACCTCAAATCACCACAAGGTGTCACTGTTGTGCAACTTATGAGTGATTCAAAGTGCATTGAAATCCTGGATGACCTGAACTTTCTGTGTCATCACTCAGAGGGTAAATACACTTTAAAATGTCTTTGTGTGTTCTCACCATGGAGGCGACAGGGAAGAGGTAGGGGTGGTTGCAGCATTTCTTTAGGTCCATCATGATGTTGAGCAGGGAGACCTGGTTTCCTCCACCTTTTGAGTTTAGAGCCTCAAAGTTCTTGGTCAGAATCAGCTTGTAGTATTTCCTGTTGTTAAGCAAAAAATGAAAACCTCAGCACAGAATCAGTGGAAACCTTGTGTGAGACAAAGATCAAGATTAAGATAAACTCCATTGTTACATTTTAATGAAAACAACACTCTGTAGAGTTTGTTTTCACTTTACTGATAATACAAGAGTGTCTCATTTCCCCCCTCACTTTATATACTAAACTTACTATACAGTATATTGTATAATATAAAACCCCGGGGGCACAAATATTACACACATTTTTAGCGATGATATACATCTATACCATTTTCAGGTTTGGGTTTGTTAATTCATATTAAATCCTGGACATATTAAATTTATAGACAAATCACAATATTTTGATAACAGATCAGCTGTGGAGCCTTAAAACATTCAAATACTCTTCAAATAACATTCAACCGTGTTTGGGTAACATGCAAATGATTCATCAATCAAATAATTTTTTTCGTATTTCTCGTTGTGACAATTGCAACATGAGCCAATAAATCTGATACACACATATATAGTCACTGACATCGAATAATTATTATTTTTTTAACAACATTTTGCTTGATTTAACCTAAACATCCCACAAAAAAACAAAATTTTGACCACAAGAATCTTCACAGTGCTTTTTGACCACCTGGTCTGCATAGTTAATTGTAGGTTAGGTGGTCAGAGAGGAAGTGGTACAGGACAACGTTCCTCTCAACCCTGCACAGCACCGTACTTCTGCATAAGGCTCAGCTCCACTCGCACAATCAGCTCGGTCTTGGCAGGCATGTTCTTGAAGACGTCGGCCTTCAGCCTCCGCAGCATGTGAGGTCCCAGCAGGTCGTGGAGCTTCTTGATCTGGTCCTCCTTAGAGATGTCAGCAAACTCTTCCAGAAAGCCCTCAAGATTACTGCAGAGAGACAGAGAGACGGGGTGTTCGGCAGGTAAAATAATTTGGACTGTACTGGTAAAAATGTCATCTGAACATTAAATATTATTTAGGAATAGCATGTCTGCATGTTTGTGTGTAAGTGAGAAGTCCTACTTGAAGCGGTTGGGCGTGAGGAAGTTCAGCAGATGAAACAGCTCCTCCAGGTTGTTTTGTAGAGGAGTTCCTGTCAGCAGCAGCTTGTGGTCGATCTTATAGTCATTCAGACGCCTGAAAAACTGAAGCCCACAATATATATTATGTTTCCTTATTATTTTGCTACACCAATGTGGGTTTACTGTTGTCTATTAACACATATACAGTATGTAAGACTCTTGTTAACATCCTGTCACGACTACATCCACCAGAGCACTGGCTTCATTTTCGACTGTAAAATATCTCACTCAGTTATATTAAATTATACACAGGCACACACAGGCCAGCTCTTCTACCTTGGACTGGTTGTTCTTAAGGCGGTGAGCCTCGTCCACCACCAGGCAGGCCCAGTCTATGGATTTGAGCGCTGTCTGGTCGATGGTCACCAACTCGTAGGAGGTCAGCAGCACGTGGAATTTAATGGGAGCCTCCCTCTGCCGGAAGAGACACAAAGTTAGAAGGAGGAGCGGATATCACTTTATATTATATCACCATAGTCTTATATTATGTTAAATTATGTTTAATTTGTGCTATTGCTTCACATTTTCCTTCCTGCTCATATCTAATAGTGTTATATTCACGTTCCTGTCCCCCCTTCATCCTCACCCTCAGTTTAAAAGCCTTCTTTCCGCCCTTGACCGCTGTGTCGTCGAAAGAGAACTCGTTCTCTCTGATGATCGCTCGACTGTCCTTGTCGCCCGTGTAAGTCACCACATAAAAGTCGGGCGCCCACATCTCAAACTCCCTCTCCCAGTTGATGATGGTGGAGAGAGGAGCGCTGACCAGGAACGGGCCCTTAGTGTGACCCTGAGGAAGAGAGATGGGAAAATTCACATCGTGCTTCAGTCTGAGCATCGTAACATTGTACAACAAAATAATAACAGACATAAGCAGCTCCACTACCTCCTTAAACAGTGAGTAGAGGAATACAATGGTCTGGATGGTCTTGCCCAGGCCCATCTCATCTGCCAGGATGGTGTCTGTGCCCTGAGCCCAAGAAAACCGCAGCCAGTTCAGACCCTCCAGCTGGTACAGATGCAGCGTGCCGCCCGTCGACGTGACAAAGTCCGGCTGCTCCTCGTATTTTATCGTAGGCTGGAAACACAGAAGGAGACAACAAAGAGAAGAAATGTGATTAAGCCTGGGACTGGGTATTTTAAAATCATAAAATATTTGGAGTGCACTGGTATTCCTAATGGATTGTGAGCATGCCACATAATGTGAACCTAAGCCTTGTTCTAAGTTAAGCTGTGTAAATTAACTCGTACCAAATGAGAAAACAGGCATAGAAAATACAAACAATAACATTTATAAGATATACAACAAAATAAAAGTATGCATTCTGGGAAGAGCCATCTGCTTAAATATTAATTTAAGGAGCGGTAGTAACAGTAGTGAATAAAATCACTTCTAAAGAATATTTTTAAATACTGACATCATTTCTAAGATCTCACATGTTTGAGGCGATAGAAAAGTAAAATGAGCCAGTGGCTACAAATCCAACTTTAAAAACTTTAACTGTAGCTACAGTCAGCTCACATCTGTGACTGGAGAGGCAGCAGGAGACTCCTCTTCACCCTCCTGGTTCCTGTTCCTCATCTTCCTCGGTTTGTCTGGATCCTCCTTCATTATTGTGTCCCTGTTGTACAGGACGTTATCACAGAGTCAATACATGACTGTACTGATGATACGTTCAGCAGCTCTGTTTGCTTATAGTCACACGTGGATTGTCTACTGCGTGTTCACTGTGGTCCTACCTGTGTCTCCAGTAGTTGGTCTTGTAAATTGCAAAGTCAGGGATCTCCAGGTCGTCTCTCTCCCAGGTACATTGGTCATAGGTCAGGTCTCTCCATTTGACCAGGTAGTGGTACATTCCTTTCTTGTCCACACTGAGGGCAAGAACCAGACAGCACAGCGAGTGCACAGATCATCACGCAGCCATGGTTTGATGTCAGCAACAACTCTAATGGTATTTTTAGCTAAACCTTTAAACTAATGGAATAAACAACTCACAGAGTCACAGGGACATTATTACAGCCTGCTCCAACACAGTCACTTACCTGTGGTTGATGATTCTGTGAATCATCATCCACTCAGGCTTGATGCCATATTTGTAGTATTTGTCTTCCAGGATAGCGTACTGGGGGTCCTTGGCCCTCCTCTTCTCACTCTTCCCCACCCCGTTCTCATCCTCTCCGCCCGACCCATAATCCAGACTAGGAGGCTCATCCATGTCCGTCTTCCTCTGGTAGTTCCTGTACATCACAGAATGGAAGATCTCCAGCTGGAGGAATGAGGAAAGAAGACGGAAACAAAGACAAGTTTCCTTCAGGTTAGTTGGACGCATTTATTAGAGAAAGCAATGTGTTTACTTGAGTTTTTTTTTAAACGTATACAGTATCTAATCATAAGAACTAATATAACAGTTAACATTGTGAATTACTTCTTCCACTCTTCTCATCATTATTATCAGTCCACTTTTCTCTGACCTGCAGCTCAGTGATCCAGGTACAGTGCCAGAACGACTGCGCAGCGAATTTTACAAAGAACTCCCTCTCAGCTCTGCCCTTCATTGGAGGCGGTGGAGGGGCATCGGGCGGAGCGTCAGGGGCAGGAGGCACAGGAATGGGAGGCGGAGGTTCTCCCCATCGCCAGTGGAGGATCTTCTGGACACGTCCTTTGATCGGCGGGCACTAGAGCAAGAACACACTGACTATTCAGATCTAAATGTGGTGTGTATGATATATGACAGGCTGATTTAAGCAAAATGCAGCACGATAGAGCATTAATTATGTTCTGGGAGAAAAAAAGTATCCCACAGATTGTCATGGAGCTCTATGTATTTGTTTTTCATTTTGTTCTGGCATAAATGTGGGAAAAAGTTGTGTCACGTTCCTTTAGTCCTACTCTGAATATAAGGGCATCCACCTCCATTATACTGTGCATCCATGTGACTCATTAATCCTAACTTTTCAGGGCTGTAAATCAACAAGCAATAAAACGATTAAACTAAACGGAGAGAGTACACAGAGTACTGAATCAAATATAAACAGCAATAAAACAAAACAAACAAGTACAGGGGAGAGACTAACCATGCATCGCGGACACAGCCACTCTCCGTTGGGGATCTCTGGCAGCGGGGGGTTTAGACAGTGGATGTGGTAGGAAGAGGTGCAGGTGTCGCAGCATAACAGTTCGCCTCCGTCTTTACACACCCGACAGAACTCCATATGGTCGTCATCCTCCTCCTCTGCCCCGGTGTGGATCCCGACCCCGACCTCTGATATCACTCTGTCCTCACTGTCCTCCTCAAAGTCCTCGAAGTCTTCGTCTTTCGCTTCCCACTGGATTCCTTCTTTCTCCTGGCAAAGGATGAGCAACCGATAAACATTAAATCAACCTGAAATGTTATATGAGTTAAAAGGAATAAAACTTTTTTTTCAACTGCTGAGTTTTTTTTTTAATCTTTTTTGCACTAATGGATGTTAATGAGAAAAGAAAATGGGTATTGCAATATTATCTCCTCAGTCATCACGGTGAAAATGATATTTTAACACAGACAGTGACGAGTTTTCTCTATCAGCTTGCTATCAGGTAGGAAGCTAAAGGCCTGATGGAAGCGAAGCTGTGGCAGCTGATGGACATTTCCTTTGCTGTGCAGAATTAAAGGCTGATGAGAGATGTGTTTATTAAGCTGCTGGGAGCTCATTTCACAAACATAATTTATCTGCCTCATTACACACAGATCCCAAATGATTCTGCACATAAATATGGGATTTCTAGCTCGCTCTTGGGGAAATTATCTCTTGTCAGAAAATGCTACTTGCAGATATACAGCACCATCCTTAGCGGCAACAGAAACACCTCATATTCCTCATCTGATAATGGGCATACGTTCAGAAATAAAACTGACATTTCAAAGCTCTGTATTTATTTCACTGGTTCACTGTCATAACCATGTAAAACTAGTAGACTCTGACACTGCTACTAACACAGGGTCAACATGGGGACACTGAGGATGACGTCCTGAAGGCAACGCACAGAACAAGCCTGCACCAGTTTCCACTGAGCCTTTCTCATCACACTAATAGCTGGGCCATCAAAATAGTTTGAATAAAAATGTAAAACCAGATTACAATTCTACACATAGTGGCTGTAGAGACTGGTGAACTGCTTGTTTTAGATCATATAAAGAGAGTGAATTGTGTAATGGTCATCTAAAAATGAGCACCAGGCACTATGAAGCACCACTTAAGCTATCTGTCTTTGTCTGGGTAGGATCGTGTATGTCTGCAGCCAGCTCTTCAGTTTTTGATGTGACTACAAAGTCTCTATTCATCTGGTCCTCCAAGCAAGTAAAAATAAACCACTTTTAACCATTTTTCACTCAGGTTTGCAAACAAACAATGTCGCTGGGAGATAAACATGAATGAGGACGCAGAGAGAAACGATGAATAGAAAGCAGGAACAGATTTACTCACGCAGTGCGGGCAGCTCCACTTGCCCTCAGGGGCCTTGTCCAGCTCCGGCTCGAGGCAGACGAGGTGATAAGCTCGAGGACAAGTGTCACACAGGATGATCTCCCCGCCCTGCTGACACACCTCGCAGTAGTCCTGATGATCTGTCTCGTAGCCATCCCCTTCTTCTTCACCTGGGACTGAGATCACACTTTCTGACAAGCACACGGGAGTTAAGATACATAAGTGACCGACGTACGTCTGAAAATGTGTTTCACATTCAAAAATACAAACGCATGCTGCTGAACAGTTTTTACATCTCTCCTGACTGCAAACAACTCACACAGTGCATACACATTTACTGTATGCATTTACTTCAACCATTTATGTGACTTTAACATCTTTGTGCATGTTTGTAAGCAGCTGTAATCTTGTAATTAATGGTCATAAAAAAAAGAATCACAGAAACAACAATTATAATAATCTTTTTATCCACAGACGATTGTCCACATCTGGCACAGACAAAATCTTCTGGCCTCTGCGTTAGTCTTTTTGGGATTTTTTTTGGCAGATCGCTGCATACATTAAAGGGGAAAACAACTTGATACGGCCTGTGCGGACAGCTGGTCTGATTAAAATAAAGAGTGCGTGTGCATATTCCATCTGACACATGTGAGACAGTTAAAAAACACAGCTGAAAGGTTGGTTTTTTTTTGTGCAGACACACCACAAACCACACAGCCAGTCTGCAGACACACAAGAGTGCTCCTTCCTCCTAATTCAGCTTAGGTCTGGTTGGCAAAATGAAATTCTGATGTCACGTACTGACACAGGAAATGACAAATGAAACCTGAGGACCTGCTCAGAGACACAAAGCAACCAGTGGTTCTTGTGTCCTGAAAACAAAGCTGGAAACCTCATCATCTTTTGCCTCATCCCTCATGTGGTTCCTCCAAAAGAATCAAAGACCAACTAGGGTAGTGAACACGTCTGTGCACTAGTGTGTCCTTACTTTTCTTCTTCTTCTTGGAAGGCCGTCCTCGCTTGTTCTTCTTGACGCGGCCCGAGCTGTCAGAGCGAACGGAGGAGCTGTGGACGCTGGAGTCCTCCTGCTCAGACTCATCCTCGTCTATGTCGTCGCTCTGACAGAGACAAAGAAAATGTTTGAAGTGTTACGTTCAAGAAAGAGGGGTTAAACTATTAAAAAATTCCAAGCACTGTGGTAACTTCATACTCACTGAGTAGCTCTTCTTCCTCTTGGCACCTATAGGTGATAGTTTAATACGAATGGGAGCCATCTTTTTAGCCTTTGCTAAAGCTGAAGCCTTTTTCTTGTCTGGGACCCGAGGATTTTTACTGCGCTTCTTATATCCTGGACCTGGACAGATAATGGGACGATAGGGAACATCTGACATAAAATGTGACAACGTCACATAGATACTGTGCTGTACACTGGAGAGTAAGACTAACTAAGGTGTTTGTGGTCCACTGTTCACCTACGGTGCTCTCTCATTTTAACTATTCAACCACAGTATGAGCAAATGGGGAGTCTACATGGACCAGTCTGACCCCTGACCTTTGCCCTCTTTCGTCTTGGCCTTTCTGATAGGCGGCAGCTGAGGCGGCAGCTCGGGCGATGCGGTCGCTGCAGAGACCTGCTCGGCGACAGCGATGGCAGCCGCTGCAGCAGCTGCTGCGACAGCAGCAGCGTTCCCCTTGAAAGGGTTGTTAGAGCTGAACTCCCTCCACTTGGCTCCCAGGATGGTCATCATCTTTGACATGGGGATCTTCGGGTTCTTCTTAGCTATCATTGGCCTGGAAACAAGAAAACATTTGAGATTTTTTTTGTTTACTTTTTCCACTAGTAGCTGTTTAAATGTTGATGATTAACATTTAAAGTTACATAGACTTTATTTGTTACAATTTGCATGTAAAATGCAACTGAAGTGAGATTTTTTCTTTATTTATAAAACTCTGTCTACTATTGGAGCCTAGTCTGACAACCAATTTACTGCCCAACACAAACATGTACTGACATTTAGAGATTACTTCATGCTTTCACAGTTAAAGCAGGTATGAGTCAGCTACGGAGGCAGAAGCTCAGCTCAGCTGCCAGAGAAATACGGAGAAATACAGAGGCAAGTAATAGTGCTTGACCTCTTGTTTTCAGTGGCAGCTATATCCACGTTAATATGCTGCTGGTAGTTTCACCACAGACATTTTTAGCTGAATGGTGATACCAGTGCAGAAAGTCACTGGTCTGTGAGACAACGAGGAAACTAAAACCCCCGACACAAAGAAAGAAGAGAGCACATGCTCCTAATGCAGGAGAAATTCAAACACAGTGCAGACGGAAGGGGCTACAGAAATGGTTATAGAGTTATTACAGCAGCTGGTTAGTACGGACGAACAGAAAACATTTTTGGCCTAAATTTGATATTTGAACACATGAGTTATTCTCATGTTTATCACTAAGACTGTATTACACAGAGAGATACTGGACCTCATGAACTGGCTGAAGGCTTTATAGTTGGTGAGTTCCCTGTAGTCTTCCTCTGTGAAGGTATGATCAACATCCTCCAGACCCCACTCCTTTGCCAGCTGGGCCGAGGTCTTCTGCTCTATCGGCTGCTGAGAAGAAACAATCAAGGTGAGAAAAATGATTAGGGCTGCTCATCAGAACAGTTTTACATCAGCTATGTTCATGGACAGAGTTCAAACACATTTCATACCTTCGTTGTTTCCTCCTGACTGCTGTCTCGGTCCCCGTCGTCTTTTTTCTTCTTCTTGGTTTTCTTCTCTTTCCTTTCTTTATGTTTCTTCTTCTTCTTTTTCTCACCAGCGCCATAGTCGCTGGCGACGCTGTCCGAGTTCTCGCCGTAGTCTCTTTCTCTGTCCGAGTCTCTTTCTACATCACTGTCCTGAGGAGCAAAACGACACGAGGACACACTGAGAAATAATGAAGGCGGTGCAGAATTTAAATCCAGAGAGTGACGCCTCAACGAACTTACAATCTTCTTGCGTTTCTTCGCTCTTACAGGCTTCCCCTCTTTGTCTTTCTTCTTGGTGTCCTTCTTTTTCTTGGGCCGTCCCTTCTTCCTACACGGGACCTCTCTGTCTGATACCTCTGCCTCTTCGTCTAGGAAGAACGTCACACAGAGTTAAAGGAAGAGTGAAAGAAAGACAAGTTATTGGAAGCAGATGAACAATAATCTCCCCAAAACAGCTAATCCCCCGCTGAACATAATTGCACACAACAAAAGCAGCGTGATCACCGCTGTGGCTTCAGCGACCTCTGACCTCGCCTGAGTTGTGACACATGCTGAATTAGATGCAGCATGTCAGAGCGGCCTAAGTGGATTTGACAGCTGGTGTTGGTGGTTCCATAGCGCGGGGATAATTGGTTTATGGCACATTGTAAACAAACTATCTGTGGTGTGTTTGGATAATGTGTAGAAATAGAACAACAAAGTCTGGCGTTATTATATTTCAACAACTTTTAAGAGATCACAAATAGCTGTGATGTTTGTCTTCCATCATAGCAGAATCCCAACCAAGGTGCATCTCAAATTCATGACTGTATCTGCTTTCAGGGACCAAATCATGCAAAACTATCAGGGCAGTTATGACTCACGTTGCCTGAGTGACATCACAACTACCAGGAAAAACTATTTAACCTGCAACCTGACCTGGCGTGGAGTAAAAAAAGACAGACAGAGTGACAGCTGCAGCCACAGCTTCAGGCTAATTGCAGTGAAGCATTAAAAGCAGAAACCAAAACAGGGACTGCGGTGTCCGGCCTGCACACAGCCTGTTTGAGAGGCTGCATTTTGTTGGATTTTATTGTCTGCCTGCCTTTGTTGGTGCGCGCTCCCCCCGCCAGCAGCAGCAGCAGCAGCAGCAGCAGCACCCCCCCCCCCACACACACACACACACACCTCCTCCTCCTCCTCACTCCTACACCGAGCCCGTTCCCCGCGTATCCGTGCGGCGAGCAGCCGGCGAAGACACGCCGGGGGCGGCAGCAGTGCGCACTCAGGGCTCGGTGATTCAGAGGCCGGCAGCGGAGAACTGTGCGGCGAACTGCGACGACTTCTGCCACGTTCTCCGCAAATCCCACAGCGGGACGACCGCCGTGACCGCTGCTGGAGGTCGTGACGGGGTTAAGGTCCTCGACAGGAAGCCCGACACTCATTTATCTGTCTGGCGTCGGCTGATTAAAGTCTGAACACAGAGCTGTGGATGATCCTAATAATACTCACGCAGGAAATCCCACTTCAGTAATGTCACGTTTTCTCATGTGCAACATCTGCACTGTGACTTTTTAAGCGCTTCTATCACATCTGCATTGCATTCACCAACCTCCCCCCCCTCCCCCCCCTTGGATGCTGGCCTCCACGTTTGTGCAGAGAGGAGCAAAAACAAACAAACAAACAAACATCCAGCTGTTGTGTTGGACGCATCAGTGGTTACTGAACATTAACTGGCTGACTGGTGAGCAGGTATATGCTAGGTTAGAAGAGGGAGCAGCATGCAGCGGGGGAGGGGGGGGGGGTCCTATTTGGACCTGTCACAGCCACAATGGGGCAGAGGGGCATGTTTGTGTCTCACACCATGAATGCACACTATCACCCGGCTGCCCTCCTCCGCAGCGCATCGCTCCAGCTCCTCTGATGGGTTTCAGAATATATATGTAGCCTGCGGCCGGAGGACTCCATGTTTTCGCCAGGCTTTGTAGCTGTGAGCTTTTAACCCTTCAGGGCGACCTTATTACCCCGCAGATGGAGCTCATTTCCATACCGTGCACGTCTCGACCTGTCACAGGGGATTTAAGAAGGGGCGATCGAGCGGCAACTTTTTTCTCTTTTTTTTTGATGAAGAAGAAGAAGTGATCTTTGCGGACGGAAACCGGCGGTGCCAAGTTAGCTTAAAGTTTGTTGGGATGCGCTGGAGGTGGGGAGGAAGTCGTGAAGGCGAGTGAGCGCGTAGAACAACGTAGAAACACATCTGGACGGAGGAGTTTTTGCGCATTTGGCTACAAAGTGGACAGGAGTTTCTGTTTTCAAAGCGCGCTCTCGTCTTTTTTTTTTTTTTGTAACAATCTGTCTTGTAGCTGCAACTGTGGCACCTAAAGTAACACACAGCTCCCACAACTGGAGCTCATGTAGCGGGGTTTAGCGGTGGAACATGTGCCTCCTTTTAGAGAAGTATGTTTCTATTTTGTGTGCGCGCACCCGACAGCCCTCGCTGGGCTCCACTGTGCCGTACTGGACCTGCAGCGCGGGACACGAACTGCTGGTTTCGGCTACTTCTCTTAACATGCCCCCTCTCTCTCCCAACAATTTATTTTTTTTTTGCGCCACTAAGGGTGTTTTTTATTTCGTGTGCGCGCTCCCGACTTGTCCGCCAGTCTTTCTTTTACTGTACCTGGCGCGGCTGGTGTTGCAGTTTCCCGAGGCGCCGCCGGCGAGTTTATGTCGCTTGCGTTCTCGTCTAGGTCTCCGTCGTCGTCTTCTTCATCAAAATCTCCTCCCTCGGAATTAACCACCATGCCCTCGTCTTCCTCACAAGACCGGAGAGGAGAGGACATTATATTCCTGTCATTGGATCCGTCCTTGTATTAAAAAAGCGTATTCTTGGCCGATTATATGATATTTATTTAATATTCAAATCGGCACAGAAAAAAGTGGGGGGCGTTTTGGAATATTTTACACTAGGCAGAGCAACAAAGATGGCCGCCCTCTTATATTTATTTTTTAACAACCCCCCCAATAAGAAAAAATCCCCTTACATAAAAAATGGCTGACTATATTATTTCAGAACGCACCCCCCTCCTCCTTTCTCTATCTCTCTCCGTCTCTCTTTCTCCCTCTGCGCGCCCCCTCCCTCCTTAAAAACGTACACATTGTTACAAGAAAAAAGGGGTGTGTGACTGCATGTAAGTTACATTGTTAGTTGTTTGTTTCTTTTCTGTGCCCCCCCCTCCTCTTTTCTCTCTCTCTCTCTTTCTCTCTCTCTCTCCCTCCCTCCACGTCCGGATCAGTCACGAATCCGACAGACCTGCCCGGTGTCACTGTCACTTGAAAGATCACACGCAACAACTCTCGCTTTCTGCATTGCAGAGCCCGACACACATCTATCAAACATGGCCACCTTATATTCTCCGGAGCCCCCACCGTTGTATAAAAATTATTTTGGAGCAGCAGCAGGATTGTGTGCGCGTGCGTTCATGTGTATGTGTGTGTGTGTGTTTGTGTAAGAGAGAGAGAGAGAGAGAGGGAGGGGGGTTGGGAAAATCTGCCGCAGCCATGCCCAGACTTACATCAGATTGTATTGCTTAAAAATTAACTACTTGTGGTGGGGATGAAAACAATTAAGAGTATGCAAACTACACTCCCCCCTTCATAAAACAGCACACAAAACAGCTCACAGCACACAACTCATCTCTCACAGAGAGCTTCACCACGAACAACGAGCTGTTCTGTACTCTTACTGTAAAATTAAAGCTCTCTCCAGCAGCAGGCTGAGTCGACTGGATGGCAGTAAGGCCATGGGAATCCCTAGACCCCAGCCAGCCCCTCAACGGCTGCTCAGGGCACTTCTGTTTTGACAAAAGGAATTTTGATTTGCCTTTCACATTCAAACCTCACAACGCAAACAGGGGTCAGACAGGAGAAAGTGCAGCACAGCCGTGTGTGCACGAATAGGAAAAGTGGGCAGTGTTGCTTTGACAACATCTGCATCCTGACTCACGTTCAAACGCAGGCAGTCAGACTGTTTGTAAGACCTTTGTTTTTATGTGCTTGGCTAATTACAGTGCACCTACTGAGATGAGTGAGCAATGGCAAAATAAAAAATAAACCGCAGCGATCATAGTTTCTCATAATGTCCGACTCATTTGCTTAACAAAAGGTCATTAAGAGGCCTGTGATCACAGCGAGAGGGACAGCAAACCTCAAGATAAAAGATATGTTAAGTGAAGTGTTACATGTTTTTATATGAAAAAGCAGGAAAATAAGACAGAAATGTATTTAGAGAATATTGTTCGAGCAGGGTCCCCGCTGTTAAAATAAGAACAGAGGGGACATTCATGTCCTTCACCTTGCTCATAGCTCTGGTACTTGTAGCTGTAGGAACTGATCCAGTGTCTCCTGTACAAATACTGACACAGAAATTTTTTTTTGTTCACTTGATCACCGAAAACTTTTACAAAGTGAAGAATCCGCTGCAAATCAAATGAGGGTCTCGCTTACTTTGTTATGAACACACAATACATGTCAACAGTACTTATTGTAACACTGTCTGTGTGTCTGCATATTTACTGAAAGCATGTGTGAATAAGCACCAACTAAATCTTACTGTACAAATAAAGATATTATAAATCTGAAAATCACCGAATGAACCTGTCGCATGAACCTGAGCACATGGCCCCAGAGCTCAGCCTGTCACAGCACAGCGTAGTAAAGTATAATTTCTGTTTCTGCGTTCACTGTCACACCCGCTGTGTGTCTCCGTCAGCTGACGTCACGTAAACAAACATTTCAATCAGGCCCCCCCGTCTGCTGTGCTCTCTCTCTCTCTTTCTCTCCTCACGGCTGCAACAGGTGCCTGAGCTGCTCCCGCTTGCGCCCACAAATGAGAGGAGAGGAATTTGTCAGTGGCTGATCCAGTGGCCTCATCTGCCAAGAGAGAGACGGTGCAGTGCGAGACACAGACAGGGAGAGGAGGGGATGTGTGTGTGTGTGTGAGGGAAAGTGCATCACACACACACGCTCCTCGCTAAGCCTCTGGACACTGAGGTTTCTGCAGCTGCCAGATTGTGTGGATGGTGAGACGGTGGGAGTGTGTGTGAGTGTGTGTATGTTACATACCCTCTCCCCGAGGGTAGTCCATATGTGACTGAGGTAGTTGTAGCCATTCACTTATCTCACTTTGTGTCTCAACTAGCCAGGACTCTCATACGCCGCAGGCCCTGACACACTGCACTACTGTGCTGTGACAGTCCCTCTTCCTCTCCCCTCCAACACCCGCTGTGTCCCTTTGGCAGGGAGACATGTCGAGGATGAGAGGAAAAAGCGCCTCCCCTGGGTGCTCGTGCTCCAGCTAACCCAGATTTTATGCAGCGCGACACACAAAGAAAAGACACTGACTCCTGTGCTCCATTCACAGAAGAGCTGTCTCAACCGGGGCGACCCGGAGAGCTGACAGTGCTTAAGTAACATTCATGCAGCAGAGGCTGTGAAGGGGAAAAAAAAAAAAGAAGAAGTCAGCATTACATTTCCCAGCAAAGTGAAAGTGTGACATATTCTTTTTATGCTTGGTCTCGCATGAGTCAGTTAATAGGTTTCAATTATCTGTCTTCTGCACAGACTTGCAGCTTCTGAAGGAGTGTTATGAGTGTTTAATTTGCTTTTTTAATCTTTTACTGTGGTTCAAACAACGTTTCAACCCCCGCGTCGGCACAAAGCCCTAATCAAACCTTTCTTATAACCTACAGCGTCTAGGTACTGGGTCTGTTCCCACATGGACAGCTTTAAATACAGATGCCCCCAAACACATTAAGAACCACTGTGGGTCACGTATGTGTCCACATTCATTAATTGTAGTATTTAATTTACCTTTTACTTTCATACTTTCATTCAAGAACTCATCTCTCTCAGATGTGACCAGTCTTCCTGTCTCTGCCACTGAGAAGCCTCCCGTAGCATGATGCTGCCACCATTATGTTTCACTGTAGGAATGAGATTAATCAGTGATGAGCAGCGTTTGGAGATCTGCTCGAAGGCTTAAGTTATGTGTCATTGTACCAGAATCTTTGGCCTCGTGCTATCAAAATCTTTTAAATGTTGTTTGACAAAATTCAAACAGACTGGAGCATCAGTGCGATGATCCGAGGATTTTTCTGGTCTGAGTCTGAGGAAAGAAGGTGTCAAGACACACATTTATTGATTGATTATTTTGTCAAATTAATACATAGACATAAATACACTTTCCCATGAATGACTCTTACATATCACAGTCTCAGTCACTGACTAACATTGTAGTTCCTGTGTTAAAACAGTAGTAAGAGAAACGAAGGAGCTTTGCTTTTATGAATATACTATGCATACAGTCAAAATATTTTTTTTTCTTAAAAATGCCAAGTTCGGTTGATAAACCATGAATGAGAAATGTAACCTGATTTATCCAGTGAATGCCACTGGTGGTCGCTGTTATCATCATCATGTTATCATCTTCCAGATTTGGAATATCTTTGTATATAGTCCACTATAACAGTACACTTCATATTAGGTTAACACTTTACTTTTATGAGAATGTGGATAACATGTTTCAGGAGGCTGGGACGAATTTAGCTGAAATGATGTTAAGGTATGAAAAAGTTATCTGAATAATACATTGTTACATTCCGAATAGTTCATTTTCCATTATTTGGTGCCTCCTCTTTCATGTGTAAGACGCTTACAAAGTAATAGTTGACTTCATTTGACCTTCTCTGAATATTGTTCCATCAGCTGTTTATGTTGTCGGTTCCTTTAAAAAGTGGATGATGAACTTCCGGTTTAGTTCGTCCGTCACTAAAATACCTCCGAAGGCAAATGCTGGAGAAGAACTTGACGGTATGGCAACAATGATTGAGGAAAATGGTCCTTCGACTCACGTAGGTTATGTTTTTATTTTATAAAATATATTAGTATGTAACACGACTATCCTAGCTCCTTGGCGTATCATAACTGATAGAAAATAGTAGTACATATAGTACATATTTCATCTTTATGAAAGCTTCGGTCGTTGCTTTAGCTGTGGCTAAATAATTAGCTTGTTCAGCTGTCATCTGTAACATTATGTGTAACATAGGTTTAGATTTATTCATTTTGAAACATAAGGCTGTTTAACTTTAGCATGTAGCGTGTGTTTCCAAGCAGTATACGTGTTTCAGGACGCATTTATTAACAAAACAGCTTTAATTAATGCTATGAAGAAACCAAAATGAAAATGATGCACTGTTTTTGTTGCTCAGTCGTTTCTGTTCACACCCAGGAGCAGCCCGACGTGTCCTTGTCCTCTAAGGCCAGGCAGAATCTAGAGGGACTACTGAACAAGAACATGAGGATCCGCATGACCGATGGCCGGACACTGGTGGGACTTTTCCTCTGCACAGACCGGGATTGCAACGTCATCCTCGGCTCAGCGCAGGAATTTCTCAAATCCACAGGTAGGTGAAAAGAACAGAAATGACCGAACAGCCTTACAACACACTGTGCAGTCATGACACGAACTCTATACTATAAATTCATTATTTGGTAACAAGATACAAAAAAATCTACTTAAATCAAATGATCTATGCTTGAAGAGCTTTTTTTAATGATGGGACAGCATGTTCCTCTGACTACTGTGTGACCTCAGTGTTTCTCATGTGATCATTGTATGAAATCACACATACAATTTAAATGTAAGCTGCCATAAAATATTAGCTCACTGCACCTGGGGAATGATTACATTAAACAAATTCAGTTGTTTGACAAATTCATCTAAATTTAATGTCTGCTTGTTTGTTGTATGAATCAGATTACATGGGCTGATGGAAGCTGTGACTCTTAAAGTCTGGTAAATATTCAGTAAGTGATCATCTTCTTATCCTTTTTTTTTCCCCCAGACACATTCTCCCAGGGTGAACCCCGAGTTCTTGGCCTGGCCATGATCCCCGGTCACCACGTGGTGTCTATCGAGGTGGAAGCAGACAGTCTGGAGGATGCACAAGGATTTGGAGCAAACCACTGACGGAGCTCTGCGTGCTTGGACGACACTCAGCATTCATGTGATTGACTCTCATCGAGCCAGATGTAAAGCTCAAAGAGGAACGGACACAGTGATTGGTTTTATCAGTAACTTGTGGACCTCCCACTGTGCCTGAACGTGTCCGTCTGCAGTGGCAGGTGGACAGTGCAGCCTGTGTGTGTGCGCAGGACAGCGTGGGCTAACAGCTGCTACTGTAGTTGTGTGTGTGGAAATAATGTTTCAGTGCTGTGTATAGTAAATGTGGTTTGAAATAAAACCGTTGTATTTGAGGCACTGTGTTGCTGTCCTGCTAATGTATCATTGCGCTTTACACGACAAATGAACACAAACTGAACTGTTTTAATATTTAATACACTTGAGCATGTCAGCTGTTTCAGTTTGGCAACAGAAAAGTCGATGCCACTAACAGAAAACTCTAAAAAGAAACCCACAATCAAAACTGTCCCATTCAGTCCACTTAAATATGAAGAACCTGTCACATTTGGTTGCACAGTCGAGGAGTAGACAGGAATCAAATAAAACTACAGTCACTGTTTCCTTAAGCTGTTATTGACAAAATAACTTAAAAAAAAATCAAATGTTCAAAAGAATGATATCTACATTTATGATCAAACTGTTGTTGTTCATGGCTGAAAAACGGGAGCCTCACAAGCAACTTAATGGTCAAGTTTTCAGTTTGTGCAAACTTTATTCAATCATTCTGTTTCTGAATTACACACGTCCCGACTCAGTCCAACATTCAACATGCGCACCTCTTCTAAGCGAGGCCCTCGCATGGTTTTTGAAGACGCGTGGGTTGCGGAGGAGTTTTTGAAGAGCTTTTAAAAAGCCTGCAGTAACGTTTCAGGAGTGTTTTTTTTTCCAAACAAAGGGGTAAAAGTGCAATTTTCTAAACACGTGCTTCAAAGGGAGCAAAAGAGAGAGATACTACAAATCCTGACTTAGTTATCAGTGGCTAAACTGTCCCTTTTTTACACTGCGTTTTAAGAGTTTGAACTATTTATATGCAATATTTAGCCTGTTGAAAATATCTATTAGATGCATTATTCATACTTTATTTCAATCAAATACATTTAAATCAAAAATAATCACAGTAGCTACACTGATTCAAGATCCATAGTATTTCCAAACTTCTACACCTGGTTTCATCTTATAGTGCTAAAGTCTCTTAGAAGCTCAACAGGATGATTGTAAATATAAAAATGTTGGTTCTCTGGTGTAGAGACGCTTCAAAAACAAAATATAGACTGAGATCAGGAAACATGTCTTTTCTTCAAAGAATACTGTGAGCATAAAATCAACAAACTGACAGTCTTCTTGCGTGACGTCCGAGCAGGATCTCCCTCTGTAAAGGTTCAAAGATTGGCACACAGAAAAGTATTAAGAGCAGACTTCTGAAAAAGAAAAGTCCCACAATGACTGATTTTAACTATAAACTTTCCGTTTCTAAGCGTCTGAACCACAGCGACAAGTCAAGTCAGCGTCAGCCACGTCTTTAGTTTATTGTGGTAAGAAGTCCAGATTCTTTCACTGTACCCAGCTGTGCAGGCATAGCATTAAAAATCTAAAGTTCAAGTAACCCCTCAAAACTGTGTCCAAGCTGAAGCACAATATCTGAGGAAGACTCCTCCGTGTCCCCGTGAGAACGTCCCCGACCCCACCCCATTGTGTTCGTCGGGTCGAGCTCTCTAGTTGTACTGGAACTTGAAGTGGAAGCTGCCGCCAGACTCAAAGGGGTTGAAGTGGAAAGGCCAGCCCTGCTGTCCTCCTCCTCCTCCACCTTGCTGGTTCTCTGGATCCAGGGGATCCTCGCCCGCATCAAACTTCTGCCTCATTTCTGGCAAGACGACGGAAAGCATGGAGGGCCAAATTTAATTCTTTAAACGCTACATCACTTCTTAATGTATGCACATAATCTGAACTTTACTACGATTATAGAGCTTCTCAGAATTCTTTACTAACACACAGACAAAACTTTATGACACTTTATGCCTTAAGTACTGTGTAAGAACTCTTTTACATTTACTAGCTTCATATGTGTTTGTAGAACTGAACCTGCTCATTTGTGGAGTCGCTCTAAAGAAATACCTGCTGAATTAAAAACGTAGCTGCTCACCTGGATCGGTGAGGACCTCTTTAGCTGAAGCGATGTCTATAAACTTCTTTTCCGCTTCTTTCTTCTCAGCCTCCGACTGGAAGTTGTCAGGATGCCACTGCTGCGCCAGCTTCCTGTACGCCTTGATGATCTCCTGCTTGTTGGCATTCCTGAGGAATGCCAACAAAAAGCAAAGTTTGTGAGAGTTCGGCGGTGTGATCTGCGCCACACAGTGAGAGTAAACACTGCAGTGAAAATCACCTGCTGACACCCAGGATCTTGTAATAATCCCTCTTACGAGAGAGTTTGAGCAGCTTCTGGGCTCGTTCGAGTCCTTCTTTGATATCGTTGCTGTCGCTGTCGAACTCCCTCGCCTCCTGGTAGTCCTCCACAGCTGGAAAATAAATAAATAAATATATATATATATATATATATATATATATATATATATATATGAAACTCATAATCTTTTAGATTATTTTTGTCAACTTAAACCACGTAGCACCTGCTAAAAAGGACACATTTACTTTTGTTTGTGTTTATTTGTTTCTCTACAGGCGTCCTAACGTCTAGGTCATGAATTACGACTGCTCTACTTCTTCTTAAACTAATCTTTTAGAAACAAAAATGCTTTAGGAAAACATATTCCAGTTTACTGCAGTTTATTGCTGCCGTGGAAGCTGCTACCTTTCTCATAGTCCTGGTTGAGGATGAATGCCTCCGCTCGGTCTCTGAGGATGTTGGCGTTGCGCGGGTCTCGCTGGTGCGCCTCTGAGCACACGTCTATCGCCTCGTGAGCCAACTTAATCTGGAGTCAGGAAAAAGCACAGGGAAAAAAAAACAGGACTTTAATATGAATCAGTAAAACACTGGGACTGGTAGGTCTGATGCCAACTGAGGGCGAATTGTGATGTAATACACTTTTAACTAACTAAATGAAAAGTTTCTTCAGAACCATTTTGTCACAGACTAAACTTCCACAGCTTTAAATACACAGAGGTCTCGTTCTTTCTCTCACCTTGACGAGGCAGAAGCAGATCCTCTCTTTGGCCAGGTTGGTGTAAAATGGGACATTAGGCTCCGTCTTCATCACAGATTCATACTTATCAATGGCTTCCTGATACCTAATTGTAAAGAGTCGTAGTAATGGTAAGTGTAAGCTACTGTTTTCAACGTTTTTGTTTCGTTAGTGTCAGGAAGACGTTAAAAGAGCAGGGATCAGAGTCAACATGCAGGTTGTGAATAAGATTTGAATGCAGAATAAGCTACAGTATCTGCTTTGACTCAAAGCTAGAGTTGATTCCACTAATGAAGCCACACAAGCATCTTTTCAAGCACACATATTCTGATGCAACACCGTCACAGAGGTACTGACCTCTCTGCCTGAATGAGCTCTTCTGCACTGTCCAGCTGCTTGCTGAGCTTCTTCACCTGCTTGTAGTGGCTGAAACACTCCTTGTCGTCCTGGTCGAGCTTCAGACACTCTCTGATGTGACTGCACAGAAACATGTGGGTGGAGGGAGAGTGAGAACAACGTGTTGAAATGTGAAAAAAATGAGCTTCGGCTTCATTTGCATGACTCTGATTGACATAGTTTGTTTATTCAGGTGTGCGAGCTCACTTGAGTGACTCGTGATGTTCTCCGAGGCTGTAATGCAGCATGCTGAGCTTCAGGAAGGCAGCGCGGTTGTCGTTGCGTAGCCTCGTGGTAGGGGTCAGATCCTGGATGGCTTTCTGCGGATCTCCCATTCGGATGTAACACTCCGCACGAAGTTCCCGTGACTCAGGATCCCAGGGAGAGATCTGCACAAAGTGTTGGGGTGGTACTTGATTTAACACTTTATAAGACAAGAAATGTAAGAGTAAACCTCAGCTTCCGGTACGACGCTGACACACACCTCTATGACTCTCTCCAGCACGGTGATGGTTGTGCTGTAGTCGCCTTGGTGGTACGAAGCATGGGCCTCCTCCTGCAGCTCCTCCAGCTCGATTGCTTTCACCAGCTGGTCATGGGCTTCTTCGTGGTCCGGGGAGCGCTGCAGCTGAAAGACAGATTTCTCCTTTAGCATCGTGTTTTTATTCAGGCTGAATACAAAACAAAAGACATGATGTAGGAGCGTAAAACCTACCACTGCTTCAAAGTCCTCCCTGGCCTCCTGTGTGTTGCCCTGCTTTAGAAGAATATTCCCTCTCTGTAACCTGGCCTGAACATGCAGAGACATTAAGATTAACACTGGATAACAAGAAGAGTTATCTGTGGTGGTTATAATCAGAAGAACTTACAGCAAGGAAGTCAGGCTTTAGTTGGATGGCTTTGGTCAGATCTGGGAGGGCAGATTTGGATTTTCCCATTGCCAGGAAGACCGCAGCTCGCTTGTAGTAGGTCAGGTAATTTTTAGAGTCTCCCTCTGGAAAATGTCACAAACACTTTAAACTAAAGTTCTACTTTGTCCACACATACTTGTTCTTGTGTGTGTTCTCGTTGAAGTAAACTGCGGATAAAGTGAAAATGTTATTGTTCTCGAGTGTTAATGTGTCTGCTTGGCTCTGTGTGTGTGTGTGTGTGTGTGTGTAACCTTACCCACAGCAGAGTGGTAGTGCGACAATGCTTCAGCCAGCTGACCAGCTGCCAAAAGTTTGCGGCCCATCTCCAAGTGGTGCTCGATCTCAACATGAGTTGCCCCTAGGACACCTGTAACATAAAACTGTGCATGAGCCTGACAAGAAATAAATCACAGATAAACAGATGTAGCAACGTTTTGTGATTTGCATTTTTCACTCTCAGTCGTAAGAATAGGAGATTGATTTTAAACCTCATCTTTAATTCTGTTTTCACAGATTTTACATCAGTAACTCACAACTTAAATCGTTCTGATCGCACGCCACACGATAACAGATCCATCTCTGATCTACATATACAACTGAAGTGTAGATGTTACACAAAAATTATTCAACTTAAACAGACAATTTCAGATGTCTAGACACGGCCAAATGCTGCTTATTAGGTTTCAGACAAGCTTTCAAAGCCAAGTCTATTCTGATTCAAGTATCCAACATAGAATGAAGAACCGAGACACTGACTACATCTCAAACTATTAAAGTTAACTCAGTGGTGTCCACTATGTGTTAATAGTTTTATTTATTGTATATCTTACAGGATTAAGTAAATGGCATTACATACTGTGACATGATTCATCACACAGACTTTGCCGTTGTTGCAAATCAGATATCTTCAAATGAAAAAACTCAGAAAATAAAGCCTACAAAATGACTATATCATTAGCATCATATAAAGGCCCAGAAACAAAAAAAACACAATTTAGTGCATAATTTTATTTATTAAATAAATAATGTAATATAATGAAATACTGTCACTTAATTTGTTTCCCATTTCTCAAAATATGATGATTTGTCACTGTTCTCCGTTTTAAATGAATGTTATTTAAAAAAAAAATTTAATCAAAGAATAACTCCACCATACAAATTATTCACATACCATAATAATATCAATATGAACCACTATGAATACTTTATGTATGATTCTTTTTAATTTATTACAAACAGGTATTGACACTGACGCTACTCTTTACAGAGGTGTTACTGGTGGTATCCACATGACAAGCACATACACATATTTTATGTATATAATATACGACTGTTTACTGCATTTCCACATTAAATAAATAAATACTTTATTATCGAAACAGGAAACCTACATGGCAGTGGCTTTTATTTTGGAGGGGCGAATACACTGTTACCTCAGTAACATTAAAATAATAGTCATTAACAGTTTGAGATACTTTTTTACAGCTAGAAACGAGCTGTAAACGTCAGTATTTGTTCTTCTGGGGTTTGTCTACAGCTTGTTTGTGGTCTTACCGTCCAGCTGGATGTCCAGGATGACACACAGCAGTGACAGGGAGCACAGGACCCCGTTCAGTCCTGTCCGCCGACACGACTCCATCCCCGAATCTGTTCACACTCTCACACCGGCTCCTGCAAACTCAGCGGCTCTGACCTCACCACGAGTGAAAACACCGAAATGTTTCATTGGAACTGTGATTTTCTTGTTTAAATCCTCATCGTTCTCCCCTCTACCACAGCGAACAAGCAGCTACGACGGTGTATTTACGGTCCCGGTCTGAAAGTACTCCGTGTGGAAATAAGAGTCGCCACTGAAATGTTCCCCCCTCCAAAAAAAAAAAAAAAAAACGACGATTAACAGCTGTTTCACACTTCAGCGAGGCAAAACGAGGCTGATCTCAAACCTAAAGCAACTCCTCACAACATGATAAAGGAGATGTTGAGCAGCTGACGGCCTGTACACTCTGTTAAAGAAATATTTCTGCCTCTGGTTTCGTCGTCCCCTCCCTTCCTTGCCTACATTTCCCTGGTTGGTCCACATCGCGCACATCCGCGTCTGTCCAGAAACGTGGGCTGCTCTCATTGGAGACTAATTTAACTCTGGTGACACGCCCATAACATCTCTGTATGAATAAGGTATGTACTGTGGCTCAGCGTTGCCTCAGGGCGTACAATTACTCCCAGCGATAACATGTCACACAGTTTAGTGAGCTGAATGTAAATAAATGCAGATCAATTACAGCTTTATAGAAAGGAAACTGATCTGTTTTACATTATATAAAGAATATTCTTCAAACAATAAATTGTTGATGGAATTGTATTCAAAGAGGCAATAAATTGCGTTCTTTAGCAAAAGTGGGCCAAGATGAATGTTTTTTTGTCTGTGTGTCTGTAACTGCAAACAACATTTAGTTTTTTTAGTACTGTACATGCTCTGAGAGGTCAAGAGAAGAGGACTGTACTGTGGGTACAAAGATACTGATAAATACAAAAAGTTGTGATAAAAGCTTTAAGACCAAGAATCAAAAGACAAAGTGAAACAGAATATGGAATTTTTCTTCCCGTGTGCAAATGTTTATTATCTACACGTGTGGTATTGTAGTTATTTCTATCAAGGTAAAAAAAATTAAATACTAGTATAACTGTAAGCCAGGGAAATAAAGATAGGAATGTATTTGTTACCAGCCTGTGGTGATATGAGAAAAGAGGTCAAATGGCAAAATGGCAATTTTTTTTAATCTGAGCTCTCATCAGAAACTCTGCACACGGCTGATGTGTGGTGCTGTTAAATTGCATTGTGTTATTCTGACTGGCATTAAAAAATTTTGAAAGCAAAAAACTTGACTATTTTAAAATTTAAATGTTTAGCATAACAGTTTATTGTAAGTGTAAAAAAGCAAACACACAAAAACTATCAAAATAAAGACAGTGTTTCCTCCACCGCCTCACACAAGTGCTATCTATAAAACTGTACAACAAAAACCCCACACGCAAATATCTGGAATAATCTGGATTACCACACTTCTCCTCACAAACGTCTATAAGTGTGTGCAGATCACTGAATGACTGAATTTCTTTGAAGTTACACGGCGGGGTGACTCTGTGTAAACAAATTTGTTTGTTCTACGGCAAAACAGAGAAACATAAATAAAATCATTACAAGCATCCACTTTGTTCGGCGACACAGAGATTAGACTTGTACATTTACAACTTCAGTGCTGTCATTTGACAGAAGATGCACTAGATTTTGTGATTATTTACAGTTTGGTGGTCCTTGTTATCTACACCTGTGAACATTTAACTAACTTGTAGCTTTTTCACAGAGTCATGGACAAAAGGCATCTGGAGAGATCAGGTTTTTCAACAACATGCACAAAGTTCTGTTTTCAAACGTAGGCGTTTCGACTGTAGGTGCTGTTAGCCATGCTTCTGGCTGGTGGAGCTCCAGAATAAACAGTTCCTCTGGTCTGATAAGGCAAAGGGCTGCAAAACAAGAACGTTACACAGAAACATCAGCCACAACTAGCTATGTAAGTTTATCTCTACTGAGCTTGTGTGAAAACTGTTGCAGACCAGGTGTTGTTTTCATCTGTATGAGTATGTTCAGCAGTGTGTTTTTAATCCTACCACTGGGGGGCGCCACATAGGTTTTTCAAATCCTACACACTGTGGCTTTAACGTGGCCAACATCACTAACATTATGAAGTGGCAGCTTGTTTTAACTACATTCCACACGTTTTCTTCTACGTTATACTAAAAAAAATCTTTGTCTTTTGTAAATCACTGAATAATTTGAACTCTTTTGACCTCTAACACTCTTTGAAATGAAAACAGGCTAACACCTCAGAGACATCTGAAACCTGTAACACTCTAAGGGGGTATGCATTTAATAGTGTTTTAAAAGCCTATACAGTACTATATTTTCTTAATGTAAAATCTTAAGTTTACAATGAGTAGTGTAGTAAAAAGTAGCAAAAAGAGAAAATACAGAACTGGACTTCAGTTAGTCAGGACTTCAAATCCATGATTTGTAACAAACAAACTTTCCTTGTTACTTTGTACTTTCACCGACCGGAAACTGTTATTAAGACATATGAAACAGGCAATCTGATTTTAGATTAGAGGACAATAATAAAATAATCTTATTCTTCCATAGCATCACATCTGATGAAACTGATTTAAACTGGCTGATTTCCTGTCGTGACACTTTCAATGTCATCTCTCTGATTTAGCTATTTTGTTTTGTGTCTCACTTGTAAATCCCTTTGAATAAAAACATTTGGCAAATTACCAAATATTAATATAAATATAAAGGCTTTTATATTGCACATTATTAAGTTACAACAAAGAATTTAACTTACTATTTTTCCTCGGTGCTAAATTTGCAGGAGCAGGTGAGACAGGCTCCTCCAGCGATGGCGAGCACAGCGGAGCACCAGCCGATGTAAAGTCCTTCTCCTATTTCATACCTGCAACACACGGCAGAGGCATCGTCAGCCAAAACCCATACCAGCTGCCTGGTTATCCCTGTCTACCTCCACCACCTCTGCCAGTAACATCTTACCTTATCCCGGGATAGAAGGGGTCAAAAAAGTCCTGAGTAATGTTGAAGGCGTACCACGACACAGACACCATTGTGCACACACCTGTTAGATGGAAAACAGCCAAGAATATTCTTTAATGATTGAGAACGACACACAGGTCCAAAGTTTTACAGGAAACCAGAAGGAAATTTATAGAGAATTGATTTGCAGTAAAACCAGTCTGAAGAACTTCTTTTAACCATTTATGGGGTGGTCCATAGGAGGTCAGTACTATTAGTCGAAAACAGCACAAGTGTTCTTGACTTTGGACTCAAGCTCACTGATTTACCTTCTCCTAAAGACACATTTAAATACACCTTGCACTGTGTTACCTTGAAGCATGAACAGGACTCCAGCTGTGCCAGCAATCCTCCCTTTGAGAACGTAGTTTTCCCCTCCGGCCTTTGAGCACTGTATTCCTATCAGGGCTGCCACCAGGCCAAAGGTGCCCAACACAATCGATGTGATCATCAAGGCACGAGATGCCTGAATGTAACCTGGAGACAGTGTGGAAATAAGCAAAATCAGACACTGAATTCAACTTATTTTACTTGTCATCTCCTTCTAAATGTAATGAGATTACGGCAAGTTTGTAAGATCTGATGTCGACCTGTAAACATGTTATATTATGAGCTTAACAGCATTTAAACTGCATCAGAGCAAAGTTCAGAATGTCCAAAAAAAGCAGAAATTGGCCTTTAACATTATTTTTCTTATTGCATAGTGTTTTAAACAATATGTGACTGATGTTTTGTGGGTCAAAAGTTACATGATATTTTTGTCAACATACCACTCAAAGCGAGCAGTGAAGGGAACTCTCTGCAGTTATGAACTCCCGTTGAATCAGTTGCACAGGACATCCACAGGTTTTCATATATGGTGGAGGTGGTGATGACGTTCCCATCGACGGTGGAGGTCCGCCAGTAACGGTTGGGCAAGGCGACCCCCACCATCACCCATCCAGTAAATCCCAGAATCAAAGCCACTACTTCCACAATTGGATCCATGACTTGTCCTTAGTCCAGCAGTTAACCAGAAGTATAGATCCAGATTTTTGTTTTTCACTCAGCGAAACTTGTTTGAAAAGTCAGAACATTTGATTTTGCCCTGATAGAAAGTCAGCGAAGCGCTGTGTGGTCTGGTCTGTGGCTGTGGGATGTCTCTAGTGCAACAGATATGTATAATGATTTATATTGCTCGCTCGCTCTCCTCCCACATCCGGTCACACACCCAGACTCCATGTTTTCCATTTTACACCCCTGAAACTGAACAGGTGTTTATCGGCTCACTTGCAAGGTCCAATGGTCGCTCCTAATGACACTGGACTACCGTACAAATGTTTTCAGTAAGGCTTATTAGTCAGTACTTCCTTTAAAAATGCATTTGAATCGGTCACATTTTATTGTAATTAAAACAAATATAATTAGTTATTTATGAGAAGGTGTATAAAGACTTGTGAGAATGACTGCACCTCTGCACTTTTATGTTTCATACAGTTTCCAATAAAGTGAAATAACACAACACTTTTTTTCATTTTAAATGAGCCCATTGTATCTTGTCTTTAAAATCTCAAGGCCACAGCTCACAAGGCCACAATCACACCCGACATTTGGAAAGACAACAACACTTAACTGGTTTAATTTTCGATCCAAAGTCACAGCTAGCAGCCAAAGACAAATGACTAAAGCTACTCAGTTAATCCCATTGTGTCTGTGTTTGTGTGTCTTCCATTAATAATCCTCCCGATAGCTGCAACATCTAGGGCACAGAGTTCACCACACTGATAATATAAAGATACAGCTTAACCTGCATTTCAGACAAAGCCAACAAGTGCATGGAAGTAAGGAGAAAAAATACAGCAAACTCATTTTAGATAAAGGTCAAGAATGAGGTTCAATACACCTGAGCTGTTGTTTATTAGTCTATTATAAATGAGATGTGACCTGTTTGCAAAGAGTAGTTTGTTATATTTTATAGCTTTTGATAATGAGGCAAACTTTTAATGAGAGAGAAAAATTTTGTTTGTGTTTAAATATCTGCAAAGCTAACACACGTCAGCCACATTTGCAAATGTTAGTACACCAACACACCAAACAAAGGTTGAACATGGGAAGACATCATACCCGCTAATATGTGAGGGCTGACACTACTGTAATACATTTATTACAATGCTGGGCACTGTGAAAGTGTCATTTTTGGGTCCTCTGGGATGGATGTATCACCACAGAAAGAGGATTCACCTGGGCGGCCACCAGTCCAAAGGTGCATAATACTATTGAAGTAATCATCTGGGCATGAGTTGCCTATAAGTAATACACTTATTACCATAGTGGGCACTGTGAGAATGTCTGGGGTCAGTTTTTGTTGCTACAGTCTCACTTTAGAGGGGTTATTTTAATACTGGTCAAGTTCACAAATACTAATGAACTATAGGATGGAAAATAATTTATTTTGACTGTCTGTGTGTCTTTTACAACTCTGTCAGGCACCTCCCCCGACTCCCACGAGCATTACAAAAAAACAAACCCAAAAAACCTTAGGTCTCTTCTGTTCGGAGGTCTGTGCTTCTAAAATAAGAAGAAATCAGATTACTGCTGAATATACTTCCATTAACCAGGTTTCTCTAGTGCATGCACAATTGTTCCCCCATTACCTGGAGACACCTGGTTTCTCTGAGTAACCTGGTTACTTTAGTGCTGATTAACACTCTCCAATTACTTCTGCAAATATCTATATGATTTAGTTGGTGACACTAATTCACAATGTGTTGTTAATGGACATGTTAACCTGTATTTTATTGGTTCCTTTGAGTTAAAAGCTATTTTCATGCAGCTGTGAAAACTTAACAAGCAGCACATGAAAAGACTGTTTTCAGTCTGTAGATGTAAGATGTAGATTGTTTTTGTGCAGATGGTGCAAAAAAGTTTAGACTTAGAAAGCTCAAGTGTGATAAGTACAACAAAGACACGGGATCAAATATTACACATTAACTGAACATAAGATTGTGGCAAAAATCTGAATTTACTGCCTGTCTGTGTTACAGCCTATAATATATAATGAGACAGTAAACTGGTGTTTTACTGGATTATACAATAACTTTAAACTACCATGTTATGACATGTATGCAGGGTGTAATTTAACCGATGCACCACGCACAGGCGTTTTCGCTTTCTTGGTTTCGATTACACATTAATATCCCTCAGCCATGTGTTAAAGCCAGCAGACACTAAATGAACATTAGCCCTCATAACTCAAACCCACTGAAGCTCATCCGAACTACATTGTTCAGATGACTCAGTAATGTAGAAAATGTGTTTCACCTGTTTTTGGCAAGAGTCTAAAGACAATTAAGGCTTTAGACACTTATATAGTTTGTATTTTACACCTACATTTGGATGTTAAATCCTTCTTTGAAGGCTTCTACCTTTCCTCCTCTGTTTGTTTACCCACTCAATCACCTCTTTCACACTAAAGACGATTATTGTTTTCACTGATATGTTCCTGTGAAGTTTCGGTCGTGTCCGTTAGGTTAATTAGTAACATCCCACAAGGCTGCTGCACACAACTGATAGCTTCCCTCAGCATTTCTGCCGTAAAACTAAACCTTTGACACAAATTCTCGGGGGTCAAGATGTGAAGGTGGTCGACAGAGAGTGAACTAGGTCAGAATTAGTAAAAAAAAAAAAAAAGAACAACTCAAATCATAGTGCTAAAGATGCATACAGTGAGTTCTTTGATAATCTCCACAAAAACCTTACTGTAAGTATAACAGTGCCAATAAATGACTATGATAAGAAACTGATTATATTCTGGACTCTGGTCCATCAATAAAAGATTCTAATGAAAATTGCGTGGTCAAAATCGAGCAGCTGTAGGTTTACAGGAACGCAACATTTCCAACCTGTTTTGACAGAATATAAAGCTTACTCGTGAACTTGAATCTTGAATTTTAAACAATTTTTTTTGTAAATCAAATCATTTGGTAAGATTTCTTACTTTTAGTAAAATGTCTTAAATCTGGTGGAGAAACCAACACAGAAATTAATGACCGCTTTATAAAGCAGTATACGGAAGCCCAAAGTGGAAAGTTAAACAATTAAAAATACCCTATGGAAAAAATTAATATAAGGTAGATCCAATATCTTCTTAAAACTGAGTATAATATTATAAAATGTTATTTGATTTGAAGTTTCATCTCACTAAACAGTGTTTTTCAGGCTGTGTTACAGGCTTGTTGTGTATTATCCCTTTAAATGTATGTCGGCTGTGCTAAACTCTACCTTATAAAATAGCTTTTGATCACACCGACATCATTACTCTCAGATGACTCTCCTTTAACAGCTGAACAATTATTCCCTGATTACTCAAATCTTATTTCACTTCAAAGTTTCTTTTTATTTAACATTATGGAAAATCCAAACCTCCAGGGTAAATGTTAGGCGATACATTTTCCATGACAAAGGTGTATTAATGGTAAATACAATTTCCAATAAGCTTGTTTCCTCTGTTAACTTAATTCACAATGTCCAAAATTAAAACAGAAATCTGTAAACCTTTGCTCTTTACATGTTCAGCAGCTGCTGGACCTACAGAACAGTCGCTTCTACCTCACCGCCATTTGGCATTACAAACCACTGCACCAATAACACTTCCCTTAACAATTCAAAAATAATGAAACTGTTACAGAACCTTTTGCAAACACATTTTTAGGGTAAAGGCTGAGGCGCACGCTAACTAAAAAATTACATTAAACTGATCAATATATTTACAAAAGTATTAAGAAAGTGCTATGCCATAGTGTGTGAACAGACCGCTAAGCAATTTCATATGTGTGGTGACTCTCGACCCTGTTAAGAGTATAAAAACAGGTTATTCACTGGCATTATTTAAACCTTTAATATGATGCATTAATACTATTTTTTAAGTACAAATGTTACATCCTTCACGATATCTCCACACAAGATTTATTTTTTAATTTTGAAGAAAAAAGTGAGCTTGTCAGTCCAACAAAATGAAGACGCGCTGTCTCTCTTCCAGGTTAGGATTTGGCAGCTCCCTTTGACACAGCCAAACCGATGAGGCCCGCTAAACCAGCCACGCCGAGACCGATTCCCCCGACAATTGCCATGCCAACCAAGCCATCTAAATTATAGTACATTAAAGTTAGCACTGGGGATTTAAACTCAAAAAATACTAATTTTATTATCAAATTACATATTTTATACCTTTCTTTAAAGCCTTATCGATGAGTTTCTCCAGCTCCAGAGCCTGCTTGTTCCCCGGCTCGTTCCTCAGAAGAGTTCTGATGTACTTCAGGGCCTTTTCATATTCCTAGAAGAACAACAAGGGAGAGGGAGTGCTCTGCATTAAATAATAATAATAAATTTAAAAAATGTGCTTTAACGTAAGAAAAAAACTACTAATTTAACAATGTTATTATTGTCATGAACTCAGAAATGTTGGTTACTTTGAGTCTGTAGTTGGCCACTGCAAGATAGAACAAAAAGTCCCGGGAGTCGTCCTTTGATGCTTTCTGCACAAGCTCTACAAGAATAAAATAAAAATTTAAAACAAGAAGAGAAAACATACAAGATAATATCTTTCAACTTAACAAACAGTTAAGTTATAAGTTATTCTAACATTATATATTACTATTTAATCTATCATATAATATTACTTATTAACTTATTGTGTAGTAATGTTACCACATGTTCTCCTTATCACAGATATATTGTTATTGTCATATGTTCCAAAACAGCTGTTTACAGCTTCATTTACATAATTAAGAACCAAGACCCAAATGTAAATATTCCCTATAAAATATTATGTTGATCCTATTACAGCTTCTACATCTACAACATCTATTCTCCAATCTATCTGATTTATCAGTCTCTAAAACATCAGTATAAGTCTAAGAAAACGCAGAATTCATCCAGGTCGAATTTATATTGTTATCCAAAACATTGTGTATTTAAAATTAATGATGTCATAACCGAAACATACAGTACATTAACTTACCCTCCAGGAGTGCAATTCCCTTCTTGATATCATCTGTGTATTTACTCCTAATCAGACACCAAGCATATTCAAACTTTGTGTCTTTGGAGACAGCTCCCTTCATCAGCTCATTGTTGTATTTCTTCTCAAATTTCTGTCATAATAACACAACTAATACGTTATACGAGGACATAACATGTTTTAAACAGTTTGTGTATTGACTGATTTTGTAATATGTCTCTTTGTACAGCACAATAGAAACATAGTCTCACAATTATCTACAATTATATATTAAACAGTTGTTAATGCTTGTTAAATATGTTTCTACTGCTGAAAGTTACCATAACACAGTTTTTAATCATAAACATGATCATTAGCATTAGCTAGCTACGTGACGCGACAACGCGTCTCGAGACGTCGTATTTCTCTAAAGTTTCATCGTTTACCAACTTAACAGACATTATGAGGACTACAGTGTCAACCACCCATGTTCTGGTGTATATATCTAATGAAAGAAAGAGGTTTAATACAGTGAAAACTTACTAAAAGGTCTTCAGGAGCTACAACATCACTCAATACAGCCTCCATGTTTCCGGAAACAGATTTAGGACCCGCCCACATTTAATGACGTCCAATAACTCTTAGCAACGTCATCTTTCGTCTCTTTTGCGTACTAAAAATACTAAAAAATATAATTCTAATGATACACACAAGCATTGACTTCAGTTAAATTTCTAGTTTATTTAGGGAATATATCAAATTAATTAAAAGACACGCTGTATGAAACAGTGATTCTCTTTTTTGCCTTGTTACAGTACAATCAGTAAAACCAAGGACACTGTTGAGGCTTCTTCAGAAGTTTGCGAGGTGTGCTGAGGAAAAGGCTAGAGGCAGCAGTTCACTGAGGCTGGTTTCTTTGTGTGATCCATCAGGTTTGATCAGATACACGATCCAGTCTGATCCAAACTGGTGAGAGAGAGAGATATACACAGCAGAGAGAGAGAAAATATCAACACACAACACAGACAGGGACAGTGTCACAGACAGCCTGTATTTATTAAATACAGGTGCTTTGGAGAGTATTCAGAACATTTCTCTTCTTGCACACTTTCATCAATCTACCCTCAATGTCCCATAATTACAAAGTGAAAATGTTTCATAAAACGTTGCAAATTATAAATTAAGATCTCTAAATTTTCACAACCTTAAATCAGTATCGTGCAGAAGCCCCTTTGGCAGCATTTACTGCTTCAAGTCTTCTTGGTTTTGCCTATAAAAGCTTGGATTTAAGGTAGTCTATCAATTTCTTTTTTTTCTTTCTAGCTCTGTAAAACTGCATCTTCAGGTGTTGCCAATTCTGGGCTTTGGTTGAACCACTGAAGGGTAGTCAGAGACTTTCCTTAAACCACTCCAGTGTTGTCTTGGCTGTGTGCATCTGGTCACTGTCGTGGTGAAAGGTTAAACCGTCACCCCAGGCTCTCATCTCCGTATATGGCTGCTTTTATTCTTCCCCTAAGATGCATATATGTCTCAACACTGACAAAATAAATCCAATTTATTTATAACTTGGACACCCCAAAATTTCAATATTTAGAATTTACCTTTTTTTTTTAATTTTGTTTTATTCTGAAACAAAATTCTAGTAGAGAAATACTAAATCATCATATTTTAGATTTAGCTACTGTTTTAGTTCATTAAAACCATTCTTCTAAAAGACACACAACCCCTGCCTGCTGTAACATAACAACATGGTTTTAACAGGAAGGATTATTGTTTCTGGTTCACATAGACGGAAAAAAATAAGCATTTTATTGACCTTGCATTGTCCTTTGTCTGCAATTCAGTCGTTAGAAAAAACTCTTGATACAACACGTTGATTTCTTTGACATGTTTTCACTCCACTGGTAAACTGGGTTATTTTTTATTATTATTACATCCTGAAGGGTACAATTATTATCAGATCTTACTTGATAAGCTGTATATCGTGGGCTGCTCACGGGATAATTATTGGTCATAAAATAGATGTCATACCTCCATAAGAACCTGTCGACATGCCCCACATGGTCCAACGAAATGGTCTTTAATATCACTACAGACAACAGAGAGGAAAAACGGATATAAGATAACATAACATCTGATTTATCAAGTTCTTAATGTGTTGTCATTTTACTGAGAGTCTCACCACGTAACAGCGATGGCCTTGAACTGTCTGTGTCCTTCCGCCACAGCCGTCTGGATGGCCGTACGTTCAGCACACACTGTCAGACCGAAGGAGGCATTCTCCACATTACAACCTGGAAGCAAACAAATACTTACAACTCTGGATTCTTTCACTGGGTTACAAGAAGTGTTCAAAAAATATTCATAAAGCATAATGACAAGCAATTTTATGAAATTCTGTGTATGTGAAGAAGCTGCCTTTCTATGTTCCACTGAACAAAGTCATGCGTTCACTTTTCTTGATGCTTCAAGGAACTAAAACAAGTCCAGTTGCCACTGAATAACCTTTTTTGGGATTGATTAAAAGTACTGTAGCCTACTCCCAAATCACCCTACTCTCATCCAGCAGGTGTTGCAGACGACTTTGCGACCCTGTGACCCTGCTGAACTGTGCACCACACTGATACTCCAGCAGTGCACCTTAACTAACACGTGAGTCAAGCTCATTGTAACTTTCCACAGACTCATATAAGTTAGAACAAACTGCATTTGATGTCTATACAACTGTGCATGTGACC
>JAUYWH010000010.1:7706798-7801751 GCA_034779795.1 Ctenopoma multispine
GTGCACCTGTACTCTGCACTGCGGCATTAACACTGAATCTAATGTAATGTAATCTGATCTAATATAATCTAATCTAATGGGAGTAGCTGGTCGATGTGGAGATGTTTAGCTATTCTATGTACCTGCTGTTATATATTTAACAGAGCTTTAGCTTCAGTCTCTCTGTAAAACGTAGTGATGAGTCGTAGGATAAAATTGAAGTACTTCAGTTAACTGCAAGTAGCTCAAATGTTATTTAAGTGTAGTACTCGACTAAATGTGCATTATTACGTTAATTGTCACAGTGTATATGTTTTTTCACCACTGCGCTCCACCTGTTAGTTCTTACCTGTGATTATAGCGCCATCTGCTGCTAATATGGCAGCACCGACAGGAAACCGGCTGTAGGGGCAGTACGCCATGTCCCGGGCCTGCAGGCACTTTGAAACGAGCTCTTTAAGTTTATCTACACAAAATCAGAATTAAATTAATCAGGATTAGTTAACTTTTTATTTATACCGAACCACATTAATCGTAATGTAAACGTTATAAAAAGTCTGGTTACAGTGGGTGACTTGCCTGACATTGCAGAGGAAGACTGGTCGCAGGTTTGTTGGACCGTTTTGGAAAAAGTCCCTCGTTTAAAGGTGGACTATCACGTGACGAACAAACGGACCAGAGCCCAGTTAATTTTTATAAAACTGACTTAGATGCAGGTCAGCAGGTTTGCTGACAGAAAGGACCAGCGGGGTCCGTGACAGCTGCAGGATCATTGTTTACCTTCACGTTATTGGCTGGTTGAACTTTGCGTCATTGACCATTTTGGGACTCTCAAAACCACATAGGACCAGTTAGTATTAGATTAGAGAAGAACTAGGTTCTCATGCAAAATACCAAACATTACATGGTTTTAATTTGTCATATGAGAGCTAATGCTGTACATTATGGTGTCACTGTGTTTTCAACATGGATAGTCAAATTATTAATTAACATAAATTACTTAAAGCTCCATGCTAAATTGTTATAATAATGCTTCAACAAGTGGTTAAATTACATTTTTATTGTTATAATGAACTAATACGATCAAACAAACAGGTGAGCCGTGGTATTTGTCAAAGTTTCTAAGGAGAAAAAATTATGTTGAACTTCCTCTAACAATGATTAACAACTGATTTATGTTAAAAAATTTGGTCCAAAACCTGACTCCTGTGCTACATGTAAGTAAAAGATCATTGTGCACAATCCATGTATCATACGCTCCTATAAAAATCTCTGTCCGCTGGTGCAGGAATCATCATCACACCACACATCAGTCCTTTGAAGAATTTCCCCAGGACGACAACGACTGAAAATGTCTCAAACACTGCGTTCCAGAAAGCAAACGTGTAGAGGGTCTTATTACAGTAGAGTCCGTCCCCAGCTGCTGGATCGTAGTTGGGCTGATAAATTGAGAAGACCCACACATCACCTGTGGTGCAAGGGACAAAAACATTTAGTTGTTTTGTTGCCTAAGCTGCAAAAGTTTTTTACAAAACCTGAAATTTACCTTTTCTGGATCTGACATGTCAGATATTTGTCATCCGTACCTGCGAGGATCCACATGTAGACAAACAGCATTAATAAACACAGCAGACAGGCTTTGAAACCTGTGGGGTTCTCCTGTGCCGCCTCACGCTTACAGGGGAAGGTCACAAACGGTATCATTGCCAGAGCTACCAAAGCCAGTCCCAACAAGTAGTTGGGGATGTTAGGCTGCTGTGGGCAGTCATTGAAATACACAACACCTGTGGATGATGGCGACAGCAATGTCAAAGCTGGTCAAAGACAAAATAGTAAGACATCATACTGAAGGATCAGCATACTGACCAAAGATGACTCGTGCCAGATTTACGAAAGTCCATATTAATGTGGTAGCAACTAGGGGGGATTTGAAAAAATGTAATGTGATATCATTTCCATATTTTGAGCCATGTAAACAACATTTATACCTGTATTTATTAAATATAGCAGAAACATTTGTTTTTCTGTGAAGCACTTTACAATTTTGTTCTAGAGTTTTTTGGTTTTGGATTACTATTTAAATAAATGATATGATATAAAACAAATTCTGACCTTAACTCAACACAGAAACTAGAAACATGCTTTCAGTTTGTCAAAGATTGTTTGTCAAGAATATTTTCAAGAGTATTCAATGTTAACATTTGTCCACACAGATTTTATCAGTCAACAGTAGACTATATTGGAAACACATCTTAGTAAAATGCAGCACAATTACACATCACCACAAAATAAAGGAAAAGGTCATAAAGTTATAATACACGGTTTGGTTTATATTAGACTTTGCATGTTATTCTGTATTGACTCACCTGATACTCTTGGAGGTCTGGGTGGTGGAGTATTCACTTGTAGAGTCCACAAGGCACCCAGTGCTATTGTCACTCGATGGCCTGTAGATGGAGCTATAGAGCAAATATACTGCTTTGGTTATCCTACATTTATAAGACAACAGAGAAAATTGTGGCCTTGTCTTTTATTAAACCCCTAATAAGATTTAGAATATATCAAATTATTACAATTAACCTCTGTATACTACTTCAGAGTATACAATAAAAGTATATAACTACTTTAGGAAATATAAAATTTATTTTGATGAAATCAAGCAAAGCTCTGTCAGCAATAATGTTTTTCGTGGAGAGATGGGAGGTGGAGGAAAGCTTTAAGAAAACTCCACATTTGTGTTGACGTTACTCTAACTATTTTAAAACCTCTTTGATGTCAAATTAACGGAGAAAACATTTTACTGTAAGGTGTTCACATCTGTACCCTGTACAGACAGTTAGTGAGTGAGCAAGCCCAGTAATTTCCACCTGATTCTCAGCCAGTTAGTTAGTGATCTATGGTGGACAAAGCTTTTATTACGCTGTCATGCAGGCCGAGCCATTTTTTTGTATTTATAAAAAGGTCATAAATAGAACAAACATGCTAATATATCATCAGCAGATATCAAAATATCAAAGGGCATCTGGCACACATACACATACCTGCCCACATCATTAATGTCCTTTAGTTATTTTTTTTTTTCATCCTTATTGACGCTCATGAGAAGACACACAGATCTGACATCAGCTCACACGGCCTTTGTTCCCTCTCTCCTTCCTGCTGTGACTGTCACTGGCTCTGTTTGACTTTCGCTGTGTGACAGGACGAGAGTCTCATTCGCCTCTTTTTTCCTTGGTCTCACTAACTTTCTGCTGACTCCCTCCTCACATTGAGAGAAGGATATATCATCAGGAGTAGAAAAACAGAGGAAATAGCCAAAAAAAGTAAAGTTATGTGTTGTACGGGGAAGTGCGCCCGCCTGGTGGGACTGATCCTGCTGCCCTCAGCCTTCATCTGCATGATCTCCAACCTGCTGCTGTTCTTTCCTGATGGCCAGCGCCTGGAAACTGATCAGATCTCCCTCCAGGTCTGGCTTATGGGGGGACTCATCGGGGGAGGCCTCTTTGTGAGTACTGCATTATGATCTGTGTTCATGTGCGCAGTGTGGTTTGATGTTTCTTAGTATGTCTTATTGAATATTTCAGACATGTACTCAGCGTTGTGTAAACTTGTAAAATCTCATTGCTCGTTTTTATTGAGTTTTACTGTTGAGTATTATTTGGTAGGATCAGCTGTAGGATTGTTTTTTAAAGATATAGCAAAATATTGTAATTTTATTGTATTAGTTTACTGTTAAATTTACTATAATTAAATTAGGATCTGTCTTTTTTCTTTGTATCTCTTACCCTGTGCCTGAGCAGTGGGTCATTATTTCAAATGTGTGTTGAACAGTTAAGTCATAACTAATTAAAATGTATTTTAAAATCTAGTATAGCTCATCTATTACTCATAGACATGAAATGTTTCTGGTTTAATACAGGGAAACTACTGTGTATACAGAATATTGTGATATTTCTATTTAATACAATGCTCATTAAAAATAATACAATGTTTAAAATTGAATATTAAAAGCAACCTAATGAAAATTAGCTTAACAAAAAATTAAGAACACGTTTGTAAAAAAAATAATGATGAAGAAAGATTCAGAAAAGAAAAGATTGTGCTTTTAATCCAATACAATACAAAGAAATATTGTACATTTCACATATTTTTAAGTTAAATTTTACACACAAAACATGTGAAAATGTTCAGAAGGAATAATATAACACTACTTTTCTTTCTTAGAACATTTTACTGGTTCTGTGTCTGTGCTCTGCACAAAGACAATAACGTTTAATCTAATCTGATCTTTCACTTTTATTACTGTTATGTAACAATTTCAATTCTTTACTTCTATGTATTTTTACACTGCAGTGTTTCTGCTTTGATGTAAAACTTCCTCCACCTCTGTACTCTCTGCAACACGGTCTTACTCTGTGAAACACACATACTATAAGGAACAAAGATCTGATTATGTGAATTATCTTAAGGTCCTTTTACGAGGACCGTAAATATTTCATAAATATTTAAACCAATAAATGAATCAGAGAGACCTTTGAGCCTTGTGAATGGACACCTTTCTAAACATCTTGATATTACAGTTTAAAACCGCTTAAAGTCGTTTGAACCTTTTCCCACTCCTAGCTGTATGGATGTCACTGCCTGCTGGGGCGAGAGAGGCAAACTCCATTCAACATTCACAAATATTTGGTTTAAGAGATAAGAAAACACACACACACTCACACGTGAATGAAAGTGCGTAGGTAAGCTTGTCTGTACCTATGTGGGCACCAACAAAGATCCTATCTACACATCAAACGTATATTTACGCCTGTAAAAGCTGAGGAAACTAAAACTTATAGCTATAGTTTTTTCAACATTTCAGATGCTGTGCCCAAGCTGTTCGGCGATCAGAGCCGGGGGCAAGGGTTGCTGCGGGACAGGTTGCTGCGGCAACCGTTGCCGGGTGAGTAAACCATTTAAAAGATTAAGATGCGGGCCGACATGTCTGTTAATGATGGGTGGTGAACACCAGCATGCAGTGGTTATGTCATTTAACAACCCTGACCCCTGAAAATGATGTTCCTGTACACATATTAATACATAATACATCATATGGACTGTGTACTCACATTATTATAGTATGATATTTACTGTACTGAAGTTGCCTCTTGGTGTACTCGCACTTTTTCCTTTAATCTTCTCTGTAAACTACAGGACACTGTGGAGCCATTAGCTCTGGAGGCCCACCTCCATTTATAGTTTGTAGATAAAATGTTTAGTTTATGTGGCTTCTCTAATTATTGTTTTTCTGAAGTGATTCTCTTATCTCTCACATTTCTCTGTTGTTGATTAATTTTGAATCAATATTTGGTTTTATTTGAGTGTGACAGTTCATTATTCATCTTGAAGACAGTTTTACACATTAGATCAACATATCACTAATACAATACTGGGTTAAGTTTACCCAGTACTCTAGTATTACAATGCGCATTCATGCACACTCAAGTAGTGTTTAAGTAGAATTTTGAATACTTATATACTTATATACTAATACAGTATTTCCATTTTATGATACAGTACACTTATGTTACTTATCTTACTTTTACTTTGCTAGAATTCAAATGGAAATATTGTACTTTTACTCTACACTACATTTATGTGACAGTTACAAGTTATTTTTCAAATATAACTCTTAATAAAATATAACCACTTAATACAGTTTGGTGTATTGTGAGACATTAACCATCAGTATAACTCAGTTAGCTAAGGTTTGCTACACTTTTACCAGCTGCAGCATTAATGATGCTCATGCATTAATACATCAAAACATATAATCCAGTAATATAATATACAGTATATTGTCCTGGAATGGGCCGTTCTGTCTAATAAGTACTTTTAATTTCAGTATTTTAATTAGAAAGCTTTTATAGTATATTTTTGTACTTCAACATGTAAAGTTGAAAACAGTCAAATGTAATGTACTTGTATGTAGAGTATTTTCTATACCTATTAGTTGCACCCATTCTTCAGTACTAAGTTTGTGACTTGAGTAGATTTTTTTAAATTTATGTTTTACTTTTATATACACATTACATTTACAGACATTTTCACATAAACTGGACGAAAACATAAAATAAAAACTCATCAGATCCTTTAACATACAAACAAAGCAACAGTAATTACACCACTGAATAGAAATGAGTGAGAAAACTACACATGTCAATTATTAGCACATTTTCTTATGTAACAATATCAACACAGTGTTTTTCCATCTTCCCTCCAGATGTTGAACTCTGTGTTTTCCTCTGCATTTGGTTTGGCCGGATCAGTGTACTGCATCAGTGTGGCCTCAGCTGGTCTGGCTATTGGACCCAAGTGTCTCTTTGACAGTGACAAATGGGGTTACCCCTTTGAAAACCTGGGCACGTGAGTATTTCTCCCACAGTCACTCTTTTTTATTTTCCAGTGGCGATGCTCTTCAGTGGAACAGTAGACAAACGTCTTGCACCGTTCGGCACACAAAAACTTTCCCTTTGCACTTTTCTCATACTCTTTATGCCATGCTGATGCTGCTGTCAGTTCTTTGTTTCATTTTCTCATCCCACATGTCTAATTTCCTTATCTTTCTCTGAGAGGACAGATAATTTTAGCTCATTATAAAAAAAGTTTGTGTGATATTCATAAAATCCAGTAGGTGGCAGACTGAACCTTTTCTTTTTCTTTAACTTTTTTTCCTGTGTGTTTCCTGTGTTTCCTGCTTCAGTTCTAAAAGACAAAAAAATAATGTAATGTAAAACTTTACTAATGCCTGAAGGGGAATTTTTTTTCACTTTGGTCATGTTAAACCATAGATGATGGGTTGATGGATTTTTCAGTTGAGAGACAATCAAGCCAACATTATGACTTAACTAAGGCCCAGCTTACAGGATGTGGTTGTAAAGCTTTTACAATCTCCAAATGAGACCTGATATTTGCTGATCAGGTGATTGGACCACAGTTAATAAATATGAGCATGTTGTTAGTATGTAGAATACTGGGTGTCCCTGATAACAGCTGTTTAAAGGGTGTTTACAGGATGGGAACCAAGTCTGATTACACAGTGCATGCTGGGATATTAATATTCAACCTCAACCTCAGCTTATCCTTCCACCAACAAACCTCTAATTCCCTTTTTTCTGTTTCTGTTTTTCTCCATGGTTCCCTGCTGATTCTCTTTTGACTTTCTTTTATACCATGCTATGTTATTGAACTAATATATACAACGTTTAGACAGTTAAATGATTAGTCACTCTATAGAATATTAACTGTCAAAGAATAGTTGTGTTTGAACCTGGGCTCTAGGGAATTGTGTCGGCCATCCTTTAGTAATGAAAGGATTAGAACATAATGATAATGAAAATAATCATTATGGCCCTGACCTTACCATGTCACATATTGCAAAATATGCTTTACAGCTTTCAGTCAAACTGCACGACGTTCATCAGCCAGTGGAGTTTGTCCAAATGTCATATAACTGTGGCTGTGTAGCTTAGCACAGGGGCTAATGTTTGTATGCGTGCCGTCTTTACATTTTAGCTTTTAGTACTTCAGTACAAGTAAAACAAATTACTATTCCTGTACTGAGCTTTAGAGGTGCATGTACAGTTTATTTCCTGTGGACAGAGCAGAATTGTTGACCCCGTTTCCGTTCTTCATGCCAAACTAAGCTTCATCTTTATTATTACATGCTCATTTTATTTCTTTCACTCTAACTTTTGACACGAAAGATAAAAACCCATGTCCCTTAAGGTTGAACTACTGCATTCATTTCCGCAGTGCATCATTTCGTGAAACCAAATGTTACTGTTCTCCAGTTAAAAACACTGACTGCACTCAGAGTTCTTCTCTTTTCTATTTTCCATGTGCCTTTGTTCTACACTTCTCACTTGTTCCACTTACCTCATTACTGACACATTTTTTCTCAACTCAGTCACCTTTTAATTTCCTGCACTCCCAACATGGCCTAATTCACACCTTCTCCATGGCCATTAATGCTGTTTGTGTCCTGCTAATAACATTAATGATAATTATTATTTTATTATTATTAATGCTTTTTGTGTCCTGCACAATGCTTATTTTCTTGCAGGGGTAATACCAGCTACCTTATAAACCAGACCTTGTGGACAGTTTGTGAATACCCCAACAACGTAGTGTTGTGGCACATCGTTCTGTTCTCCATTCTGCTGTCCATGGGCGTGGTGCAATTTGCACTGTGCGGCATCCAGGTGGTCAACGGCTGCTTGGGATGCATCTGTGGGGACTGTCGCGACAGCAAGGATGTAGGTCAAAATTGATTAAAACTGATCAAACTAATGTGAAGCATCATGATCTGTACTGAATGGTTTCTATGCTGGACGTGACATATCATATCCTTGATAGCTTGTGGTAAACGTTGCCCTTATATCGACTTCTTACTGTGTTGGTGTAGTGCTGTTTTGATTGCTGGATTTTTATCAGGTCTGCCATTCATGAAAAACAGGAACAGGAAGACGGTTTGTATTTTTGATCCTATACTGATAAAGATGTGTGCAAGGAAGAGGGTAGATTGGCTGTTTGGGGACTGTAAAGCCAACTCTCCAAACAGCAACATGGTTCCCTCTGATGAGAAAAAACACACTTATTTAAAGGAGTATTTGGGGATTTTCTTACCACACCTGTGTATGAATTAAACAAATAAGATGTTAATTTATAACATTTACAGATTTACTTATTCTCATAAAAAGTGAATACGTTTTTCCAAAAATGCTTAGCTTTTCTTTTAAAGACATTTTATTCCAGTATATTTAGTGACCACTGCAAACACTGCAAACTCAGACACAAACTCTGAGGATGCTTTAGATCTTACAGGCCATCATATTTTCCAATTCCATCCTAAAGTAATGTACTTATTTTAAGATTATTTAATACAAATGGCTATAAATTGAATATTTAGCTCATATTTAAGGCATGATGCAGATATGCATGGAGGCAAACACATTATATAGTAAAGAAACTTTGGTACAATAATTATCAAGACATAAGTAAAGTAAAATTTCAATCCCCAGACTTTATTTTCAAACAGTAAAAAAATATCCCAAAACATTATCTGTCATTGTGATGCTCTGGTATTATTTTCTCAGAAAATGCAGACACCCCATCATGTAACAGCTCACTTTCTGTCTAAAACATGAAGTAATCATGTGACTTCTGTCCTGTTTCAGGATGACGGTGGGTTGTAAAAATGAAGATCACCGTGATGTGACCAACCTTCACTAGGGCCAGGGAGCATTTCTGCATTTCATCACGTTTTAAAATTTCATATTGAGAGAAATGTGTCAGTGACGGACGATGAGAATTTCTTTTGATATTCTTTGTTGCTTTTGTTTGTGTCGACTTTTTGTAATATTACTCCATTATTGTGTGAATTGTTTTCTAGCTGATGGTTCATGTGCACTGTCTGACTTCTTTGTTGAAATAATTGCTGAATAATTAGTTAGAAGGCTCCACAGGGGACAAATATACTTGAGTTTGCTCTATAAGCACCTTCTGTATCAGGTAAATAAGAGCTGGATATGGATACAAACTATTAAACAACACACTAATGTTTAAGAAAACCTCTGCACTAACTGTGTCGTCCACTAACTGATTATTCAGTTGCACAAGTTCTCCGCAATCACTGTTTTCAATTATTTGCTTACTTGTGTGCCTTTGCAGACAGACAGCCAGATCTAACAGAACTGCTGTGAGTCGATGCAGGGTCAAAGATCAGCACTCCCCCTGTGGACACTGTGAACACTGCAGCTGCATAAACAGTCTGCACAATCTGTACCAGTGCCTGTTAGCATAGGTGCAGGTTAAGCTCATAATCTTTTGTTGCCATGGAGCAGCTTCGTGGTAATTGTTACCTAACTTTCAAGTTAAAAGCCTGTTGCAGAGCTTCACCTTGGTAAATATAGATACAGTCTCTAGAGAGCGTCCAAATATCCCAAGGCTCTGGCAGTGTGTCTGGCAGTACAGATAAATACATTTAGACCTGCTTCAGTGGCCTCATTGCCTCATTAATACAATTTTCACAATCTGTGTGTGCACAGAGATTGTATGTGTGACTGTGTGTGCACACAGGTGAATCACAATTATACCTTTCAGCGTTTGCATGTTCTTTGGCTGGTAAACACGATTTTTTCGCACATTATTCTAAAGCTGTGTGTTTACATACTTCCAGGACAAGAAAGATAAATTATGTACAGAAAAAAGGCTTGTGCCCAACACTGTGACCATGTTAGCTAACTGATTGGCCAGTGTTACGCAGCTCTCTTATATAATGCGCAGCACAAAGCGAGGAAGGAGCACAAGTGAGAAGAATTTGGAATAAAAGAATGGCGGGACAAAAGGAGGGAAATGGGAAGGGGGCCCTTTCTCAGCCACTTCTAATGCAAATCACAGTCATACTGAAAGAATCAAGAGAGCCAAAGAAAGTGCGGTGGACAAACACTGATGTCAGAGACCTGAAATTCAGGGAAAGATTCCCAACACATAGGAAGAACTGAATGGGTTAATTAAAAGAACTGTTGTTGGGCTCAAAATTCCGTGTTATATCCGCCTTGTGCACCCATTTAGACCCTGGAATGTACCCCTTTCCTACAAATGAGCCCCTGCTCGCTGTTTTAACAGAGAAGAATAAAGCATAACCGCACAGCATGTACCAGAATCAAATCTGGACAAAGTAGGACAACAGTACAAATCATGGGGCTGGATAATAATGTTCCATGTTTTAACTTGCTTCTTGTACAAATGTGTGTATGTGTTCCTCTTTTACTTACTAGTCTATGTCTTGAATTCATTGCAGCACACACACACAACCACAGCCTCATTAAAAAACAACAGTCATACTGTAACCGGTGACCAAACGCAAATGTCAACTGAGACACGTAACTGATAAGTCAGCAGCGTCTGCCACTCAATAATTATGACAACCACACTATGAATGACCTAAATCAAGCCACAGAGTAGACAGTCAGGCACACTCAGCAGGTCTACAGGCACCTAATAACATCAACAGCATCTTCAAATGTTATTACATCTCCAACTTTACATGTTCTTTGATTAATACTGATGTGATGGTTCTCAGATGTGGGAATATTGTGCTCTTCCATGTTGATTTGTCAAAAGACTTTAATTATAAATTGGAATTGTACATAGGTAAAATATAAGTCTTCAATATCTGTTGTGAGTGTTGCTGGTGAAGTTGCAGTTTATGAGCTCTGCTCTGCATAGATCTCCCAAAGATTAAATCAAATCATGCATGTACAACGCAACATCCTTTAGCCGCTCTACAAAGGCAAAAGCCAGTATCTTCATATTTTCTAAAAATAATTTAATCACATCATGTATCACATCATGATGGAAATGGCTGAAGAACATGTTTTAGACACAAAATTACCACTTACAGTGTGTCAAGATTCAGACGCATTGTTCTGTGTCTGCATTTTAGCTTTAGCTGCATTTTTGTGGTTTAGGGGTCAAATTAAATGCCTAAAAGGTATAAAAGTAAAGCATTATATTATTGTTTTTGCCTTTTCTTGTGTCTGCTTCTGGTGAAGAAATGAACAAACCGCCTACTTATATGTCAAATTAGAGACTTCAGGGATTAGTATGTTGCTCCCTCCCCTCAGAATACTGATTTACCACATAGCATGCTTATGGCACGTAGAACACAAACTGGATTAGACTGCTCCCCCTGTAATCACAGAGAACAAGAAATGTCCAGAATGTCTCCTGCTTGTGTAAAAACAGGGCGTGTTAAGGAAGCGTGAGATGAGTGACATGATGTATAGAAGGGGGAGCAGGGAGAGAATATAGGACGACAGCTGCTGAAACCGGCCACGAGCGACCTCAGCCAGTCAGTCCCAGTCCTGGCTGTTCAAAATCAACAGAACATCAACAAACCCTGCGTGTGAAAATGTGTGGAGGTCTGAGAGAGGGGACAGGAGGGGTAAACAGGGACTTGGGGTGGAAAGCAGTAAACAGTAATGCAGAAGAGACTGGTTTGATCCTGCAGTGACTTGATTTTAGTGTGTTTACATATGTTTTCAACTGGTTTCCCTCTATCAGGCATCTAATATCAGGCACCTAGACTGGAGAGACCACGTGAAGTGAAGGAAGATCTGCAGGGTCACGTTACTAATAAATCTGCCACAGATTTAAAAATCTAATTAGCCTAAATTTAGAAGCCATTAGATGGGTGTGCAACTCCTGCAACTCATAAACTCCGACAAAGTGCATGAATAAATCTCCTTTTTCTGATCCAGTACAAGATCATAACATAACATAACATAAGATGGCTGGAGCAAATAAATCGAGTGTTTTCCACCTGTGAGTCTTAACTCACTAAGTGCAATAGTAAACAAGAAATGAATCAAAAAAGCAAATCAGTTTCTATAGAGAGCTTTAAGCTGACAAAAACAGAAAAAAGAATAATGTCGGATTTCACTCATCACCAAGTTTGCTCCCCTAACCCAGCTGGAAGTGTCTGATATGAGGATGGCACTTGAGGGCAATGGTTCAGCTCTTGATATCTGAGCCTCCTCATTGCTCACATGGAGCTAATGTGTTGCCTCGTATTTGTATCCAGGTCATCGGCAGACTGCCTGGGACACCTTACAAGGAGAGGAATGAGTGTGTGAATGCGTGGACCTGCAGGGCAACTGCTTGACTTTCTGTTGTGAGGGTTTTGGACAATGCTGCACCAACAGAAAAGTGCTGTTATTTCACACACATCCACAATTCACAGTTTCCCGTTCATGAAATGAGCAACAGTGAAATGAATGTTAGTCACTCAGAGTAGAAGACTTAATAGGAAATTCATATGCATACAGATGTTTAATGCTATTCTGTGTGTGTTTAATGTTTAACTAAACACTGAAGCTCTGCTGTACAGCTGCTATAAGCCAGGTCTGCTGCCCTGCTATTAATCATCCACACAGAGTTGATTTACAATTAGAGAAAACTTCCCACAGTAATATGTCCTTCACCCACATCCGGTGTAAATCCAATCATGTGAGAGTGCACATGCATGTCTATGTGGGTAGGAATGGATTGGACTGTTAGAGATCAGATTCAACACATATCTCACTGCAGGTTAGGGGAAAATTTAAAGACTGGCTGGATTTGAAATAATGATGAGTACTTATTTATATTTTTCCCTGACACTGTGATTAAGAACTCATGTGATCCAACCTGGTTTCATGTGGCAAACTGCATCCACGTTGCACATACCGTACATTCAGTAAATGTGACATCACTGTGTTTTTGGATGATTAAAAAGCTTTTGTTAGTCAGTTGGTGACTATGTTTTGTGACTATTGTTGGGCTAATCAATGCAGTCAGCATGATCTGGTTACAACCTGTACATATCGATCCTCATTTGATTGCATTATATTACGCAACAGTGACATCCCCAAATGAATTAAATGAAAATGTCTAATGTGCTCATGGTTAAGTCCCTGTTGCGACTGGCAGTAGATGAGCACCCTTAGAAATGCGCTTGCTGCTACACAGACTGTTTCCTGGGTGATTTCTGACCAAACTCAGACACACTCTGAGGACTACTCCTGGTAAATTTCCACCACAACAAATCCCTGCAGCCAGTTTACTGCCTCCAGTAAGCAGACCCATGTCGGAAAGCTAATAAACAACATAAATCATCTGCCTCGTCTAGAACATCCCTCTATATCTGTCTTTATGGAGCAGATAGATGTTCGGTGTCTCCAAAGACACACTTTAGTTTATTTTGCAGGTTGTGGCTCTTGACGATAAACCCTGCAACCCTTCATGATGGCTCACTGTCACATCAGCTGACTGAGATCTGGTTTTTAGGTGCGACTTCAGTGTGCTCTATGCTGACAGTGAGTCAGTCTGGGGTATCTTTAATCTGCATGTGTCGGCATGTACTGCACAGTTCATATAGGTATGACTTTAAAAGAATCTCAACCAGCAGGTTACAACCAGCGCTACATGATTCATTTGTGTTGGTGACAGGGAAGCGGCATAAGGCCACACCTTTCATTTCCTTGAAAACATAACACACCTCTACGTAGAAGGTTATGTTTATGCGCTCTGTTATGCTGTATGGCTGTCACTATGAAATATCAAAACAGTGAACAGGTTTCAATCAATGTAAGGAAAACGAGCCATGAAACAGGTGATATCCTGTTAATGTGGACACAGATGAGAGATTTGTGCCTGTGGTTAGGTGCAGTTCACACTGATAAGAAATCAACTAAAATAAAATACCAGCGTGTTCAGTTTAATGAACTAATCGCACTCTTTTTGTGTTTTAGATGCACCTTTATTGTTGTGATGATAACAAACAACTGTAAAGATATAAAACGTGAGCTGAGCTTATGTAGGAGAAATCATCCAAAAACAAAACCTTGTGTTTCTGTCTGCTGTGTCGACTTTCTCAAAAATGCTCTTGACAGTCATACATTTACTTTACTCTTTCTTATTATCATTGTAGATGTAACAGGAGTCACACTATCACTACTGTGATTGGTGGCACAGAAATGTGAGAGAGCATCAAGGTCATAGTGGTGTTTTGTTTATGGTTAAATAAGACAAATAAATGGAATCTATAGTTTACTTTGGGAATTGAGCGTGACTTAAGGCGTTTGTCCACCCTCTGTCGCAACCTTTTTACTTTGTTACACATCATTCACTTATCACATTATTGTCTCTTACATAAGATTTTCATTAATGAAAGTGTTTCTGTCTTTGTTGTTGTTGCTGTTTGTTGTCTGGATGTGAATTAGTAAAATATAATCACCAAACATCTCTGTTACACTGAGACTTTGTGTTGAACATAAACAGCAGGCGTCAGGTGACATCACAGGTAATAATTTGATTTGCCATTTCGGGGTTTCTGGCACTACAGTGACAAACAGTGGTGGAGGAAGTACTCAGATCTTCTGCAGAAGTAAAAGTATTATTATCACAGCGTATGCTGTAAATGTTTCATTGCAAGTGAAAGTACAAAAGTTTTAGCATTAAAATTTCCATAAAATACTAAAAGTTGATATATCCCATTATGCAGAATGATATATATTGTTATTTGATTAGAATTATTGCTAATTATTGTGATAACTTAAAAACTGTGAAATGTTGTAAATAAGTAATGAGTCAAAATACTTGAAATACAAATGCCGGAATAGAGTACTTGAATAAATGTACTCAGTTGCTTTTCACTGCTGTCGTTAGCTGAGTGGTTTTGAAAGTAACCTAAATCACAAAAATATGAAAATACACTTAAAAAAGGAAGGAAAAAACAAACAAACAGACAGACAAATAAACAAACAACAAATTTGTATCCAGTAAACAGAGTCCTGCACCAGCCAGGGATACTTTTATAGCCCTTTAGCTGGTGACCTCTGACCTCTGACAGCAAACAAAAGCTAATGAGTCTATTGTTAGAGTGTGATTGCTTCCTGATGAGATCACCGTGATTGATGATTTATTGTCTTATTATCTATATCAACAGATATGCGGATAAGACGCAAAACACAACAACAACAACACACACAGTGGGGGGGGGTGTAGAGTGGTCTCCTGTATGATGGGAGAGACAGAGGCAGCAAATGAGGACTAGAGCTCAGAGGGAGGGGGAGCAGCCAGGAGGAACGGAGGAGGGAGGGTGAGAGAAAGCAGGCGTGTCGGCTCCCTCACCACGCTCCGGGGATTAGCTATTTAAAGTTCAGTCTCTCCGCGCCACACAAACCTTCTCCTACTGTCAAGAAAGACGCACCAGGAGGACGCGGCAGCGCTCCCAGGACACATAAACACACACTGAACCACATTTTAACCAGGGAAGCGACAAGACCGTGTTGTAGCTGGAAATATAACAAGAATATCCTATTCTAATTCCCTCTTTACCGTCTTCCATCTTATTCCAACAGGTAGGTGATGTCATTTAACCTATTTAAACCTCAAATGAAAATGTTTAAATGTCAGAATGCAGCTTTGTGATCACCACCTGAGCAGGACTGCAGCTCAGGATACGTTAGACTATCTTATCAAAACAACTTAAGTGTAAGGGTTGCTTTTTTTTTTTTGGTTTGCGAGCAGGAGGTGTGTCAGTGGGAAGTTTCCTGCTCATAACTAAGTCTGTCTGGTATGTCGAGAGCTTTGTAAAAACCACTTGTCAAACTTTATTCTGCGTGCTTAGATAAGTCACCCATTGTTCTCGTTAACTGTCCAGCCCACTAGTTTATAACCAAATACTGACTTACTCCGCTCCCCGACACTTACGACTTGTGAACAAGCATGTGCTGAACAGTTAATGCAGGGGGACAGAGAGGACATCAGTGATGTAGTTCACCAAATGAAAGCTCAGATTAGCCTGTCTGGCTTCATTGAGCCTTCACGCGCACACGCGCGCGCACACACAGAGGGCTCCACCTCTGTGCGCGAGCTCTGCTCACATTATCCCAAAATAAATCAGAGGCAGCGAATTTGATTTGTTAAGCAGCTATAAGAAAAAAAAAGGTTTGTCATTTTGGGATGACGGAGATGTTTCACACATGTCAGCGTGTCAACAAATACCAAAATAGTCTTAAATCCGCAGTTACAGGAAGGAACGTTATGAAAATTATTTATTAGGGGAGAGAAGCAGAACAGAACTAGAGTGTTATAAAAACCTGACATTTTAAAGAGCATTTCTCCTCAGTCTTCTTTTATAACAGTTTCATAAAGTGTTCCATCCAAAATTCTCCCTTCTTTTTGCACAGTGATTCATAAGGGTTCACTTTTAATACTTACAAGCATGTAAGGATTTTAAGGTTTAAACTGAGGTACACGATTAAACAAGTTGTATGAAATACAAGGAAATAGTGCTTTCAGTATAAGAAAACAAAACAAAAAAACATCTGAATGTAGTGAATAGCCCATAAAGTAGCCTAAAGTGGAAGTACATGTGCCGTAAAGCTAAAAGATTAAATGTACTTTCCCTTCAGACATTATCCTGCAACATTGCCAATTTTTTATGTGCATGTCTGCAAACATGTTAAAACCTGCTTTACGCTCTTAGTTTAAACGAGAAGAGGTTGTAAGCTGCTACTAATGGAGTCCACAGCCATTACACGTATACCTTTATATACAGTTTATAATAGACACACACCCACTTGTACAGAGTCATGTGCGTCATCCAGCCTGGCAGGCCTGAGTGAAGCTTTATGCTGAGAGCCGTGACACAGGACTGCACTTTTTCATGCAACCCTCAGGGACGGACTGGAAAATATGTGGGAAGATAGTTATCATGTTACTGTAAGCATAGAGTATACGCTCTGCTTGTGTTCACACTGTTTACGGAGCAGATAAGGGAGCTCAGTGTGGACAGAGGGAATTGAGGAGGAGGGCTGATAAAAGAGTTTGATTGATGAATAAAAATGGAGAAAGAAAATATGAATTAAACAAACACAGTTAAGTAGCTCAACTCTCCCACTGAATTTCCCTGTAAACACACATGAACAAACCTGCACTCAACATGATGAAAACCTTGCGACACGTGACACGGCACAGGCGATAAATCACGAGCTAGAAGCACCTCGCTAATGTTTCACTGTTGGCGTTGCACAATTTTCAGCCCTATTAGGAGGTCACCCCCGACGGAACAAATGGAAGTGCATTATAATTCAGGGGCTGCATGTCACTCACGTCAGCTCCCTGCAGGCTGGAGCCTCCAGTTTGAGAAAAACATAGGTCACAGCACAAGTTCAAACCAGTATCCCCCCCTTTATTCCTCTTCATTCTTTACCCACTCGAGCCTTGTTTTTCTTTAGCATTTCTTCTTAGTCTTCTCTTCATCCTTTATTTTCAATTTCTTCTCCTAGTTTCTTATTTCTGTGGGCAGTGTGTGTACTCGATGTGCTTTCTCGGTTGTTTTCCTCCTACAGGCTCCCAGGGTGCTGGGAGCTGCCAGACCCCCACAACCAATCATGATCTCGGTCCAAAATTCCTCACCACTGACCAAGGGCCTTAATATTGTGTTTGTTTGCATAAGTGTGCGCTCTAGTTCTGATGGGGAAAAAAGGTTGTTGGCTGAGTTATTAATACACATAATATTTGTAATCTTGTTGGAAACATTATGAAATTAGGAGGAGAACTGTCTGTACTGTCCCAGATTCTTCTTTACAATGTGTGCTATACTGTGCGTTCTCATCTCACAGCAGACCATCTAAACTGAGCTCACCATAATGAACTCACTGTGTCTGTAAATGGGATAGGATTTCACAAGCACACCTGAGTGAAACAGAAACAGGGAGGTGCATTAGATGGTTAAAAAAAGAGCAGGAGAGAGCCTTTTTTTGTGTGTGAATGTGTCCAGAATAGAGAGTTTTTCTCTCAGTGGTCTCTCCTCTGGCTCGTCTGCAGTGAGCTCTGTGACTCTCTGTGCGTATGTGTGAGCCGTCACGTCCCCATGAAATTGGCGGGCTGAGTCAACCATCGTGAGGAATCGGCAGCAAATAGTGAAAAAAAAAAAGGGAAACCAGATCGTAGCCCTGCAGTGCTCTCTGTATGTCGCAATCACAGTTTACTGTTTGTCATCAGATATCCAAATCTTTGGCTCCGTGATTAATAAACAATGGGGGTCAGAGGATTATCAGACCAGCAAGGGAGGCGGGTCATTTCAGAGTCAGCTGGGATGAACGGAAACACCCCTGACACCCGTTGTCTAGTTGAAGTAGTGCTCTAATGCATTTTATTGCAGTTTCAAAGTTGGATAAACAGAGTTTAGGACACAGTTTGAAAGAGGCAAACTTCAGTATAATTAACTAATATGACAGATTGTGTGACAACAGGATCCCGGACACAAACATTTAAAACACTAGAATGTTTGTTTTGCATCTCCATGCAGTCGTTTTTGGTTTCTTTGTGGTTGTTAGCTTCTTAGTTTTTGTTTTTTTCGTGCTTTTCTTAGTGCCTATTTTGTGTCTCATTTAAGGTTGTGTTGCATCTCTGTGTTGCATTTTTGCATCTTTTTTGGTCATTCTGTGACTGCTTGTGATTGTTCTGTATGTCTTTGTGATCATTTTGCTAAATTGTGTGTTCGTTCCTTTCCCATTATTCCCAGACTGTCATCATACAATTTATGATCTTGTGTCATAACCCACAAGCTTTTTTAAGGTTGTTGGTTTTTTTTTATTAATATCAGACTGTGATATTTCCTGATCAAGTAGTTATACATGAAAGATTAGCTAAGTTGCAGAAGCAGGTTTAAAACTTCATCTTAGCACATTTACAATAGAAACAGTTGAGATTGTCATTTCCCTCTGCTCAATTTCATCTGACCTATTTCTTAACCTGATTAAACTTAAATAAATTATGTTTTTCATTCTAAGCAAATACAGTGCAGCACTGACACGCGGCCTGGATTTTATCTCACCACTCTGATGTGCCAGAGACAAAAGGTCATTACTCATTATAGTTGTGAATTATCTGACTTTATCTGACTGGGCTGGTACGTTCAGGTGCATATATACTGTAGGTCTAGATAAGAATAGGTCCAGACCGGGATGCAATGGTTTTAAATCCTGCTTGACTGTGAAAAATATAATGTGAACAATAATAGTTGTGTTCAAATAGAAACAATACTTTTCAGTTTAAATATTCACTTGCCTGCCTGTTAACTATAACCCACATTCATCACATGACCTCTTTGTAATCTGTGGTTATCAGAAGAAGGCTTATGAATTTCTCTGGCTGCCATAGCCACCTGACACCCTTCCCAGGATTAGACAATGTGCAGGATGATGATGATGGCACTGTAAATACAGACTGACTTGCTGGTTGTTCAGACACGGTGCAATTCAGTGATATTGTCAGTTTACATTAGGCTATCGCGTCACTGAACTGCAGGATCATAATTATATTAAACTGTGACCTGATGAGGAGACAAAGACTGTCAGCAGGCCTGAAAACTGTCCCCAAATGGGAGAAGAAGGAGAAGTGAGCTTCTTCAAAACATTGCATTATTTTTTACCTCATATATGAAAGAATGTTTGTTGTGGTTTTACTCTGTGTTATCACTCTCAAAAGCAGCCCTGTGCATTAATGTTTATACTCGTGTCTCTGTTTATTCTTTGGCTACAGGCGTCTGTCATGGGTGTGAAGATGCTGCAATGTTTCCCTTTCTACAGACGCAGCAAAGAGCGCCGCAAGAGCATGCAGTGCCCCCCAGAGGCAGGTGAGGAGACATTATTTAATGAAACTAAAGAAAATCAAATGTAGATGAAAAACCAGGCATTTACATATATGCACTCTTTTGTTGTTCAGTTCCCACAGAGGAGACAAAGCCACGTCTGTCCTCCACGACGTCCTGGGGCAGTGTCAGCGAAGGGACGGGGAGCCTCAGTCGGGGCTCCCAAATCTACTTCTCCACCAAGGCCAGGCTGTCGTTCAGACATCAGCTGGACAGCAACATCAATGCAGTGGATGCCACTTATTGAGGAGGACAATGGACTGCAGAGGAAAAAGGTTTTCTGATTCCCACTCATGCTCTGAGCCTGTGCTGCAGACGTGGAATCCTGATAGTTGAGCAAATGCATCTGTTGTCACCTTTAGGTGTGATTGACAGTAGTTGTGCACAGCCACCGTTTGCATTTTAACCACTCGTGCGCTCGTTGACGACTAATAAGATTCAACAAGAGAGAGAGAAAACAGACTGAAACAGACTTGTTTTTCAGTCTCAATATTTCAGTCTTCAACAAGACCAAACAGATTGGAGCCACTGCCTAAATGGACGTTGTACTGATTAAGAGGGTTGTTTACAGCATTCACTACCGAAAAGTGCATTATTTCCTTCTTACTTTTTCTTTGTTATTCTTTTCTGGCAACCTTTGTGGAAAACTTTTTTCTATTCTGAGACGACAGTGGGATGAGGGAGATACAAATGTGCAAAGTACGACAATGCATATCTAACCTCATCTTTAGCAGTCATCATGAATCATATTTCTAAATCTAACACTGATGATGACAGTGTTCATTTTGATTCTTCTCTGTGACCCAAAACCTGCACACTAACAGTGAAATACAACAAAACAAAAAGGAATTCCATTAAATCTTATACTTGCACAAATGTACAAAGATAATATTGACACTATATTTTATATATGAGGATGTTCAGCTGCTGTTTTTGCATAAAGGATTCTGTGTGTCATGCTTGGCTTCTGCTCTATGTGTTTTTTCTGTAATAGTTTTGTAACACATAAATAAATCAGTTTTATTTTGGATTCTTAACAAAGCCTAACTGGAGATTTTTGGGATGAACAGGGTCCTGTGTTTGACTGTCATGTTACAGTTATGAATGTAAGTTCTGATCCAAAATTACTGTGAAAAATTTCCTGAAGTGTCAAACTTCACTGTTTGTCCCGATGCAAAACCAATTATCAGCGACTCAAACCTACAGTACATCAAGAGGAAAGTAATTTATTCTTTACTAACAAAAAAATAAAAAAAAATGTATATTAAAAACATTTCCTGCATTTTTATTGATAGTGAATGTGAAAGTTTTGCAGCCTTAAATCTGGGCTCACATGTACAGCAAGTAATTCACACTGCATTTTAAATTTCTTAACCAAGACACCAAAAATGTATCTTGTCAGTGATGTTTATTTAAAAATGAGTTCACTTGTATAAAAAAATAAACAAAAACTAGTCTATTTACAATCGTCTTTAGACCTGTGACCACTAGTAAAGTCATCACTGCATGGTTTTGGGTTTGGAGATAACGCCGTCTGGGTATCGCTTCTTAAATCGAGCCACAACCTCAGGATCCAAGAGATGAATGCCATCAAGCTGGTTTCCAAGAGTAACCCTAGAAGAAAAATAAAAAGGGGGAAAAAGATATTTACTACATTTTAAAATATGCAGTAGCTGACCCTAAAATAAAGGGATGAAGTTATGTTACCAGTTAGGCTGGACGTTGTGTGGTCGACCAAACAGCTCGATCTTCCTGGTACCAGGCGAGAGCCTCTCTATCATGCCGTAGATCTCATCTGGTTTGTGACTGGTGGAGCGGACCTGGGAGAGAGTGTGTGAAGCTTAACTAAATTAAAGAAGCAGCCCTAATGATATTAAAGAAGTGGCCTCTGTGGAGTAACTACTTCACCGTATTAGTAATAGAAGACTTGGGGTCATTTACCTCAGCCACTATAACATCACAGTCTAAGCCTCTGTTGAATCCCTGAGGGTTTCCCTTCACGCCCACCTGGAGAGAAACAAATTATATGGTACGTTTTACAATTTAGACATATTTTCACACTTTTGCCAGCAAGCTTTGAAAGAATGAGCCAGTAGCAGTTCACAGCCCACATAACTAAGTATGAACATGCAAAAAAACAGAAACAGCTGGAGGCAGGAGGCCTGCTGCAGACCCATATAATGTATATATGACAGGTTGGTATGTAAGAACAGAGACACGTAAACATACAAGACAATGCTCTTTCCCATGGTTCAGCCAGTGGCCTGTTCGACCAGTGCGTATGATTCTCTGAAGCTGGTTGGTTTTAACCCAAATTATTTCATCGACACGCTCATACCTTAGAGAGGGGGGAAAATGTCCAAAAAAGAGAAAATAAATAAGATATTAAATCAAATGCTGTCTATAAAGAATGATGATGTGATATCAACCAGAACAAAAGACTTACCCCCAAAGACTGAGACACTCTCTGCCCAATTCCATAGCCCTGAAGGAGGAGGAGAAGAAGAAGATTATAAATGTCAAGAAAACCTGTTTGTGGCTAAATATGAATGTAAATACTGTAAACTATGTAACTAAGGAAGCTTTTTTTGGAGTGACAGGAGAGAGAATACTGTATATAAAACAGAAATAAAACAGGAAATAAACAAAGGTTAATTGTATTTTGTTTCCAGGGAAAGGCTGTTTTTAATTATTTTAGTTACCTCCCAGTAACCCAGAGAAAGAGGAAACCGTCGTCCTGCAGTAGGGGAATGTGGAGTTTTCTCATCTCGTCATCAGTCAGTGTACCATAGGGCAGCTCCATGTGGATATCCCACGGAGGATCAGCCATGACCACAGCAAACTTACCCAGAATGGAAACATCCAAGTAGCGGATATCACAGCAGATCCACTGGGAGTTAAAATACAAATTCATACATTTTTAGAAACAATGAAATATTATGAACATACATCTGTTTTTGTTCATCCCATTTTTTTTATTCCTTCTCTTTCTTTCTCACCTGAGAGGGGAAGAGTTTTCCCACGTTGCTGTCGGTATTTCCTGCATGGAGGCCGAGCTCTGTCGTCCCGGCCTGGGGGCCGAGCAGACTCCCCTCGGTTTCTGGAGGGCTGTCGATCTCATAGTGGACGTATTTGCAGGTGTCCATGTGGAAACACGTGTTGAGGAATGAGCAGTCACCGAGGCTCTCATCCGTGTGCTTGTTGATGATGCGACTGAAAAAAGACAACATGTGCCACACTCTGTGTAATCTTAAAGAACTCCAGGTCCAGGTTTTAACAAAAGAAGTAAAACAGAGGAAGCCAATTTAAAAATAGATTTATCTTGCAGAAATGTCAGACAATTATCCTACAGACACTGTATATACTGAGATCAGTGTTTTCCAACCTTTCCAATTGTGACCCCTTAAAACAAGCCACATAAACTAGTGCTTGTGAGTCCTTGTCATAGGTTTCAGACCTGCTGTGAAAAGTTTCATAGAAAGATTTCAACATGCTGGGAGACATAAACATAAACAAACTAGGCACTGACCGGAAGTGAAGCTTGGTGCACGGCTGAGGTGTGTCTCCAGAGCGTACGCACTCCTCTTTGGTCCCATGGTCACAGAACTCTTGGACCTGTGCACGGCCACGAGAACGAAATTTCTCCACAATGGACTGCTCCTTGGCAGTGCTGGCGTTCAGCAGCTCGAGAATCTCTCTGCTCACCTACACAAATTTAATTCTCATTATTTTTAAAACAAACTATCTTGCCTCATTACAAATGGTTGAAATATTAACTGTTCAGAATAATCATCCTTTGTACCTTCTTGCTCTGCTGCTCCTTGGTGGACTGTTGGTTTAGGAGGCTCTCTATCTCCATATCCACATGAGACGACTGGCTTTTACTACTCCTGCCCTTCTTCTCAGCCCCAATCCCTGATGCCGACGGCCCTGCCAGCTGTGAGGAGGAAGCTGGTGTCAGGGAGGTCGTGGACGAGTGTGGAGGAGAAGCACAGCTCTGCAATGAAGGTGAGAAGCCTGCAGTTCTTTTGTTGAGGGTTTGGTCTTCTGCTTTCCTCTTGACTCCAGTCCTTTGAGCTCCAGCCCCAGATCCAATCATAGCCCACAGTTTTGTATGGTCCACTGCTACGACAACTGTAGAGGAAGTGGTGGAGGAAGATGTTGTAGGAGAGGCTAAGCTGGGCTGCCGGACCTCGATGAGCTCCTGAGCAGAGAATTTGAGCAGCAGACTCTGGATGCATCCATGGCTCACAGTCGATTCAGACTAAGCCAGAATCAAAGAAATCAGATATTAAAGTTGACAGTATGATACAGTCAAGATGGTGAAACCCCTTATAGTAAAATATATGGAATTCAGAAGCACGGACTCACACTGAGTTCATTTGTGATGGCAAGGGAATCAGTAGGTAGTGAGAGACTCAGATCAGACAGATATGCCAGCAACTTCTTCTCAAGTTCAGGGTCTGGTGGCTTCTCCGTTTCCTCCTGAGAGGTGAAGTGAGCTGACGGAGCCGGGCTGTCACTCCTGACTGTGGAACCGTCTGTACTGCCACCACTGTCTGAAAGAAAGGGGAAGACAGAGGTAAAGGGATGATAGAAACCTTTCAACAGCTTAGTTTTGGAAATGTTTTTAAAGGTCTTATGTGTAATAAATTAAGATATCTCCATAATTTAACAATGTTGTTCAATAAAACGTTTAGAATTTTAGTCATAACCTTGTTAAGTCAAACTATGACATGAAAACATAATAAAAAAATGTTACTAGCAACATAATTTTATGTCAAAAAATAATTAACTAACAAAAACTTTGATCACTGCATGGTAGCTAAAGTCATTCATGATGCATTGTCATATTCTAAAATATGATATTTTCTTTTCTTACTATGATGTCTGATGTAAATTGAACATATTTCAGTTTAGGATTGTAGATACAACAAAATGAAAAGACGTTGCCTTAATTTCTGGGATATATCGAAGGACGTTATTCTGTTGATGCAACAATTTTAACAAGGAAATGGTTTGCAAATTATTTGCTTAGAAAAAATTAAATGTTTTAAAAAGGTGTTACTTACGAAACAAGTAAAGTAAATTCAGCTACTCTATTATTGTGGTCAATTATTAACTAAAACTGCTAACATTAGTTGTCAGGCTGCAACTAATGGTTATATTCATTCAGTCTATCATCAGCTCAATCATCAGTTAACTTTCAGATTATTTCTATGATTCTATGATATCAATTAATCATTTAGTCATTATAGTGTCAGAAGTTTCTCAGGAGCCCAAGAAAAAACACAGATTTTCAGATGTTTTGTTTTGTCCAGGCAGCAGCTCAAAGATATTAAGTTTATAATTTTACAAAACAAGGGAATTTTCGGTTAAGTTATTGCTAACATTTTTTTCTAACGAACTAATCTATTATTAGAGTGGATCGTTTAACTATTTGCTAACTTATCAAAGCATCCCTGTTGCCACAAGTAACAAAATACATGAGTACCTGCCTTCATTGTGGACAATTTATAGAGTGAATACATAACTTATTAATGAGATGAATCCACCACTAATGATTTAAATACATAACAAGTGTTAGCTGTCGCCCTAGTAGCCGCAGTCTGCTCTGAACGTACCCGCGGACAGTTGTGTTGGGTCTTTCCGCCTGCGCTGCAGCCTCTCCCGCAGAGAGTCCAGCTGTTTCTTGTGGGCCTGGATGTTGCTCCAAGTGTCCGACATGACGAGCTGGTATAAACAGCAACAAAAACGCCAACACCAGCCGAAGTTTGCTGATTTTTGCAGAAAGTTTACAACTGGCCCCTATGCAAGGAGCTAGGACTCTATGGTACACTCGCTAAACAGTGTCCGACCAGCAACTTGATAGAAACGTTCCGTTCGTTGGTGCTTTGGAAAAAAAATATTGGGCCGGTTATAAAATCAATATTAAATTCATTGTAATACCAATATTATTATGTATTAAAATATACATTTTATGAAGCAAACAGTCGACGACGAAAGTTTCTCCGTTAATTTGTGAAGAGTACCTTCGTCGGAATCATTTTGGGTGGGGATTGCTCCAACTTCCGGTGTCACTGAAATTAAAAGCCCGTTTCCTATGTGCTGAAACTCATTACATTTATGATATCTATCTGTGGTGCTGCTGACAGTAGAGACTTAGATTAAGACTTTTTTTTGTAACTCGGTGGATTTTGCTCCACTCCAGGAGCCGCTCTTCCCGCTACGGTACCAGGCTGCTGCTGCTGCTTCTAACCGCAAAGATGGCGGAGGACGAGAAGAGTGGCCAGCAAGTGACTGATAAAAACGAGCTGCAAATTATGAAGGTAAATCCTGTCTGTCGAAACATACGTTAATGATTAATCATCCGTGTGCTGTTGAAATGTCGTGGTTTGTTAGTAATAGTGTAATAGTAGTATGTAGCAGTTTGCTTGTTGGACATCTGAACGACTCGTTACTATAACAACTGGCTGCAACTGTCAAGCTAAGAGACATCTTTGGTTTTCAGCATTTATTTATTTAGTGTATCACGCTTAGAAGTAATATTCTTATTATAATATGGGTAGAACAACTTAAAGTCTTCAGTGTTACTCCGTTAAACCTCCAGTTAAGTACCATCTTTTATATACAGTTAGCTTGTATCCATCTCCTTTTGCTGAATCACTACAGAGGCTCAGTGCATCAAGTATGGACACTACAGATGCGCTGATATGTTATTTAAATCTGATATATCTTCATAAACCTAAATTACAATATTGACGCCATTAGTACAAATCATTATTTACACTTTAGACATACCGTCATTAAAATAATTTAATTTTCTGTAGTAATTAGATTCTAACAAATGTGACAGTGGGACAGGGAATATCTTTGTGTATAAAATCACAATGGACAAAGATGGAAATAAAAATCAAACCATTTTTGTTGCTGATTAGTTTGTTGTATTGAGTTCTGTCTCTAATGGCACGTGATCGTCTTGTTTTTCACCAATTTGGCACAAGCATATATATCAGTGAGCAATGTGCTTTAATCTAATTATAAATCTATGAAGAATTCATCACCTGTTCTTTGTTTTTTTTGGGGGGGGGGTTCTGCTTACCTCCTCCATCCTTCTACGTACCCTCACGTGGCAGGAGCTTGTGGATGAACTGTATAATTTCAGAGATTGCTATTTTGAGACTCATAGTGTGGAGGAAGCTGGAAAGAAACAAAGTGATGTCGCACAGGAAATGGAGAAGACGCTAAAGAAGCTGGAGGAGAAAGAACGTGAGTGTTGTATTCAAACAACAGAACACTGATATTTACCTTGCAGAGTATCATTCACATCCACTTTATATCTGTATTTATGATTTGGCACAGAGAGCTATAAACACAAAGCAGAGTTTCTGCTGCAGAAGGGCAGGTGTCTGAATGTAGCTGCAGACTTCAATGCCGTAGCAGAAGAGTCTCTATCCCGGGCTGTGAAGCTGGAACCTAGTCTGGTCGAAGGCTGGAACACATTAGGGGAGCAGTACTGGAAAAAAGGAGACTTGGTCGGTGCCAAGAACTGCTTCACTGGAGCCTTGCAGCAGGTGCAGTAGGCAGGGAATTTATCAGTCTTTTTCCATTTGGTTGCCTTGACTTTACAATCACATAATATGTGATGTATTTCTTTAAAATAATGAACCGTATTAAAATTGACAATGTAACCTGTTCAATTTTAAAATGAGACAAAATCTGGGACATTTCAGAATAGTCAATGCACCAAAAACTTTACTCCTATAATTTACTCTCTATTTATTGAGATACTCCATATATTTTCACATTATCTCCCCATGCTAGCCTTGATCTTTCTGTGCATTATCTTCCTCTGCAGAGCAAGAACAAGGTGTCTCTACGTAACCTGTCCATGGTTCTGAGGCAGCTGCCAGCGGCCGATGGAGACGCACATGGCAAGCAGGTGCTGGAGAGCGTGGACATGGCTCGACAAGCTGTCCAGCTCGATGTCACAGATGGGACTTCCTGGTGTGAGTAGAATCAGGTTTCTTAAGAAGATGAGAAAAATGGGGAGTACTGAGGAAGCTATTTCACAGATTGTATGCTGTCCCTAAATGTTATTCGTTTTAATGTTTCTACAGATATTCTGGGCAATGCCTATGTGTCCCTGTTTTTCACTTGTGGACAAAATCCACAGTTGTCTCAACAAGCTCTAAGTGCCTATGCACAATCTGTGAGTAGTTCACATTTGAACAGACATGTTTGTAAAAAATCAATTTGTGCGCTAATCTTTTACTACTGTTTTCTCCCTTTGCAGGAGAAAGTTGACAGAGCTGCCTCTTGTTACCCCGAGTTGCATTTCAACCGAGCAACTCTGTTCCAGTATGAGGAGATGTACGGGTCTGCGCTTGGGGGTTACAGCCGAGCGGCAGCGCTCGACCCGGGCTGGGAGGAGCCGCCTGACAGAGAGAAGCAGCTGCTGGAATATCTGGAGAAAGTCACAGAACTCACACAGAACAAGGTGGGAGAAGATGTTGCTCTCTTGCTGCAGCAACTGCTGCTATATATTATATTATTACAATTATTATTATAAAACATTAAAAGAATAATGTTCATTACAGGTTAGGCGATTTCTTGAATGTCTTGTTATAATTACAGGATGAATTTAAGCTTAAGACTGTGAGCCAGTCTTTCACGTTCAATATCAGTGCCTGACCTCACAAATGCTCTCCTGGAAAAATGATCAAATATTTCGATAAACACACTCGAAACCTGACTTCCCACACTTCCCAGAAGAGTTGAAGCTGTTAAAGTTCATGTGTTTGTAAAGGCAAGCGTCCCAACATACAATATAGTGTGTGTTGTACATACATAATGAGTCCACACCACAAGGTGGCAGCAAAGTCCAGACTTGTCTCTTTTTTCATTCCTCTAACCTTCACTCTCTCTACCTCCTCAGGGGAAGGTGAAGGCACGCCGGTTACGGACAATGCTCTCTAACCTCAGTACGTCGGCTTTGGGTCCCTGCTCATCCCCTCAGTTTCGTTCCCCTACAGGCCGCATCGGCAGCCTGGAGCCTCGAACGCTTTCTGCGCTCACACACGGTCACAATGCGGGGTTGGCTGCTCTAGGCAAGGTAGTGTTCAGCCTGGCTTCGGAGGGTCGCATGGCCTTGTGAGTGCAGACTTTTTTATATCATTAAATAATCACAGACCAGAATCGGCTTTAGTCTCATCGTGACAGTGGAAAAACAGTTGTTGGTTGTTGGAGTTGGAGGTAAACTCTTCCTGTCTTTTTTTCCAGTACGTTTGGTATGGTGGACAGCGAGGAGACGTGTATAGTGGTGATGGTCTACAACACAGCAGATAGCTGGGGGGTCCTAATAGGAGACACTGTAGTTATTCCTGAACCTCAGATCAAACGACATAGTATAACACATAAAGACAAGGTCAGTGTTTCATGTGTTTACCTCAGCAGTTAGTGAATAATGTGTGTCTCATGTGTCTGATATTTCTCACTTTTCTTCCCTTTTTGGTAGTCGTTTGACTTCAGAAGTATACGAGTGGACTCGCCTCTGCTGCTTATCGTCAATGGCAAGAAACAAAACGTCCAAAGTCAGATAGCTGCTTCTGTAAGCTATAAGCCCCAGAGTGAATGACCTGAGCCGGAAGAACCAGGACCACTGATATGCTGGATAATAAAGAGTTTGGATAATTATGAAAGTTTAAAGATTCCAGTCAGTGGGGGGTGGGCTGAGGGGCAGACGGACACCGACAGGTCCGGGCTTAAAGAAATCATGGTGTTTTTATGTGTTTCGTTTAATGACAGCACTCAATATACTAAACATCGGAACATTTCTTTTCAGGACAATTATCCACAAAGTGTGCAGCTTTTGTCACTGCAGTGTATCTGAGCTCAAAAACGTCAGGCCCGTTTATCGAGATCAACGTGCTGGAGATCGTCTCCTTGCAGCCTATCGCGGATGTTTGTCATGACCTGAAATACTTTTAAGTGTTAGGCTTTTTAGATGCACGCTCTCTGTCCGCTGGTGGAGGTGTGCTCACCTGTGTGTGCGTGCACGCAACTGGAGAGGAACTTCGCCATGCGGGATAGAGAGAGCAGAGGAGAATTGTAAACATGTGCCCATGTAGAGACAGAAATGACAGAAAATAAATAACATAACATGTTTAGTTTGTAAAGGACAAGGTATAGACCTGTTCTGTAGGAAAGGTAACATTAAATGACTTCTGTTGTGATGTGGCGCTATATAGAAAATAAAATTAAGTTAACTTGACCTTTAAGGGGGTGGGGGGTTCTGTTGGGGGGGGGGGGGGGGGTTCCAGTATAATGGCAGCGGAAACTTTGCCAGTTTGATGTGTCGTTTTGTAAATAGGGGTCCTCGTGGTACACTGTCTATAGAGAGACAGGTTTTATTTATATTTCCTTTTTGTATTCTGTTGTTTTGGGACAACATGAAGTTCTTTTTGTAAATGAATAAACCTTTGATGAGGATGTGATGTCAGAATTGTGACTTTGGTTTACAACCATTATGTTTGTGTGGTGTCTCAAAACATCAGTTCCATATATGTGAAGGGCTCCTTCACAGCAGACATGTTAACTACAGGTGTTATGGTACTAATACCACAGCACACCTGTACTTTGCCTGCTGTCACGTGTTTTACATGAAAAAGGTCTTTACTTCCCCAAAATGACAGAAGACTAGACATACATTTGATCACAGCTAAGTTACATCCTGTATCTGACTTGGTGAAACATGATTTATGGAACAGAAATGTATAATTTATAAAAAAAACCACTTGGCAGTCTTTTTGCAAAAGGTAAGAGTTCTATTCTTCTAGTGCAGAAATAGTGAAGTTTCACTAAATCACATCAAACGTGTAAAAATTAAAAAATCGGTCAAACTAGCTTCATATAGTAGAAGTTCAGCTCTTTTTTTTTCTCTATTATGAAAGTATGTAACTGCTGTCGTATTAAATTATGTGGAATAACACATAAGCAAAATGTAAGTTCATAAACATATTTGTATTGTGTGCGCTACAGATGACCTAACTTCAGGCTTTCAATATTGTACATATTTAACATGTGAAGGACATTTGTGATGTGTTTTATGCAGACCTGATGAGGTAGTTACAACACCTTCAGTGCCACAGTGCAGCATCTATTTATACACTAAATTATATTATAAAAATGTATACCAATTAATAGGTCAGTGAGACTAACCCTATTTCCGTAAACCTGTTATATTTTTTTCAGATATCATTCATGTGATAATTGATTTGAGTGATAATTCCACGGTGTTGTCCTCACAAATGTTTTATTCCTTAATTTTTTTTTTTAAACAATAAACAGATAAAACTATTTGGTCCAATAAATATAATAGATTTTATATGTATATATAATGGTTCTAAATTACAATTACTACTACAAAAATGCACTTAAGCACAGAACCTGGTAAAATATTCCAACAGTCTGGTAAAATTAATTACTGCGGTAAAGTCAAATTCCAAGAGTAACTATGAAACCTGTTCCTCTCAGTACTTCTTGAAGAAGCGCCGCCGTTTCTCTTTGGCAGGGGATATGAAACGGAAGAAGGTTTCTTTCTCCGTCAGCCTCCAGGCAGGAGAAGAATTAACTCTCGCCACCATGGAGAGGAACTGAGGGCTTCTCTGGGGCGTTGCCTGCTGTGCCACCCCTGGGTGACACACAGGAGGGTGATGGATGTCTCTCATTGTTATACTGACTAAAATTCCCTTACACAGACAATCACTTCATTACTCCTACAGTTTTTTTTTTTGATGACCAGTTCTCAACAAAACTCCTACAGCCATGTCTTTCTTTGTCCATTTAACCTTATTCTCTCTGTGCTTCCTTCCTCTTCTCATTAATCAGTTTAGAGACATTTATACATAATGTAGTAATAATTGATGTTCACATTTGAACAGTATAATGATCTAAAAAAGATATAAACAACTGTTTATGAAAATCTAGTAATCTCTTAACAATAAAAGATTAGAATACAATAGAAAATCTGACAATATGAATCTTTCTGTTCATGATTTTCCTTTATAAAATGTTTTAAACATTTATATTGCTGGTTCCACCTCTTAGGTACTTTAAATGCTCTCTCACTATAAAATCTCAATTTACAACCTACACAAAAAACATTTTATCATTTCATGTAAACTTGCAAAGTCATTAATCTAATTTCAATTTGTTGTTCTTACCAGTGTTGAAGTCCTGATGTCCTGGTTGTGGCAATGTGTCTGTTTTCCCAACACCCAACATGTTACAGAGTCTCAGAGAGTAAAAGTGTTACAGCTCCTGTAGTTCCTGGTGCTGTCTGTTCCTCTCCATCAGCATTTCAGACACCTCATTGTACTTCCTCTTATAGTCCTCCATCACCTGACAGAATTCAAAAGTTTAGACTTTTACTTTTCTGTAATATGATCCCAGACATCAATAAATAATTAATGTTCTTTAAAGCCAGACAATTCAAGGACAACAGTTGTCTGAATGATCTTTTTTCAGTAATCACATATATTTTAAATACCCTCTCCTAAAAAAATCTCATTTTAAAAAAGCACTCAGGATCAAGAAGCATCTTAGCGAAGCCAAGAATGTGTGTGTTTCTAGGATTTTCAAGGGTTTAAGGTGAAAACTGGGACTGCTAGTTTCTTTCCCTAGTTAAGACAGTGACTTCCAAACCCAGTCCTCAGGCCTCCCTGTCTTTGTTTAAGAACTGGGAGGATTAACCAGTCTGTTTAATATACCCCACTGCTGGTTACCTGGATCAGGTGTGTTCAGTCAACAAGAAACTGGAAGATACCAACTGACTTTATCTCCAACTAATGTCAGATGTTAGCTTTCTGTCCAAGGCTGCTTTAAAATAACAAGTTTGCCTTTTAAATATATATGGTCGATATATATATATCATATATATATCATAATCTTAATATTGTTGTTAATAAACACCATTCCACAGGTAGCATCTGCACTAGACCCCTTCTGCTTTTGCAACATCACACATAGTCTCTGAAATAATACACTTTTTACTCCACTACTATCATATTACAACTTGAGTTACTTAGTGTTTAAGACATCCTTGATGACCATCTGATAAACCTTTTCATTTTGCATTGTATAGTTGAATTTTATGGATGGAATAACGCTGATTAGGCTGAAGTTGTTTAAATATTCATCAGGATGAATCTTTGAAATTTGGTGTAGCCTTTATACTTTCCTTTCAAAACTAATAGGAGACTTAAAACAACATCTTAGACTTCTTGACATTACATTTCCATTATTTTCTATAGTTTCCCATGTGATGTGACTTCATTCAACTCCTATAGCAAACGACTGTTATTTCCCCCCAAATCAAATAATTCTCTATATCCTCAGCTGCCTCTCAGTGGTTACATGTATAATGTGAGACACCTACTTAAATACGCCCCCCTCCTCCTCCTCCTCCCACTTTTTTTTCTCTCCCCCTTTTATCCATTTCTCCACGTGGTACAGGAGTAAAGGAGACGGTGAAAGAGAGGCATTGTGCTGTGCAGCAGCGGATCCGGGGGTTCATAGTGAGAGAAGGGAGATGCTCACTCAACTGTGTCCAGCTCGCCATTGTCAGGGATTCCCATCTATTCTCTGCCTTTTAAATAGAGCTCCAGTGTAAGATGTATTGGGTTGGGGGGGGTGATATTGTGCTCTCGTTGATAACACACGAACATACATGCATGCATGTGGAATGGCTGTGTGGCCCCACTTGCCCACACCAGGCACTCACCACACTGTTGTAGATAATTGGCCCTATAGAAATCAAATAGTAGAAATATCGCCTGTAAACTCCTCGTCTGACACAGAACATCTGCGCGCTGACAGACTTTTTAATCTTGCTGATGGAAAGCACCTAATGGTCAAATGTATGGTTTTATTATTTAACTACTGGGGATTACAAATTAACCGAGGTGCAGTACACCTGTGGGTCCTATCCCTTATTGATAAGTCACTCTTTGCCATATTGCGTTTTAACTTCACCCATGATGGTTTTATTACCTCCCAACAATGAATAAAACGTTTAGCAAAACAACTCTTACGCCCACTTTAATCTGTTTTTTTGGCATTCATCGACTTTGACACCTCTTTGTCACGTTTATTTGAAAGTTTATAGCTGCTGCGCGAGTGTGTAAAGAAAAATAAAGCTGGAGAGAAAGAGAGAACCAGGGATGCTGTGTGTTACACGCCATTGAAATGCAAATATCATCGAAGAACAAGGAGTGGTTCTGTCTGTATGAGTGTGTGCGCGGTGTGTGTTTGTGTGTGTGTCCCTCTGTATGTGCATGCAGCGGGGTAGCAGTGTGAGAGGAGGGGCGCAAATCGACAAGTTTTGGGGGGAGAAGAGACTTTAGAAATCAGCCACACACACGCACTCGCGACAGCTTCATATGACACAGTGCAGACCTGCGGATTTCTCGACACCTATGCCACCGTTTTAACTTTCCTCCATCAAAGATCACTCTTTCAACATTTAATTTCCCATTTTTTATTTTCTTTTTTTGTAATCCGCGGACGTGAGGGAATTGCGCAACACCTGAACTTTGGATGCTTGGATGTTTTGAGGAGAAGTGCGCAAAAACGTGCCGACTGCCATTCATCCGACTGATGCCCCCCTCTCTGTCTGACTCGCCGTGAATCATGTCACGCCGGAAACAGAAGCGGCCCCAGCATCTCGTTAACTCGGATCCAGGGGGCCCAAGGCTGCTGTCTCACGGTTAGAAAACATCTTTACGATTGGTTCATGTGTTCATGTGTTGAATTTCTTGGCATAGAGAGGATGTTTGCCCTGTAACAAGTAACCTGTTGGTGCTCATTGTCGCTTGTGGAGACAAAATCCTTAAAGTTTTTTTTAAATAAAAGCAAAACTTTGGTGCTTAATGTCTTGCATTTGAATTTTATAAGGTTTGTGTGTGCATGTTTCCATCTCAACAAATGCACCTGATTTAACAGACTAAAAAGTTTAAGATCTAAGTTTGTCAATTAAAGAAACCCCTACTGTTTATTCATTCGGTATAATGGGTCCCACTAAATGGAGGCACTGTGCTGTATTGTTGGGGCCAATAAACTTTTCCCTGTGAAGTGAATAGAGTAGGATTAACTAACATACATCTGTGGCCATTTTCATATGCTGTGCGTCCTCAGGAAACCAACAGGCTGCTCAGCGCTGACTGCTGGAGGTCTTTGACTAGTACACAGCACTCTCTTATTTGTTAACAATAGAGTGTGTGGGTGGGGGGAAGGGAATGCAGTGTTTTTGGTAAAGATTAATCTTCCACCCTTCTATTCTCTTCTCCTTTTGCTCTTCATCCATGCTTTTCTTCCTTATGCACCCTTCTCCCCCCCATTTTCCACCTTCTCTCCCTCTCCTTTCTTTCCCCCCTCTTTCTCATCCCCCAGCCCTATTCACTGTATACTACTAAACAGTCGGGGGGGAGGGGGGGGGGGGCGTTGAGGGGTTCAGATGGATGAGAAAAAAAAAGATGTAGAGGGGATAGAGAAATTGGTCTCGCACTTGTATTGTGCTTCGAGTGCATGCACCTTATGGTCTCTGCAGGTAAACTTCCACATGTGACAGTGGCAGTTTGGATTAAGAGTTATTTTATGTGCTGCCTGCAGGTTCAGGTTTGTTTGTCAGTCACAGGGAGGGAATTTCACGGAGGTACAGTCTTTCATTCCATCACTATATCTCTCCAGGTGGGAATAGTTAGTTTGTCTCTCCATTGTTGTTACCCTCCCCCTTCTTTCTCTTTTTACTCTTTCTCACTCTGTATTCAAGATTCTGAAAGAATTTGACCCATGAGTAGCAGAGGTCAGCTTAGTTGACCAATCAGAGGGTCTGGACAGTGCCCAGAACCCTTAGCATGGCCTGACCCTTGACCTCTACTGTGACGTAAGGGGGGGGAGGGTGAATAGGGAGATGAAAGACGTAACTGCTGTAGGGAGGGGGTGGGTTAAGAGGGGTTATGGGTTGTCTTGGTGATGCCCATTGTCCTCTAAAATGTGTTGCCATAGCAGCAAGGTGGTCTGTAAGCTTTTTTTGTGTGTGCAAGATGTTTGAGGAGTTTTACTCCGGACAGCACAGATTGAGACGAGACATTATGTAGCCTCATGGACTGCTAAGTTTCTTCCCCTTGTTTGTTTGCTTGTTCAAGTCCACTTCCTAGCAGGCATTTCTTTTGAAGTTGTTACAGAATCTTTTGGTATGCACACACATTTGAAGCCTAAATTTATAAACAGTAACTGGAAGTTAAAAAAAACACTCTCTAAACAAACTCTGTAACCGAAACTGGAAATTTTAATTAACTTACATAACTGAATGTCTAAACGTATACGGGACATAATACAAAAAAACACACATTTTAAAAAAAAGCATGCTTTGTCTTCTGTCACACCTCAGATGACCACCTGGGATTGAAGTCACCCTCCACATCTCTGGGCTCAGAAGTGACCTCATCAGGGTCCTCCTCCTCATCCCCCACCTCTCTCCAAGAGTGCCAGCCACCTCTGGCTCCTCGCCCATCTCCTGGTGGGCTCCACGCGCCCTCCTTACCCAGCGAGAGTTCGCCTCCTCCCCACTGGCCCAGCCACATCGCTCCCTTTACTACCTCTCTCCCCAACACCCACTCGTCCCTCTCCCCAGACTTTCCTCATCCCTCGCTGTCTTCCCAGACTCACTCACCTCCTCCCTTGGGTCAAACCTCAGATTCCCACAGTCTGTCCCACCAAGGAAACTCTCACTCCACCATGACCTCCCCACCGATAGGCAGTTCAGCCACTACTACTACTTCTTCTTCCTCCTCCCTGTCTTCTCAGTGTGTGCCACCTCACAGGGACAGCTCTAGTCCAGGTCAGCAGCACTCCTCTAGCACATCAGGACAACAGGGACAGATCCCAGTGTCTCCAACACTGTCTATACTCCTAGAGGAGCTGAGGGTTTTACAGCAGCGGCAAATTCACCAGATGCAGATAACAGAAGAGATCTGCAGGCACGTTCTGAGGCTTGGCGGAGCTGTCCTCAGCCAAGACAATGACACACAGGCCAGTGGTGCGGACAGCAACCACAAGTCTACGGGAGCAGCGTCTTCATCACCAACACATCCTTCCACTGCCACTCCAGTAACCACAGCCTCTTCGCTTTTGACTGGCCTTCCATCTTCCCTGTTCCCCCAGCCAGCCGCCTCTAAATCCGCCACTTCACATGTCAGTGGCAGCAGAGCTCAGTCCTCCTCTACCTCTTCGTCATTATCGTCCTCTTCATCCTCATCTATTTCATCTACCGTCAGCTCCTCTGTTGCCTCTCTACACCCACTGTCTTTGTCACTAGGGCTACCACCACGCTACCTCCATGAGAAATCATCTAACACCTCTTCATTTGGGCACAGCAACGGTGTCAGTTTTCCTACTCCTTCCCATCCTAACCCCAGCCATTCCCAGGACATCCAGTCCACCTCCTCTCTCACCTCTGCCTCCTTATCAGGTCGCCCTCAGCACGTCTGCCGTTTCTGTGGGAAAGTATTGAGCAGTGATTCATCACTTCAGATCCATCTGAGGTCACATACAGGTGAAAGGCCCTACCAGTGTCCAGTCTGCTTGAGTCGTTTTACCACCAGGGGAAACCTGAAAGCTCATTTCCTGCGACACAGAGAGCAGAACCCAGAGCTGTCCCTCTCCCTGCTGCCGCCTGCACTGTCCGAGCAAACCCAGAGTGGATCTGCCTCAGGTTCCATCCAGAGGAGGAGAAAACGGAGGGCTGATGATGATGAAACATTTAACGGAGTGAAAGGAAGCATTCCTGGGATGACAGACAATATGGCTTTAGGATTTCTGTCCGGTGCATCCTCTCGGCCTTCTCCCTCCTCCCTACCTCTGCCCCCGTCAGTGGACATGGCACTGCTGTCCACAGCCCATTCGCTGCTACAGCTGAATAGAGCCTCGGCTGCAGCTGCTGCCAGTGCACCTAGCACTGTACTTCCTCCCTCCTCTTCATCGTCCTCTTCCTCTTCGGGAAGCCAGTTCAAAGGAGCAAAGCAGCAGCGTTTTGATGAAAACACACCTCCCCACTCTGCCCTCCATACAACCTCCCCTTACTCCCAACTGGCCCACCTTCCCAAGATACTCTTTCCTGGAGGTACCTCCCCTCATCACCTTGCACTTCTCCGCCCTGCAGGCCACCCATCCACCTCCCACCTCACCTCTCCTCACCAGCTAACCTTCCCCTTTCCTCCTTTCCCCAAACCAACTGCCTCCTCTCCGTCGTCATCCTCTCCCACCACCTCTGCTCAGACCTCAGACACCTCCAAGTTGCAGCGGCTGGTACAGAAACTTGAAAAGCAGCCACAGGCTTCTTCATCTTCCTCTATCTCTTCTCCCTCCACCTCATCCCAAACAACTGCTGAAGCAAATGGGGACACACAGGGTCACGATCTGTCCACCACCTCCAGTGCCTATCGCAGGGAAATGTTGGCTGCTCTCGGTCTGAGCCCAAGTGCCAATGCTACAGGGCAAGTCACCAGACAGGGAGTCTCAGGTTTAGGCACTACAACAACCTCAACTACCCCTTCTCTGCCTACTGCCCAGGCTGCTAATCAGTGTGGAGTATGTCTACGTGTGCTTAGCTGCCCTAGAGCTCTGCGATTGCACCAGGCCACACATCTGGGAGAGCGTCCGTTCCCTTGTAAGCTGTGCGGTCGCTCCTTCTCCACAAAAGGTAGCCTTAGGGCTCACCTGGCCACTCACCGTGCAAGGCCAGCCAACTCCCGTGCCCTGAACTCCTGCCCTCTGTGCCCACGCAAGTTCACCAATGCCTTAGTTCTTCAGCACCACATCCGCTTGCACCTGGGAGGTCAAATACCCCCTGATGAAGACATTCCACCTGAAGAAGGTTCAGAAATAGAAAATGCCGCCTTTGATGATGGTGAGACTGACTCCATCAGCTCCCCATCTGTATCCCAACAAACCCTCCCTTTGGCTTTAACAACAGGCCCGAGGTCTCAAATTGATGTGCTCAACTCAGGGTCCACTTCTAAAGAGGTCACAGCTGCTGATGCCACTTCTACAAAGGCTGAAGAATCTGAGGGTTCGACACCCAGTATAAGCCCACCCTTGACCTCTAATCCACCTTCGGCAGAAGCTGGAGAACCCGTACATCAGGGAGACAACGCTCTAGTTGATGGTAGCCCAGGAAATGGCTCCATGTACTCTGAGGAGAATAACCAAGCTGACCTGGGCAGCACCAGCCCTTTCAAAGCACCCTCAGCTAGTTCTTACTCAGCTGCAGTGAATGGAGATGCAGAGGCAGAAGACACCCCTCTTTCCCTCTGTGTTTCAAAGCCTGGAGTAGAAAATAATACACACAGAGGTGTTAAGAAAGATGAAGCCTGTTCCACAGATGAGCCCATTACTAGTCACCATTCTCACCTAAGGCCCTCGGCTGCAAACTCCTTACCTGCTCTCACCCCTCCTGCTAGCCCCAAAGCTATCCCAGCGGAAGAGTCCTGTGGCAGTGGAGCACAGCAGCCACAGGAGAAAGATGCTGATCAAAGTAAAGAGAAGAGTGAGACCACAATGGCCAGCGAATCTTTGCCAGCATTGGATCCAGGGCTGGAGAAGGACACTCCACAAAAGCTTTCAGATGAGCCAGAGCCCTCTGTCCCAGCACCAGCACCCCAGAGCCAGGCTCCCCGTCCAGACAAACCCTACAGCTGCTCGGAGTGTGGAAAGGCGTACGCCAGCCGAAGCGGACTTAAGGTAAGAGTTGAAGCTATTTTAGGATTTTTGGATGAAGATGATATTTTTATCCAGTGTTTGGTGAGATTTTGTATGTGTATGTAAATGACAGTTTTTTTGTTCTCAACAGGGACACATGAAAACTCACCCTGGAGCTTTGAGCAACACTAACTCCAAGGCCCAAACCAATGACAATGAAGCTGTGGTGGATCGCAGCTCAAACTCAGCCAATAAGATCCCAGGTCAGCAGGAAGAAAGGCAGGTACCGGCTAAATCCCCCAGGAAAGAAGACAGCTCAGATCCTCTACCAGTCAGTGTTGGTTCTGATGTGGCAGGCGAGACTATGGACACCACCGTGTAGGAAGTTAGTTTTGTTGAATAACTGCAGTCAGTTTTTAAAAGGTCCTGACAAGGGAATGTATTTTCTTACTAGAATAAGATTAGTTTTAGAGTTATAAAATCTAATTCATGTTTACCTTTTGTATTAGGCAGATAGATCTACTTTATATTGTAGTACCATTACAAGAGATTTGTGAATGTAGTATTTTAGCTACGTATTTTTGTATTTTAAAGACCACAGTGAGGCCTTATCTTCACATTTCACACTGTCATGATGAGAATTAATTGTTTTTGCTTTTTTGCTGGCACCTACTTCAGCACATACTGTATAATATCAAACAACCAGTATAAGCTGATTTGAATAATAGGAGGCTCCTAAATCTTACCAAAACAGGCCAAATTAGTAATGGCCAGTGTTTGTAAATGTGAGCTATGGTTACATTTTATGCCTTTTTATCCTTACTTTGTTCTTTCTTCTTCTTTTTTTGTTTAAATGTGATGCTGCTGAATACATGTTTCTGATGTGCCATGAGTTACACTGTGAGTTGCAGTGTGTCCTGTGCCGAAACACCTACTGAAACAAAGCTAGCAATGATAATAACCACGATGATGCTCAAAATAATAATGATGGAGATGATTGTGTTAGATTATCCTGTCAACCGCCCTGTATTTACAGCTGTTAACTTTGCTAGCAGTAAATTACCTTCTTCATGTTTATGATTGTTGATCTGCAGAGTCTGACCAACAACAAAGATAAGTGCCGTCCTCTGTAACTTCCCTCCTGTACCCCCCCCAGCCCCCCACCCTGTCCCCTGCTTTTCTCTCTCAAAGCACTTGAGAGTTTTCTGCTCCTGCAGAAATTGTCTGCACTCACTGCATTCCAGCTTAGCCCAGTTTCGTATTTGTATGCTTTGCTCTACCTTCTGTAAACCCCCCTTTTTTGTAGCAATGACAAAAAATGTCCCAATATGTTGTGTATAAAAGAAAAATAAAACCATGGAGATGTGAACGGAGACGTGTTTGTTGTCTGTCTGTGTTTTTTTTTTTTAGGGTGAGAGGGTTTGTATTTTTTGTCTGGGTTCAGTTTAAGCCTATGTCTCTGTGAATAAATTTATCTGTTTAAGTATTCTGTTTGCATGACTCTTTATTCTGTGTGCGCCTGCATGTACACTGTTGGTGAGTTTTCTCAGCCCTCTGTGTGTCTGAATCAGCAGTCCTTTGTTTGAGGCGCTGGGCTAGCTGTCTCCTAATTCTGCCTTTTTTTTCCCTCAGTGTCTTTTAATATGTTTCCCCAGTACTGTGTGTGTGTCTGTGTGTGTGAAAAGGATAATCAGAGCCTGTATGAGTGTGATTGAGGGTGCAGCTGTAGAGGCCGCCACCTCTATCCCTCCCTCCCCTGCCTTTCCCTCCCCTCTGTGTGTCATACTCTCTTTCAAACGCACTCTCTTTTATTTTCTCTTTCATTTCTCTCCTTCACTCTTTCTACTCGCTCCCTCACCCCTGTACTCCCCCCTCCTCCCACCCCGTGTAATGAGCTGACACACAGGAAGCTCTAATCCTCACACAATGCCACCCCTCTTCCCCCCAATGTGACTGGGAGCGGGACAGGGGGCAACAGGGACCAACCTGGCCCAGCTGTCCCCAAAATGGCCGCCTTTAATCCCTCCAGTTTTTAGCCTACAGGGGCTCCTGAAACCATGACAACCAGTAACCAAGGCAAAGAATGGCCAGGGCAGAGTGTGGGACAAAGGGAGTGAAAGGAGCCATGTGTGAGAAGTTTGTCCACAAGCGTTCCTGAAGCGACAAGGGACGTGTCTCAATCAAAAAAACAAAAAAGACAAAAAAAGTCATTTTAATAGTTTTCACTTTAAGAAAGAAGCAAAGAGGCGGGGGTGCATGCAAGGGTCCACAGGTGTGGTGGTGGTGTTTGCAGGCATTGATCTCATATAACCCATTTATCACTAATCAGTAAACATTAATCAAGTCTTTTTAGATGTCAATCATCTTCACTGAATGCGACAGAAGCCTCAAGGATTTAAAAGTCATATATAAAAGGTTGTTTATTGTGTGATTGAAAACTTTTGCATTTGTCTAAAAACAAAATTATCAAAATGCTGTGAGTGTACTGTTTCAGCAAAACCTGCCTCCTGTTTTGCATTTATAAGCCATATGTGAACATGCAATTGGTTTATTAGTTAGTTAGTGTATTATTGTTAACTGACATATGTCAACAGCTTTAACGCCACCTATGTACAGTCAAGGCTGCTCTTTTAACAGCTAATTAAAATATTGTAAAATACTTCTATAATACATCTTCATAGGACAATTATAAATGCTAACAAATAATACACATTAAATGTCCTTATATCTGTGTACAACTACAAGTGCATTACATGAATATATTAGTAAAGTGTAACATTCATCAAAAGGATGACATTTAAAAATTATATTTTTTGATATTTGAACTTAATAAAGTATTTGATGGTTATAATCAATACACAGTATGTGCGTGAGACTGATTTAAGTGACTGAACTGTCTTGTTCTGTTCTCAGGTCTCTTGTAGGTATCCTTAAAAATACCATCAATGGACTAAAAGAGATCATTAAAAAAAACCCTGTCAGCCACAAACTCAGCCCATGTCCTTCATTATAAAACCCACAAGAGGGAGCTATAGGTACAGAGTTTGGCTGCCCATCAAACTAGTGCAACTATTTGACACACAATCATTATTATGGCCTGCAGGCATGACTTTTATTTGTCTGTTTTTTTATCTTGTAGAGAACTAACGAAGATGTACTTTGCATCGTTTTTAATGTTGTGATTTTTTGTGTTTTTGTGGGAATAAATCAAACTAATCAAACCTGGAAGCTCTGTAGCGTTTTATCTTCCCATTGAGTAATTTTAGAGACAGTAGACTTCTCTCACATTAGAAGAGGCTCACTTCAATCACACGTTGTCTACATATATTAAAGCAAAAACGCAAAATCACTTAATGCACATACGATTATCTCCGATAGCCAGTTACTCTCTAAATTTCACTATTAAACAGACACGTGTATTTGCATAATAAAGTCTTCTAAACTACCTGTAACAGCCCAGTTACTCTGTGGTGATGACATCTGTTTGATGTGCGCGATAATTGAATTAAAACCCTATAATTTCAAGGCGAAACTCACTCAGTTTACACAATGCGAGGAAATTAAGCGTTTCTCCCTCCTCTCTCCTGCGTCTAACGCGTTTCCTTGGTAGTGAAACAGTGGAAAGCAGAAGCACATAAAAACCTCAAGTTCACCAGCTGATGAGCGCAGACGAGGCCAAAGGCGAACAGAAAGTACAATGACACGAAGAAGTAGCGAGAGGAGGTGAAGGACGTTTTAGTGATCAATGAAGACTGCTGCTTTTGGACGGTCGAGAGGATCCAAACGGTGAGTCCCTCTAAAGCAGCTGTTCGTGCTGCAGTGTATTTACTCTAAACTTTTCTGCTGCTTTTTCACGTAAGTGACATAATTACAGAAGACAGTTACAGCCTGGTTTACAGCACCCAGCAGCACACTTATAATATATTAATAACCTGTAATGTTATTCCACATGCGCCTGATTACCTTTTAGCACTGCTAACTGCATCCTTTAAACCAAGATCAAGTGAGACCTCTGTGACAGTGTCAATTATTAGACTTTCCCAGGCAAGTCTGATGGATTTAGTCCAAATATCACTTCATATAATTCTCTTAAAGGAAGTAGTGACGAATCAGGATAACTTTTCTAGAGGTAGAAGCTGATATCTCTCCTATAAATAAACCAGATGCTCAATATGATAATAAAAGGTAATGTTCATTGATTCATGCTTTATTACTCCCTTCTAATGGAGGCTGAATCATGTCACTGAAATTAAACATTTGATCAGAGAGGACTTGCTTGAGCCAGGATGTAACCTTGAGTAACTCAGGAAGAACTATTTATCAGCTGTATTTGGACCTTGTACTGCTTTTCTGAAAGAGCCTCGCCTCTCAGTGTCTGTGGCACGAGCTTTGATTACACGCAAGGACACAAACTACAGTCTTTCTTCTCTTGCAGTCACTCCTTGAAGGAATCCACGTGTGGCTTTATCTGCGGCTGCTGTGTAAAGGTAACTGGACTCCTCAGTCCATTGTACTTTCTCCTCATGAGCTTCAATTCGTCTCAGTAGTCTGAATTATCTGAATTCTTAAAATCTGGTTGTATGTGCAGCGAAGTGTGTCTTTGTGCATGTTGTCGCAGGTTATCTCAGTTTTTTTTTTATGTCTGCCTGACTCTCTTTACTATCTTTACAACTCATTGTTCTTTCTATCTAAATCTCTGTCAGTGGTATTTCTGTGCTGTTTTCTGTAGCCTAAGTCACAGAACCGAGTTGTTTAATCAATCTCCGTCTTGCTCTACCCATCAAAAATGCTTGAGCACACCAGAGGACGTTTTTGTCCATAATCACTTAAAAATTAAACTGAACGAAGATAGAAAAAGCAAACAGAACCCTGCAGACCACCAATGACTTAACCTTAAATGTAGTGATTGTTTCCTCATTAAGAACTCTATTAACAGCAGCTGAAATTGAAGCAAATCATTTATGAGGTTTGTACATTATAGTGTATTAATAGAGAGTGACAGTGACATATTGAGGGCGGTCATGCAGAAAAGTGAACGAACATGCTTTCTTAATGCATGTCTGTCTCATTATTAAACTCCATACATGCTGAGGATAATGAACTTTGGAAAACATGTGACCAGCCACTATGCTGACACACTCTGCATGTGTGAGTAGGTGGATGGGCGGGTTGGCAGGCGTCTGTGAGTCCAAATGTGCGTGTGTGCGTCTCATTCAGTAATTCTCCTTTAGGTTATGGTTACTAAACCAGAGCTGGTGTTTTCAGGCATGTGGTGTGTTTGCTCCTCTCCCTCTCTCTCTGTCAATACACTCAACCTTAAAAGGCCATTTGCGGTGCTGCCTAATGGCTCCCAAATCCACAAAACTGCTCTCATATCCAACAGTGTCCATACTAGCGTGACATTACGTGTGTCTTTTGCATGCTTGTTCCCATATTAGTGTCCCTGGCATCTAAATATGTTTTTGTTTGTCTAGATGAGCAGCATGAGCACTAGATGATCACGGTCTGCTATGACAGATGAGTTTCCGTGGTGACAGCATCTCTAATATGACGTTTCGTGTTGTCTCCACAGATGGCAGGAGAGGAGCGCAGATAAGTGAGGGAAAAGCTTAAATCTCCAGTCTCACTCACGAAAAACTCTCAATTTAGACTGAAATTTAATTCAGAAAACAGTTTGATATTTAATTAATAAAGCACCAGAATAAGAACAATGGCATCCTACAGCCCTGCCCCAACACAGGAGGAAACCAATGGTGGCCCCCCATCTGTGAAGTCTGAAGGCTCTCAGGAGTCCATGAAGCTGAAGAAGGAGATCTCTCTCTTGAACGGGGTCTGCCTGATCGTGGGAAACATGATCGGCTCTGGGATCTTCGTCTCACCTAAAGGTGTCCTCATCCACAGCGCTTCCTACGGTCTTTCTCTTGTGGTGTGGACCATTGGTGGTATCTTCTCTGTGTTTGGGGCCCTGTGCTACGCTGAGCTGGGGACAACTATCACCAAATCAGGGGCATCCTACGCCTACATCCTGGAGGCTTTTGGGGGTTTCCCAGCCTTCATCCGCTTGTGGACGTCGCTGCTGATCATCGAGCCAACCAGCCAGGCCGTCATAGCCATCACGTTCTCCAACTACATGATGCAGCCCATCTTCCCCACCTGCATAGCTCCATACTTGGCCAACAGGCTGCTGGCTGCTGCTTGTATATGTAAGTACACATCTGTAGTGTGTGAATGTGTAATAACTGAGTGTGTGTGACAAATGAGTCAGTTAACCACTGACACATAATCAGTATCTGTCATAGCCACTGCTGGTTTCACATCTTAGACAAATCACGTGAGCTTTGGAGACTAGAGAAGTGAAAAATGGTGACATGACAGCTGAGGTCAGCAGGTCTTCAACACAAAACTCAGATAGAAGAGGAATGGAGGAAGAGGAATGGAAAAAGCCATTTTACTCAATATCACAGCACAGATTCAGCCTCGTGGAGTCTTACTGAGATGGAAACAGGAAGAAACTAATCCTAAACGTAGAGGTATCATTTTGTGTGGATGTGGCCTAGATTGCTGAGGTAACTAGAAGATAGAACTTCACAAAACCAGGCAACCAGGCTCACCAAGACAACCAAACAAACTTTAGAGGAAGAAATACCAACACTTAGGCAACCTAACTCTGAGACACCAAACAGACAGAGGGCAAAATCTCAGACATAAGGATGTAATAAATATTAATCATCCATTCATACACACACCCACTTGAAAGGCATGAATGCACAGACAATTGAATACATGTGCACACTGTACGTACTTGCCACGCACCGATAAGCTGTGCTCAGAGAAGGACTGAAAGTGCTGATAGCTGTGAGATAAAAGTCCTTACTACAGTGAGACTCTGACCTGAGAGGCTAACACGCTGCTGACAGCTCAGCAGAGGAGGGAAGCTTCAAATCAAATTAAACCTGATTCTCACCGAAAAAAACTTTTCTTACTTTCTTACTAGACAGAAATTCTCATGAGAATGAAGTTGGTCTACTTGTATGGAGGCCCATTGATGTCCCATAAATGAAGTGAATAAATAATAATAAATAATAGTAAATGAAGTGAGATAGCAGGTCATAACAATAATAAACAATAATAAGTACAATTTATCACATCACATGTAAAGTTTTTGACATATCAAAACGATAAGACGGTAAGTTTTAAAAGTCTGACTTAGTCAGTGAATTTTCTCAGTAAATTGTGTATATGGTACCAACAATTTGACTCCAGTCTTTGTCTTACAATCTCATAATTATGACTAATTAAACATTTTGACTTAGTAACAACTACTTCAATCAAAATTCTGACTTACTATTTTGTAAATGTAATCAATTAACTCATAATTATGACTTAGCATCTCATTATGATCATTACAGTTTTGTTTTTAAACCTCAGTGTTTTGAATTGAAATCTAAAATATCTCAGTAATAAGTCATTCATAATTTTCATAATATTGCACTTATTTCATACATGTGGATTTATTTACTATTTAATCATTTTTAATTATTGAAATACTTTTTCAATAACAAAAATTCTAGCACACTCAATCTGAGTGACAGCCGCCGAGCGTGCCAGAATGTTTGCTATTGAGTCCAGCACCCTGGTAGATGAAGGATTTATAGATGAAGGTATTATGATACCAAAAACCAAAGTTTTCACTCACTTTTTTCTATTCTCAGCAAAAAATTTGCTCAGTCTCAGACACATCACTCTTTACTTCTTGTGTAAATGGAAGTAATATGTCAACTCATGAGACACAATCTGTCACAATTCTATTAAAAAACTCATATTTTTTAGGTTTTCCACACTTCTGCACTCAATTACATAAAATAAAAAAAACAGTTCCCAGTTAGCGAACAAGTGATTTCCATTCCACCTCACATCTGGACCATTCAGTATTTCTCACACTCTCTCACGCGTCCCACCCTTCTAACTTTTCACTGTCAACACACCACACCTCTACTTCTGCGTGGCACAGTCTCCGTCTCCATCGCTCATCGCTGGTCTGCTCCAACAGAGGCGGTTGTGTTTTGTTGTGTTTGACTGAGCCTCCTGCTGGGAACCAGCTTGTTATGATCCTCTACCTGTCAATGCAGTTGAAGACGATAGTGTTATGACTCATCCCCTCGCTGCAGCTGGAGGTATTACAGTGGCCAGCGTGGAGGAGAGAGCACTGGTCTAATCCTGTTTTTTTTTCTGGGTGATGTGGAAGCTAGTGAGGAGTGATAAGTGTGGTCTGTGAGCGGGATTTCTTTGAACTTGACACTACTGTGGAGACAAAATGCTTTGCAGGTCGATATGTTCTATCAGTGTTAATAAGAAAAGTAGAATTGCGTAGGAGTAAGGTTTTACACAACTGGAAATACTTTATTATTGAGGAGGTTTTTCACAGAATCAGAAGAGTTAATCCCACTATGATTACAAGAGGTATTATCTGTGAAAAGTCAGTGTTGTAACCACCAGATCTTTCAAAATGGGCGGACATCCTGTGCCTTACTATCTCCACATTTATGGACAGAGAAGCAGAGATAAGTCACAGGGAGAAGCACAAAAACATGTTTTTCAAGGACATCAATAGTCAAAGTGAAGGAATTCAGTGAAGAAAAAAGCTGAGACCTCTTGTCAGTTAGTGAAAATGGTCACAAGTCACCAACCTCGAGCAGAAATACACAAGGTCATGAGATCAGTGATGGTTCCACAACTCTCCTTTTCACCTGTGTGGTCTGTGTGTGTGTGTGTGTGTGTGTGTGTGTGTGTGTGTGTGTGTGTGTGTGTGTGTGTGTGTGTGTGTGTGTGTGTAAGAGAGATTGAGTGTGTGAGGTTGTATGTGCTGCACTCAGCTGTTTCCTCGTCTGAAAAACAACAGGGCAGTCTGCTTGAGTCAGCAGCCGTGTTTCCTTAAATCAGCCAAAGTGTCACATGGAAACCTGCTGGCAGATGCTCAGTTTGCAGAGCAAATGCCACCACTGGGATTGTTGAACAATTGATGTGTGTGTGTGTGTGTGTCTGTGAGTAATACATTTGTATTTATGATCTTTCTTTGTTTCTTTTCAGGTTTGCTGACCTTTGTGAACTGTGCTTATGTAAAGTGGGGCACCAGGGTCCAGGACATCTTCACCTATGCAAAAGTCATTGCCCTCATTGCTGTCATCATCACCGGCCTAGTGAAAATTGGACAAGGTGCTTAGGGCCTCACTAACCTTTGTCTTACGTTTAAAAAAGAACAACATCTACCGTTGGCCAATTCAATAATGATGAGCCAGTAATAATTTCTTAGAATTGCTGTGTGGAGACTAAGAAATGACTTCCTGTTGATGTTTTCCAGGTCACACACAGAACTTTGAAGGCTTGTTTGATGGCTCATCTCAGGACCCAGGGGACATTGCTCTGGCTTTGTACTCGGCTCTGTTCTCCTACTCTGGATGGGACACCCTCAACTTTGTCACAGAAGAGATCAAAAACCCAGAGAGGTGAGGAGGCCAGGAACTAAAATACTGGGGGATGAGGCCAAGTGAGACTTTGGTGGAACATATTTTTCTATTATTTTTTATTGAACTGGATCAAATGTTTGGGAATGAGTAACCAATCAAACCACTATACTAGCAGCTCTTTAAAGCTTTACCTAGATGCTATCTGCTGAGACACATGTTGTACGTTTTGCAGGTGTTTGGTCATAAAAAGTACTCGACAAATTGAAATGTTGATCTGATGATCTGATGTAACTAAAACATCAGGGAATCGCCATATGATTCATCCTCTGAGGATCATGATTGTCTGGACCAAACTTCATGTGTCAGTCAGGGACAAACACGTGATGGACAGACTAATTATGAAGGGTCTGGAATGGGATCCTACAAGTTAATCAATAGCAAGTTTTTCCAACATGTTCTCTCATTACTGATAGATGGGTCAATGTTATTGATTTTGTGGCTCATTATTAGCTCACATTTCAATCATCATCTTAAGTTTGTGTAACTGAGTATTGCCTCATTCTGGTACACAACACACACAGATTCTACCTACATTAGGAATTGGATCTACAAACATCATCCTACTGTGTCATAAACTTATTTATTTATTGATTTATTTTCAGTGCAGTATAAAACTGTATAAAGTTGCAGGATACACACACACACACACACACACGCACACAATGATTGGATAAATATTTGTTGGATCATCCCCCTGAAATGTCAGTGAAGAGGAAAGAATCTATTCAGTAGTAAACAACACAAAGAGATGACGAGCTAGAGAACGAAAATACATGACGAGGATTGTTGTTGATGGTTCTTTGCAAAACCGCATTGAAAGTATGTGTGTGGGAGTCGGGACTTGAGGTTTTCACTGTGATTCACTTAGTCAAACATTGATATGATGAAGAAACACTACACATGTGATTGGATCGCAGCAGTTCCCAGGCGGATTATCCAACAATCAGCCTCATGTTATCCCAGTCCCCATCCTCCCCTGACCTATGGGGTCAATCAGCTCTTGACCTGAAGACTCCTAATGATCCATCACATCACGTCACTTCATTCAGCCTCCATAGCTCATAAATTCTGCTTCCCTCTGCTGTTCGTTTGTGTGAATTACAGGAACCTGCCGCTGGCCATTGCTATTTCCATGCCTGTAGTAACAGTGATCTACATTTTGACCAACGTGGCTTATTACACCATCCTCCCCATCAATGCGATCTTAGACAGTGAGGCTGTAGCTGTGGTAAGTGCCTGTCATTCTAAAAATATCACCTGACTTTGGCTCTAAAAAACAAGTTGTGTATTTACTGGGTGCAGATTTTATTAAACTTTCCTCCATCCTTTCTTGTCTAGACATTTGCAGACCAGGTGTTCGGTGTGATGAACTGGACTATTCCTCTTGCTGTGGCTCTATCCTGCTTCGGGGGACTCAACGCCTCCATCCTGGCCGCCTCGAGGTCAGTGTTTTTTGCCTTTATGAGTTTAAACTTGTTTACTTTCTGCATCAAAACCCCACTCACAAGCCCATCAGCATGCCCCCATCGTCACCACTCTGTTGCATATTTTTGTGTCTCAAAAGGCTGTTCTTCGTGGGCTCCAGAGAGGGCCACCTGCCCGACTACCTCTGCATGATCCATGTCCACCGCTACACTCCCATCCCCGCCCTTCTCTTCAATGTCAGTCGGCTCTTAACATCCTTTAAATTTCTGTCATCTAGATCTGGATTGTTTTCCCAATCACACATTTTTTAGTCCCACTCACGCTGTTTCTTGAACGTATCTGCAGGGCATCATGGCGCTGATATACCTGTGTGTAGAAGACGTCTTCAGGTTGATAAACTATTACAGCTTCAGCTACTGGTTGTTTGTGGGTCTGTCCATCCTGGGACAACTTTATCTGCGTTGGAAGCAGCCGGACAGAAAGAGACCTCTAAAGGTAACCCTAACCCCAGGATTAAAAGAGTACACAACCAATTTAAGAAAGTCTGATGCAGCAGAACAACAACATCTAGAGATGTTATGATAGTATTGGCTGACACAGTGTGAAGCAAAGATGAGGGACTGACTACAAGGGTCTGGTAACCTCACTTCCTCACAGCTTCACACCCCCAGATTTTCCATCTGAATACAGACTTTGATGTGATGAAGTGGATGTGTTTTCCATTATGTAGTGATGATGTTACTAAAAATAATTATAAGAAGTGGAAATTTCTTTTTTAGTATTTTAAGAAGTGGACTGTTTCCTTGCATCTACAAACATCTGTTCTCAGTCTCACAGTCTCAAAACAAAGGAGGATCATGTTTGTAATGTTTAGCTCCAACACTGTGGAAGAACTCCTCTAATTTATTTCGACATTTTAAAAAAGCCTGTTTGAAAAAGACATATTTGAGTTTTATTTCTCTGTTTTGCCATTTCTGTAAATTCATGCTGTATTTCCTGGGAGCACCTTGTTTTCAGAGGTTTTACTGAAACAAATATTTCTGTATCTTATTAAATTTGATTTAGGTCGTTGCCTCATCTCTTCCCTCTCTCTTCCTCTCACAGCTCAGTCTCTTGTACCCCATCATTTTCTGCCTCCTCACCGTCTTCCTGGTGGTGGTGCCGCTCTACAGTGACACCATCAACTCTCTGATCGGTGTTGGCATCGCCCTCTCAGGAGTTCCCGTTTACTTCCTCTGCTGCCGCACTCCTGCACACAAGAGGCCGATGTGGCTGCGGCGCTTCATTGGTAAGAGGATCTCAGCATGGCACCCACGTTTTGTGTTAAGACTTAGAAGGACCCAGGAGTCATTAAGCATTTTAATTACTATTGTTGTGTTATTGAACAACCTAACATTCATTTCCAACTATTCACAGAAAGAAAATAAATTCCAATGAATTTTATGTAATTTACGTCTAATGTGCTCATATTGAATCCAGTCCTGAGTTTTTCCTTGATAAATACTGAGATTAAACTTTATCCTGTCTCCACCTCTTTCAGCTAAATCCGGTGTGTTGATTCAGAAGGTGTGCTACTCTGTTCTGACTGAAATGGATGAAGACAAAGCGGAGTAGAAACATTTGGTTTTAACACACCGTGGAAGGAAGGACGACACATTGACAGAGGCTCAACCTGAACTCTTGCTGTCCCCGTCACTGCCTCAATGGACGAACGTTTGGGCTTGAGCTGGACCCACCTCTCTGACGTGTCAGTCATCAGCCTGGTGATAATGTTAACGAATGAATGAATGATGACTCCCGGCTGCTTGGTGGCAAAGGCTGACTGTGACTTCAGAGAGAACATTTTTATGCACTCCTGAAGAAATCAACAACTGATTTAAATATGTGTTAGTAGAGAATTATTTAATTTATACATCAAGACGAAAAAGTTCTGTGAAATTGCATAAACACATTGTGATTTATAATTATGGTTTGTTTCAGTTGACAGGAAACTGAAAACACAGCTGACCATAGAAACAACCCTGGTAGTATTATTATTTGCACAAATAAAATTAGTAAAGGAGATTAAACACACATTTGTGCAAGAAAAGGTTCATACAAATGTTTTATACTGTCAGCTGCAAGTTCTAATGAAGTAAAGGGCTATTTTTTACAGAAATGTACTTTTTTATGCAGTTTATGACTCAAAGACAGGCTTTTAAATGCAAAGATGTATTTATAATAAAATTACTTGTGGACAACACAAATCGACTTTTGTTTTTTTCCCCCCAATTTGCTTTAAAGATGTTTCTGGAGAAGCAGTGGTTGTTATGAGGCAGAGTTTACATTTTTATTAGAATAATCACAAACCTTTCCCAATCCATCTGTTCTTTCACCCATAAATATGTACATAATTTATTTTACTATCAAAATCTGAGACACACTTATACACCAGTGTCCTTCCACGGCTTCACCTTCCCACTTTTATCTTTTGCTGATGCTGCAGCCATGGGAGTTTGATGGATGGGATTATGGGTGAATGTTTGCCTAAGTGGACCTGTGGAGAAAAACAGAAAGAACAACTTATAGAAACGATAAACTGAATGAAATATATCTAGGACAGTGTTTGTTGTATACACACACAAATGTATTTTGAGTACGAATGGAGGAGCTAAAAGTTTCATCCAGTTTTTAGGATGTATAAACGGGTCATGTCTTTGTGCCTGATAACTATTCCCAGGGGTGAACTATGACTGATAATATACTGTACACACTTGCATTAGAAGCTCAAGTTCTTCATTTGCAGTAGCATACACAAAACAATAGACAAAATATGCTTTATGGTTATACAGACAATAGTAAAATGTGTTTACAAAGCAAATAGAAGAGAATTTCACTAAAAAGTACTAAATAGTTAATGTGATGATCAACTAATAATTTCAGTACTAGACTGAAGATGCAAAAGAATTTTAAAATAAAAATAACACTCAACACTTTTTTGATCTTTTATGTTCCAGGATCCAGATATAAGCTGGTAGTTTTCTCCAAAGAAAATAGTTTTATTAGTTTCACTTCCCAGTGTTGCAGTTAAGAAACACTAAGGTCCTGGTGACTCGACAGCTGCACACCTGGAGGCCTTTTAATCCGCAACACCGGACACTAAACTACCTCTCCTATTAGTAGAACTACTACTTCTCTTTCTCATGAGCTCCAGTTTGATCACACCTTCACTTCAACAAACTGAACATGGCTGTCTTTGTCAGAGCCTGATATTTGTTTATTATACAATCACTCATTACTTGCTCAAAGTCAAATGTAAAGGCCTCCACAGCCTCAAATACGTATACTGACAGTACAATTCCCACTAATTATCAGTTTTCACAAATATACCTACTAGAGCCACAAGGAGGCACTGTATGATCACTAATCACACAGTGCGTTACCTCTTCTTTTCTTTACTGAATGTTTGTTTAAAAACAGCTGACATTAATTTTTAGAAAAACCAAAACCTTTAGACTCGGTTATGAATAAGCTTTATATTGTTTTGTCAAAACTTCTAATTAAATTGGTGCTGCTGAAATGCTAAAAAGATTTTCGCAGGATTGTTTCAATATTATTATTAAACTTTTTTAGATATGACTGGATTATTATATAATAGCATATATTGTGATAATTTTATCCAACCTTGCCAATAAAGTTCAACATATTATCCTCCTTTGCTTCTACTTTTCATCCTTAGTTCTGATTAAGAAAACGGCTCCAGACAGCTTCTTCTTGTCAAGTCACACAGTGAGAAAATAAAACTAAAAGAGAATTAAAAGTCCTCAGAGGACGGACCTTTAGCAGCGAGGTCCAGATGACTTTTGATCCTCTTCTCTCTCTCTTCCAGCTGCTGAGCCAGCTGAGCATTCTTCCAGCCTGAAGAACAAATCAGAGTTAAAACAGGGACAAAGTGACACTGTGGTAAATGTATTGAGTTGATCAAGCTAAGAAAGCCTCTGTGATTAAAATCATTATATGTGTCCTAACATCTATGTTTATCACCAACCATTCTTCATGCTTGCGAGGAAGCCTTCATTCTGGGGCAGGACAGACGCCGGGTGTTTGATCCTCTCTGGGATCCTCAGCCTCTCTCTGACCAGAGGGTGCCTGAGCAGAGCAACTTGACCCAGGGAGAAGCAGTTGGAGGTCAGCCAGTAGGTAAACACAGCCTAAAGTTAGTTTGAGGAGAAATCGATTTTACGCACTGGATTTGTGATATGAGGTTGAATCACCAGAACAAGAACAAAACCAAATGTGAGCGAATGACAGACTGACCGTGGGGAAGTTGATAGTTAGTGGGAGGATGATGAGGGGCATGATCCTGAACACAGTCTTCATGGCTCGCAGGTTGGGGTTGTCGATACCCGACTCTGCTCCCAACTGAAACAGTAAAAGCAACAATGCAGTGATGGATATTTAATCACTCCGTTTATAGTCATATTATTGTAATTCTTAAAGGCCTGTGTATCTTCATTCTGTCCTGCATCATAATAACAGAAGATATATTTTTGAATAAAATAACTGAGAGATAATAATAATAATGTTTCTTGGTGTTTTTCTGTCATTTTGATCTTTCTTTCTTATATATTGAATAAAAACAGCCTCACCTCCAGGATGAAGAACATGGTTCCAGTGACGACCACAGGTAGAATATAAAAAGGATCTCCTAACGTCAGGTCTGGAAACCACAGCAGACCTCCTGTCTGCATGCTGGGCACCGGCAGATAGGCCATCTTCCTCAGTGCGATGAAGAAAGAGATGAAAACTGGAGCCTGGGGGAAAAGACACATAAGTGATATATCTTGATCATGATCTGGTACAAAGGTCAAATATAAATTGTGAGAATAAGAGCTTACAATCTTAAAATACAAATTCACAAGTAGTTCTGAATATTAAAAATAACCAAATAAACATCATTTCATAAAGATGTTTTTTTTTGCAATGCTAATCAGTTAGACTCCCAAAAACACATAAAAGGCATTTCACTAAATGAAATATGCTGTAACTAATTAGCTGCACTGCGACCTGAACTGATTTACAAAAATAAAGCAGAATCAATATTAAGAGATAGACAAACCTGCACCAAAGGAACCAGGAAACCACGGAGAGGATTCACATCATGTTTTTTCTGGAACAAGTTCAGGTCAGAGTAGGCTTTAGCAACTGTAACACAAAAACACAGACTGAAGACATCTGTGCAGTGACTGTAAAGACAAATGCAACATAGACAGAGGAGTGAGATATTTACAGTCAAATTTGTTTCCACTCTGTTTGGCCTCGTTCATCCTGTTGGTGAGTTTGGTCATTTCAGGCAACACATTGTTCAGCTTGGCTGCCTCCCTCTGGCCCTTCACTATGACTGGAAACACAGCCAAACGAGCCAACACCGTTCCTTTGTGAGGGGAAGAAAATAACAATAAAATAATTGTTATTGTCCACACTGCTTCAAACAACATTATAGACAACATCCCCATCCAATACTAATATAATCTGTCTTGACTACTCAAATGTAATATTTTTGATATGATGTAAACGTTAACACACTATGTGCTCACCTACAACAATGGCCCCCCACCAGGGCAAACCAAGATCAATGTGCATGAACTCTAACATATTTTGGATCAGTCCCACTGGTGTGTAACCGGCTAGTCCCAGCTCTGCTAAACTGGGTTCTGCAGTCACAGCCTGCAGAACCTCCACTGCAGTAGGTGCAGCATCAGCCACCTGCTCAACGACTGGCGTTAAAACAGGGGTGGGGTCAGCAGGAAGAGAACTGTCTCCTACTGGAGCTGCCACGGAAACAGCTTCAACTGCAATCTGAAATTATCAATGAAATTGTCAGCACATCATGCAGGTTAAAATGTAAATGAGGCGTTATAGAAATTATTTAACTTCATGGGGTAATCCTACCTGTTCAGTGATTGAGGACTCCGCGAGGGGACCTGTTATGGAGCCATCCTCAGGCGGGATCTGGACATTTCCAAATAGATTTAATGCATCATTTTGATAAAGATCAAACACTAAGTATAGGCATAAACCACATGATGTGCTGTCATTTCAAGGACGAATGTGAACTTCAAACTACAGCAACTCATAACAAAAAACTGTCTGCACTTGATCACACATCACACATTTGAAAAGCAGGATTTATAAAGGTTTTTGGGCAAGACATGTGCCTTTATGTGTTTTTGAATAAAGTTAAAGCAGAATCTTTAATCCAAATTGAAATAAAAGAGTGATCAAACATTTGAAATTCAAAAAGTATTAAAATATGTCACTGCTCTTATCAGGTGGTCTAAAGGTGTCTACACATTTTTACACATTATGTGAACAGACCTGCAAGCTAGATGATGGAACACACACACACACACACTGTAGTTAGATCTCTACTAATTGTTCATTGTCAACTTCAAGTCCATCAAAAACCCTAGTTTGTTTTTACTTGAGCTCTAATAAGGATGATCTGACATTGACCTTACAGTTCTGTCATCCACTAAAGTTGCTTTGTCATAAGACTAGTCACTCGCTTGCCTACTCACCTGTGAGCTGTTGTGTCTGACTGCTACAGCGTTCACCCACAGGAACTTTCCATGATGTCTGCGGCTCAGCAGAGTCCTGGTGACAGGACTGTGGCACTCACACACTGTGTGAAGGGACTTCTGGAACAACCGCTGTTTGGAGTCAGACAGATTTACAGGACTCAGTAGATTGAAATACACTGAACCGGTTTGTTCAGGTTTAAACTCAGCGTGGCTATTAAACTGGTGGCAGAGAACCAGTCCAAGTACCTTTACTCCAGGTAAAATGTGTTTTAGTAACGTTAGTTACTAGTTACTTATCAGGCACGTTAGCTAACCAGCTCAATAAGGCTGGTTAGCCTGTGGAGCCACAAAAAAACTTAACTTAATAACATACTTTAGGTGGTATTTAAAATGTATTTAAGTATTTCTAGCTTCACTGCCCATGTCGTTCTGTTGTAAAAACCTGGTAAATTAACTGTTATATTATACACTTCTTTTCTGCAGAGGCTGTTACTGTCAAAGTCACAGAGTACACACACTAACTGCGCAGTGGGGATGCTAGCCGGCTAGTGCATTAGCCGGGGAAAGTCACTGTTTGTGTTTTTTCTCCTGAAGCATGAATGAAGTGCCAGATGTGAGACTGTAAAAAAAACCTACGTGGTTCCAAGTATCTGAAAGTGGTTGTCTGCGTCGAGTCGGATTTCCATTCTGTCTCAGGAAACATCTTGCTAAGCAGCCCGGAGTCACCCCGCTCCTGATGGCAGCCATGTTGGCAGAGAGGGTAACCTACGGAAAGCGTGAGGAGCCAAACCTCTCTCGGTGTTGCTACAGTCTTCGCGCATGTTTGCAGAAGAGTTCTGTATTTCTCATTACTTATGAAGTAATTATACCACTTCCTTTCAACAGCTCAGTAAATATTTAAGTATTTAGTAACAGTACAGTACAGTACTGAAGTATTTGCATCCACACAGAGGTATTCTTTATAGATGACACTGAGAACTACACTACTTTTACAATATATTCTACTAACTTACTAATACAGATCAGAAATGTATTCTGCTTTCAACTATTGCAGCTCCAGATTAGAAATATTTTGTGTCATTTATAACCCTAACATGTACACTTTTGTGTCAGGTTTAGTGATTATACTGACATTTATACTGAAATTTAAGGAGCTCACAAAACAAAATACCTCACATCTAGAAAATGTGCATTTACTTGCATTTATTTTCAACTTGATGTTATATCATACAAGTACATAAAAAGCTGAGACAAACACAACTGACACTATCCCGCAATATACTCTTTATAGAGATTTTTATGTACACTTACTGTATAAATTAATTAGACTGTGCTAATAAAAAGTCTAGTCTTTTAGGTTTGGAATTATCATAATAATTTGTACATTGTAGTGTCGAGTATAATGTCAGGTTAATGTAAAACCATTTATATGATTAAGATAAAATATATTAGATAAAAACACATAAAAGGTCTATGAAACATTAAATCTATCTTCCAAACAAAATCATTCAATATATTGTGTAATAGTGTAATAGTTATTTATATATATAGGGTACAAGTCAAAGTTAAGCTCAGTATTGTAAAACAATGTGCTGTAATATCTTTTTATGATATTCTGACTCTAAAAGCTTTCTTGCTTTTTTGATCTGTTTGTGTCTGCTGATTTAGTGAGGCAGAGTAAAACCGGCAACTTCTTTTTAACATGCACCTCTTTCTTTTTTTATTGCTGCTTTTATGTATATATTAGCCTGTATTTGTGTAGTTGTGTATTTGTGTGTCAGAGCTTTTTTTTTGCATTTGAATAAACAAAATTTTTTTATCTTGTTGACTTCATCTCCAAACAGTCTCTGTTCTTTTAAGTCATTATTTAGTCATTTAGATTTAAATTGCATAAACTCTCTGACAAAGTATCCACTGCATCTCTTTTGGGATCAGATTTTACTTTCAAACATTATATTATTTACAAGGTTTTTTCATGTTATGTGGTGAGGTTCTCCCTACCGTTTCTATCTTTATGTTCTTTGTCTCAGTGCTTTTTTCCAAACCACCAGTGGTTACCCTAATTTCTTCCTCAATTATTTTTCCATATGTTGTTGACTTCTTCAGTTTTGTATTTTCTGTACCCTGCTCCTCTGTTAGACTTCCACGTCCTTCTGATCCTCTGTAAATGGGAGAAGGGTCCTCCCTGATTTTAACATAGTCTCCATTATTTTCCGGCTCTTTGTCTTTTTTCTCCACATCAGAATCTACATGTGTAAAACTGATTTTTATTTTTGTTGTGGATGTTTCTTCTCTCGTCACCTCTGTCTGGTGCTCATGTATTTTACATAACATGGTACTGCTTTCTTTTTTACACTCCTGATCAGAATTTGTTGTGTTTTGTTTTCCATCACCACCTCTTCCACTGTCCTGAAGCCACTGACAGACATCATATATTGTCTCAAGCTTTGATCTACCTATTGTATGCTTATCAGCTCCAATCTTTTCTTCCGTGTCATCTTGAACACATATTTCCATCTTCTCCTCCTCAATGTTAGCAGGAGACACACTAGACTCAACAGTCTTTGAAGTGGAATTACCCACTTCTGTTGTTTCTTCAGCTCCTTGTCTCTTTTTATTCTCCTCAGCATTTTCACTTTGGTCATAGTTGTCACTTGCACCAGGCAGAAAACATCCATTAGTCAACACCTCAGCCATTTCTTCAGTTCAAGTATTTGGAACAAGAGCAAAAAAAGAGAAAAAAGGCATAAAATAAATTCAGGCAAACAACCAAAGATTTTGTTTCAGTCAGTCTTATTACAGATAACAAAGTATATTGGAAATTTTCACTCTTACTTGTACTTTTTCTGTAGAAAAGAAGATAGACAGTCCAGGATCTAATGTGAGAAATGTAAAAGTCAAAAAATGTCATTTTCATATTCAGCAAAAAGTCTAGTGGGAGGAAAATAAAAGATGAAAACTTACTGCTCAGTATTTTTCAGCTGGAATGGCTGCTTATCAAGCTGTCAATAAAAAGAATAACCAAACATTATTTAATGAAACAGTTTATACATTCAGACATGTAACTGTACAGCCATGTGTTAAACGGTTTGTAAAGTATCATTAAAGCAAAGGTGACCAGTCTTACCACTGTGACTCTGGTATCACTGAAGTTATACCATTGGTCATCATCCTGTGACTTTATTGTGGCTGTGTAATGTCCACCTCTAAGATCACCAACATGGTCCACAACAGCGTAGAGTTCATATGTCTGATTCTGAATTTCAAAGGAAAACCTACAGGCATTGGGATCAGGAAAGCAAAAGAAATGCACCATTATAAAGTAATAATACATACAGTAAAACTACCTGTGGGATCCGTAGGATGTGGGGAACATTCACAGAACAGTTGTTTTTGACATATCTCCTGTAGCAGTAGTCAAAGTCAAACCTCTTCAGCAGCAGCACTAAAACATCTGGATGATGTTTTACTTCACATTTCTGAATGAAACACATTTTGTTGTTATATTGTAATAATTCCCTTATTGCATGAATTATTAATACTGTCAGTATAAAATCAGTTACATGAATCATAAAAATTCTCATTACTCACAATAGTAACATCAACTTTGATGTCACACTGGTCACAGTACACCTGGTCTTGTTCACTGAAATGTGAATCTCTGAAATAATCCTCGATACCATCCACCTGAAAAATATACTTATGTGAGTTATGTCAGAAATGACGTGTCTGATTACTTGAATTGGTTAAGAACATTTTCATTTAAAATGTTCATAAATCTAATCTTAGGAATTTTAAACATAACACCAGTGACTACTCTATGTTAAATTAGGCCAGTATTTCTTCATAAAATATACTAGAGACCAAGAGTGTTTCACAACAACAACTACAACAAACTGAACATGTACAGTATGTATGTATCAGTCTTTTGCTATATGATGAAGGGTGATGGAGACCTATGCTCTGTGTCAGGGGTAGGCAACAACCTACCTAACAGGAACATTTAACAATGTTCCTGCTATGATGTTTCATTCAAAATGCAAATCTGCAATTGGCAAATTTAGTGTATCAAAAATGTCCTGGAAAAATAAATGTTATGAATGTTGCGGGTTGTAAGTTTCTGACCACATTATATTCTTCACTGTAGGAATCCATCAGTGCAAGAGGAAGATGCCAAACTTGTGAATTTGTGCTTTTCTCTTTTTGACATTTAGAACATATGGTCTTGTGCGTCAACTCTCCATGGAAGATCTGAAAACACAGAAATACAAACTGCTAAACAAGTCGCATTTTTTATTTAATTTAATATTCCTTTCTATAGCGATGTGTTTTTACCTGAGAAGCATCAGGACTGGTCAGAGATAAAATCTTCTCAAAGTACTCAGCAGCACTATGTTGTTCATCTATGTGGGGGAGAGGAGTAACATTTTGTATTTTTACAACAAAATACTTGATTTGGTATAAGGAAAAAACATAAAAAAAAGCATGTTGTTCTGCTGACATACTGTACCTCTGTCGATGCCCAGCTTCTCTGTGATTTTATTGGTGCAGGCTGTGTCTCTCTGTAAGTCATCAAACAATTCTTTAAGATGACGATCAAGATACTCAGTGTCAGGATTTTTACAAGTGCGTTTAAACCTGTAAAATTTACACACAGAGAACACGAGTGACACAAGAATTCACTGTAACCATAATTTAATGTAGTTATATTATTTGGCATAAAGTAACAAACCTTTCTACAGCCTCTCTGAAATCTCTGGTCATGAACAGCACCTGCAGCACACTGTTCAGGTAACATGTTGCTCCTTGGTTAAACAAACCATGGTATTTAATATTAGCTGCTGGGAGGAGAAAGTTAATAATGTATGAATATTGCAGAATTATTTTTCCTTCATTTCTATGAATGGTCTAGTTGCTGGTGTGTCTTACCATTTTCTGAGAAATTCATTGTGATTTCCTTTAGTCAGTCACGTAGGGATTTGCAGTTTCTGCAGCATCTGTTGCTTAAAATATTGCAATTAGCCTATTTCTGTAAACAAATAGAAAACAGAAGTAAAGTATGAGCCTAGCTTCAGTTGTAAGGTTCAGACTTTTAATGCATCCCCACAGATATTTCTCTCTGCTTATTATTAACTTACACAGTCTCTGTCCACCGTCAATCGTAACAATGGAAAAACAAACTTTCTCTTTCATTTACTGCAATGCTGCATTCACAGTGTGTGGGAAGAAATTGTTACAGTTTGCCGAATAGTTTTTAAAATTTACTACTACTTCCTACTGTGTTAACTTTGAAATCTCCCTGGTCCATGATTACAGCATGTTTAAGATCAATGTAATGTCCAGTTTTCAGTTCACCCCCCAAATCTTTATCTATCTTTAAGATTGTCTAATCCTTCCCTGACCTGATGCTCCTCGTTGACATGTTGTGTCATGGCCTTTTCTGACTGTTTATGATCATCAGTCTGTTTATCCTTGTCTGTCATTACATCTAAAACTATGTTTTCTCTCTTTTCTGCCTGGCCCTCAGCTTCTGCATGTCTCCTTATGTCCTTCTCATAACATCATATTTTGTCCTTATAGATCTTAATATTAGGTGTTGGGAAGAGAATTAGTGATGAAGTTAAGTTGAAGTTAATGATGAAAATTGGTCGACAGCTGTTCTACAATATCTTTACCTCTCTAGGTAATATGAGGTTTGACTTATTAATTATCCACAATAGTTCTGCAACTTACATTCTGTCGTTGCAATGCTTGAAAATTAATCAATGGCATTTCTTATGAACAGTAATTCAAGACAATAAAAAACATCTGAGCTTACCTACGGTTGTCAAAGTCGTGTTTTGAAAAACATTTCAGCAGTTCTTTGTAAATTTCTTCTCTTCTCTTTTATTATCAACTGTGAATCAACAACAATACTTTTCCTTTCACTTACTGGAATGCTGCATTCATGGTGTGTGGGAAAACAGTAACATTAATAAGAATTGTGATTTGCTGAACTACTACTAATTTGTCTCAATAATACACTGATCTTGCAGCACCATTAACAGCACAACTCAAGTTGACACGTGATCAAAAACAAATGGACAAATAAGAAAAATATGAGCAGGTCTGATCAAGGTTATGATAGCTAAGCATTAGTTGGTGAACTTGATTGAACTTTTAGTTACCTAAAGCCACTACATTTTGAAGCAGAATGTTTTACACTGAATTTGTATTTTCATTTCAAATTCAAATTTAAAAGAAAACCACACCAGTTTGTCTAGAAATCACATTAATACCTGAAAATGTGTGGCAGAGACTGAAAGTGAAAGTAGTGTCATTCTCTGTCAGACGTCTGTCTGAGTTAAATGTGGACACATCTTATAGAATACCTGGTACAAAGTGTTCTTTAAAAAATATCATGTCTAGTGCAAATGAGCAGGAGAAGAGTTTCTCTATCCAATACTTTATTTTGTTTTCTCATGTATTTCTTTTCCAGCTTTTATATCTCAATTACAACACTTAGTAACACAAAAGTAAACAGCAATACAAATATTTAAGGTCAAAGAAAATTAATATTTTAAAAATGTAAAAACAACTTAATGGACAGAAATATGAGAAATATAATATGTAATATTGCTTATAGGTTAAAAGAAATATCAAGATTTTATAAGAGTTAATTTAATACGTTACATAACATTACTTAACACAACATCAACATGTAGCTATAATTTAACATTTAAATCAATTCTTCTTTGAGAATAAACAAAGTGAAGTGCACTAACACTACCTTGATCAAACAGATCAATACAAGGGGAATACAAGTTTAATTGGGTAATATGTCTCAGTCTGACTTATTAACCTGGTTTTTGATTTTCGACTTTGAAAGAACTACAAAAACATAGTTTTGTTCTGTTTCTTTTTTCTTTTCTTCCAACATATTTTTTTAATATTTCTTTTGTAATTTGACAGAAAATTGATTATTTTATTCTTCTCTGCCATGTTTCTCTCTCCCTTTGGTTTATTTATTCTTTTGCTCTGGCACCTTCATTTTAGTTTTCTGGTTTTTGTTGGGGTTTTTTCCTGACAACAACAACATAGAGTTGTGAAAAAATGTCTTATCTTCATATGTCTTTGTTGACTTGGAAATTTTCTTCTAGTATTTTCTACTTGTGCATCAGACACATCTTGGATTTTATTTGCATTTGAATAAATTAAACTGAACTCATGCTCTTCTACCATATCTCTGTGTGTATCAGGTCTTTTAAGTTGGTATTTATTTTTTAGTTTTTTTGAAAATCTGCAACAACTTTCAGTTTTTTTATTCTGTTTCTTTCCCCCCCTTCTGGCTTGCTTCAGCAGATTCCTAACATGCCACCATTTTCTTCTCTTCTCATCTCTGTCTTTACCTGGATGTTTTATTCCAGTAGCTTCTATTTGTGCATGAGACACATTTGGCGTTGTTTTGTCACTTGAGTGAAATACAATTATTTCTTCCTTCTCTGCCAGGCCTGGCTGTTTGCTGCCTTCTCCATTCTTCTCTATACATTTTCTGCCTCCTTCTGATCTTTCTTGTCCAGCAAAAATATCCTCACTCTTTTCAAAATGCACATTTTCTCTTTTCTTTTCATCCTCTTTGATCTGATTACTAAGATCTTTATGTCTGAATTCATGCTGTCTTTCCTGTGATTGGTTTTTCTGACCTTCTACATCTCCACCACTGTGTCTTCCTGATCTTCTTCTACTCCCTACATTTTTATCATTTCTCTTACTATCATCTTTTACCTCTGCACTGACAAAATTTAAATTTTGTGATATGTCACTGATTTCTTTTTGACTCTTATTATCATTTGATTTCTCTTTCTGATCACTTGTGTTCTTGCTGCCATCTGAAGTTTCCTTCTCTGGTTCCGTTCTTGTCTTCTTTACCTTGATACTACTTTGAGTATCAGTGCTAGCTCTTTTACCACTGTGTTGAACTGACTGCTCTTTACTTACTGTAAATTCGTTTTTCAAGCTACACAATACACTTTTTGTATCAGTCGGTAATCCTTCACTGACCTGAAGCCCCTCACTGAGGTATTCTGTCAGCGCCTTTTCTGACTGTTCACCACTGTCAGTCTGTCTGTCCCATTTGCCAATCACATTCGAAACTCTGAATTCTCGCTTTTCTGTCTGGCCCTCAGCTTCTGCATTTCTCGTTATCTTCTTCTCATCACGTCTCATTATTGTCCCCTCATCTGTCTCTTTTTCACCATTGTAGTTCTCATTGTGTGGTACACTGTCATTAACTTCATTGTCCTGAATCTCTACATAACAGACACTAGGTTCAGGCTGTGCTGGCTCCACTCTTGTTGACTCAGCACTGACTTCGTCTCTGATTCCTGTTCCTTCATTTTTGTTAAAGGAAACAGTCTCTGTGTCATCACCTACTTCTACAGCACCTTTAACTTCCTCTCTCTGTCTAATATTTCCAGCATCTTGACTCTGGTTGTAGTTGTCATTGGTAGCAGGTGAGAAACCTCCACTGGTGGACACCTCCCTGACTTCTTGACTGGAAGGATCTGCAGCAACTAGGTTTGAAATTAATTAAGAAAAATATTAAAAGTTTGATGTTTTTATGCTACATGTGGCAAAACATGAAGAAAGTATTACTTACTCTTATTTTCTTGTTTCCTGTAGAAAAGAAGTTGAGCAGTCTGGGATCTAGTGCAAGAAATGTGAAAACCAAGAAAGGCTGTTTTCATTTTCAGCTAAATATTGTATATGGCGTGAAGAAAATAAAATGACAACTCACTTCTCATTGTTATCCAGCTGGTAACTAAGCTGTTAATCAAAAAAATAAACAAACATCACGAGATGAAAACTTTTTATGCTTATTGATAGGTAAATATCTGTGAAGATTCAGTTTTCCAGGTCATGGTTATTCAAAAAAATGTGTTCAGTAGCAACTGGACTTGTTATTTAAGCTCTTAAAGACATTTTGCTTCCCATCCAGAACAAAATTTTTAGGATTTCTGATATGTAGGAATATTGATTGTTTTTACAACTTTCTACAGTATCACTGAAGCAAAAGTAATCAGTCTCACCAGTTCAACCCTGGTATCATTGAAGATATACCACTGGTTATTATCCTGTGACTTTATTGTTGCAGCATAATGTCCACCTCTGAGATCACCAACATGGTCCACAACAGCGTAAAGTTCATATGTCTGATTCTGATCAACAGAATTAAACACAAGAAGAAACACATTAGTGAAAAATAAACGTGTTATGATAAAGTAATAATACATACATGAAAATACCTGTGGGATCTGTAGGATGTGGGGAACATTCACAGAACGGTTGTTTTTGACATATTTCATGTAGCAGTAGTCAAAGTCAAACCTCTTCAGCAGCAGCACTAAAACATCTGGATGATGTTTTACTTCACATTTCTGAATAAACAATAACGTGTTGTTATGTCATTATCATTAATTTATAACAGCATTCATTTTTAATGTTGTCAGAATAAATTCAGTTAATGTACATGAAACAGAAACATTTTCATTACTCACAATAGTAACATCAACTTTGACATCACACTGGTCACAGTACATCTGGTTTTGTCCACTGAAATGTGAATCTCTGAAATAATCCTCAATGCCATCCACCTGAAAAATATACTTATGTGAAACGTCGTCAAGGAACTACAACAAGTCCAACTGCCACTGAATAACCTTTTTTGGGATGTACAGATGTCATTTACATCTGAAATCAGCTCAGTTACAGATGTACGTAAGAGTTTAATGGGTGTTAAATTGTCATTGTAAGGAAGAATGTTTTAAACATGGCACAATTCAGTAACACCAATCAAGCAGGCAGACTGAGGTCAAGACCAAAACAAAGAACAACACAAATAGTGTAAAGCCAACAAGAAATTCAACACATTTATAAACCCAACTAAAAATCTATAAAATATATGTCAGATGAGAAAAGCTTTAAATGGAAAGTTATTCTATTGAAAATATATACAAAGACTGAAAGCTGTCAACTGTCGAGATTAGTGCATGGATATTAAATATCTGACAAATATGAATTAATGAGTTATTTAGTGTCATATACCCCAAGGTACCCAGCCAACGTGGCCTTTCAAATTACTTTAGAGGAAAACTAAATAAATCCCAAAACATGCACATAATCCAGATATTAAAAAAAATATATATACACAGTGCTTTTATATGTTGATGGAAAACATGTAACAAAACTGAGCCACTGTAACGTTCCCTCATTACACATATCAAGCATACATAACAGAATATGTTTTCCTTAAGAAATAATAAGTGATGAGACCTAACATAACATAAGAGGATTATTCCTTCCAGTCAATGAGGAACTCAGTCAGGTCATTGTAAGTGATTGGTCAGTCTGTGCCATCCATGGTCATTTCCTCTCACTTCTCTCCCTCACACTGCACTCTGTAATCACTATAATTTAGCTCACCTGTTCTGGTCCCTTTTTGGCAGGTCTGATAACTCCACTTCTCTGCCAGATTGTCTGCCTACCTGATTACACAAAAACAAATTTGTATTGTTGGACCCCACTCTGTCTCTGGCTTTTAGATTGTGGATGAACTGTTATCTCTGTTTTCATTGGCTCTGAAACCCTGCTTCATCCTAGACCTGATTTTGCCTAACCTCTCTCTCCTGTTTCTCTGAGCTCCTATTCCCCTCTTTCCTCAAAGATTCACTCACCTGCTTTCCCCTGAGTTTCCCTCTCCCGGATTTCTGTCTCCACACTCACCTCCTCCTATTGCCAGACTCCCCATCCGCTTATTCTGCCCTCGTCTCCTCTGCTCATCTCTTCAGTGAGTAAAACATCACAGCCTTTCACTCACCTGAATCTCGATCCTCCACTGACTGTGTTCTTATCTCTATACTCACCTGTGTATCCTGCTCTCCGCTACACCTCCGGCCTCTGACTCTCCAGCACTTTACATTTTATCAGTTTTTCATCATTGTACAATAAATCTGTTATGCCTTCAATCTGTCTTACGGGTACTCTGAGTCCATCTGAAAAATCTCCTCACAGTGATAAAGTGTAACACGGTGTCATAAACAAGTTTAGAGAAATTATGATGTGACAGTACAAAGTCTATCTGCAATCAAGTGATATGAAAACTGTTTTTTTGTTTTGTTTTTTTGGGTTAAACATTAAATAACTTTCAGCTGTCATGCTAGTTCCCAAGTAGATATGCATGGTTATCATTTAACATTTTAGAGGAAAAATAAAGTGTCAGGGTCACCTCTTCCTCATGCTCTTCTCTGTCTTTTCGTGCCTTTTGGTTCTCTCCCTCACCACGCCCCTCTCTCCACTCTCACTCCCTGCACTTCATTTCCCATCAGCCATCACTCACTATTTAGGCCCCTGCACTTCCTCCTTTCCCCTTTGTCAGTTCATACAGCCATGCCACCTTGTTTTCATTCCCTTCACCTGGTCTTCAGCCAGTCATTCCTCTCGTCTCTTTATTCCCATAAGTTGGTTTGGGTTTAGTTTCTTCCTCTGTCTCTTCTTCCTGTGTTCTCCCCTTTTCCTCTGATCAACCTCCCTGTCTTTAGTGTTATTTTCATGTAATAGTTTTGCCTCCTCCAGGAGTGATTTTCTGTTCAGTTTTACCTTTTGTTTGTATATATGTTAAACTATATTAAAGTCTTCTTTGTTTGAACCTTCTCTTGTCCTGGTCTGCGTTTGGGTCCACCATTTCACAACAACCACACCTGACATAAAGAGACGTTGGATGTGGAGAAGATTATGTACTTGGCCTTAACTACATTTAAAACAGTACAAAGTAATTGGAAAGTATCAGGGTCACCCCGAATAACGTCTCTGTTGGCATCATGTGGTCTAACTCAATTTAGTCCTTTAAATCCAAATACAAAATTCCCCTCGTCACTATGCAAAGTTGCCTTTTCTTTCTTTATCATGGGCCTTGTAACAGTTACCATTGTCCTTGCAGCAGGTTGTATTAATTAAATGTATTATTTAATCTGTTAAATTCTTGTATCTCTCTAACTCTGTTTATTGTTTCTCAAGCATGATGAGTACTAGAACAAATATATATTACTGAAGAAGTACAACAGGCTGTCCTTAGAAATTCAAGGACTCACAACAACCTGCTTAAAGAAGTGCAACAGGCTGATCATAAGCATTAGAAACTGCCTGAAGCCAGGAGAATAAACCAGCATCCAATAACCATCACAAAGGCAGAAATCCAAGAAAGAGTCTAAAGTATGAAAAACTGTCACAATAGCAAATCACCAGGCCCTGACACAATCCATATCTACTGGTTTAAGAAGTTATCTGCACTCCATGAGCACCTGGCTGTGCAAATAAACCAGCTGCTAACTGATAGGATCCACCCTGAATGATTAACAAAGGGCAAACATACCTAATCCTGAAGCACCCTAAGAAAGGACTGATTCCAATTACTGCCAGATAAATTAAACTTCTGCACAACACGGAAGCTCCTGTCAGGCATCATAGTGGCTAAGATGAACAGGCTCGTGGTTCAATACATGACCGAGGCCCAGGAAGAAACACCAGCGGAGAGAAGCACCAGCTACTGGTAGATAGAGCACTCAGCAGATTCCAGGAACAATGTCCCAGATCTCTGTACGACAGAGCACAATCAGAACAGCTAAGATACATGACCACATCAGGAAGACAAAGCTGGACTGAAAAACAGCACAGAGGCACTAATCATGGCAGAACAGGAACAAGCACTCAGTATAAGAGCAATGGAGGCTGGAGTCTACCACACCAGGCAGGACCCCAAGTGGAAACTGTTCAAAGATGCCCCTGAGACAACCCAGGACATAACAGCAGGGTGCAAGATGCTAGCAGGCTGGGAACGCATGGAACACCATAACATACTGTAGCTGGCAAAGTGTACAGGAGCATCTGTGCCAAGTATTGCCTAGAGGTCACAAAATCAAAATGGGATCCATCTCCAAAAGTGGCTGAGAATGACTAAGCTAAGATCCTGTGGGACTTCCAGACACAGACTGACAAACCATGGTTAACCAACTGGACATAATAGTGATGGACAATCAGAGGAAGAAGGAAGTAGTGATAGATGGAGCCATCCCGTGGGATGGCAATATCAAGGAGAAGATCATGATCAACCTTAAATAATTACCACATGATATTCTTCACTGTAGGAATCCATCAGTGCAAGAGGAAGATGCCAAACTTGTGAATCTGTGCTTTCCTCTGTGTTACATGTAGAACATATGGTCTTGTGTGTCAACTCTCCATGAAAGATCTGAAAACACAGAAATGCAAACTGCTAAACAAGTCGTATTTTTCATTTAATTTAAGATTCTCTTTTCTAGCGATGTGTTTTTACCTGTGAAGCATCAGGACTGGTCCGAGATAAAATCTTCTCAAAGTACTCAGCAGCATCACGTTGTTCATACACTGAGGGGGCGATTTGTACAAAGTACAGAGTTTAAGCAAAGGTCTCTATCTATGGATCTCCAAAAAATGGTGGTTTTAGGCCTGTACATGACCCCTCCAAAGGCTACTTGTTGTGCTGCTGACATACTGTACCTCTGTCGATGCCCAGCTTCTCTGTGATTTTAGAGGCAGAGGCTGTGTCACTCTGTAAGTCATCAAACAAGTCTCTAAGATCACGATCAAGATACTCAGTGTCAGGATTTTCACAGATGTGCCTAAACAAAGTATATGCATAGTGGTCAGACATACAAATGTACATTGTATAACCACAATTAAATCTAGATGTGTTATTTGGCATTAGAAACAAACCTTTTCACAGCCTCTCTAAAGTCTTCGGTCATGAAAAATACCTGCAGCACACTGTTCAGGTAACATGTTGCTCCTTGGTTTAACAAACCATGGTATTTAATATTAGCTGCTGGGAGGAGAAGGTTTATGATGAATGTAAGTTGCAGAACCATCTTCACAACACTATTGTGGATAATAAACCTACCTGGAGAGGTAAAAATACTGTGAAACAGCTGTAGACCATTTTCCAAGAGATTCATTTTAAAACCTTTTCGTCAGTCAGTGTATTTCCACACTACTGTAAACTGCAAAGGATTTACAGTTTGATAACAAATCGTTGAAAGTCAATCATTTGCATATATTCTAAATACAAATTCAAGACAATAGGAAACATCTGATCTTACCCTCAAACATAAGCGCCGCTTATTTTCTTTGTAAATTTCTTTTCTTCTGTTATTATTATTTAATATTAACGGTTGGGAGGAAAGTGGTAATAATGAAAATAACTTAGATTTTTTCAATTTCTGTGGATGATAAATTGTTCAGTTTTAAAGAATATACTGTAATAATACTGTATTTCTCACCTGGAAACATTAAAAACATAGAAGATTGTAGAAAATTCTTTCCCAGAGACTCATTGCTCTTCCCTTAACTTTGAGTCCAGGTAGAGTTTGCTTAGTAAAACAATTTCTACAATTTCATACATATGAAAACGGCAGCATTTGTTATGAATGCGATCTGACGCTGAAAAAAATCCTTCTTACGTTTGTATGGTTCACACTTTGGAGACATTCCTGCAGATTCTTTGTAAATGTCTTTTCTCTGTGTTTGTCGACTCACACGAACAGTATTTCTCCTTCGCAAGACCTTTCTCTTTCACTTATCGCCAGACTTGCATGAGTGATGCATTCAGGGTGTGTCGAAAAAAATATTTTATTAGCAAATGGGTCACATGTCTTACAAGGAAATGTAATACAGTTTCACTGTTAGTTATTTGTCGATCTACGTGCTAAAGTAAATCACAATGTTACACAACATAGCGAAGGTTATTTATCTGTTGTTTTCCAGCAAGTGTGAGGAGTATTACATATTTACATACTGTACATATTTTATGCAGGACCTTTGCTCAAAGATTCCTACAGTCTCCCTGCACACGTAGTGAATTTTGATATTTTTAAAAAATTTTTTTGAATATCATTATATGGGAAGACTTGTTGCATATTGCTGATCTACTATTAAATTTTTTTTTCTCTCTCTCTTCTTTTCTTTTGCCTCACATTGAGTCAACTGCACCTTCAATTTCGTTGCGTCTTTTTAAAAACAAATGACAACGACAATAAAGATTTATCTTATCCTATTGATTAGAATGTTTTAGGACCTTATATTACAAGGGATAATTTTCTCATTTTGTTGTACATCTCTGAAGGAGCAATAGATGATTCATCAGACAATCTGCTGCTTTAGGATGTACAATACATAGCTTGATTAAAAACAATAATAACATTTAAAAATATATATATATCTCCAGTGTATGCTTCCTAAAGGATGAGATATTTAGAGAGAACATGTTTTATTGTACAACAAACATTTTTCAAACATTTTTAGAGGTAACATAGGAGATAAAAATCATTTCAGTAAAATACCCCATAGTGCAGTACAATTTTAAGATTTGCAGTGTCCGGAGTTTTTTTGAGATCTTGTATGAAGCACCAGTGGCAGCAGGAAGAGATGGTGTCTGTTAAATGGTCAGTCCTCCAGGAACCCTAACCACCATCTGGATAACCGACATGTGCTGGATGCCATAATTAGACAGGAGTGTGTCGTCTCCATCAAGCATTTTGTCTGTGAAGATGAGCCGCAGAGCCTCCTCTCCTATACACACACACGCACACAGAGGAAGACAAAGATTAATAAATAGAATCACAGTGAGTCAAATCAAATATGTCAATTAAAATGTATTGTAAATGTAAAGTAAACTTCCTGGCTATGAAAAACAGTAATTATGGAAACTGATCAATAGTATTCAATCCCCAAAGTAACACTGAAAACTAAATTAAATTGTTTTTTTTACTCAAGTATATTTAACTACTGTACAGTTTCCAGGCCCTGTTGAGTGCTTTTAAAAGCATAGATTTACTTTGGTAAAATATAATAAATTATTATTTTGTCAACCACGCAAAATTACATAAATTAAAGTAAGTAAGTAAAGTAAATTTATCTCTACATGTTCACATTAAATTGCTGCTTACTAGTAAAAACATCAATATTAATAGCTTAGAGTAGGTTATAGGCTCACTATAAAACACAACCCTGTCTCTTAAGAATTACGTTCGTATAGGACGAAACTGCATTACCAATTACGTTTTGTACAGGACGTATCTGCGACCCTATTATGTTTTGGTCTAACGTATTTTTACGTTGTACAGAAACTCATACACGCATTCTGTGTAGTTTCACTTTTCATATATACAGTAGGCTACCTTCTTTCTGTCAGTAATGTTTAAATGCAGGACATTTCATTGTCTATCTAACTGAGTGTCACTACTTTATGTTATTTATGGTCATTTAAGGTAAACAATCAAGTAGCCTACTGGACCACAACACCTGGGGATGTTCTGCTGACAGATGAAGATTAAACACGATCCTACGTGCAGCTTCTTCCTCAGTGACATACATAAATATAATGTTTAAGTTCAGTGTGTTAAATGGCTAAAAACTTCTATTATAACTATTTTAATCCTCTTATCGACTATACCTGCGGTATCGGGAAGTCGTTGTGCTATCTTTTCCTTTAACTGCTTCACCGTCATCACCTTCAATTGCTCCTCTGTGTTGCACAGGTCGACGATCATCTTCTCACCCCGCAGCCCGTGAACCACCACCTGGTAGATTTTGCCCATTTTCCCAGTTGTTTCTGCGGGTGAGATCCTCTCACTTCTGCTGCTGAGACTTAGAGACACATCAGGATGTTAGTTTGTCAGATCCACAGCATCTGACGTCAGACATGGGCAGGGAAGACTTTTACTTTCGTTTCAAACATATTAAGATTATTTCTGCTTCTTTATCCTCCTGATGCAATCAGAGGCAGAAACAGTCTGAAATCTAAAATCAAATATTGTTTATTTCCGTCTAAGGTCGACATGTTGTTTTTGTGTTTGGCACATGCAGGTGTTGTGTTTACGACCTTTGATCCTGTCAGTTCCTTTAATTCTGCATTATTGCCCTGTCTTATTGTGATAATAATTTAAACATATGTAGTAATTTGGTCTGCTTGTGCATCCATTTTATTAATCTTTACAGTGTACTGAAACAACAGGCTGACTGGAAATCACCAGATACTCCAGCAGTGGTTGACATGTGACCATAGGCTGGGCTATTTGTTTAATGTTAGCAGCTGTTCCACGACCTGTAAAAAGCACATAAAAACATACTGTAGCTTATTGTGCTATTGTAGTGCGACAAAAATAGACTGTTTAATAAGACTGACACAATATTTCTGAAACAGTCATCTCATAATTGCACGATAATATACGACCCTTATTGTTGTATTTCATAAAATGAAAGATGAATGTAGCTCATGCAATCCACACCTGTCATGATGCATTCACGTGACTTCTTGTAACAGCAGTGAAAGTGAAAGTAGCCCACTGAGTGCTCCAGTGTTTACTGCTCAATTCCCGACAACGGTCTGAGAAGTTTGTCGACAGAGATCAGAGGAGCTGAAACAAAATGACTACTCAGGGTCAGGACGAGAAAAGATACGACCCCAGAGATACGACTCTCAAATTTGTCAACAGACCAGATGCTCTGGATCCGCTACGTAAGAAAACATTTAGGATGATAGTAAACCCTTGATGCGTAGTTATCCATTAACACTTTTCCTCTGTGATGGATGTGCAGCGACGTTGAGTTGAGTGTCTTGTCTATTTCTCCTCAGCCCCAGACGAAGGAGACGAAGTTTTATGTGCAGAGATGTCCTGCGGACATGCTGTCACCCCGCAGTCTCTCACTGGGTGGTGTCGCAGCCTGTTGGATCAGGTACTGTCCACCATCACACTTACACAACATTAACGTGTGCTTCCACGTTATGGAAATAAATTAGAAACATTTTTAGTTTCATCTAGTCTTCATCATCCTGGTTCGTCCTTTCTACATGTCAGGGTCAGTACAAATTTAAGTGTCCTGCACTGAAGGACGGCACCGTGCAGAAGTGTGATGAAGTGTGGTCCTATCAAGAAGTCCGCAGGCTGGCAGTGCTGACAGCTGAGGAGATGCAGTACTTTGAAGAGAACATGGCTCGTCTCTCTGCGGCAGAATACTGTGAATTCAAATCAGTGAGTGTCCGAGTTTTGTTAGGAGAGACAAAAAACACACAAATTTAACTATTGTGGAAAATGATCCAATTATAATAATATTTTTTGTTTGTGACATTTTCCACAATCAGTTAATGTAACGTTTTGTCCTGATGTGGTTCATTTAGTTCTTTTTATTTAGTTTTAGGCCTGTGTGAAAATCTGATCACAATGTTTATACAGAAACATGATACAATGGATCTAAATGATTCACAAACCTTGTAATTCTCAGAAAGAGCCAATGACTGTATTTTTGTCATTGTTGTACTTAGTGTTTGTTTCGTTCCTTTTTTAACAGTGTCCTGGCTGCAGGACCTATGTGGAGAGAGAGGACCTGACAAACCTTAACGTGCTTTGCACAGTCTGCACAGCTGATCAGAAGAAAACCTACAATTTCTGCTGGCAGTGTATGAAGGAGTGGAAAGGTCCAGCTCCACGCTCCGACCGCTGCGCCAACGACGGCTGCATCAACCACGACCTCGAGCTTCTCAAGAACTGTAAGGACACCGCCCTCCCTCAGGTGCAGGGGGTTGACAAGTGTCCCTCCATCCGGGCCTGTACCACCTGTGGTCAGAGGGTGGAGCACGACAAGACAGGCTGTAAGAACGTCATCTGTCCTCGCTGTCAGGTGGAGTTCTGCTTTGTGTGTCTGAAGCTCACTCCTGAGTGTCTGAAGACGAGCTCGTACTTCATCCCCTGCAGTGATGGTGTCGCTCCCAGACAAACCTCCGTACCTGTGTGGCAAAGACACTAAGCTGAAAAATGCTCATACTCACATTAACTTCACAATGTGTTCACTAACAGCCTTCCTCTGCATATTAGACTCTCTTATTTTGAATAGTGTGTCTGTCATTAGACTCTAACAGTATCACTGCTAAGGCAACAGTGTTGGTTCATAACTCAACATTGGAACTATCTCCTGTACTTTGTAAATCTGCATAATACTACTGACATTTGCTTCATAGAACTTTTCTCTACTCAAGGATGATAACTGGATCACATATTAAAAAATCATTTTACATTAATGCAGTGTCTGTTTGACATATTATTTAAACAAATGCATGTGAATAAAATCTCTCCATGTAACATGTAGAAAAAATCCTGGTCACCATTTATTCATGATTCAAGATTCAAAAAACTTTATTAATCCCAGAGGGAAATTGTTTTGCCTTGTTACAGCTGCTCTCATTTCAGAAAAGAGAAGAAAGAACCACAACCAGAATCAGCACCAACAGAATACTAATACACAAAGCACAAAATATATAAGAACAAAAAAAACATTATGGGCAACCCTGTCTCCTAAAACTGTAATGGTAAAGTTCCTGTACCACTTAACTGCAATTAGGTGATTAGGTTTTTGTAGCAAATGTAATAATCATGTTGTTGTAAAAACTATTTTTTGAATGAATGAAGTGCTACATTTTTTAAAAGCGAGTCACAAGGATGTTGGTTGGGTCGGATGGTAGGTGTACACCACGCAGGACTAACACGTTGATATGTTTTGTACCAACTAAGTATCATCTTCCTGACTAATCATTTACGTTAACTGCAAACATGTGATCATTATGTTAAAAGAAAATGTAACCAAGTTGCAAATATGATCTGCACAAAAATTGATTTATGATTGCAATTTAGTTAGTTAAAAACATAATCTTTCAGAGACTGGGTTGCTGTAAGTCAATCCCAAAATAACTAAGATCAATGAGAAGACTAAAAAGTTTTAACTCGAGAAATTGATGAAAATGACATTTATTTTTGTATTTCTTTACATTTCACATTAAATCATATTTTAAATACGTTTTCATACATAATGACACTTTGATATTTCTTTGGGACTTTCTGAGCCTGATGATGTCTCAAGAATCACACAGATAATTCAGCAGCCTGTGTAGCATAGGCTACTAACAAGACCTGGTGTAATCTGCTTCTTTCACGTTCAGTTTGAATACTGAAAATTCAAAATAACAATGTCTTCACACACATTTCAAACCTCTTAAAAACATTTAGGGCTTTCTGTTAGGGCTGCTGCACAGAAACTGGACAATCAAAAAAATTGTTTTTGACTTGTGGTGTGACAAATATCTTAGGATGTGATGGTTTATATTCATGTTGTCTGTCAGTGAACGAGTGAGTTGGTTAAACAGTTAATATAACATAAAAAGTTTTTTTCAAACATTAAGCTCTCAGATTTTTCTGCATTCAACACATTTCCTATTATCATCTTTGAATAAAAAACTTACCACATACATTTCTGTGTAGATCAGTTGGTAAATTTAAACTAAACCTTAAGTGGAATATGCAGCTCAGAGTTTGTTAAAAATGTAGGTAGGTGAAAGGTATACCTTGAGTATGTTTTTAAAAAAACTTTTTCTATACTTCTATTGTCCTCCATGTTACCCATCCCACCAACTCCTCCTTCTGAGTCCGACTGACCGCCCCTTGGTAGAGATAAAATAATTAAAATGACGGACAGCTGTTGGATTCTTTATTTAGACAGCAGAGCGGAGTCATCATCCAGCCCACGGTTTGTGACGATCAGCTTCATATTATCTGACAAAATAAAAACACACACACTCAAAGAGAAAGAGTGGTAGTCAATATCCAACCCAGGTGTAAACACAAATGTGAACATTTTCCCACAATCAATCGGTGGTGGTATTTCAGGGAGCAGGTTTAACAAACTCTGAAGCTGAACTTGAACTCTGGATTGAGTTACCCTGAAAGTGGGAAAGTCAGAGTCACTGCAGAAAAGAAGTTGGATTACAAAATGCTGAGGCAGAAAAAGCAATGAAAAGTGTTTATGATCCAGAATCTGTCCCCAGAAAGAAACCAACAGTGACTGTCAGCAGGAAGTTCCACATCAAAAGTTAAGTCCCCAAAAAGTGGAAAGTGTGCCAAGTTACCATTTGCCAACTTCAGGCACCACAATGATCATGGTTAATCAGAAGTCATCAAGGTTGTGATAAGAGTCACACACCCCATCATAAAAGCTGTGCTATATGCTTGAAATAAAAACTGTTTTTATCCTGTGCAGCTATGAGAGGGTAAGACGACATTAAAACAAATATTTCTCGAAGGAGACTGTCTGCATGTCCTCCTTCACTACATCCATGAACCTCCTCTGAGGTCTTCCTCTTTTCCTCCTGCCTGGCAGCTCCATACTCAACATCCTTTGGCGGCCTGGTAGCTCAATGGGATAAGCATCAGACTGGGATGCAAAAGATGGAACCCCAGACCAGACTCCCAGTCCATCCCCCATACCAGGTGTGTCCTTGAGCGAGACACTCAGCGGTAGCTCCCTGGCTGCCCACTGCTGGATGGGCTAAATACAGAAGTCAAATTTCATTGTAACATGTAAAATGTACTCAGTGACAGCTGATTCTTCTTCTTTGTCTAATATATTCACTATCCGTTCTCTGTACATGTCCAAACCATCTCAACCATGCCTCTCTAACTTTGTCTCCAAACTGCTCAACATGATCTGTCCCTCTGATGTACTCACTTCTAACTCTTCCTTCCTGGTCACTCCCAATGAAAATCTTAACATCTTCAGCTCTGCCACCTCCAACTCGGCCTCCTGTCTTTTTGTTAGTGCCACCGTCTCCAAATCAAACATCATAGCAGGTCTCACTACCACTTTGTAAATCTGTACAGATTTATAAGATACATAACATACATAAGCTAAAATGCTGGTAAAAAAGCTTCAAGCATTAGTAATTGAGATGAAACTGATGGTGCTTGATTCTACTGTATGTGCTGTCACTGCTTCAGAAGACAGAGAACTACACCAGGTGCAGAAAACCTGGGGATTGCAGTGACCCAACAATAACTGTTAGAAACTTGCCACTGCCACAACTGTCTACAGAGGAAGTGATCTTCATAGCTAGTATCCACAATTCATCCTTATTAATGCTGCGATTTTCCTTTTCATTATTTCTGCCTCATCTAACCCACTCATAAGAAGATCTTATGTATCTGTATCATCTCACATTGCAAAACAAACATGAGATTGTCACTGAGGACAGATATGAAGTTTGCAACACAAACAAAACACACAAAAAAAACACAAACAGCAAGATTCCGGTTGTATGTCTGAGTTCAACAGCTGCTGAATTTCAAGATAGTATTTGTTGGCTTTGCATGGTGAGATTTTCCTGCATTACACCGCTGATCACAGTGAGGAACTGGTAGAGGTGGCTCCTATGAAGAGCATAAAAAAGATGCCCAACCACAATGCAAGATGTCATGACATATATGAGACTTCCTCTTTCAAGACTTTCCTACTAGTAGGTAAACTCATGTGTTGGTAACTCCCATGTTAGCTATGTATTTTTAACAAACTCTGATAAAGGCCATTTGCCGAATCACCTTGGCCTCATAATAAAGTTCTTCTATAATCTGCAGGTCTTGCTGCAGATTTGATCCTTTCAAAGAAACACAGATGTGAATTGCTTTTCAAGAAGTTGGTTGATTTAGAGATCGTAATGAGTCAGTGTCAGTATTAACAGAACAGGGATAATTGTGAATCAAAAAGAACAATTTGCTCCTGGGACCATTTTCATGTAATGCTCTATTGTTAATTACTCCTCTCAGCTCTCAACAGTGCATCATACGAAGTTTACGAAGAAAATGTCTTACTTTTCCCACCAGAGGGCGCCTGAGTGAATTCCGAGTGAATTTGCAATACTGAAAAGGCACTGAAGCCAAGAAGTGGATAATGAGTTTAGCTTAATCAGTCAATGCCGGGATGCACACCAGGCGTGCCACTGGGCGAGTGTACATCTTGTCCTTTACCTTTACCTCTGCAGTCCTGATACGCCCATCTGATCCTGAAAAAACCTGGGTAACAAGTCCAACAGGCCACTGAGCTCTTGGCAACTGATTATCTACAATCATTACAGTCGTCCCCACTTGAAGGTCAGTAGAATCAGTATGCCACTTATGACGAACTTGCAGACCAGGTAGATAATACCTTGTGAAGTGTTTCCAGAAATGATCGGCAAGGATTTGACTGTGTCTCCATCATCGGCGGCTTAGCATTTCTGATTCTGGATATACCACTTGGGGAAGGGAAGAGTCCAGCCGCCCCATAAGAAGCATGCTGGGGGTCACGGCATCGATATCCGCGATGTCTGAGGAAGTGTATCCCAACGGTTTAGAGTTGAGGATCCCCTCAATTTCGATTAACAATGTTCGTAGTACCTCTTCGGTAACAACTTGATTGGAGAGCTGATTTCAGTGAACGTATTTCTCTCTCCCAGCAGCCTCCAAAATGAGGGGCACCTGGAGGGTTGAAGAGAAAGCGGATTTGTTGGTTTGCAAGCCTTTCCTGAAGCTGAGGACCAAGGTCAGCAAAGGTCTCCTGGAATTCACGCTCACCCCCCTTGAAATTGGTTCCCTGATCTGAGTACAGTTCAAAGGGTTTTCCTCTACGAGCAATGAGGCGTCTCAGTGACATGAGGAAAGAGTCTGTGTCTATTTTGTCAAGAAGATCAAGATGAGTGGCTCTAGTGGTCAAGCACTTAAACACAATACCCTATCTCTTTTCCTGTCTTCGGCCGATTTTGATGAAGTAGGGGCCAAAACAGTCAACACCAGTTGAATAAAAAGCAGGCTTGAATAAGCGGAGTCTGGCTGGAGGTAGATCAGCCATCCTGGGTACGTGGGGTTTACCTTTCCATTTGTGACAGTCCTGGCATTTGTGTTGGTATTGTCGGATGGCTCGTCTCCCCCTTATGATCGAATATTTACGTCTGACCTCTGCAGACACTCTTTCTGATCCAGGATGATGAAGCCGGGTATCAAAATCCTCAATAATCAGCCTTGTACTAGGATGATGTGGATGTAAAACTACTGGATGGATGGTCTGAGTGTCCAGCAGGTCAGTACGTCTGAGGCGACCTCCCACCCTAATCAGTCCATTTTCTGAATCCCATTCGGGTGCCAGTGAGAGCAAATGGCTTGTTGAATGGACTGTTTTACCAGCCTTTAGATGTGCTACTTCTCTGGGGAAGCTGTCTCGCTGTGCTTGACTTAGGATAGCCACTTCTGCCCTTTGATAATCCTCAGCTGACTGTACCTCCAGCCGCCCCAAGGGGGCTGTGGGCTACTGCATCCAGGAACTCTCTGTATCTGTGAAATTGTTTGGCATCAGGAAGATCTTGATCAACATCCGCTACCCTTGATCTGTCACAGTAGGCATAGTGGGAGCCTGAGGCCAGGTATCTGGAGAAGACTGAAGGAACAGTGGTCCTTGGTTCCATCTGTTTAGTTGAGCTAGCTCCGCCAGAGTTTTGCCCCAGGCTATGTCGTCTGCTGGGTTATTCTTTGAGTCAATATACCGCCAACTCTCTGGTTCTGTCAACTCTTGGATCTCAGCTACCCTAGTACCAACAAACACCTTAAACCGACAGGATTCAGACTGAATCCATGTCAAGACTGTGGTGGAGTCTGACCACAGTGTGATGGAGCGAATAGGAATGCTGAGCTCAGTCTTTAGCGTGTTAGCTAACTGGGCTCCTGTTAATGCAGCGCACAACTCTAAGCGGGGAATTGACTGCTGTTTCTTTGGGGCAATTCTGGATCAGGCAGCAAGGAAAGCCACTTCAACATTACCTTGAAACCCTTCAGTTCGCAGGTAAGCAACAGATCCGTATGCATTTTCCAATGCATCGCAAAACACATGGATATCCCTCAGACTCTGGGGGTTGTCCAAACCTGGGCTTGTGTAACATCTAGGGAGGGAGATATTCTGGAGATTGGGGAGCTCACTAACCCATTTCTGCCAGGCCTGCAGCAAATCTTCAGGGAGTTGTGGATCATCCCATTCTCTGTTTTTGGTCCAAAGGTGCTGCACTAATACTTTAGCTCTTGTGGTGTAGTATGGGGTGATGTACCCTAAAGGGTCATACTGACTGGCCAAGGTCCGGTAGATGTTACGCATGGTAGTAACAGTAGTATCTGTTGGTCGAGGCTTGTAATGTAAGGTGTCGGACTGACAATGCCATTGCAGTCCCAGTGTAGACTCTGGTTGGTTGGGGTGTGCATCAGTGAGCCACAACTCACAACTGTTTGATCTGACTTCAGGAGGAAGTTGGCTGATGGTGGAGGGAATATTACTGGCCCATTGTAGTAGGTCGAAACCTCCAGTGGTCAAGAGATCCCTTAACTTCACCACCAGCTCCTTTGCTTCTTCCTCGGACTCAAGACTATGTAGGCAATTATCAAAATAGAATTACTTCTCTATGCACTCACGTACACAGTCTTGGGGCTTACTATTGTCTACAACATGCCTTTGTAACGCATATATAGCGCAACATGGACTGCATGTAGTCCCAAATGGCAAGACCCTCCACTCATAGACAGCAGGTGGAACATCTTTGTCCAGATCTCGCCAAAGGAATTTGAACAGAGGTCTGTCTTCTGGTAGCAACAGCACCTGATGAAACATACCACGTATGTCGCTGCTGATGGCTACTCTGTGTTGTCTGAATCTTAGTAACACCGCTAGGAGGGATGGCCCAAGGGTGGGACCTAGCAGGAGGAGCTTGTTCAGGTTGTTGCCTTCAAACTGGAAGGAACAATTGAAAACCACCCTGTTTTTCCCGTTATGTTGGACCATGTGGTGCGGTACGTACCAAGCTTCCTTAGTCTGCTCTACTTCCTCAGGTGTCAGCTTCACTACGTAGCCTGATTCCAGCTTTCTTGATCTCGGCTTGGTATGCTGCTGCTTGCTTTGTGGCCTTATCAAGTCGCCTTTCAATGTTCCTTAACAGCGGTAAGGTTGCCTCCTTGGGAGCATGCAGCGTTCCCATGGACTTAACGCGAAGCATAGGTGTAGCATATCGATGTACTCCATTGATCTCAACTCTAACTGTCTTGGACTCTAGCAGACTCATGGCTTCTTCATCCTTCTGGACCTTGTGATCACCTTTGTGCTCCTGTAAGGCAGGACATCAAGTTTCCATAGTTTCTCCACTTCACTATACAGTTCAGCTGTTGAGGAGGGAACAGATGTAAAATGACACTGTGTGGCTGATAGTTTGTGCTTCACCTCATGTGCTGGACCCTGAAGCGTCCATCCAAGACGGGTTCTGATAGCAGCAGGCCCTCCAGGTGGACCAAAACGCACTGGTTCAATGGGGGTTATCAGGTGTGGATAATCTGACCCAATGAGGAGAAGAGGGTGAGCTGCAGTGATTTTCTGGAGGGGTAGATCTCTGAGGTGATGATACCTTTGTTGCAGAGCAGCAACCGGGTGTGTGTGTTCAGCCAAGCTTAATGTCTCAGCAGTAAAAGCATTGTGGATTTTGAACACTTTGTAGGGCTGGTTGGCAGGGGATATAGTGAATGTCACTGATGCTCCCTGCAACACATTCAGATCCCTATTCACAGAGCTAAGAGGTAAATTTTCTGGATGACCTATTAGCCTAAGCTGTTTGGCAGCAGAGTGCAGCAGGATGGTTCGTTCCGAGCCATCATCCAGAACAGCGTAGGTCTCTAGGTTTCTATCACCAATGCGCAAGATAACCTTACTAAGCTTCAGCAGTACTTGCTTGCTATTGGTTAGCATCAGCATGGACAAAATTTGGAATTGTTGGGGTGGGGCCTCTGTAAATCCTTTCCTGAGTGAGAGGAATGGAATGCTCCAACATTTCATACGAAGGTCTTTGAGGCGGAGGTACGTGATATGGTGAACTATGCCCTGGGCTCCAGTGACCGTCACGCCGAATAGGAGGGGAGCGGTTTGAATAATACTGCCTGTCCGGCCCCACATGCACTCTGCATGAGGTGTTGTTGAGCTGTTCTGCTTGAGACAACATCTCAAGACGTCCAAGCCTTTCCCTGAGATCAGCTACGAAATAAGGATCAGGATTCTGTCCTATGTCTGCACTATAGTAACTGCCTCTGGAGGAAGGTATGTTTCTCGGGGTACCATGAACGGTCTGGCTGGTTTTCTCTAGGTGTCTGACCCGCTCCTGTAAGGCCTCTCTTTCTAGTTTCTGCAACTTCCTCACAGTCTCAGGGAGTTGGTTCATATGAGACCGTAGTTCTCTGTTTTCTCTTTCTACGAGAAGAGCTTGGCGGCGCTCTTCGGTGTACTGCCACTTAGCCCTGTCTAACTCAGAGAGGAGAGAGGAAACAAGCTCAGGTCTGCCCTTAGAATCCCCAAGCTCAGGCTCATACTCACTGGAAACTCTCTGCTGCCTAGCTGACATGGGAATGGCAGGGAATGGCTGATACGGGAGTTGAGAACCTGTAGCACTGTCTGGATCAGGGTCAAAGGGGGACGGTGGCCTGGCTTGAGCTAGCAGTGGTCTCTGTGTAGCACCTGTGAGGTCATAATCTGCCAGATACCTTGGTAGACGGCTCTGTCGACGGGTTCTGACGTCTTTCTCCTTAATCACAGGTCTAGATTCTAATTCATGCTGCTCATCCCCAGTCACTAAGTCTGAACCATAATCTTGCTCTTCTTGTGGCACTTCCATATCCGGCTCGAAGGACCAATGTTAATTACTCTGCTACGTAAGCTTTACGGTTCGGATCGGGTGAACCACCACTGGCATGTGGTCAGAGATGAGACTTGAAAGACTTATGGTTCAGGGATTTATTGCCACTTTACAGCAGTGTGTCATATGTGGTTCTGGAAGAAGTAACAGAAATGTACAAAATATTTAACACAATATAATCTCCAATTATTACAATATTATTAAACCGTATGGACAGCTTGAACATTACATACTCCTCCACAATACTCCAACATGTCACATATGCTCGAAGAACACAGATAACATAGGGAACAAATTATATAAGAATGGATAATGCTGCAAAGGGCATGGAACAAATTAACTTCAATACCCAGCCTCAACTGCTTCGTAAATGAGGGACAAATTGTTATGTAACAAAGAAGAAGTTTCCCGAAAGTGCTACAGGAGCCCTGTATGTATTTGCACCAATCACATATGCGAGTTACTAAACACATAGAAATGATAACGGAAACCAAATTAAAGAAAGGATAGCATGTGGTGGTTAACAAGCAATTACAAAGGAAACTGCCCTGGTGACAACAAACGAAATAATATCCTTCTCACTTAATTGTTTAACCTCTCCTCTAACTTCTCATTTGTAAACAGAAAGTATAAGAAACAATATTCACTTAAAATGCACGCACATAACTCCAAATGCAATCTTAACTCCTTGCCGCTATGACTTTCATGCTCCTCTCAGCTCTCAACAGTGCATCATACGAAGTCTACGAAGAAAATGTCTTACTTTTCCCACCAGAGGGCGCCTTTCCTACATCTATAGTAACTGATACTGATCATTTTATTTATTTGTTTATTAATCAGGGCAACACAACACTTTATTAAGCAAATGTGTAAGATTTAACCAAAATTTTAACCTGTGCTACAACAACAACAACAACAACTGTTCAACACAGTCATTATCCACTATCCAGAGACATGATACAAGCAGCTAAAGAACAAGACTTTGTGATAAACAAAATAATATACTAAGAGACCTTCTTCACATAAACATATTTAAGGTTCTAGAATTGGAGAAAACAAACTGGTTCATGCACCTCTGTTAGGTACTGAAACCTCTCACCTGGCCGGGCTGTTGGTGGTGGACTTCTTCCATCAGAAAGAATCTTGAAGTGGTAAACTGGTGATAATGAACTTTTATACTAACTTATTAATATACTATTAAATATGAAACAACCAGAAAATCATCTAAAACTGTGGCAGGTAAGTTGTTCAGCTGTTTAGTCTTTCAGAAAAAATGCACCATGATATTGGGGATCTTATACTAATACATATCAACCTCAGGGAAATGAAAGAGAATTTACCTCTTGTGAGGGATTGGAGACGGACCCAAGAGCACTCAGACACACAGGACTAAATAAGGAGGGTTTTAATGAGGTTAACTGAAACTGAAAATCACTCCACACGGGAGGCAAAAAGGTAATGCAAAAACAAACAGTAAACTACTAACAACAGGCAAATGAAACACTACTACAGCTAAACATAAAGAGTACAAGACAGATACGAAAGTGGGAAGATATAGCTGACAAGACAAGAGAGAACTAAGACACAGACGGTGAATGAAAAATAAACGAACAACTTACAGAACTGAGACGGAGAGCCAGACCAGAAGTAACAAGACAAGACAGCAGAACCCTAGACAAACCAAGACAGGAGAGCGGATGACACAACCAGGGAGTAGGACTGAGGATGACAATAGGCGAAGTGGGGTCCGGGACGTAGGCAAGATGTGGCGATAACACGGCAGACATCAGGTTGGGGTAACAGGAAGCGAGGCAGTGAAAACAAATAATCCGACGGTGTGTGGGAGGCAGCGGGAGGAATATAAAGGAAGCTAGCTAATTACTAAAAGGGGACAGGTGAGGGAAGTGCCGGGAGCAGGGCGAGTGATTGAAAACAGCTGGTGATAATTAAAGGAGCCGGGCGTGATCAGGTGAGTGCGTAACCGAGAGTGGGGGCGTGACCGAATGAGGAAACAGAACCGAGTGCATGAATGAACGGGGGTGTGAAAGTGAAAACGTGAAAAACAAACTGGAAGAAAGACCAAAACATAAGAAAACACGGGGAAATGGGGCGTACCCGGGCTGAATCGTGACACCTCTTGGCTCTGTGTCATGTGTTATGCCAGAAAAGCGCTTTAAAAACATTAAAGTCACTTTAAAAACACAACCAAAGGCAATAAACATAAACAAACAAAAACACCAGTGTTAAATTAACATCCACATCCAGGATATCTGTCTTAAACCAAGATGATTTGTCCCAGAACTGAATAATTTTGAGAGTAATGTTATAGAACTGGTGCTGATGAGTGGTGTAAGTTTTATGCATGTGACACTGTCCTAGTTGGAGATAGAAGGGGTGTATTTATGAGAATGAACAACACGTGGTAAACATGCAGCAGGCCTCAATCGAAACTGATTAAGAATGCTGGTTTTGGGCAGCAAACTGGTTTATTAGTGTTAGTTCTGAGTGTTGTCAAGCGGCTTGTGTACATATACATACATTAACCAGTGACCTGGTAGATTATTCCCATTTTGTGTTGTTTCTGTTAGTTGCAGTGTTTTTGCTGGTGAAAGTTGTCTAGTGTAGAGTAATGATGTAAGACTGGGATACTTTCACTTTCTCCTCAAAAAAAGGTAACTGTTAATCGACATCATTATTATTAATAATAATAATTTTATATACAGTCAGTTCCTTCTTTTACCATATATGCCTTTACTACCCTCTGTCTGTCTGCATGTGTTTATTCAGCTTTACACTGTGCTGAACTGTTTATTCCAAATGTCAGAAAACCACAGAAAAAAACAAGTCACCTGCCCACTTCCAAACAAGAGAAGGATACATTCAACGCTCCTACCTGGAAGGAAGGAAGGAAGGAAGGAAGGAGATTATATGAACCGTTTTCTTTTCTTCTCTCTGTCTGTATGCCAGCTATGTGTGGTGTCCGTCCTTTTTAAGATTCATTTATTGTTTGATTTAATTTAAATCTCGCATAACCTCTGTTCATAATTTTGTTTTGTTATAGTCATGTTGTTATACTTTGTTTAAATTCTAATATCTTCTTCTTGTTGCACAGCATAAAGCACACAGTAAAAGTATTTCTTGTTTAAATATGTCAGATATCTTATCTCTGGTGTTATTCACGCGCTGTGTACCAGTCATGTGACAGGATAAAAAAACACTGATCCAAATGAAAGCGAAAGCTCCTGTCTCGACTCGTCTGTTTGATATTATTTTACATATTACAGACATAAAGACGACGGCATAAAATGGAAACCGATTTGCAGACCCGGGAGAAGTGTTACGACCTCCTGGATCCCTCACTTTCATTCGTGGATAGAGAAGATGATTTAGATTGTAAGTAGACGAGCAGACCCCTGTCAGTTCATTTAAATTCTCTAAAGTAGCGATGAACCAACATATGTTATGAATAATGCTGTGTAAGTTATGAATGTTGATTTTAATGTCGTATCACGTCGTGTATTGATTGACTGTGTCTCCGTTTCTTTGTGTTTTTCTCAGTTTTGTGTGAAGGGTTCACGTCTCTCAGAGCTCTGATGTCCTGTGGTCACGCTGTGACACCGACATCTCTCACAAACTGGTGTCGCAGGTTATTAGACCAGGTAGATTGTTATTAGTGAATAGTATGACCTTTATTTAATGTTTTTTTTATTATCATAATGGTGCACACACTGAATATAGACTATAAACCTGTAGCATGATCCAATGTTCACTTTGTCAGCAAACAATCGTAGGAGACTTCTGGTACATAACTTTATCTTCGCAGCTTCACATTTCTCACATGTTGCTCATTTTTTAAGAGTGGATGGATATAGCCAAAATATATTGCAAGTAAATATGGGAGAATGGGACAAACCTTCTACCCAACGTTGTTTCTTTTAGCCATGATTGTTGACTTTAACTTTTAATAACTTTGGCCACTTGTTATTTACTGTAGCCCTGGGGGCTACTTATTGTAATTCAAACTACAGATGGTTAAATTACAGTTTGAAATACAATCTGTTTATACACAGAATTTCTTCTGCCACCGTCGGAACCTAATTTAGGAAATTTTAATATTATTTTGAATTGATATTTGATCACAAGTTATTCATACCTCAGAGCATAAAGTGCACCAAAAACATTAGAATTTAATAAATTTACTAAACTGTGTGATTAGGAGTAAAAAATATTGACAGGGCCTTTAAGCTCATCAGGCAAATCAGTCTGCAGTTATCCAGGACAACAGAGGAGAAGTCCAGTGACAGGAGGACTCGAAGAGAATAGGGACTATCTATGTGGTGGTGTAGCTTGGAAGACTAGATTTACAAATAAAATTAACTAAAACTAAAGCACAAGTGTCTCAATCACTCTATTATGTGATAAAAATATAATCTACTTAAATTAGACATAAATTGATATCAAAATGTAATTCTTGCTTGTTGTTAAGTTCTACACCAGTGGAGGCAGTGATGCACAGCTTAAAGGACTCCACCTGTCTTTGGAGAATCCCACTGCTGCCATTTGTCAAATAGGATAGGATAGGATAGGATAGGATAGGATAGGATAGGATAGGACAGCTCACCTTATTAAAGACTTGTTTAATTTCTACTCAGAGCTTTAGCAGTCAAGTGCATTTTACAATGAGCTGATCTCCAGCGTGTTAGAGAAAGACACGGAGAGGTTGAGAAAGAGGGAGACAGTCAGATATCATAATGTAGTTAGATCAGCTCTTTCCCTGGGCAAAATCAATGTGTTATTTGGAATTGACACAAAATATTTATTTCAAATGATTTAATTGTTTTGTAAAGTAGGTCTAAGTAGTCTATACTAATGAGACTAATTGATCAAGTCTATACAGCTGAGTAAAACTGAGCCTTGATGCTATTAGTAACACGTTTTTCATCTATAAAAATGTCTGTTATGAAAAATGTTAATTCAGTTTATTCATAAACAAAACATTTACAGCATGTTATAGAATAATTTTGTATTTTCAATGCAATTTCAGTTCTAATTATTTCAAACATGTTCAAATTGAGGAGGAATAAGTTCGCAAATGACTGAAGGCACAGGCAAAACATTTCTAGGTTGCAGATCTTTGATGTTGACATTGTTGACAGCTTGATGCTGATTATTAATTTACTTTTTTATATTTCAATACAGGGTGAAAAAAGATTTGTTTGTGGCCAAACTGGTTGTAACGTTCAGTGGTCTTACCAGGAGGTTCGTAAAATGGCTCTACTGACCCCTGAAGAAGTGGAGTACTTTGAAAAAACCATGTTGGCCAATGCTACCAGGTGTTACTCTGCTACCAAATTAGTGAGTTTGAAACTGTAAAATTATAAAGTTTATTATCTGGGAAACTTTTACTATTAAACTATAACTTTGTTAAATTTTTTCTCTGCATGCTAATAAAATGATGAAATAAATTAACCCCCCCACCGTCTTCTGTCACCACACACCACATCACAGTGTCCCAAATGCAAATCTTCTGTGGTGAGAAAGGATCCATCTAACCTGAGAGTCCGCTGCACAGTTTGTCCCACTAACAAAGGACGGACCTTCAAATTCTGCTGGCAGTGTTTGAAGGAGTGGAAGGGTCCTGCTCCACGATCAGACCTCTGTGAAAATGATGGCTGCACCAACGAGTCACTGAAAACACTGGAAACCTGCCCAGACATTAAACTGGAGGCTGTAAAGGGGGCCACTGGATGTCCCTCCATCCGCGCCTGTCCCACCTGTGGCGTCCTGTTGCAACATGACAACAATTACTGTAAAAAGGTCGTCTGTCCCCGTTGTAAGGTGGGGTTCTGTTTTGTGTGTCTGAGGCTCACTGCAGAGTGTTTGAAAACAAGCGGACCATACACAAAATGTTCCAGTGGTGTCGCCCCCAGACAGACGTCCATACCTGTGTGGCAGAAGAAATAATCTAATATGTCTACATCTATGTTAAAAGGTTTGGAGTCACCTAGAAATGTGAAGAAAGGTTTTTCAGGTTTCTTTCCATTATAATAAGATCAAGTTGATCAGAAATACTTTGTAGAGATTGTTGATGTTGTAAATACAGTAAATATCATAGCTTGAAATGGCTGTTATTTTTATTAAAAAGGAAAAGTGGTGGCCTAAAGGTTAGAGTGAAATGAGTACATTTGTGAATCGTTGGACTGGCAGGATTAAATTTAGGAGGACAAATGAAAAAATCATTGTTCTCCTCCTCCCTCATAAACACCACTGTGGTGGTTTAATCCCAGCAGCTCGTGGCTATGACGTACCTGAGAGCCCTGTTGAACGTAGGAGGGTAACACTTCTCACTCAGGGTGAAGTTTTCACTGTTCATCTCTGTCAAACATAGAGCTACATGTTATTAATACAGTAGCTGACAGTTCTTTTACCACAAATTAATCTGTACTGCTCATGTTTTCTGTCAGTCTGTGAAGACAAAACAATAAGTGATATGAGAAAAGTTCAATAGACTATTATATTTTTTAAGGGATATGATAAAAGTCAAATTAATCCTCAATATGTTGCTAACCCGTTCTGACAGGGAGTCTATTCACTGAGATTAACCAAACTGTATCTCGGAGACTTTCTGATATTATTTTATCGTTTGTGTTTTTAGTTATTTCTCCATATTCAGGAACTGAAGCATATTTATATTCAAACAGACCACCGCTTATATCATCATTAGTTACTTTATAGATTGTCTTAGATGTAGAACTATTCCATGTTATATCGAGATGTTGATATTTCTTTATGGTGTCTCCATATTGAAGTTTATATTGTCGAATGTTTGATCTAGCTCCTCCCTGCAGTTACTTCCAGTGTGTTATGTTATTTATCCACGGTGCTCCTCGATTTATTGCATTAGACACATTTTTAATAAAGGGGATTGTTAACAAGATGCTGAGATCAGGTACTCCCAGACCTCCCTCTGCTCTGCTCTTATATATAATACCGTCCTTTTGGTGACTTCTCTGTTTGTGTTCCAAATCTTAAACTGCACACAACGTATTCAATTTCAGACCCATTATTTGTGTAGGAGGAAACACTGTGGATAAAAATGATAATTTGGAGATTATATGGGTTTTAACTATGTTCACTGTGGCTTTATAGTTTGTATTTTTATTTTTCTACCTCTTCTTTAATTTCCTTCTCTTTTTTATCCCAGTTTAATTTGTTACACTCTGTCCCATTGAACCAGACGCCGAGAACTTTGATTTCCTCTTTAGTTTGAACATTAATATCTGGTTGAATTTGTTCATGTCCAATCCAGACTCCCTGTGTTTTATTCTGGTTTAGCTTGGCTCCTGATGCTCTTTCATACTGTTTCAGGTGCATCTCCAAACTGTCCATCTCCTTCTGGTTCCTAATAATGACTGTGACATCGTCAGCATATGCTAAAGCTATCACTCTGTGCTCTTCTCCAAGTAAAGCTCCTCTACTATTTACATCTGATTGTGGGGAAATAGAAATAGGAGTGCTGCTGGCTCTCTGACCTGCTGTTAACATGGAAAGACAGATATCCGAACGCGGACTCTCACTAGCGCTCTCGTATCTCTGTTCTCCTTCGTCTTCCTCTGAGCTATCTCTGTCACTATAACTAGAATTTCCATCGCTAGGGATCTCCTCACCTGAATGAGAGTAGTTATCATCAGCCATAGGCTGTGATTGCTGCATGGTTGTCTGAGCTAGAAATGGTATTTGCTGCAGCTGCTGGGCAGGTACTCGGGGAGCCGGTGGCTGATGTTCAGTGGTGTAGCTCAGGGTATACGCATGTTAAACATGCAGCACATGGATGATTCTTCAATAAACTGTTGATGTAGCTGCAGAGTCTGAGGAAACAACTGTTATTATGTTGAACCAGCAAACAGAGAACAGCAAACACTCCAGTTTATTCAGCTACTAACTATCAGCGGATGACCGCTGTTAGAAAAACTATTTGTTAGGAATGAACCAAGCTTTGTTCGGATCAGGACAAAAAAAACATCACGTTTCTGCACATTTAAGTCACATTTTACCTTCAGTGACATTTCAATGTGCTTTAAATAAAAAGTTGCTTCATGACTTGTTTAAATAACAACAAGTGACCCTGGTTACAGCACTGGTGTTTAGTTCTGTGGGTCAGAACCAGCATCACAGTGAAACACTGACACAGAATGGAACATGAATGGTTTAATGGAAGGACAGATTTCTTTCTCATGTCATTCCCACATAAACCACCAGAGAGGTAAGACCACTTTACAGCTCACATCAAACTGATTTTTACGTCTGTTTCTGTTTCACAGAACCACTCTGTGTCCTCTTAGGAGTGAATTTACTTTACCTGCGTGATTATTTCAAGTCAAATACTTTGTATGTGTCACATTACAGTGAACATTACACAGAGATGTGTTTAGTTGTGATCTGGCCACAAAAGGCATCTTGTGCTTTGTACAACATTAATAAACCTTGTTTTTACTGTGTCATATGTACAAAATGAATTTATTTGCTTTTATTTGCAAACGTCACCATATCTGAAAGGTTTTAACTTGTTGCACTAGTGAACTACTGCACTAACTTTTACATCTATATGAAAACTACATTATGTAATGTGTATTTTACTAAATGTAACTGTTACAAATAAATTAAATGAGATATTTAGACATAAATTACTGTCTGCATGTTGCTGAACACAGAAATAAAACATTACAAAGAAATTAAAAAGTGTCTCTTAAACAGGAAAAGGTCCTTTCACACGTGACAATTATCTGTTTTGTAGCTACATTTTTCATACAGTTGTGTTTGCTGTGAATTAATTACAGTTAATGCAGAATTGACTTTATTTGTATTGTGAAACCACACTAAACCTCTGGAAACAGCCCCAGGTTAAGAAATGATTTGGTTTGCTTCACTTCATCTGCTCTGAAGATACATTTGAAGTGTGTATGTTTTGTGTGTTCAGTGTGAAAACAGTTAACATCCAACTTCACTGAATTAAATGTGACAACAAAGGAAAAGCATCTGTTCACAGCTGATGAAATTAGCTGCATGAATCTTTAATGCACATATATTACGTATAGATTTGGTTCAGTAGCCGGTTTCTAGCCATCTGTAAAAGACGTATTTGCAAATACCAATCAAATGGACTAAATATGAAGAGTATTTCAAGTCCCAGCTTTTTTTTCTTTTATGTTTAATTTTCTGCATTTTTACAGTAGCATCACACTATTCATGTCAGAAAGCTGCTGCAGTACAATACAGTTAAAATTCTTGCTGAGTTTTATTCCTATCTACAGTGTTTGATGATCATATTTAGTTGTCAACTCTGTATTATTGTCTACAAGTTGTGTTGTCTGAGGGAAAGAATGTTTGTGTTGCATGATTTGAATATTTTATTAGTCACCTTTTGTTTTTCTGCCTGTGTGTTAACTGTTTTCAAAAAGCGTCAGAAGTGTTTAAGCAAATGAGAAAAACTGTCAAATGTCCGTTACAGTTGTACATGTTGATGACTTGAGAGAAAATGATGTTTTCCCATGAGTCTTATTCTGAAAACAACCTTTTTCTTTCTGTGTCATATCAGATTAGCGGAAGACAAACCCGAGAGAATAGCGAAGAATAGAGAACAAAGAAAGATACATCGAAAGAGGAATGAAATAAAGAACGGAAACCACCTAGAAAGACAAAAAAGGAGATAATGGAGCAAGATCCTGCATTGGCAGTGAAAGAGAGAGAAAAGAAAGACAAGGAAGAGAGGAAGAAGGAGGAGAAGGAAAGGAAGAAGGAGGAGAAGGAAAGGAAGAAGGAGGAGAAGGA
>JAUYWH010000010.1:7801851-7812402 GCA_034779795.1 Ctenopoma multispine
CCCTGCTGGACATGTACTAAAATATAGAAATATGTATCCCAATGAAAAATGCATATTCAGTAAACGACTTCAAAACTCTTCAAATCCTGCTTCATATAAACCAGCAACAGTGAACGCAACAGCTGTGCGCGCTGATGAAGCGAGCCTGCTAAATGTGGACGATGCAGATCTTTGATGTTGATGCTGTTAGAACTTGTATGCAGAGTCTTCAGTGTTTAATGGTTTATTTCCAATCTGTCATATCAATAAATATAATAATTTTTTCATCATTTCCATAAAAGCTGATTTGTGTGTGTTTTTCAGAATGGTTGTGAAGTCGAGTGGTCTTATGTGGATATTTGTAAAATGTCTCTTCTGACCCCTGATGAAGTGGAGAAAGCGGTGAGCTCCACTGCTCCCATGGATGACTGCGGTACCAAATTAGTAAGTGTCTCACTGAAACTACAATATCTAGAAATTAAACTTGTTATTTAAAGCTCTTCTTTGCATACTAATAAAATGATGAAACAAAAAAAATAATCTTCACATCAGTGTCCTGGATGTAAATCGTCTGTGGTGGGAAAGAATCGATACAACCTGAGGGTCAGTCGCACAGTCAAGACCAGAGAAACTAATGACTTCTGCTGGAAGTGTTTGAGGAAACAGAAGCGCTTCACCAAAGCGTCACTAAAAACACTGAAAACCTGCCCACCTATCAAACTGGAGGCTGTAAAGGGGGTCACTAGGTGTCCCTCCATCCGCGCCTGTCCCACCTGTGGCATACTGTTGCAACATGACGACAATTACTGTAAAAAGGTCGTCTGTCTTCGTTGTAGGGTGGGCTTTTGTTTTGTGTGTCTGAAGCTCACTGCAGAGTGTTTGAGAACAAGCGGACCATACACAAAATGCTCCAGTGGTGTCGCCCCCAGACAGACGTCCATACCTGTGTGGCACAGTGAACAGCAGATTATGTGTTCTCAAGTTTTTTTTTGATGAATCTTGAGGAACGTTCATCTAGAAAATGGTCTTTGATTAGTTATGAAAAGTAGTTTTAAAGCACGAATCAGTTTATAAAAATTTTAATTAGGAGGAACACACTCCTGTATATTCATCACCACATTTTGTTTTTCAATGTTTTTTAGCTTCTGTAATCTCCATACTGTGTGTTTTATATTGCTCTGTTTTTGTCATGTATCATAATTATATTACTCTATTTCTCATTTGGCCTCAACAGGAGACACAGATCGTGTTATAATTCATGGTATAAATATAATAATACAGAAAAAAGTATGGATTAAAACAAACAAGGTTCAGCAAACTGTCCTTATATATTCCATTAATAATTGAACTAGTAACATAGGAAAGGATGGTGATGTAGTCAAGATTGTGTTTGATTGCCCACTTTTATTGCTTTATACAGAGAAGAAGAGTGAAGATGGTTTATTTTCATTTTTAAAGTCAACAGGTTGTGGATATTGTCCTCAAAGTCTGTACAGTCATAAAGTCTTAAAGACTATAAATCTGTAAATGTTTTTTTCTTGGTTTATAACAAAGCAGTAAAAGTGCAAATAAATGATGATAAGAACAATGGTAAAATCTTTGTCTCTCTCTATGTCAAGTTATCAGTTCTGCAGGAACCATCTCCACTTCCTGGACGCCACAGTTAGTGTGTTCATTGTTAAAATGTTCATGAAGCTGAAACATAAAATCAAAAACCGTGTCACTGAGCATATGATCAGGTCATCATTGATACCTTCAGTCTAGTAACTGAAAGACAATAATAAAGACCAAACTCTGTCATTATATGTAAAACACAATCAACTAATAAATCTTTATGTATTAGTCATCAGGTAGTTCATTAGTCTTCATGTAATTTTAGTTTTAATCAACTTAATGGATCGACATAATTTTCACTTTTGAGTTTTTGTGAAATAAATGTGAACTGAAATTATACATTTCCATTATCAACAGCACCAAATTTAACAGCATCCTGACATTGCTTACAGTAGCTGTCCATTCAGACCAGATGATTGCAGTGTGTTTGTGTGTGTGTGGTTATACCTGTGATCCATACATATCTAGTCATTACTTATAACTAATATTATTAACTGGGCAGTTAATAATAACTTTAGTAATGCTTGTGCATGTGTGAACATTATGGACGATTTGAAGTTTGATCATACCTGGACAGTAGATCCATATAAACAAATGATTGTTGTTTGTTATCTGAAATGATAACGGGAAAATACCTGATGTTCCTCCAGCAGTGTTTGGTCATCAGCCCAGTGTCGATAAAGATTCTGAATCACTCTGGGAAGTTTTCTGGAAGCTGATACACGACAGCTGAACCTCTTTCTTGTAGTGAACTAAGTCGAACTGTGCACAAAATAAAACAATACAAAAACTAAAAGAGTACAATAGCATTACAAATAAATCAATAAGCCATAAGAAAATTAAATCAAATAATAATGAATACATTTAATAGATCCATAATCATCCTGAATTCACGTGACTTCCTATAACTCCTCAGCCAAAACTGAAAGTAAGTAACCCAAAAAAAAAAGTCCCTTCAGAATCCCTTTCAACCAGCAGGTTCATCACATTTTGTGATTGGTTTATTGTGTTATCAAAACAAACTACAACATACTGTATAACCTCAGACAAAGGTTTTGGGGGGTTTCCTTATCTGATGAGGGTGTCATGAATAAATAAAATAGATTTAATTATTATTCATTGTCTATTGTGGCTCTTTGGTCCTTCTGAGTTGTTGGGTTAGTGCAACAACAAGAGTGTGAATGACTTAGGTTTGTTCACATGTAAATATATAAGCTACCAGTCCGTAGATTGTAAACGGCACTAAAACGTGTGCCTGCATAGGAATATATGAGATATTATACTTCCTTTGACTTTTTACATCATCTGTGTTTATATTTAACTCGTGAAAGTGTTTCATCAACAAAGATGTACAGCTAGTTTTATTATTGTGGTCATATATTGCCCTCTACTGAGCTTCAGAGTAGACTACACACACACACGCACACTGTGGTTGTTCTGCATACAGGTACAAGGCTGCACGTTTTCATAGTTTTCACGATGCATGTTTGCAGCATTTATCCAGTGGAAATTTTCAGCAAATGTACAAATGTACTGATTGATTGTGACTTTGATGGATATTTGATATTTACCTGACAATTATTTCTGCAGCCTGACAGTTACTGGGATCATTATAACAGAATTAAGTATTTTAGGTATTTACACTGATTTCACTTTTCCTTTATTTGTATTTAACAGACAGGAAACAGAGAGAGAGACGTACAACTGTGGGTACTAAACAAAAAAACATCCTTTATCACAGTCAGTTTATCTGTTACGGTTAACAGCAGAGTGAGAGACAAACTCTCATAGTAACAAGTACAAACATAACATAAAATTTATTATCTATTTCAAGTGACAAGAAGTCAGACAAACATTCCCCTCATTATGTGGTCATCTCGGTTTAGTGGTCTCCCGCCTGCTGCTGTGAGCAGTGTCAGGATGCTGTATGTTATTGTTTCTATTTAAGTTGTTTACCTTTTTGCATATGCTGGGGGACAGATTATTCTCAGTGGGTTTATTTATTCTACCGGGACTATGTGAGTGTCCAACGTATGGGGGTGAAAGGGGAGAGTGACCATTTGATTGGGCAGGACCTGACTTTACACTGACACTCACACCAGCGTGTTTTGTCTGTTTTACACTCTCTGCTACAGCAACCTTTTTGTGTTTCACACTTTGAATTTCTGCAGCACTGACTCCGGAGCAACTACTTTTTTGTGTTCTAGCCTGTGACACAGTGTGGTCAGGTCTCTCCCAGGTTATATCACTGAACTTTAGTCTGACCTTTGACGAGTTTAGGTTTTGCTCACACCACCTGGCTTCATGTTGTGAGTTTGCAGTGGGGGTCCCTCTAGTATTAGGACGGCATACATACACCTTTGAGTTTGTATCAGGCAGCTGTCGGTTTGGCTCATGACGTCCTGTCTGCGGCTTTGAACGTTCTGACTTTTGTTTTAAAGCGTCTCCATCTGTTTCAGTGTTTATGGGAAACAGCATCTGTTTGTGTAGCCTCTGATGTGTGTTTAGCAGTTTATCCAGTTCACCTGAAGAGTGTTTCTGTTTCTTCCAAATTGTAGAATCATTGTCCTCTAATATAAAATCTCCATTCAAGTGCTTCAAGTTTTCATCCTTCAGCTGCTGATGAGGAACAAGATCCTCTCGTCTCTGCGTCTCGTCGTATCTTCCTTCGGGCTTGACATCTAAACCTGCATCAGATTCCTGGTCGTCTACAACAGTCTCTGCAGAATTTGTCCTCACTTTTCAAAGATAAAAAAGGTGCATTACTATCAATAAATGCAAACAGCAGAGGTGTACAGTATGCAGACAACACAATCCATGTAGTGTGTGCATATATTTCCTATGATGCAAACATTCTTGTTTTAGTATTGGACAGATTTAAAAATGTGGATGACCAAGGACTACAAACATGCACTACATTAACTGTAACAAAAATAACTGTCTTAACAAAGAAATTAATTTACTTCCAAAACTTACCCTTCCTATACATGAGCAGGTATGCTGTACAAGACCTGGGAGTAGAGTAAAAATGTTACAACAACTTTCACTTCTGACACGACAGATGGGAATGACATCAGTGTACAGTAGTTATGTGGACATGTGACAACATATTGGACAAATTAAAATTTTAATCTGATGATGGAAATACGTAGCTCACCAAACTACTACACGAGGGGGACATGAAAGTCTGTATGAAATATTATGGACATCAATTAAGTTGTTTTTTAGACATTTCAGTCTGAACCAAAGTAGCAGATGAGCAGACCAACATGACCGTTCCTGTGGTACGATGCTATAAGATCAGAGAATGGGTATAGCTGACACACTGTGAGCCAGCATGATTTAGTCCAAACATTACACAAATTACACCCATGTCTCATTAAAAAAGTTGTTTACCTCACAGAGTTGTTTCCAGGCCCAAACAGAGGCTGCTTGACCTGTAGAATTGAGAAACATAAATAATAAAGTAATAATAATAATATATAATAATGATAATAAAGTATCACTGTAGCACACTAGAAATACAGGATAGGATATAGAAAAATGTGCATCCTCACCATGCTGACTACGTCATCGTTGAAGTGATACCACCCCTTAGTTTCAAAGGATTGGATTTGTGCAGTATAGTGACCTCCTGTTATATCACCAAAGTGATCGACTAAAGCGTAAAGGTCATATGTGCAACTCTGAGGAGAAGGAAATAAAACAAAATCAGCTTGTTCGAGAAATGTTAAACTAAAACAGTTTACAGGGGAATATAAAAGCTACCTCAACGTGTAATGTTTGGGGGACATCAACTTTGCAGTGAAGTTTGACGTAACGTTTCCGCCTATTGTCAAAGCTGAATCTCTTCAGCAGGAGGGCGAGAATCGCTGGATTTTCTGTTATCTCACAGTCCTGGATCATATAATGAGAATAACCCCATTAATAGGAGAGAAAATAAAGTCACCTGCTACGTGAGACTTCGTATTTATGACTTACAATTTCTGCTTCTCGCTTTTCATTGCAGTGGTTGCAGAACATCATGTTTTCCTCACCGACTTTTTCTCCCTCAAAGAACGCCTTGAAGCCCTGCTCCTGAAAAATCTATGTATTTATCCTGCATGCTTTGGAATCTCTTATTACAAAATATACAAAACTCCTAATAATTTTAAAAGAGCATAATACCACGCTGTAGGTTTGATGATGAGAGTCTTTTACTACAAGTGGCAGAATCCAGAAACTGCTCCTGGAGTCGCTTCCCTTCTCACACTGGAGACATTTGGTTTTATGAAGCAGCTTCCCCATGAATATCTACAGAAAATGTAGCACAGGATCCATTAGTGCTGTGTTGAAAATCATTGTTTAATATGGTTTATAATGCAGCCTACATAACCTAACTTACACTATACTCCACATCTGTAGTGGTGTAATACAGTATATTTAAAGTATCTGTAGTTAATTAACGTTTAATGACACTTCACACCTCTGATGATGCCTCGAGTAAGAGACAGAAAAACTATATTTAGCCGTGTTATGGTGAAACTGAATATTTGGAACATGCTGAACAGGGAAGAGGATTGTGCAGCAGAAATGGTTCAACAAGCTTTTTTTCATGGCTGTGACGATATGTAGCTGGGTCAGAGGGTGAATCTGTTGCAAATGTGAAGCTGACACAGTGAAGGATAAAGCCACAAACATTTCAAGCCTACAGTTAGTTATTTCATACTAAAATAAACATTTAAAGACTTTCTAGTTTATTTACTCTCTTTTCTATTTGTGTGATTGCATTGTCAGTTTAAGTTTCTCTTCTCAGTTTTTAATAATTAATTATTTCGGGGTTACATGTGTAAACTATACATTGGACACTGATGTTTTTAACTTTATGCTCTTAACTGTTCCATGTAGATTAATGTGGACTGCTCACATTATAAAATAAATGCATTAATCTGTCCATACCTTGGACGCACTTGGACTTGTCAAACGCAGGATTTTCTCAAAATACTCAGCGGCATCACGTTGCTTGTACACTGAAATAGGAGTGGACAGTGATTATTTTTCACTGTCAGACAATGTGATTATTGACATACAGTAAACTGTTTGCAGGCTCCGTGGTTCAGCAGAAGTGAGACGTCTCAAATCTAAACTTACAATCTTTGATCCCCAGTGTTTCTGTAATGGAGTCTGTTCTGGCCTTTTTTCTCCCTAATTCATCAAACAGTCTTTTCAGGTGTAGGTCAATGGTTGTTGAATCTTCACTGCAGCATCTGTGGCACAGTGAAAACATACATGTAGATTATGTGGCCTTCAGACTAACTCAGACTACCGGCTAAGCTGTCAGATCCTGTAATAAGCTGCTGCTTTGTGTCTGACCTGTCCAACAACATTACTGACAAATATGAGTTTTCAAACCTTTGTATTTTCTCCCTGAAGCCTTCGGTCATAAAAAGCACCTGAAGCACACTGTTCAAGTAGCAGGTCAGACCTGGACTCTTCAGGCCGTGGTAATCTAAACAAACAGCAGTCACATAACTATCAGAAAACTCGTGTGAGCAACATGCTAAGGTGGTTTCACGTTTACTGTCACTTACCTGAGATGGTAAATTTATCTAGTTTGTCCCTGAATACTTTAACACGTTCATGATTCATACTGACGTCCTTCAGATGACAGCGCTGACATTTTTTGATACTGTCGACGTATGGATTCGGCCTGTTGACGCATATTAGGTAAAGCAGAGGTTAGCAAACAGCAAGTGTGTAAATGTGAAGAAAAATATTAACAGAATTACAGTAATACTGTATAATAACAGTAATACAATCATTAACAACAACAGAATAACATCAAAAAATAAACACATTCATCCCCACACATAGCATGAAGAGTGTGGTAGGACTATATTATAGTGACAGATCTAGAAAAATGGGGTGGCAAAGGAGTGATATGACATGTTTGTTGCAGCCACAATTTTATTTTATTTTATTTATTTAACCACGTAGATCCAGGTGACGTTAGTGACCTATTTTTTAAGGGAGATCTGGTCAACATGGCGGCTTAAAGTTTCAGACCCGACAATCCCACATGAAACATACGTTAGCTTTCTCTTTCTCGTTTGTTTCAGTGATGTGAACAGCTTATGGACATATTAGTCATCTTATTGTCCAGTTACAGCTTTAGGGGCTGAATAACCAGGACTGGTTGAGAAAAGGGGGTGAGGCAGAGGGCCAAACTCTGGCCCCCTGTAGATCCGCCCCTGAAACACAGATTAATGAATGTTGTGTGTAAATAAAGTTGAGCTGAGCTAAGTTTATAATACTACAACTAGTAGTTAAATACAATAATAAAGCAGGACTTTTACGTGTAACAGAGCAGGAACAACGTGTTGAGCTGCTACTTTCACTTCTGCTTTGCTGTTAGATGATAGAAATAATATTCAAAACCTAAAGGCATTTTGGTTTGTGATTTAAAAAGTATGTAGGCTGAAACTCAGCAAACGTGATTTCACATATATCTGACCTAACTGTTGTCTCTCGGTGTTATGGAAACCAGTTCAGCCTCCCAGTGCCCCCCACCTCCAAACCCGCGTCTCCAAACGATACGTCTACAATAAAGACAAGAATAAAGCAGCTACACGGTGACAGACTCACGCTTTACGGTTTCACGTTGTAAGTCCCGTTAACACACATGACTTTTGTTTTGCGTATGTACTGAAATGGGAGGGTAAACACGAGCACACTCACCGAGCAGCCGTCCAGCTCCTTCACGTCTTTCACTTTCACTACAGGAGCGAGAAGGAAGAAACACACACACACACACACACACACACACACACACACGGGGAGCAGACGCACAACACACCCGGTCCGGTACGGACCCTGCGGACTGAATCTGAGGGATCCTTCAGGGTTTGTGCAGTTTCAGGTCTGACGGCAGAGCTTCCTGTCGAAGGAGTAAAGAGGAAGTCCGTAAAAAAGTGCAAATAAACATTTGTCACTGTCTGTCACTGTACGGTAAGAGCTAAAACTTATTCTGGTGTAGATCTAATGTATGACAGTAGGTACGAGGACTCACAGAGGTTTTATTCTTCACAGGTGTAGTGTCTGCTCAACATATGAACATTGGTGAGAGATAGTCCAAGCATCGACCTCTTTGACTGTATTTAATATTTCACATTTTCACGGGTCAAACGTTCATATCATTTTATCTTTTATATCCTTAATATTAAGGACACTGTCTAAGGACTTTTTAAATTTTTGCTTTCGAGTTAAGCTGAGCTGGAAAACAGTGTCAGTTCAGTGAGTCAGGTTCGATACTATCAGCTCAGTCGTCCTGATGAAGTTATGTTGTAGGTACCGTGTGTATCTGTGAGCTTGTCAACACTATAGAGCTCCAGATCTGAGCTTTGTAATCTGTTAATATCTCACATTTGAAACAGATCTTACCTAAGAATCTTCACGTTTTCATATATTTTCATACATTTAATTACAGACAAAAACTGTCCAAACCCAAATGAAAGTCACATAAGAAGTTCCCTTTATAGACAAAGCAGTCTGCACGTCAAATCAAAGTCATAAACAAAGACATATGCTAATATCATATAGGTAATATTCATTAAGATCAACTTTAAATGTTACACTGTGACTATGTTTTCATTTTTTATGTAAGGCCCAGAATTTACTGTCATCATTGTTCTTTTGTTAAAACCTCTCACTGATAATGAAAGTCACAATATTATGTCTGTTTTATTATAACATTCACATTGCATGATATTTTTATTCCATTTCGAAGAATCAAAATGAACCTTTGGCAACACATGGATAAGAAATACGACCCGCTAGACACCACCCTGAAGTTTGTCAGCAGGGGGAACGACTTGGATCCAGTGGGTGAGACTTTTATTTTCTCTCCAAACAGACAGAAGTGTTTTGTTTTTATCACTGACTCCAGACAATTAAAATCGGTAAGTAAACATTGCATATTTCAATTTCTTTTTTTATATTTATACTGTGTTTTCCTGAGCTCCTGAATCAACTAACCATTATCCTGTGACTCCCTCTTCCTCTTCTTCCTGTTGTTTAATCTGGAATTCACTACGTACTTACTGCTGTGCACTTCAGGTTCAGAAGACGACGACGGCTGTCTCAGAGCGGAGATGTCCTGCGGCCACGCTGTCACTCCTGAATCTCTGACACTGTGGTGCCGCAGTCAGCTGGATGAGGTGTCTCATGTCTTTATGAAACATTCAACACGTGTGACGTTAAAATGAGAAAGTGCAGACAGTTGGGCACACAGCGATGCAAACATCACACTGCACCACTGTTTACTTTTGATTTGTGACATATCACGGGCTCGGACTATCGACTGTGGCTACAGGTTGTTAAAATGGTGAAAGAACTACACAGATGCTTTGATTAAGTAAACGAACCAACCACAATGTAAAAATGCTCCACTAATGCAAAAGGCCCATGTTTAAATCCCTACCTAAGTAAAAGTACCTAGATATTATATAGCAAAGCATCACACGTACTTATTCTGCAGTACTTGTGTAACAACATTAAATGGCCACAGATGGTTAAGATGCAGCTGGTCCTAACTACTTTGTTTACAGTTTATTTACGGTTAACTAAAGTATGATCTCTCCAAATCTGAAGGATCCTGAGATGAGTAACAGAGCAGGAAGGAATATGTAAATGTGTGTTTTATAAATATTTCTGTGTTTTATTACTGTAAATAATTGATAAATTAATTTGGGTGTTATCTGGATACTGTAGGGGTATAGGCAGTCCTGGCCTCCCTTCTTCAAACTGTGTAATACTAAACATAATCTTCTCTTTGTTGTTTTAAGGGAACTTACAAATTCAGATGCCCTGCAATAACAGAGGGTGTCACACGGTGCAATAAACTGTGGTCGTACCAGGAGGTTCGCAGACTGGCTGATCTGTCTGTTGAGGAAATGCAGTACTTTGAGGAGACCATAGCTC
>JAUYWH010000010.1:7812502-7880981 GCA_034779795.1 Ctenopoma multispine
TTTGGGGTTTACAATACTTTTCTGTAGGGATTTTACATGGTTTTTGTGTAAATTTCACAGCCATTTCTTACAGTGTAAGACACCTCTCCTGGTAACATAATTTTAATATACTGTATACCACTAACCTATGATGATTTATAGAGGTTTCGTTCTGTCACTTCAAGCCATTTCTTCTCCTAAATAAAAGTAACATATACAGTAAATCATCTACAGACATGTCAATATCATACTAACTGTAGCAATTTATTACTTATTCAGAGATTTTAGATATTCAGTGGTTAAAATGTTATTAAAGTGTATGTATGATTATGCTTCTACCTTGACAGTCAATCATAGCATTTCCTTTATTAGACTCAAATGAACATGTTGTGAACCTTACAACTTAAAACTCACATAAAAGTAACTTTCATTTTATAAGCTGCGTTTGCAGTTCAGGAAGTGAGCGACAATCAGGCTTTATGACGTCGTGCTGATAAAATGTGTTGATGTGATGCTTGTTTCTCAAACAGCATGTCTCCATACATCACATCAGAAGTTTTCAAGCTACACCTTTGAACACACACAAAGATAAAAGTGTCTTACACTTTCAACTGTCTTCTGATACAGTGCCAGTAACTGATTCTGTTTTTGGCTGCAGAACCTGCCTAAGAATCATCACGTTTCTAGATTTTCTTCAACATCAAAGTCAGACAATGACAGTAGAGTGTTTGTACATAGGAACAATGCAAAGATGAAAAGTTCTCAGCTCATTCAGCAAATATTTAAATATAGGCAAAAGAAGGGCTTAACCTGTGAAACCATTACAACATTATACTTCCTGTTTACGTTTCATAAGGTCCCCACACTGTAAGAGCATAACGTTTAGGTCTACTCTATGTCCAACAATTATATTTATTATATTACAACATATAGTTAAATTATTCAATAATGCCTGTTCGCATGGTTGTTGTATAGCAAGCTCTATGAAAGAATCATGTGTAAACTGGCATAAACAGTTATTATGAATTTTGTTTTTTAGGATTCATATTGTTGGACTTTTTTCTATTAAGAAACATTAAAATGAGTCTTCAGCAACAGGAGGAGAGGAGATACGACCCACTAGACACCACCTTGACATTTGTCGACAGGGAAGATGACTTGGATCCACTGTGTAAGACTCATTTAATTAATTAATTAATTAATTAATTAATTAATTCTAACAAAAAAGAGAAAGAACAATGTTTAGAGAGTTTTGGTTTGTACGTCAGTACACTCCTCTTCCTCTGCCACGTTTGATAAGTGAATAAACTGCAATTCACCACATAGCTGTGTAAGTTCATGCAGCTCGTGTACGTGCTGTTGTCTGAACCAATTCAGGTTCAGAAGATGATGAAAGTCTCAGAGCAGAGATGTCCTGCGGCCACGCCGTCACTCCTGAATCTCTAACACAATATTGTCGCAGTCAGCTGGAACAGGTATCTTCAATTTGTAACAAATTCAATACTAAATGTATTTGAAATTATTGAAAAAGTGACTGAAACTGAAAACACATGAATAAAAGTGTAACAACCTACAATTAACAGTAAAAATGTTTGGAACGCTGGAGGTTTCTATTTTAACATCTCTGCACAGAGAGAATAATCCAAAACCCACCAGTGAGTCTGACGCTGTTTTCTCTTTTCCTAAACTGATTATTTTCTGTGTTGCTTTAAGGGAAATTACAAACTCACATGCCCTGCAATAACAGAGGGTGTCACACGGTGCAATAAGCCGTGGTCGTACCAGGAGGTTCGCAGACTGGCTGATCTGTCTGTTGAGGAAATGCAGTACTTTGAGGAGACCATAGCTCGTCTGGCTGCTGCACAGTACTGTGAGATCCAACCTGTAAGTGGTCCAGTGAAAACTCATGGATTATCTTTGTTTTAGGTATCTAACACAAAACCAGATGTTCATATGTTCATTGTGGCCGTTTTCCTTTTCCATGTTGTTTTCCACACCAGTGTCCCCAGTGTAAAACCAGCGTGGAGAGGAAGGATCTCTCCAACCTGTGTGTGCAGTGCACCATATGTACAGCTGATCAGGAGAAAACCTACCAGTTCTGCTGGCAGTGTATGAAGCAGTGGAAAGGTTCAGGCCCTCGAGCCGACCGCTGCGCCAACGACGGCTGCATCAACCACGACCTTAAGCTTCTCAAGAACTGTAAGGACACCACCCTCCCTCGGGTGCAGGGGGTCGACAAGTGTCCCTCCATCCGGGCCTGTCCCACCTGTGGTCAGATAGTGGAGCACGACAGGACAGGTTGTAAGAACATCCTCTGTCCTCGCTGTCAGGTGGAGTTCTGCTTTGTGTGTCTGAAGCTCACTCCTGAGTGTCTGAGGACGAGCTCGCACTACATCCGCTGCAGTGATGGTGTCGCTCCCAGACAAACCTCCGTACCTGTGTGGCACAAACACTAAGAGAGAAAACACTTTCGGCCAAGTATCACTCAATGGAGCCTTTAAGAGTGGAGCCTTAATCCTTATATCCTGTTTGGCTTTGGTCACATTTCACTGTAGCTAAATGAAACTCAGACTGTCCTGATGTTTTGATTCACATGTTGCTGAAGAATAATCATGATCAGTCACTGGAAGAACGTGATGCAAAAGGTTTCCCAATGTATTTTTTTTATGGCGAATATAATTCACTTTGGTGGTTTATAAAGGGTTTAATAAATGAAAGACAAAAAAAAAGAACAAAACATTAACCAGGATTGTGTTCAGAGTGTAATTATTACTGTTCATTATCACTTTGATCAACACAAATCTGATCAGATTACTGGTGGATATTTCTGTGAGTGCTGATAAGAGTTCATTTTACACAGCCTGCTCCAGTGGTGCAGCCCTTGAACCTCTCCACCCGTGTGTGCTTCTACTTCTGCTGATTTTAAAATGTGGTGTCAATAAAATAAAACACACCTTTGCTCTTTTTTATTTGTTTATTAAGATACTTTGGTTGTTTACATATTCAGCTTCATGCATATTATTTTAATTGAAGTAACCTTTCAGTGTGTATGTAGTAGACTTTTTATTACATTTAAGGACCTAACCAGTAGGTTTTTGTATGATTGTTTGAATTCATTATTTATGTTCCACACTAAAATGATAATTTAGCCTTAAAACATGTAAAAACAAGCCACTAGTTGCTCATCACTGAAGGTTTATATTCAAAGTTTTTACAGGTCTCCATGATCCTCTGGGGCAGAGTGGATCCTGACCCGGCAGGAGCGACATTTCTTGTAGCAAACAACACCTGCAGCCAGGAGACACACAGCAGCCATGAAGCACAGCGCTGTGACTACAGTGACCTCTGCAGGAGGTCTGACGGGAGACCAGGTCCCATCCTGGGCTAAAGTGAAACTCTCATACGAATCACTGGATAGAAACACAGTGAAGTAAGGTAAGTAACCACTCAGTTTCCAAGAAGTGCTTGTTTAAAGTCCTACTCACCCTGTATTAGAAACGGGAAATGTACTGATGTCATCTGAAGGAATAATGTCAGGGAACAGACACAACCTCCTGTCAGGACAGAAAACTGAACCTCGGTATCCTTTTATCTGAAAACAAGTAAAGACAGATAATATGATGTAATGAAATCTGTTTGTATGTAGTATTAGTAAACTCTATAACTGTCACATGAATAGTAATTTATTGATAGGTTCACTGCATACTGTACTTGTACTGTACAGGTATTTTATATATGTAGTATATCTTATGTATATATTTCTTAGAATTTCTTGGCTCACATAAACACCAGTATCAGTATTTACAGGGCGATGTTTTGACTTTGATAAGTTGTCTGTGTTCTTCTTCTCCTTAGATTTGATCATACTGTAGCTATAAAAAATATACTTTATAATACCCCGTGGTTAGTATTTGAAGCAAATTGCAGCTACAGACTATATGTTGTGTTACCTGAATAATGCCTCCTGCTGGACAGTTCACCCATTCAGAGCCAGACACCTGGATTTGGTAGCTGTTTGATCCAGTGCACCTGTGTCTGTAACAGCGTCCCTCCACAGAGCTGTTAAACAGGAGAGACTGACTCTGGTTCTAAAAGAAAGACAAGTAGAGTAAGAAGACAGCAGCATTTAAAAAAGAAAGAACTGTTTCAAAGGTACAAACACACACCTGTCTGGTCAGGCTGGAGAAGAAGCATCTGCTTTCAGCACCAAAAATCTCTCCACTCCATTCCTCTTCAGCTGACTGAACGCTGATTTCTTTTTTCCAACATGCACTCTGAACAATAAGAAGAGAGAAAATGTCTTCTGGCCATGTAAAATGAGTGAAATCAAATGTCCTTTGATGAATAATTAGTGGTAAATGATTTTCATGTAAATCAAATGAGATGTGAAATATGACCTACTCCATTCTGGAGGAGTTTATACACCTGACAACCCTCCAGGTACGGATCAGTCTGGCACTCCCCTTTGTGAAGATGAAGGAAGTGACACCCAAGTCGACTGAAAAAGACAGAGATAGCAAACATCAGTACTAGAAATATGACAAGAGAAAGACATTAGTTGTGTAGAAAGCAGTTGTACAACACAATTCTTTCAGGTCATTTTTTTACCTGCCAGTGCAGAAAAAAAATGAGGAGTTGTCTTTGCATGTTGAAAGAGAACCAAACATGGATCCTTCACCTATCAAAAAAAAAAAAACACACATTACTGATTAAATTGTATTTATTTGATTTTACTGATTGTAACTGCAGATTTTACATTAATATTTAATAATATCTATCTAACTAATATCTAGGTCCCGTACCATCACCCCACACCAGACTCTGTGCCTGGCTCAGGTTAACACTGTACCAGCCTGTGTCTTGTAACGCAGCTAAGGTGACAGCGTCGATCCGGGTTGTGGCTGAGTCTCCTAGAGCTGCCGCCATGATGGAGCCCCGCAGGACCCGGGACTCCCAGTGAGAGGACACTCCACCTGCAGGTACACCCTGGAGCAAGAAGACCAAAGTTCAGGAGCAAGTAAGAGGAACTTTTGTTGAGATTCGTTGAACCAGCTTCTCAGTACCAGGTTCTCTAGCGGCCCTCCGAGCTCAGGGTCTGCAGATGCCAGGTGCCTCTGCATCGCTGAGATGATGGACTGGGTGTAGATCCTCATCAGACCTGATCTATCAGCGTGAGTGACTTTCCCCCGAGGCGAACAGGTGGTCCCCACTGCAGACATGAAAGAAAAACCGGTCTTCACATTTTATGTCTCTCTTTTGCTTCTTGATCCAGTGTGAGTATGTACAGTTTATTAAGTAAAATATTACTTTTCACTGAAAGAAGATTAATCTCTCAGAGAATCATTTCATTTTTTTATTTCTTTTACATACTAAATACCCCAAATCTGCACCAATACAGAACAGAGTTAATACAGCAGTAGGAAAAGAATGTGTGTTTCTAAACCTCGAGAAGAGGAGGAACAGTCTCGCCAGGTGTGGAAGAGTTGTTTAGAGAAGCCAAGCGCATGGAAGAGCTCGTGAATCAACATCTGGAAAACAAATGATAACACATTTACTGTGATCCATCCTTCTCACCCTGCTGTTAAAAACACATCTCACCTTAATTTTATCACACAGTTTCTGCCTGTACGTGAATACTTCTAATGCTGTTATTATTATTATCAGTAGAACAAATCGTACCTGTACAGTCGCCTTGTGCTTGTATGTTTCTTCTGTGAGTCTGTCCCTGCAGATCACCACCACCCCGGCCACAGGTCGCCCATGGGCATCTGTCCTGCAGTGGACAGCGTAGGCCACCACCTGAGGCTGGGTGCACAGAAGGAGATCACACAGAAAGATGAAAAGTATTAAATATCCACTTTTACCTGCTAAGTAAACACGTCTTCATAGTGAGTCTTTACCTCGGCCCTGCACTTGTCAGTGGACTTTACATGAAGGTACAGCAGGAAGTCTGTGTCAGAGAGTCCAGGACCTTTAGGTCTGAGGACAATCCTGCGACGTGAATCAGCCTCTGGGTAAATATCACACCCAGCCAGGTGATCGTCTGGGATCTGACAGGAGCAGAAAACAGGGGTTAACGTCTTTTAGTGTGTATCTGTGTCATTCAGTGAAGAGCAGAAGCCACTCCTGCATGTTTTTAACCAGCTAATCACAGAAAATCAGATAAATACTCACAGTTACATCCAGACATGTCTCAGTTCTGTAGTTGTTGTTTGCTCTACCACACCTGAAGGAAGAAAACTGTAACATGTATTCACTCTTATAACATCTCTTCCTTAAGTAATGGTGCCAAGTGACAGGTGGAAAAAATTAGCTTGAATTAGTCACACACTTAATAAGTTAATAGTCATTCAGTATATTTTTATATAATTATATTAATAAGTTTCATTAGATAAATAGATAAACAAAAGCATAAATAAAATAGCTTCTCTGCTGTAGTTTCACAGTAGTGAGAATGTTCACTATAAACACACCTGTTGAAGTTAACAGTGCTGGCATTCCTCCAGAGAAACTTGCAGTATTTGTTGATGTCTCTGCTGAGCAGCAAAGGGCCGGATACTCTGTTCACTATTAAAAGGTCAAGCGTCATGCGTGTTAGTCTGCCTGTGTGTGTGTGTGTGTGTGTGTGTGTGTTCACACTTAATGTTAAGTTAGAATTTGAGCTCTGTTTTCACCCGACAGTAAAGTTGACACCGTCGTCACAGCTTCCTCCACCGCTGCCTCCACTCTTTCTCTCTCAGTGTCTAAAAGGCTGTCACTCTCTCTGGTGAACCAGGTGTGGATCCTGATTGGCTGTGGTGACGCAGGAGCGGGTGGTGCTGCTCTCCATCCTGGATGACTGGTTTGTTGCTCAGAGGTTAGCAGGGCTCTGAGTCTGCGCTCGGTGGGTGAGCTGCCTGGGTGGATGATGGGTGCAGCTCTAACAGCTCTGACATGAGTCTGAACCTCATCAAAGATGCACTTCTGCAGAGCTCCGGGGAGCTCCACCACCACCACCACCATTACCACCACCGTCCCCACCCAGAGTCTCTGAGCTGGAGGCAAAGCCATAATTATGTCTGGAGCCTATTTCAGTAGCGCAGAGATGATTATGATTAGTTGTTTCACATTTTGTCTGAGGAAATGTCTCAAAACCCTCTGACTAATCTGAAATTTGTGATGACGCATAAACCTAAACATTAACCAACAGTCTACAGAGCTGGGATTCCTAAAATGATGAGGTGCCACAGACAAATGACAAACACATTACAATAAATGACATGCATGCACTCTGTATCACTTTGAAGTGCAAGACAATGTGCAGCAAGTTGCTTGTTATAGCAAATGTGATATTTAGGCCAATACATGAACAATAATTCAGTCCTTTAGTTCAGGCATGGAGAAAACTTTACGCTATTTTTAGAAAATAGATCTGAGTTTACTGAATAAATTATCTTACTTCACAACCTCAGTATTTCTAAAACACTGTGTGAAATTATGTTTATGTCTTGTAAGTAATGTCAAAGTAATGAACTAGTCATTGCAAAGATTTCTTTGCTAAACTTTACAGAAAAGCTTTATAAAGCTACATAAATCTGTTTATTGTACACATTTTCAATACTAATTACAAAATAGTTTTCTCCCCAATCAGCAAAATATCCATATACAGGTGCTTATGAGGTTGCTTAAACCTACCAACTATTAAAAGATGTCAAAACTCGAGGGTCTCGGTACTTACACTTGTTGTGTCTGTGTGGTCTGATTCAGCTAAGAAAGTAGCCAAGCGTCCGCTGAAGCTGTTGTCAAATAATATTATAAATACTCTGCAGTTTGATGTGATGTCGCTCTCTCCGTGTTGTCTCGATTTTCAGTGCTAAAGAAAACTAATTCTTTATACATTTACCTTGTATCCTGCATACCAGAGTCACGATCTGAACTTCAGTGTTCTCTCCAGCAAACTGCTGTAGATCCGTCTGTGGACTCTGAGTGAAACTCACAGGGTGTTTGAATACAAAGCACAATGAAAAGAGTCTTTCACCTGTTCCCGAGGTGTCAGGTGCTATTTAAACACTTACCTCTGTAAAACACACACATACACGAAACCTAAAAGTGCAAATCGTTTAATCTCAGCCACATATTTACTTATATACAGTGAACTTGACCCTAATGAATCATGAAATCACTTTCTCTCTTATTTACCTCATTACATTACAAATTTAAAACGTCTACTCCACGTGGATCCTAATACATTCAACAAAGCAAGAACAACTCAGAACAAAACAAAGTAAGTTGAGATATAAAAACACAAACAAAATGTACAATAATACAAATGGCACACCACATGTCTGCTGTGTCAAAATGTGACAGAATGTGACTGATTCCCCTCAGGGGCTGAAGATTCAAGTTGAGGTTATTTTGTGATTTCAGGCCCTTTGTCATCACCAGGGCACCTCACCTTCCTGTGCACACTACACACACACATCCTAACGTCAGGCACCAAGTAGATTGTCATTTGACACATTTGCTGTTTTAGGTTACGTACATTCATTTGGGAAGGGTACACGTGTGTGTGTGTGTGTGTACTTACCTAAACACACTTATATTGTAATCAATGCAGTAACATAGGGGTCCAAAAAAAGTTATTGCCAGCTTGCAGAGTAGACATGCATTTTTTTTTTTCTCACGTTACAATCAAGTCATGGATGTGTCGATGCGTGCTGTGATGTGAAGAAAACTGCCTCTGTGTGTTTGGTGTGCGGTGTTTTCTCAGGAATCATCATCGCAGTCACCTTGAGTCATCTTACAGGAAACTCCTCAAAAGGCACTTAAAAAGGGGACTTTTTTTTTTTCCTACTCTAATATCTGTGATATAACGTGAGACTGGATGCAAGTGGCCGACGTATGTGGAGACAATCCGCATCTACAAACACACTCCACTGTCTGTGTAAGACTCAAATGCAAACGCATTCACACAGTTACAGTCACACAATATTTTCCATCATAAAAACTCTAATCATTCAAGCTGACAGTCGCCTGTCGCAGTATCTGGATAGGAAAGATTTTCTGTGCAAAAGTGTATCTTCAGTGTGAAGCCTAGCATTAATTAAGTACACATCCAATCGTCACTTACACTTACTCTCCTACAGACATCAGTCAAGCTTTTCTCCCGGAACATAAACTTTGTTTTGAAGGTCTTTTAAAAAATAAGATAAAATGCTTCCTTAAATGAACAAATCCAACTCAAAGCAATTTCAAAAGGCACCATACTTGCACAGTGAGTCTCGTAACGAGCCGCTCATGTGCTTAAGTTCAAATTAATGTGGAAAGACTCGGTTTCAGTTATTAGTGAGTAAAAGGACGTAAAGAAGGGGAGAGGGGAGGGGGAGGAAGTCATTCAGGTGAGCATAGGTACATCATCCTCTGAAGTGGTGTCTTCTGACAGGGGGATAAGCAGCACCTCGTCATCTGACGAGGAGAAAGAAGAGGAGGTGGAGAGGGGCATGGAGTTGGTAGAGGAGGAAGAGGGTGAAGCTCTGAAAAGGGAGAGACTCAGGCCCAGCGTGTGGAAGATGGAGGCCAGAGAGGGGCTGCTTGGGGGGACGGCAACGGGAGGGGTGTGGGGAGCAGCTGTAGGAGGAGCTGGAGGAGCATACGGAGGGGGAGGCGGGGAGGCGACGGCCGTTGGTGGTGGCAGCGGCAGCGACAGCAGAGGAGGAGGAGACGCTTCCCGCTGTTGTTGCTCTGACTGAGCCAACAAGCCGAGTTTCTGAGGCACCGGCTGGTTAACTGCCTCCACGCCCGAGGAGGAGCTCATGGGAGTAGAGTGAGCCGGTTCCTGAGCGGCAGGAGCAGCGTCTGACTGCTGCTGGCTGGAGCTCGAGGCCTGACTCGGCCTGGAGGCTTGTCGGGGGATTAGACCCCACCTCCTCATGCGACGAATGGCCCGTCGGACAAACCGGGGTCGCCGTCTGCGGTGTGGGGAGCTGTTGGCATCCTGACGAAGAAGCTGGAGAATACCCCTCAGAGAAAGAGACGAGGTCTGACACGAAGAAATGGGAAGAAAATAAGTAATGACAACTTCTACAACTGCTCAAGTTCCTAAAACCATAAAATAAATCATCAAAACTACTGAGTATAAAACACTGATCCAAGTTCATGAGTAGGCAGCTTAAGCAAATCTCATCAGACAGAGCAGGCTTTGTTTAACAGTTAATCCCGCCGCCTCATCGCCTCAGCTATGCTCACCAGCTAATAATAAACGACCTCAGTATGAACCTGCACGTTAACAGCACTTGTCTGCTGCAGCCCGCAGACTGCTGGGGATTAATACGGCTGCTAGAAGGATCACATGACGTTAAACCAAACGGAACAAGGGCTACTATAGACTACAGTGCATAATGAAGTGCAGAATGAGAAACTCAGCATCGTGGCTGTTTCTTATGAATGAAAGTATTGTCAAAGCTGTCTTTTTCTTTCAAACTTTCAATTTCAATTAATTTGCTATGATGGCACAAGTGGAGGTGTAAGGAATTAACACAGTTTGACTTCCGGTGAAACAGGTTTTCACATTACTCTCAAGTTTTTTTTAGATTATATTGCTATCAAAACAAAAAGCCTGCGTCACAATTAAAAACTGGATTACTGAGGGAGCTGATGCAAGTATATGAAGTGTGAATTACAAATATAACACAATATATATATATATAACAATAGATTTATAAAACTGACTATTTTTAAAAAATAAGAACCATTTTCAAACCTGTCTACGTGAGGTGATGAGATACACTGAAATAAAGATACGGGTAAAAAGCTCATACTGATGCTGTTTATGCAGCTATGAGCTCTTGTCCTCTCTCACCTCGTTGGGGTTTTCTGTGGGGAAGTCGTCCACTGGGGGGATGATTCCCTGAGCAATCAGCTGACCGTAGGATGGAGGAGCCTGCTGCTGGATCAGCTCTGCTTCCTGACGGCTGATGGGAGCAAACAGACTGCAAGACACCAGAAACATACCTTAAGATGCCTTCACACACTGAAACTGGGGGGTTTCTAACAGACTCATCAACAGCACACATGCTTCATTGTATATTTATCTATTTACAACAATTTTACTGTACATCTTCATCACTACCATCCCATCATATGGTTTGTTCTTCTTATATATATGTGCATGTTATATGAAAACAAAGATCAACAACACACTATGTGATTGATGTAACCTTTTAAATTACGTTAAGCACCATTAACTAACAATAACAGTCAAAAATATCTGGCAACCAATACTACAAAAACTTGTATTAGTAATATTGAAAATAAACACTGCTTTAAATTGAGTTTAAATGTATTATAAAACACTACCTGTACTCCCTGGTCCTGAGCGAGTACAGTTTGCAGGTGCAGCCCATGGCAATGACAAGGAGGAGTCCACAGACCAGGCTGCCTACCGTTGCCGCGGTGATGACCTTGCGGGGCAGGATGACAGTGCAGTTGAGCTCATCTGTGCCGTCTTTACAATCCACCTGGCCGTCACAGCGCCAGCTCTCAAACACGCACCTGCAGACGGATCAGTGAAACGTGTGTGTTAGAGTACGCAGGAATAACAGGAGGCAGAGATTTAGTTTAGTTACTGATCCCTGTGTGAGAAACAAGAAAACCATGAGATTGTAAATCAATACTATCACACGTGATGAGATATTGTAATGATGTCACTACTTAGACTGAATAAAAAGTTTATGTATGAATCGTTTTATTAGGCAATATAAAGGTACTGTCCTTTTGTTTGGGGCTCAAATATCGTTCCCTTTCAGATGAGAGATATCTGTTTTTGTTCAAATAATGTTTATTCTCCTCTACATGATGCCGATTAACTGTTGTTATGTGTCACTCTCAAGTTTAAAGTTACACTTTTATTAAGCTGAACAATAAATTGAATATAGATACACATCGCACATAATCAGGAACTACTACTGAGTAATTACTCTGCAAAATAATTAACCTACACAGAATTCAGGTCAACCCACCAGAAAAATCAGTTCGTAAAACCCTCTGTGATAATATTTCCTCATACACTTTGTTAGTCACACAATTATCAAGACACACCTTGTCCTGATCCAGAACAGAATGACGGCAATGAAGCCACAACACAATCTATTTAAAAACAAAACAATAATAGCTAAAGAGCTACTTAAGAGAGTTTGCAGAGAGACTGAACTGCCAAGGTAAACTTAGATCAAGCACCTGAAGAAGCTCAGAATGGTCTGTGGCCAATGACAATTAGTAAGCAGGAAAACACCACTTTTCTAAAGAAAGGTTGTGCAGCACTTTACAAAAAAAAAACACAGTCATGTCAAAATTACCTAATAAATAAAGAAAAATTAAGAGAAAAATAATTTCAGCCCTAAAAATAAAAATTCCATAAATAAAACTGAGACAGCTGTCTGTACATCTTAACTCTGAAACTCACGCACTGACCTGTAGCTGTCACAATGAAAGGTCCCTGGCTGGCACACGGTGCAGTCCTTCTCGTCGCTGCCATCTGCGCAGTAGAGCTGATAGTTGCATCTCTCCGTCGCTGGGTAGCACACCGGCCTGCCAGGGAGGCGGCTGGATGCTGATGTTCTCGGTACTGTCATGCCGCAGGCAAACTGGTTCTGACCACAGCCCCTGCATCCCTCCTCATCCTTTCCAGTCTCAGGACAGTCCCACTTCCCATCGCAATGCTGCTCCTGGGTAAAGCAACCGCCTGCCGCTCCTCCACACCGACCTTCCCACGGAGGACAGTAGCTCCCAACATGGAATGTGGCATTGAAGCCGCTCCCCTCCGAGTCAGCAAGTGTTTCATACTTTAATGACAGTAGGCCGGTATGCGATTCAACTTGGACTGATTTGTCATTGGAGGCGCTAGTTATCTGTCAAAGTTCAGGAAGAGAGCAACATGTTACCAAAAGGTCTCTTACAATACATTTTGTTAAAAGACACACAAGTACATTTTTAATGAATGCCTGGATAAATCTCTCAGCTATCAGAAACTCACAGTTTTGAGGACGTCTCCTTTGCCTTGCTCTCCATTGTAGACAGTGAGTATATCCCCAGACCCCAGTACCAGCTGCTGCAGGTCTAATCTTAGTGGCCTGGAGTCCTGAGGGTCCAGAGTCCATACACAGTGCAGTGCAGGACCCCGGCTGGCTGGAGGGGAGAAGGTCCCATAAAATGTCTGGAGGAGCCCTCCACAAGGCCACTCAAAGTGAGTGGGTGTCACAGCCACCTCCATACTTGTATGAGGTTGCTCTTGAGCCACATTGTCCTTTGACACTGTAGACCTGTCTGTGCTCTGAGTTTTATAAATGGTCTTATTCATCTCAAATTCCCTGTCGTGGTTTCTCTGTGTATTCACATCCTCTTTGGTCTCTTTAGCCGGTGTGCTGTCATATTTTGGAGGTTCTGGGGTTTCCACCTCTGAGTTGCAGTCCTGTTCATCTGTGCTGAGGCCAGGGCCTTCATTGAGACACTCCACCTGGCCATTGCAGCGCCAGGAGAGGGGAAGGCACCTGCCCCCCAGGCATTCAAAAGATGTCACTGGGCATTCACCAGAATCTAAGAGAAGAAGTTGCCATTAAAATCCAGAGTCATTGGTTTCCTTGGCATAATATACGTGAGGAGCACTTCACAAATGTTTCAAACTAAACACACTGCAGTATCTTACCTCTGCTGTAGCTCAGCAGAAACGACGATACGGGGAACAGATGTGGGAGGAAGTGGTGCATCACTGTGATATTTCCACCCGGGAATTCGATGGGCTGAGGCAACGTGGAGCCACAGAGAACAATTGGTTCACCGCCAGCTGATGATTTTAAAGACACCCATTCTTTTCTACATCGTGTCGAAAACTGGGAAAAGCTAAGAAAAGATTAAACATGTACATAGACAAAAGTTAGAGACAGTGAAACCTACCAATGGCCATAACCTTTGCCATACCATTACATTACATTAGCATAGTAGTCATCCCTTTAATATCTATGTGTGTATTATGATATTCTGGGCAATGCTGCAGATCAATAAGCAGGATGGCTTTATTATAATAATAAAATATATAATAATACCTAATATGTTTGCATATGATTTTTCAAAAAATGTATTCTACTAATAAATATCCCAACATTTTCTACATAACATTACTTTTACTACTTCTTGGACATCTACAAAACCATATCATTACCACATAAAATGATTAAACAAATTCAAATACTGTATTACAGCAAAAACAGCTTGAATAACATTTATATGATATTCTGTTTAATTAAATTTATAGCTATCCCTGAGGTCATCTGATATGTAGGACATAATGTATAAATGCATATTTAACTTATGACCAAAAACACAGACAAAGACATTTGTTTTCAAGTTCCATCAGCATCTGTACCTGAGAACGATGGGTTCTCCTTCCAAACCTTTGATGATCCAGCAGTCGTAGGTGGAGCCGAAGCGGTAGGACCAGCTGTAGTAAGCTGAACTCCTGATCTCACCCACTTTGCTGTCTAACACTTGCAAGCTGTGCCCACAGCGGGCTGAGAAACAGAAAGACAAAATCAAATTGGTTCCTGTTTTTGAAGCTTTAACATTATTTTATGGTGTAAAATCTGTGAGGCAGACATGTGATTTCTGCTTAAACCTTTCTGTCATGACACCAATCAAAATTAGCTGTTTGGAGAAGCACCAAAACAAGAAGCAGAAGACTGTACTATTAAATAGGATCTGCCTAAGCTCCCATCTGCTGTCACCAGAAACATTGTTTTGCACCCACAGACACAACATGAGATAAAGTTTGTCTCCTTACCAGTGCAAAGTGAAAACTCAAAACAGCTGCATGCTGCAGATGAAATAATAAAAAACAGAACAAGTCAGATAGATATTTAATCACCATGGCTGAAAGAGATCATAAATTTTTTATGAAATTAAAAGTGCAAACATGACCATGGCTAGATAATTAGATACCGTATATAGTCAGACACACTAATAAATATGTACTCACTAACCTATTATAATGAAAACCAGGAGGGCACAGAGGTTGTAAGAGACTTTCATTGTGGCAATGTAGTAAATTATTTTTTAAAATGAAGACATAAAAGGTTAAATAGAAACATCAGCGAAGCGCCATTTTCTGAGGTTTTGTTCAGGAAGACTCCATCTGGAAAGAGAAAGAGGAGGCGATAAATGACAGGTGTGTGTGATCTGTTGCCAGCCAAAATCCAGTAAAACTTTTATCCTCGTAATTACTCCACTGCTCTGGACAAGACTACCACGGTCCACGGTCCATCGTCGCAACAGTTGGATAATATATTGTGAGTCATTGTTGTACTTTAAGACAAAAGTATTATCACATATAATAATATCACATTTCACAACTTTTTCAAATCTCTCTACCTTCATACAGCTGTGAATTCTCATTCATGGTTAAAACAACTAAAGGGTCTAATGTAACAACTGTACAATTATTGTTGCAGGATATCACTTATCTCTATATTATTAAATAAATTACCTAGTCTCCTCATCCATATTCTAAAGTTTTTTTTAGCCTTATTTAATCTCACTACCAATGGCGCAGTTTTCTGTCTGTTTTTCTGTCTTTTACTCAACTACTCCTGCTTTAAGCATTACACACAGACAGTCTCATGAGGGGAAAAGAAAAGTGCTTTACCCAGGAGAAACTGTTGTAACCCAAAACACAGTTTTACAATTTAGTGGCTCCAGTTATGCTTCTGTTCAGTATCCGGACAAGAAAACATTATGGGTATGGTTAGCCTGGCCTCTTGAAAGCTCAGGTTATTTTGATCTCTAAGACAATGTTACACAAACACACACACATTAAGCGATTTCCTTCCCGTACTCTACTCAACAATGACGCCAAGATCGTTAACATTTTCTAGAATAAAACGTCGCCAAACTAAATCTTTCTACTCTTCTCGGTGAACTATTTCAATATCGAGTTCAATAAATATGTTCACACCCAACGTTGTTCCCTACAAGTTCAGACTATGTTCAGAGACAATACCAGTTAGTTTCGGTTTGGAGGAAGAGGGAGCAGCTGCTCACCATTTTTAGTCACAAGAGCTTAGACAGCTAACTAGCGTCCTGGCGAGCTAACTGCTAACAGCCTCACTACTCTCTTCGTTTAGTCGCTTTTTCTACACGGCGACACCGCAAAGAAAGGTTTCCGACGATGACACGAGAGTTTTTAGTATCCAAACAATTAATAAAATGTAGGCCACAGCGGCAACAGCATACCAAGATATTAAAAGGACACGAGCTGAGTACGTTACCATGTCATTCGGCCTCTGTTGTTGACAAGTTCTGAGCTACTTCCGTATGTTTTTACTCATGACGCGAGGGGCGGGGCTTGTGACATCATCTGCTGAAGTTGTATTTGATTCATAAAAAATACATTGAAGAAAAAAAAACATTCAAATGTTCCTTACAACTTAACTTTTTTATACTCAATAATTTGAAAGATTTTGAGTTTTTATAAAAGCTTCTATATAAGTATATAAGGAGTCTAAAAGGTAATATGCTTATTTCTTAACACAAGGTGTCAGTGTTCATTTAGGTGTCAGTTTAATTCATAAAAACCTATTGTGGACTTCCTGAGCTCATGTAAAAGATGAAATTAAGATTTAAATAACTATTTTAAAGTACATTTATTCATATAGTGTTCTGAATACAGTATTTTCATCTGATGTTTGTTGCGTCTCATCTCTAATGTTATCATTTTTATTGCACCTGTTATTCAGTCCCTTAGACTGAGAGCCTCGAGATGATGTTTGTTGTGAATTGGCGCTATATAAATAAGACGAATTCAACGAATTGAATAGACACTGTCACTGTCACATATTGTGCTGTTTTTATATAATTCGACTCTTTCTATTCTTCTGTGTTGTATCTTATATATGTATCAAGACACAAATCTTGTATTCTTATAAACTCGTTCAGTTCTCCTTAAGATTATTTATATATATATATATATTTATTAAATTTAAAACATTTAGACTGTTAAATGCAGTGATGATATGTTATATGTAAGTATTTATTACTGCTACTTTGATGTTTGTACTAGTACTCTGCTGGACTTTTGCTGTGGGGAAATTATGAATGCGTGTCTTTTACATGTAATTTTAGTCGATTAATCATCAGCTGTTGAGAGGGAAAAAAACACCACTTTTGCACATCTGGAGGAGGACCCAGATGGAAACCCGTCTCTCCCTCCCTCTCTCTCAGTCCGCACACTCTTCAGTCAAGTGGAGAAGAAGCTGAACTATGAAGCATTAGTCAATAACAGCTGAGCACCTGATGGTTTTCACGTTTTGTTCGGTTTCACCTCCGCTCTGACTGCAAACGAGTTGCCTTTGTGCAGGAAACTTGTCTGCTGCGGTCAGTGTGTCCATGCGGATCCGATAAAGCTTCCTGCCACGTTTTAAAGGCACAACGGAGTTTCATCGACCGGTTTGTTTTTTAACCTTTTCGCCTTTTCGTCGTTTGCTGTCAGGACGGTGGGTCTCGTGTCGTCTGTCACTTTCTTGAGCTTGTCTTTTTTGGGGGGGAGGAGGTAGTTTGCAGATAGAAGAATGCTGGCCCAGATCCTCACCCTGGCCTGTGGGCTCTGCTGCTTTGGTTTTTCCTCCGTCACTGCAAATGTACTACAAGCCGAGGTAGGTGGAAAACATGATCAATTCACTTTAAACAACGTGTATTAATATGTTATATTTTGTGTGAAGCACTCTTTACATTATGAACTCCTCTCTATGGCTTCTGTTAATGAGGTTTACCACAATATTCCTTCTGTATTATCTCAATTTAAAGTGTTTTGCATTAGAAAGTCTTCATCATACACTAATTATGTTATATTATTGTGTCACTACAGAGTATTGCAGATTTATTATAATGTGATAATGATAATGTTTTCAGTCCTCTTGCAGCAGTGCAGGGAGGAGCTGTTTATGTTCCCAAAATGTTTATTCTCGCTCCCTCAAACACTCTTGACCTTTGCTGAGAACTGTTTGAAAGAGTCCAGTAACAAAACCTGCAATTTCATCCACAGAAAAAAAAGGCATGAGTTTAAACTTTTGTGGTTTGTGAAAGGAGAGAGAGAGAGAGAGAGAGAGAGAGAGAGAGAGAGAGAGAGAGAGAGAGAGAGAGAGAGAGAGGTCGAGCTGTGCAGGGGCAGCACACAGTACAGAAAAACTCTGCTGAGCTGCTTTGTTCTGAGCAAAAGGGGCAGTGGTGTGGTGGTGGTACGGGGGAGGGGGTTAATGGTTTTCATCTGTCTGTATAGACTGCACAGACAGAGGACCAGGAAGCTGGTCTACATTCACTACCACCTGGACATGAGACCTTCTGTCTGTCTGACTTAAGGCCTCAGGCATCAGACTGTCAAACTCCAAGCTGGAGACACTAACAACATATTTTCTCACCAGCACCAGCGTTGTAAATGATTGGGTGCGAGCGCGCTGGGAAATGTCTGGTCTCTGCCCATTTTAGATTTACTCTAAAGGTTGGTCATCATTCCCAGAAGATCCAGTTCGCCTTTGCAGTAACATCAACAACAACAACCATTGTCATAAAGCCATGTAAAAATAAAGACTGCTCATTTACAGCTCACACTCAGGGACTACAAGTATGAAGTGTTCACCAACAGCCAGATGTCTCTTTGAGTCCATTCACTTATAAGGTTGAGTAACAAAATAACTGCACCTAAGAAATCAGTTCTGTGCATGAGAAGAGAAAGAGCACCTTAGTCACTGACCACAAGTCAGTGGCGTGTGAGTTAAGCCAGACATGGTCTATTACAGCGAGAGCCAGACAGTTTATAAGAGGCCACAGGCAGCTGCCCTCCTGCGGCGAACACGCCAACCCAGTAATGATTGCCTTTCAACATAATGGGAAAACTGTTTGTCGTCTTTATAGAAGCTGTATAAGATTAAATAAAAAATGTCCCTCAGTGTGGGGTTTAATTTGACAGTCACATGTCTGCTGATATACTGTACATGCAGCTTGTGCGAACAGCTTAACCCACAGCGAGGCTGTCCTGTGATGGAGTCAGATGTGACATTCAGCCCCTGATGCCAAAAGAGGATAAGCTTTAATTATAAGTTCACGATTGCGTCACCTGAGAGCTGCATGTGAAGCCTGTGATCAAAAGATAGAGGTGTCTGCGTTCGTGTGTGGAGAAAGTAGACAAAGTTGCAACAGCACAGACAGAAGAAACACTGATTGAATAACTGAGTGACATGAAAGTTTAATTAAAGTGGATGCTGCTCCCTTTTAGGATGACTGGAGGATCAAGACTTCAAGATAGAGGAATTTTGTGGTTTATCAGTGTTGCTCAACATATGAGCATCCATCTCTGACTTCACTTGGACAAACTGAACCCGCGTAATCCAAGAGGATGGAAAAAGAGAAATAACATTTCTCTGAAATGAAACTGCTTCTGGAGTCTTGTACCTTTGTGCCCTCCACCATCTGTTTTCAATCACCTTTTTCTTTTTTTTGTGTGTTGTCTAACCTGTGTTCACTTAAATAAAATGCTTAGTGGGACATTGTGAGCGAAGGAAGTGGGCAGCAGTGAAAACAACAGGGTCTAAAACAGGATCTCTTTATATCTGGGTGAAAAGATCTGTAGATTTCCCCGTTGCCATGTGGAGACACATGTCTCGTGATCCCAGCGGAGGGTTACAGATCTCCTCAAAACACATGTGGGTTCAGTTCTCTTTATCTTGACTAGAGTTGCTGTTGATGTAGCATCAAAGAAAAGCCTTGCTCAAGATGTGGTGCACGCTGCTCTGACAGGCAGCGGTCGTCACTTAATATGTCAAAATAATCAGCTGGATCGGACTTAATGAGAAACTGATGGACTTCAAGGGAGAAAGGGAGCCTGTGTTTGGTCCACATGGTCCATCACGGTGTAACATCGTCATAGCATCAAAGAGAGAAAGTTTCCACCGTGACGTTAGTGAGCACAGTCTTTGTCTTTGGTAGAAACATTTTTATCAAAGTTTTGACCAGTCTTTATGTTCCCGCTGTTGTTGTTTGGCTCAGCTGGTTGGATTTGACTAGTAGAAGTAGAAGGCCAGATGTGCGGTAACAAAATCTGGAGTTGGCCAACAACTAAAGACACTGTAGTGGAAAGTAACTATATTTAAAGTACTGTGTCAAGTATTGTAATTAAAGATAGATTTTAAGTTCTTTCACTGGAAAGATGCTTCAAAACTGATCTTAATGTGGCGAGATGTTGTCAGAGCTTCCTGTGACCCAGATTCATTGAACAGCTCTGACAGTTTCAGTTATTTCTGCTTTATTCGTACGTTTAGCAGCTTCTTATTTATTGTGACAACTACCTGAAGCAAGGTACACCAAAAAACGGTGCCGAGTGGGTCGATTACGAGTCACATCCTGGCACTGCCTTAAGTTGAATATTGTAGCTTTATAATTTTGAGGTACTTCTTAAGATATACTACATTTTATACAGAAATATTGTAATTTCTACAAATCCCGGTATCTGTATTTCCATTCAATGCTACTTTATACTTTTGTCCTACCACAAGAGAAATATTTTTACTCCTTTTGCCACAAGACTTGTTGGTTACTTGGCAAATTAAGATTTTACTTACAAAATTAAAGTTTTGTGAAATACCCAGTTTATTAAACACACTAAATAAATCACTAATTAAGCACAATACAACCGGATATTTTATTTTTATAGACCTTTCTAATGCAATAATTAGCTTGTATAATAGGTGATTTAATATTTATTGAAGAGTTAAATAGGTACACCTTTCCCTATATAGGATCCCCCTCTGCAATGTAGTGCAATGAAAATATAAAGTAACATAAAATACTAAAGTACAAGTACCGTGATTTTCCATGTTCCATTAGAGCAACAGACTTTTTTCTAAAAGCATTTATTGTGTATCAGTGTAGCTGTAGCAGGAATCGGTGCAGTGAGGTCTTCCTAAGCAGAATCAAACCATCCTGTGGTTATATTATTTCACCTGTTTGACCCAGGAGAGATGTAAATGCACGGCACTGGTGTGAGTGCTAACTGGGTCAGAGACGCCAAGAAATGAAGGCGATGTGAGATTCAGCCACTCATGAGCTCAGTTCTCTGTTTTTTCCGTTGGCGCTGAACAAGAGGAACAACTGACTCATTCCCTTAAATTTAAATTCAGCCAAACTCCTAACCTCTCTCGCCACACTTTTCTTTTACTGCTCTTCTTTCTAATGTCTTTACCTTTCCTGCGCTAATGTAATTCTGCACTTTAGATCATCTTCTGCTGTCTTTAAACCTCTTGTCTGTCCCCTTTCCTCTCTCCGTCCTGGAGAGAGGGAATAAAGTATCCAACTCATTTCTCTAGTTGAAGAAAAACAGATGAAAACTGGTTTCCGAGAGGCAGCTTGAGACAAGAAGTGTTTTGACACTTTGCAGCATTGTTATACACAGAAATTTTGCCTTTGGCATCGTTTACTAGACAAATTAATGCACTACAACGTAAATGCATAGTTAAACATCGTTTTTTTAATGTATTGCACTCACATGATCTAACTAACATGATCACAGTTTTGCTTCCTGTAAAAATCTTCTGTGTTTAACCACAAATCTATAAATGCAACGGGGACTTTTTTCATCTTGTTTATAACTGTTGTGGGAACCTGTGGTTAGATTTTTTTTATAGTCCAGCTGGAAAACAAATGACTAGTCCTTCTCACAAGAATGTGAGTTAAGTGTCTTGTGAGGAGACATTGAGACATATTACGCATACGTTTAATTGAACAGGAATATGATGCACTAAAGCAAACTATCAAGCAACATGATAATGAAACCCTGTCTTAAGGAGGGTTTTTAAACTGTATTAGTTTTTATTTTTTTATTTTGCAAGCGATGACACATCTTTGTGAAATTTAGGTCTGCAACTGATGATTGTCATTGTAAGTGTATTGTTTTCATGGTTAATTGAGAAATAATTTGCTTAAAAAATTACAGAAAATAAGATACATTTTCAGATTATCTATTTGTATCATGCTCACAGTCTGAAACCTAAAGATATTAAGATGAGGAAAAGCACTTTAAAAAGGTTTTTGGTTAAAAATAACAAAAATTATGAATGCATTATCAAAAACCAATCCAGTTATGTATTTCAGCCCAACATAAGACAGGAAGTTCAATGTGGGGTCACAGAATCCATGTATAAGTCTCACATCTTCACCAAAACTACATCCTCTGCCTTATTTACATCATTTACATCCCACTGGTTGTGTCTCAGTCTGTCCATTATACGTTTAGATCTCACGTCACTGTACACACCCACACACTGCACAGATCCAGGGGTGTGTTTACCAAACCCTTTGACCACACATGGCCGTGGAGAAGGCTACCGAGCTACCCTGAGGCCGACAATACTTGCCATGTACAAGTCTCAATAAATAGAACCTTTGATGGTGGCTGCTGGGAGATCCAGGGAAGAGGGGTGCATGCTGGGAAACCTGGCGTCTCAAACGGAGGTGGTGGTGGCGTGTGGAGTAGTTTGGGAGTAGAGGAGAAAAGCGGAGGTCTTGACGGTGTGGGGGAGACTTTTCGGGGGAGTGTTTTTATAGAAGCAGACGCGTCACCACACTGGAGCCACAGGAACACACTAGCAGCAGTCAGCAGAGAGCGGAGAAAGTACATTTGGTTGTTGTTAGAGGCAGATTTATTCAGAGAGAGTGATGGGATAAATTAAATGAACCAGAAGCTTAAATAATCCAGAGATATCTTGAAGAAATTGTGAGGGGGAATGTACCGAGATGGAGAAGAGGGGGGGATAAACGGCCTCTCTGCAGGTCGTCATAAGCGAACCTTGTTCTCTGGCCTCTCTGCCCACCACATGACTAACAGTGGCTGTGTGTGCACAGCCAGTATATGGCCTAGTAGCTGCTACATTTCCATTCCCCCCTCTGCCTTTCCCTTGTTGGATCAAGGTTTGAAGAGAAAACCAGCACTGATGGTGGAACAAGCGATATAGCTGAGGTTTAGATGACGCTAACGAAGGAATCTGGTGTAATTCCACCACACTAATAAGTGGTCACATCGAAAATGTGAGCTATGCTCTGTGAGCAGACACATAATTGGAAACACACACTTCAGGATGCACTTAAGCCTTGAGGGTCCCAGAGGAGGACGTATATGGTCCCCAACTAAAACTGAGACGAATTAGACAGTCTGAAGTTCGACTCTTATTTGCTTTCTGGGTGAGAGGTCAGAAGACATGTAAATAGCCCTCTAACTATCTGGTGGCTCTGGTAGATCATGAAAATCACATGGATGTTCCCCTAGGGATCATGAATTTCTGCAGAAAATTTCATGGCAAATCAACTCGTAGTGTTTGACATTTTTCCGACTGAATACACGTTGCAGTTTTACAGGCCAGTCAGTGATGAACATACAGAAACTCTTTGGTTCACCTTACGAGTGAACAATCCAGATATAGCATTAGCATTAGCGTTATGCTAAGCTAGTCTAGCCTTCTCCAGCTTCATGTTAAACAGACACATTACAGCGGTATAAATGTTCAAATCTAAGTCTCTGTAAGATAGCAAATAGACTTATTTCCCCAAATGTCCAACTATTCCTTTAACAGTGTCTCTGTACAGTGTCAGACCACCAGCTGTAGGCAGTGGAAAGAAGATGCTGGCCTTTCATGTGCGAAGATAAATACTGGTGGTTTTAGTTGACATGAGGACAGACAGGGAGAAAGAAGGACAGATATACACAGACAGCGGCAGGAAGATCTTTGAGGAACCAAAATGTTACTTTTTCCAGTGTTATAGCTGCCAGTTGTGTTTGGCTGCGATCGTCTAGACAGAGTTGTGGGTCACTGTGACTGAAATGACATCAGTGTTTTCGGTTTGTGTGTTTTATTTGGCTTTCAGTTCCTCTCTCATCTCCCCTTATGACCCCACAACACAGTTTTCCCGTAACGAATTCAGCCTCAATAAAGGGGGCATGTTGGGACACTTGGTGTTATTTTTAAGAGTCTCATAAATGGTCTCGTAATGTCTCAAGTCACTTGAAGGAAAGACAATAAATGTAACATGCTTAGCTAGATCAGTGTGTGCGTTGGCTGCTGGAGGAGGGTATGTAGGTTAACACACACACTATGCCCCCTCAATCACCATTATACATCTGATGTCAGAGAAGCAGGCCCGAACAAGCTCTGGAAGTTGACTGGAAATAGATAAACACTCACAGGTTCACACAAGTGGCCACTCCCTTTCGTTTCTGTTGACTAAGATGTTTTAAGATGTTTTCAGGTGGTTTTACTGTAGGTTCTGGCACGTCTGACTAAGACATGTCTGAGTGACTGAGAAACCCACAGAGAAAGTAAACGAGAAAGAAGTAAATGATGATTATGTGTTGGAAAACCCCTATTAAGTGCCTATAAAACAAAAGTGCTGCTTTTAGTGTATTTTAACTGAAACATATAATTTTAAAATGTTTTTTTTTCCAGTAAATGTGGATGTTTATCTTTTTATTGGCAGATTGTATTTTGTAATAGTTTTCAGAAGAAGCTGATACATTTCTTTGACTGATCTGTAGCTAAAAACATCAGAAAACATCAGTCATGCAAAATGACTATATTTTATTTAATATTTTCTTTGATGCATTTATTGGTCATTTTGCAAGTTCGACTGGAAGGCTGCTTTTCCTGGATAAACAAGGTTTTAGTAATAATAATAATAACATCCTTTATTGATCTGCTTGGGGAAATTGTTGTTGGACCGCTGCCAGATAGAACATGTCTGCGCTACTACAGGGTGTCGCCTTGTAAATGTAGTATAGTAAGTATATAGTAAGAAATAACCTTAATTTACATTGTTTTATTTCTCCCTTTCTCTCTCATAGGCTTGGCTGCAGAAGTATGGCTACCTGCCTCCAGGTGATGTCAGAGCCCAGGCCATCCGCTCTCCAAAGTCCATTTTAACGGCGATAGCAGCCATGCAGAGGTTTTATGGTTTGACTGTCACTGGCTCCATAGACTCCAACACATTAGAGTGAGTTCTCTTTCAAACCAGTAAAAATAAAACGTAAAAATTTGTGGATTAATAAGAAATCATAATGATATATTAAACAGTTTATTTTACTGTTGCCAGGGCGATGAGTCGGGCACGATGCGGGGTCCCAGACAAGTTTGGCCCGGAGCTGAAAACAAACCTGAGGAGAAAGAGATATGCTGTGCAGGGACTGAAGTGGGACAAGTCTGAGGTGACATTCAGGTCAGAACACACACTCACCACATCTGAACTGTTCAGTTTGACTTTACTGCTGAAGATTCACATGTGAATCAGATTTATTGTGCATTTAGGGTGATATGCCTTTATATATGTATTGTATTTATATACCCGACTTCTTTCAAGTGTTTTATTTTGAATAAATACTTTAAACCTCTGCGTCTTCTTTTATAACAGCATAGAGAACTACACGCCTAAAGTAGGCGAACGTGAAACTTTCGAAGCCATCAGAAAGGCCTTCAGAGTGTGGGAGAGTGTGATCCCACTCACCTTCAGAGAGATCCCCTTCAGCCGGATCAGAGGCAAGGTCGACCAGTACGCAGACATCATGCTGTCCTTCTCTGAGGGGTTCCACGGTGACAGCACGCCATTCGATGGCGAGGGCGGCTTCCTGGCTCACGCTTACTTCCCTGGTAATGGCATTGGGGGAGACACACACTTTGACCTCGCTGAGCCGTGGACCACCGGGTCGGTTGACCAGGGAGGTAAGAGAAAGACGGTTAAACAATAAAACAGGTAGAACCTGTAGAAAAAGAAAACAAACTAAACTATAATTTTTTCTTTGGCTCTCTGAAGGTAATGATGTTTTCCTGGTAGCCGTCCATGAGTTGGGTCATGCTCTGGGTCTGGAGCACTCCAACAACCCCGACGCCATCATGGCCCCCTTCTACCAGTGGTTTGACACTGAAAACTTTCAGCTCCCTGATGACGACCGCAGAGGCATCCAGGCGATCTATGGTGGGTTGATCAAAAATAATATTACATCAATATAAACAATAATGTATTTACTGGTAGATTAAAAACTCCTCACTCTCATAATGCTTTTTTCACAGGAACCAAGTCTGGAGCGCCGCCTCCTCCCCCTCGACCCACGAAGCCTTCAACTCCTGACAGACCGAATCATGGCCCAGACGTCTGTGAGGGACACTTTGATACCATCGCTGTTCTCAGAGGGGAAAAGTTTGTATTTAAGGTGCAATATGTCTGTCTTTTTTTAGAGTCTAAGCTGAAACAATTCCTGATATGATACGAGTCTGCTGGCAGCAGTCAGTGTTTACCAATATGATGAATTGTTCCTTTAAAGTTGTGTGAAATAGAAAAAGCTTCCACCCTGGAATATTTTCTTATCTATTTTCATGTGTGTCTTTGCAGGACAAGTGGTTTTGGCGTGTGCGTAACAACAAAGTGCTGCAAGGTTACCCGATGCCCATTAGTCACTTCTGGAAAGGCCTTCCTTCAAACATCAACGCTGCCTACGAGAGGAATGATGGGAAATTCATCTTCTTCAAGGGTAAGTTTACTTTGAGGTTAGATGAAGTGGTGATTTAACTGTTTTTTTACTTTTTTTTAAAAATCTTGTCACCCTTCTTCTCCTCTGTAGGTGACAGGTACTGGGTTTTCAGTGAGTCGACCATGGACAAGGACTCCCCAAAGAGCCTGGCAGACTTGGGAACTGGTTTACCCAAAGACAAGCTTGATGCTGCTCTCTTCTACACACCCACAGGACAGACGTACTTCTTCAGAGGCAACAAGTGAGTCAGTGCTCCACTCAGAGATTAACATCAACTCCAGCTTGATTGGAGTTGATGAAACACACATTCCTGCAGCATTTATACACAGATTGAATCTCTATCTCAGAACCCAACATTTCAGTTCTCTGGCTCACGTAGTAACTACAGACCTGTTCTAACGCACCTAAACTTTCTTTTTTTCATATTTATTTTTGGTCAGTTGTCTTTATTTCAATTAGAGAAGTGATGGGATCATTCAGGGGAAAGAGGAAGGATGACTTTGAAAACTCCCAGAACCACAAATGTCAACATCCTAAATCACTAAGGCACATCCTAATTTCTGTAAACCAAAATATTCCTTTCTGATGTCATTAAGTCATAATTTTCCCACTTTTTGATAAGTGCAAGTAGTCTTCACGTATATATAGTATATTTGCTTTCTGTTAGTTACTCACCTTTAAAGGAGAACTTCACAGCAGAGGTGACAGAAGTACTCACATTCTCTACTTAAGTAGAAGTACAGATACTTGTGTGAAAAAAACTCTGGTGAAAGTAAAAGTACTGATTGAAATCCTTTGCTTAAGTAAAAGTAGAAAATACCAGGTTTTGAAATGTGCTTAAAGTAAAAGTAAAAAATAATTTTGACTTTCAATGTTACAAAATGCCTTTTGATAAGTCTAAAAAGCCAAAAAGTTCTAGGCATACAAAATACATTACTTTTCTTCATTCGCTCACAACCTGCACTGTGTTGGTATAGAGAAGATTTTTTTTTAATTACTGATATGGTCTAGTTTTTCTTCAAACCAAATTTCAAACAGGGTAATAGAGATTGAACTGAACAGAGCTCATGCATGAGCAGCAGGATACTTTTTTTAGAGCTTTGGTAAACACGAAACTTGTATAAGAGAAATTGTATTGATTTAATGATGCACTTTGTGTCCGCGCGGTTGATTGTTCCTGTTTTGATATGACTTTTACGTCATATTGTTTTCACAATGGAAAATAACGAGCCATTTTCGAGAATGTAAGCAGTAGAAAGTACAGTTTTCCCTTGAAATGTAGGGAGTAAAAGTAAAAATTGGTCAGAAAAATAAATACTCAAGTAAGGTACAGATAGTAACGTAAGTAAGTAAAAGTACTTGGTTACTTCCCACCTGTGAATATAATATTGCACATCAAAGTCTGTTTACAGGGGGTGTTGCATTGACTGAATACATCACCCAAAACAGTTTTTTAAGGAAACAGTTGCAAATCTGTAATATTTCCTTTTTTGTGGCATGCGCAGGTACTACCGCTTCAACGAGCAGACCCGCACTGTGGACAGTGGATATCCAAAACCCATCAGCACATGGAGCGGAGCACCAGACAACATCAAAGCTGCCATCATGAGTGAAGATAGTTGTAAGTTTTCCTCCCGTGTCACCTGTATGTCTGTAATCCAGCATTATCTTGTCTTATTAATATTATCTTAACTGAAAGTCATGAAGCTAATTTGTGATTTCTCCATGTTTACGTAAACCTCAGCTTACACCTACTTCTACAAAGCTAACAAGTACTGGAAATTCAACAACCAGCACATGAAGGTGGAGTCTGGATACCCCAAGTCTGTGCTCAGCGACTGGATGGGCTGCGAGAGCGAGGAGCCCAAGAAGGGTCGGGACGAGGAGGTGATCATCATCGAGGTGGACGAGGCACAGAGCGGAGTCGGGCTGGTGGCCGTGGTGGTCCCTCTCCTCCTGCTGGTGCTGGTGGTGGTCACTCTGGGAGCGCTTTTGTTCTTCAGGAAGTACGGCACACCTCGACGCCTCCTCTACTGCCAGAGATCCCTCCTGGATAAGGTGTAGACAGAGGCGGGTGACTGACAGACTCACAGAGGGACAGAAAGAGAAGGGGGAAAGAGAACAAGGGCCAGGGGAAGATGAAAACTGAGAGGGAGAAGAAGAGAAAGAGGTGGAGAGATCAACCAAGAAAACGACAGAAGAAACGGGGGAGAACCTGTTAAAGTTTGGGTGACATGAAAGAGAAAGAAGAGAGAGATGCCCCAGAAACTGAAATCAAGAAAATGTGTATTTGTATGTTAACTATTTACATGTACTGGTCTGTGTTCAGAGATAAAGAGATATCCACAGTGTCACATAGAGAAGGAAGTGACTCATCTCTCACCCCCCAGGCTTTAGAAAACATCCCTACTTCTTCTTCTTTAACTGGACGACTCCAGCTGAACTGCTGTCTGATTCATTAGTTTCATCACAGGAAACTTTTCTTTAGAAATTTGTCACCTCTGGTTTCACTCATCAAAATTCGTCATCTCTATTAAGAGCTGTCACTCTGGAGAGTGTGTTCTGATACAGAGAGTTTTGTTTGTTGTTTTGACATTATGTGTTCTTACAGCCAGTGTCTTGTTCAGCTACGCAGCATCACCTGGATTTTTTTTCTACCACTAATTAGAACTGCATATCCAGCCTCTCAGTACTTTAGTTCTTCACAACACCAAAAAGTCCACTCAGATGTGTCATCTTTTTTGATTGCTGTTTGGTTAAATAGTTCCAGATTTTATTTACAATTCAGCTGATTTCAGACCAGTGCTGCTGCTGGTTTTTATTATTTGAGAAATTTGGCTTAAAAAAATGAGTTTCTGTAAAACATTTTGAATTTAAAAGTAAGGCACAGATTAAGTTTTGTTTTGGTATCTTACATAAAACGATGCCCAGCTCTGCCTTCAAGAGGATTCTCTCCCGTCTGCCAAATATTAAAGATGATGTTCAGCTATAGTTGTTATTTCCTGACTAATTTATAGGATGAATGTGATGCATGTCTGCACACATATAAAGTATGCAACTCAAACCTACAAGCAAACGTTTTTCAGTGCAAGCAGTCAGACAGGAGAAATATATTTTTAAAGATGATGTTCTATGTCACACATGACAGATCTGAAATATTCCAGTATAGTTGTTGAATACGAGCAGAGCTGCTTGTCCACACGTAACTGGTACAGTTTCCAACAATTTAGTGTAATTTCTAATTATTATTGTTGTTATGGCAAATTATTGTTATTATAAGTATGGTTATTGTTATTATTGTTCTCCTGGTAAAGTTATAATGACTTTTTTTTTGTTTTTGTACATTGTCATTTGGAGTCCTGCTGGACAGAGGCATAATGTGACAATGGTGAAAATCGATCCCAGTTTACATTCAGCATGTGGTAAATTAGATCAGATCACACGGGGAAATATGAGTTAAGGGAGTTTCTTTTATTTGTGAAACACCCAAAACTAGACAGATGTTGGGACAGAACAACAATCAATGCTATTTATGAACTTTGACACAGATGGTGCTTTTTTTTTACACAAATCAAAACTGAAGGTGAATTGATTTAGTTAATAACAATGATAATGGTAATAATATTTATAATGATGATTGTATCAATAAAATGGAATAAGATTTTTTCCTGCCTTTTTTTCACTTTTGTATTTCAGAAGATAAAGTGAAATTAAACTATTTTTTACAAATGTTCATAGATGGTTTTTATACTTTCATTTCTTCATCAGTGTCTGAATACAAACATTTATACACTACAGGACAAAGCACAACATTAAATGCAGAATTGCTCCACATTAACGCCACAACAACAACAAAGACAATGTCCCCTACTCTCTCTGATGCGTTCTGGTAACAGTGCGCTGACACAGTCTCACTTTTGTGCCAGCTAACATCTATTAAGGTGAAGCTTGGGAAATATAACACTTTTAAAAAATGGAAAATGGTGAGCAAACCAGATTCTTAGAAAACTATTCATTTATTGGTGTAGCTATTGGAGGATTTAAAAAAAAGTGTTTTGCAAGCCTACATTGATAGAAATGATTACATCATTGGCTCCAAGTTCAACATCTGCAGATCAACATCTGCAGATGTTTCTCCTTGGTCAAAATGTGCAGTTCTGACTTTGGTACTTCAAAGTACACTGTTAATCTGTGCGGTTTCATTATGTTCGTTGTTCATTCTAATAAGTCTAACTTGACAATAAATCAATTCAAATGTGAAATATGGTATTGGAATATTATTATTGTGCAAAGACGAAGAAAATTTCAACAAAAGAGAAGATACGTGACAAAGGTCAGGATCTCACAGAACAGGACAGACCAGGTATTTGCCCGTTCCAGCGTTCTGGATACAGTGTCACCAACTTGTTGTTTTTGGAGGTGAAGCCAACAGTTGTGTGTTGAGGAACGAGTCGGAAAAAGTGATGGAACGGTCACATTTTTCAGAGAAGCGCATTCCAACTGAGCATCTGGTATTCCTGAAACGTCTGAGCCTCTCAGGCCAGGCCCAGCTGCCGTGTGCATGTGTGAGGACCGTACGGTCTACAGTATGTTCGGGTTTGAGGAAAGAGCAGTTTACGCCCTGGATCTCTCCTCTTAAAATTAATTGCAAAAATGTGTGAAAGAAATGAAAAACGAAGAGAGAAAGAGAAATGTGAGATGACGGAACTGAGAAGGGCAGTAAATTATTTTATACAGTACATTTGGGGATACTTTTCTCTTCTGCATATTTTTCTGTACAGAAATCCTTCTGCATGCAGCCTCCCTCCCCCTCCTCACTCTCTTATTTCCTCACCCACTGTAAAATTGTTTCTTTTATGAGGCTTCAGTCTCAGACCACTCCCCCTCTCGCCACAAGTATCTCTGCTCTGTTTTTGCTGTTTTCTTTCTTTGCTCTCTCCTCCCCCGGGCTCTATGTTTTAACTCTTCACATCCTGTACACAGTGGGTATGATGGTAAATAGCAACCTGGGCGAACCACAACATTGACGCAAACAACCACCAGCATAAAAGGAAAAAATATGGTTTGTATTCAATTATAGTTTAGTATCAAAATGATCATATTTCTCCACTTACAGTGAGTGGTGGAGGCAAGTACATATACTTTTTTATATACCTCAAGTTACAATAAAGAGATGATCTATTATATTAAAAGAGGTTTCTTATGTTTTGGCTCCTTCGTCTATGTGAATAGGGTGGTGAAAATATCTTAATCCAGTATAATGGACTCCACCGCCCACTCAATAATAAACATTTAGTAGAGCTATCACCTTTCTAACAGCTTCAACAAAAACTGAGAAATTATAACCTTGTAAAAGTAGAATTCATGGCAGAGCTGCTGTGTTTGATTGTATTGGATTGTTCACTTGTACCTCATGAAGTGACCTGTGTGTGTGTGTATATGTCAGTGTGAATGTTCTCTGATTGAACCCTTGCGCAAAACAGTATAACTTTCATACCTCCAGGGACATTGTTTTAATAGCTGACCTATGCTTTTCAGCACAAATATGAAACGTCTTCACAGCAGATAGAGGAAACTCGCCTTTGCTGCCGTATTTCAAACTAAGCACTTATAAGCACACGCCAACCTGAACAATCAACTCGCCTTTTCTTTCTATTCTACTCACAGGTGTTTATCCACTTCCCTCATACGAGGGTCAAACCGTCTTCCTCTCCGTCTCCTGGTGTTTCCATTTGTCTCAGTCAATCTCGCTCATCCACAAAAACTGTTTTGACTATTCAACCTTTCTAGACAAACATGTGCTGTTCCACTGGATCAGTGACAGATAGGTAGATGCTGCTAAACTTTGTGGGAATAATTATTGTTTCCAAATGTGACATTTCAGTTACCTTAACTTATTTTTATTGTACCACTCACTAATAAAACATTTTTTATAAAGGGATTTATGGTTATTTGTTTTATAGATCAGTTTCATATTTGAAGATAATAACAAGAACAATGTTGGGGGAAACAAATTAGACCATATTCATATTAATGTCTAATAAAAAGACAGAGGGGCCTAACCAAAATCTTGTTTTATCATTTATAAAGAATGTATTGAGTATTTATTCATGGACTATCAACATTTATAACAGAACTAATACCAAGCTGAAAACAAATGGCTGAAAGGATGTTGAACAACCTGGCAACTCACAATGTGTTTTTATTGATGTTTTATAAAATGTCTACACCACCTAAACTCTGACAAAGCATTTACAAACGGTGCTGAGCTTCAAACAGACAGAATGAGAGTGACTAAAGGAGCAGGCACAGCAGCACGTGTCCTTCATCCAACATTTGAATCAGTCAGCGCTGCTTCTCGCAGGTCTTATCGCACAGTGAAATTGTTCTAATTGTATGATCTGAGCTGAAAGAAAGAAATATCTGAGTGAGTTTTAAAGCATAAAGTCAAAAAGATTTATGACTTTTTCTTCATTTCTCTGTTGTTGTTTGCCTCATAACCACTTAGATTAAATTGGTCACTCCCTGGGAGGCCTCAACTCCCCAGGTTGGCAACACTAGTGTTTAAATGGGGCTAGTCTACTGGCTGTGTAGAAATGTAATAATCTGTACAGTGCTTATAATTAAAACAAGATTACACAGGTCCTAGAGGAAACCTCCTAAGAAATGTCTGATCCTTCCTAGAAGATAATTAGGAAACTATGAGCTATAAAAACATACCACTAACATACTGCAGAGCTGCGTTGTGCTGGTGATGCCATGTTATGGGGCGGACACAGACCGAATCACATAACGTTTAATGCTTGTAAAAGATGTTACCGATCAGGACGAGAGACAGAAAAGAAATAAAACCACACCAACTGTGTCAGAAACACATTTTTCACCTCTGTTTGGAGGTGTCACCACGTTTATCTGCCGAGCAGCTGCTTTCTGTCTTACAGGTGGACACAGATGAGAACTTTAGCTGCCGTGCTGGCTTCTGCTCCTCTTCCGCCCCCTCTTTCTGTCCCTGTCTCTCTGTCAGCCATTTTTAATGCTGAACTCACACAGTGTGGCTGGGCGGTGCACGAACAACCATCGGGCTCAGCAATCCTTCTCCATGCCAGGCAGGAAGTGGCCAGGACAGCTGCTTGCAATTCAACCTGAGACTTATGACCTACATTATGGCAAAAGTTACTTTTCTACTGTAACTTCACCAGAACCTATATCTATTTTTCATCTTTTCAGTTTGACTTGCTTCCATTAGATAAGTACTTGTACTCAAGAACTGTACTTAGGTAATTTATGCTGCTTTATGCTCCTACTCCTATTTTAATATATTATATTTTAGAAGATAAAATAGAATTTTTGTACTATTTTATTTAAACCTTATAATTTAAGACCAACTCAAAAAATGCCTGGTTGATTGCATGCCAGAGTAGTCTAACAGTTATTTCCTGAATATTTCTATTTTTGTGACATGCTGAAAACAATAACACACCCATTGTAAAACTCGACTGAATAACCAAAGATGGCCATTTGGAGAAGTGATTTATTAGCATTTTTATTTTTACTAATGGTGATTGTTACATTAATGCACTGTCACTTGTTCCTAAGTATGATTAATTATTCCACTGCTGCTGCTGGCCTCAGCCTGTGCTCATCCAATCCACACAAACTCCCACTCCAGCACATATTTTAACAAACTGACTTAAAAGAAGAGCAAAAATAAACAGTGCTGATGGCAGAAATTGCTAATTCAGCTGCGTTCAAATTAAACAAACATAGTTTGAAGTAACCACGTGGTTTACTGTCCCAGCAACAAACAAAGATAATTGCAGCTTTCAGAGCCAGTTCTCATACAGTCATGTTGAGTTCAAATACTGTGGCCCATACCCCAGCAACACCACCATCAGGTCAGGAAGCGGTCTTTGGGAATGAGTTGCTGAATCAGACCCTCCACAACCCCCACCCCCCTGACTCTGCACCGGGCTCTCGCACCCAGTCATATCTGCCAGGAAACCCTCCCTGTGTCTGGTCTGTGGGCAAAACTACAGAGGTCTGTCAGCTAATCCTCAAAAGCAGCCACATCTGTCCCATCCTGTATCCCCGCAGACTGACCTCACCTAGTGCCCCCTACCCCCCAAAAACACCCCACCCTCCCTCCTTCCATCGCTGACTTCTGCACAATAAGCAACATCTGGTTCTCATTTCCTCGAAAACCAAAACAACACAAGGAGGAGAGGAAGGGAGAAATGAGGGGTGATGGGAGGAGTCGGGGGAGAAGTTGTTGAGGAGAAAGACATTCAGAGAAAAGCAGGATGTGAAGAGAAAGAAAGAGGGGTTGCATTTCTCACTGTCGGTGCAGTTGGAGGTCTTTGATCGTCCAGGTGTGAGGATGTGAGTGTGAATAAGGATGAATTCTGTCACTTTGACATTTTCTTACAACATTATTTGTTGTTTTTAACACCCTCTGTGGTCTGGTCAATGTCCTCCCACACTTCTGCAATGCAACAAAGAGTCAGATCCTTCACTTAACTGTATAAAAAAAAAATTTTGTAGGGGAGGAGGGGGGAGAAAACTCCCATCGCCACAGAAAAGAATCTGCAACTCAGCGGCTAGCAGCCCTAATTACAGTGAGACTTTGCTGAAGTCTGCAACAATATCCAGGCAAATAGAGAGAGAAAGGGGAAGATGGAGAGAGAGAGAAAAGCGAGCAAGAAAATAGAAGAAAGAAAAAGTGAGGGCGAGTGGAGGGGGGCAGAGGCTTACCTCATTTTATGAAGTATGTTTATAAGTCAAAGTCAAAGTAAATTAGTGCTGACTTCACAAAGGCACAGCTGCTCAGCGTCTCTGCTAAATGTCCCTTTGCACCATAAACACGTGACAAAAGTTCATTTTTAACAAAATATGTAAAAACAGATACGTTTTACAAAAAACTACATCAAAGTAATTTAACCAGGTGGGTTAAATGTTCTTCCTTAAAATAAGAGACAAGTGTTTCTGCAGCTTGATTATGATTTTATCCAGCTAAAATGTTTGAGCTGATACCAGAACATATCACTTTCTGTGAGATGAAGTCTTCTGCGAACTTGGCTTCAGCCACCCAATCATCTTTCCAGACACCAGGCTGCAGAAGGGCTCCTGCTTTTTCCTTTATGTTGGTAGAGATGTTTATGAAACATAAGATACAAGTTGCTTTAAACGATGAGCAATTGTGTTATGAACCAAGACACCGTTCAAGACACAAAAAAAAAAAAAGTATTGAACCTGTACTTTTCACTTACCAAGCATCTGTTGTGTATTTCAAGCGATGACAAATGTTAATATAAAATAAGTAGTAGTTTAATTACTACAGTATACCAACATGTGAACCCTGTGTCTAACACACAGACTACTTTGTTTTCCAGCTCGTCCCTTCCTCTGGCCGTCCGAAACCTGACAAAATGGCGTTTGGGTCTTCTCGATCACTCACAAAAGGAGAAATGCTGCATTCTAGTGGAACTTAGAGACATTAACTCTATTTTATATCTAAAAACGCCCACACAAGCCATCACTTGTTTCGCTGGATGCAGCTTCACTAACAAACCGCACAAATCAGCTTCGTATTCAAACTTTACATGAAAAACAGAACAAAGATTTATTTCATCACTGAATATTGAAAAATACAAATTATAATGCAGGAGAAAACCCACAAGTCCTCATAAATACACGCAACAGACTGTGAACGAATTGCTCAGAATATGGAAACACAACAGAACTGCAGCGATAATTTCTTTCTATCTTTGAGATTTTTTCTTCATTAATAGTGTCCCTTTGGGTTTGAGTAAAAGAGACTTCTTTGCCTCCTCCATTCTTTTGGTCTCTTCACATTTTTCACTCCACCTCTCTATTCCCACGTCCACCTCAGAGCTCAGCATTACAATACGTCTCTGCGAGAAAGAAAGTTACGCAATGAAAACACGTGACTGCAAACATACAGGAAGAACGATGAGGAGAAAAATGTGTGATACTCACTGCTAAAACTTCTCTCTCTTGCCTTCTTCTCAGCTGGCCTTTCATTGGGGGTGCTGGTCTTCCATCTGATCACAGGAAAGATTAAGTTAACACAAAACAAATGTGTCCATGAATAATAAAATGTTACGCTACAAGTACAGAACAATTTATGATGTGGAGGTGAATGACACCAAAACCACTACAGAACTGTGAAGATGGAGCCGATTTAGTATTAATATGGTTTTGTTTTATCTACATCTTCAAGAGCAAAAACTATGTAGACTAGCTAAAAAATATATAAAAAGTACATAATCATAAAAAAAACATATATGCAAGTATTCAGTGAGCTATGATCTTAAATCTTTCAACCTTGCGTCACTGTATGAACACTGTGGTCTGTGGCTTATTGTCCACATTACTAAAAATAGTACAATGTCAAACCTTACACCCTAAAATAAGACAAATTCATCCAGTATTTGTGTGAGTGAAAGAAAATATTAGGAAAGTTAAAACTCAAATGACTGCAGACACTAAATCACTGCCCACATTATGCTCAAGACTGGATAAAACTAAATATAAATAAACACCTGCAAACGACCAGTCCGGCAGATCTGTCAGAGGTCCGTATTCTGTGCCACTTCGAGAAAGTCCGTGTCTGAAACACACATGCATTTTATAAAATATTCAATGTTTTAATGGTAGTTCATGTTAAGTGACAATCACTTTAATGATAATCATGGTTCAGCAGTGTGCTTGCTTGTTTTGTACCTAACATGTACGTCACTCTGGATAAAAAGAACATTTACAAATGACTATAAGTGAATATAGTTGCTATAAAGAGACATGCTATGTTATTGTTTCATGTGGGGGATATCATATTGCTCAGCTGTGCATAGTTATCATGTGTGGTGATGTAGATAAATAAAAGTTCATGCAGACAAAAAGTGAAACAACGAAAGTCTCCAAAGAAATTTGTCCACCTTTTAATACCCTTAGCATGACAATGAAATATAGAACAAACTGTTGACATACGGGCTTTAGAAACATCTAATGCTTGGTGTACATTACCTGGACAAACACATCTCTTAGTATAACTTAGCGTTAGTGTAAAACTGGTGTAAATACAGTGCACAGTGTGTAAACATACTCTTTCCTCCACTTCTCTCCAGCTTGTACTCCACATGTTGTGCTGAACCGCCTGCTGGAGCTTCTCAACACTGGAAAACAACAAGTGGAGGAACAAAAATCAGCGTGTCCTTAAATCCTGTCTTACAGTCAGTAAGACATCATGCTGTCAGCAGCTAACATGTTAGCTTCAGCCTTAGCATGGCTAGTCGATGTTACTGATTTACCGCGGTCACAGACGCTGTATCAAACCCAGCGACTGGTACAGACCGTCAGCAGCCCACAGTGAAGGTCGGCGTTACGTTTTTAACGACTCTCTCACACACTACACGTACAGTACAGTGAATAACCTCCGTCTCACCTGAACAGCACAACGTCCTCACGGTGGCCGCCATGTTGCCCGCAGTGCTCTGCGGTGGCCACCAGGTGGAGCTAAAGCAGCGCGTCGATAACCTGTTGTTTTCAATGAAGAAGACTGCAGCGGCTACTTTTGTTGGCCTCCGGAGTCTGTGTCTGTATCTCTGACGCGTTCCTATCAAGTACAGATCCACTGTGCATCCATTTCAATAACCCAACGCCAAAAGTAATAGTCAAGAAGGCTGTATGGAGCCAAACTATTGCAGACAACCTCCTTCCTTCACACTGCTGACTCAGAGCTTTTTACATCAGTCTTCAGTGGACTTAATAATAAATAAAAACATAATGATTACCATAATTATTCTGATTATATTCACTCGAACAATACATCCTAGAATTCAAACCAATATACAGCATAATGAACTGACACTTGGTTCTTACAGAGACCAATATTTATAACTTGAATAAAAAAAAAACTGTAAACGTGACAGTAGGGCATATTAGACAGTTTTCCCTGTGGGCCATGTGACCTCTCAGGTCTCTAGACCTGGTCAGTAATCCATCTATGCATTGATAAATATAATTAAAATATTATTGTTACCTGCCTAGTTAACCAGTTATTGTTAACCTAACCCATAAATACGAGAAATGTTTCTCTTAAATATTAAATTATTTAGACAGTTGACTTCCTTTGACCTCCAAAAGCCCCCGCTGTCAGTGGTTTTTTGAGGTGACTATTTATCAAAGCCTTAATTGTTTTAGACTCACACATTTGCCACTACATTTCTATTTAAGTCAAGTACCAAAATATAGGTTATATTTATGGGGTGTGCTTTTTGTACCCTGGGGCAGCTTATAACCAGCCGGTCTGACCGCTGGATGATTGTCATTGTTCACCTGCACATCACGGAGTGAACAAACATTTCACCAGATGTTTTGACATGTCCTAGCAGGAAACACTAGTAACATTATTACAGTAATGTCTGCATTCCATGTAGGTGAACCACTTATTGTGCAAGCTGGTTAAATGGTGTGACTTAGTGGGACATTTAAATACACACACCCCATTTCCAGAAACGTTTTCTAAAATACAAAAATAAATAAATATTCAAGTAACACAGATCTGGATTATTCCAAAATTAGCAGTGCGTGAACTTGACTGGCCTGCCTGCAGTGTGTCTCATACCAAAGACGTGTGGTGCATCATGAAGAGGAGAATCAGACAATAGCAACCAGTCTTGTATGTGTCATTTTAAACCTTGTGTGATGCCAGATGTACAACTAAAAGAAAAGATGATGTAACACATAGTAAACATGCCTCTGTCTCAACTTTTTGAGTGTCCTGCAAACATAAATCGAGTTTTACCAATTGTATTTACAACATACAATTAAGTTGGTCAGTAAAAAAACACTGAAAATCCTTTTTGGTAGTTTTATATAAATATAAAGTAAATATTTGCCAGTGTAGAAGGTGATGTGTGTCTGTGATCTAATTTATCGGTGGTTTTGGTGATGCTGGTCTGTTAAAGGCATCCAACGAGGTGATTACACTTTCTAGTCTAGCAGACCTCATGTTACACACATCACATTTGATTTACAGTACATAGCCAAAATAAACAATTACTACCATTAATCTATTTTCTCAGGCTTAGGATATGTTGCTGTGTTTTCGTGGTTTGTGTCTGTAGATCCATTCAGTATTGAGAGATGTGTGGTTAACCTTTTCTTTTTCTTTTACTGTTATTTATTAAATATTTGTTACTTGTTGCAGTTTATTGTCTTGTACGTATGGGTTTATTTTGCCAAAAGAACATGATAATGACTCTGCAGGTTACAGTGCAGTGAAACAGAACTGTTATGGATTTTGTGAAAACATTAAAGTAGCGCTCTACTGTTTCATTTCAGTATCAGTGAGTAGTACTCTGCCTGTGAAGCTTTGTCATCTCTGAGAAATTTACCCCAGTGATCTTCAGAGTAGGTCTGTGGGTGGAGAATTAAGGCCTGTTTTATAATCTGGCTGTTTGAAGTTTGAAAGCCTTTGATGTCTTTTTTAGACAGGGATAGGTCTATTTTTTGGCAACGATTGAATGTGGCTCCTTAAAACTATTTAATGTCTATAACTTCTTTTCACAGGTTCTTGCTTATGTAAACATAAGTTCTGAGCAGTACAGTCTGAAAAATACATTATTATAATTATTATTGTTGTTGTTGTTGCTATTATTATGACTCCTTCCGTTTATTATGAGAGCCCTGGCGACCCCTAGTGTGAACCTTTTGGGTGAACCAGCAGTGAGGAAAGGTTGCATAGGCCACACCAAAGCTTTTGGCTCTTTGGGCCCTTAAATAATCTGAACACATCAAAGCCTCTGTCTCTTTAGTTTGTATCATTCTTTATTTGATATCTCTCCCAAATTTAATAGAGGTGCAATTCAACACATGGATCCTCCGTGAACTGAACTTGACGTTGTGCTGTTTTGCAGAAATATTGATCCTACAGGGAGAAAGATGGCGATTGATGGAGAGTAGGCCTACTTCATGACTGTTATGCTGAAAAAGCAGAGAGATCACAGCCTCTCTTCAAAGTATTGTTTTTGTATGAACTGCTCCGACACTAAGCCCAGAAGAATTTCTCTGTTAGCTTTTCAGACAAGTTCCCACTCGCAGCCTGTGAGGTAAACGCCAGAGTCTACACAGAGGCTGCTGCAGGGACTCCGGTGAACCGCAGGGGCCATGAAAGGCTCCATCTGCAGTGGGCTCCGGGGCAGATAGAAAGCTGACAAGCTTATTCAAAGACGCCAGGCCAAACAGAGTAACACTTTATCAGGGCTTGTTGTGTTTTGTTGTGTCCGTTAACTGCCACTAAACGGCCGGAATCAGCGCTGACTAATGCCGGCCAGCCCTCAAACAGTGTCGGGATGTTTACTCTGCAGCGTCCTTGGAGAACTCAGACAGGCCGAAAAAATCCACCAGCCGTCTCCTTCCGCACATTCCACAGGCTGGTGGTACAGTGAACTAGTGCCGTTGCCTGAACGACGCGGTTTGACGTGATTGGTCACGTGGTGCGTCACAACACGTGCGTTTACAATGGTGGTATAAACAGGTATTCTGATTATTATTAATAATCTGTAATAATAACAGTAATACATACCTTACCTAAAAGCACTGCAATTAAAAATGTCAAAGTACAAGTAATTTAAAGTTTTGTTTAAATATTGGCTATGCATGTTTTAAAGGACTAAGAGTATTAAAAATTAAAGCACCAACTATCCCGAAATCATCAGGTACAATATAAACTGTAATATCCAAATCATTCAAACTAGATAAGTCTAAATGAATAGGCAACAAAGGCATATTTGTAACGTAATATATTGGAATTCCTTTTTTATGCTGTTCATAGGCTATTAACATTCAACTACTGCCTATTTCATGTATAAATATTTTAATTTATATTCCAGTACATGTATTTGACAGCTATTGTTACTAGTTCCCCACTAGATTTCAGGTATACAAAGATAATATATAATAATATAATATATAATGTACGATAGTTTATTACACCCTAATGCATCATTAATTATAATCTAGTGATATAATACCCTGTAATAAAAAAAGCACTCTGTTTTCATGGTGCATAATTTGCTAAATGATCTTAGTATAATAAGTAAATTATACTTCGACCACTATAAAACAAAGTTGGTAAGAAACCCTTATAAATTTTGTGATACTACATTCAAAGTTGTAATTAACCAGTGACGTTTTTATTGATATTTTTTTATGTGAATAGTCATTTTAAGAGTGTAGTTGTTATTTGTTGGGGGCCTCAGTGCAGCGGGGATGTGTATGAATGACGATCAGCCATGGCTGCAGGAAAGGTGTTCCGGCCGGGTGGGAATCGAGCCGCCGCTTGCTGATAAAGGAGTCGTGATGCGTCAAGTGGAACACAGCGACAGAGCGCGGGCCAACGGTCGGTGCGACGGCCACCTTCAAAATAAGAGCGAGCACGCTGCTGCTGGACACGCCGGGTGTTAATAATCACATCATCGCGTGTAAAAATGAGCTGGAATACATTGCGGCTTAGTTAGAACAATTTACAGTAGTGTGCAAGGAAATTACACGTGTGCAGTAATCTACACTGTAAAAGTGTTTTTTTAATATCACCTATCTATTTATTACAGGCTACAGTGCTTTACTTACAATAAAATATTTCTACATTTAAGTAATGCTACTTTTTCTTAAATCAAAAATCAGAGAACTGCCACTGACACTCTGAGGAACATAATGACGCTTGTGGTTTAAGAGTGGGGTTTATTGTGAAAGTCTGTCACCGGAACTAGCTCCCTCCGCATGGACTAACTCGACTCAGTTGGAAAAGAGGGGGGAGGAAAGTAATTATTTAGGGGAGAGAAAGAAAGAAACAAAGTTGTCGACCGTGCAGTGCACACGGGGAGGGATTTTATTTATCCTGTGAGGCTCGTTTATTCCAGCCCCGGTCTGCTGGGACGTAATTGTAACGGCGCACCGGTTTCCCTCATTTCCTTCTGTCTCCAAACTTGTCCGCTACTATTTCACCGAGTCCCGGACAGGATTTCTCCTTTGAAAACGGGAATGATAGAAGCAGCCGAGCACAGGCGGACGGACGGACGGACGGAGGAGTACAGCAAGTGTCGTCTGCTCGTTTTCCTGTTGCCTCAGTCCAAGTAAATCGAGTTATTTTAACTTTTCCGAGCACGTTTCATCCCGGGATGAGTGGCAGACATCGGGTGAGTCGACTATCTGTGCACGGACGGATTTATTTTGTTGTCTACACTGGACCCACATGAAGCGGTGGTAGCCTGCATCCTGCTGAACCTCTTCGCTTTGTGTCTTTTAAAAAGAGAGTTCAAAGGGAGAGACACCCCCACCACACACACACACACACACGCACACGCACACACACACCCCGCACTGGATAGTCATGAAATCAAACCAACTTTACTGAAGCGTATTTCACACAGTTTAACTCAGAGAGAAGATGCAGATGTGGAACCACATGAGGGTCTACAAAGGAGGCCCTCCGCGACCATAGGTCACGCTGAAGTGTCCTGGATGTGTGTTTCTCCTATTTCCTGTCTGGATTGACTTGAACTGTTAGTAATTGTCTAATAATCCAATGGATTCTGGCTCACCACAGTCTACCTGTGCCTGTGGACTTTCCACATGAGGGCAAACCAGATGACTCAGAGGACTGAAGTCATGTAACAACCCTGAAATGTCTTAAGTCTTATTTATCTGTTTTCTATTTATTGTGTATATATATATATATATATACAGGGTCCTTTTTTTTAGCTTTGAGCTAAGTTTCAAGTCCAGTTTTTTATTTCTAATCACAGAATTTAAAAGCTGACATTTCAGCAGGTGTTGTGAAAACTGTAGATTTACTTGAACACCTTTGCTCTGCTGTACATCTGCATTTGTGCGCACGTTAATTTGTAACTTAAAAAGGCAGCTGCTTGACTTTGCCTAGACAGGTAAAACAAAAAACACACACGCGCACACAAAAGGCTCCATCATGGACAGACCTATAAGCAAGTTATTGGAGAAGTTAAAGCTAACGGACTCAGGCAGTGTGAAATTCAACAATTCAAAGAAAAAACATGATTCTGCCAACAACGCTAATAACAGCAACGCCAACACTGGCATCTCCGGAGGCAGTGGTGGGGGCAGCGGTCTGCCACCAGCTCCCAACTCTGCAGCTGCCTCGCCCTCCAGACCATGCCAGTTCTCACTTGCCTCTGCAACCACAAGCGATGCATGTGTTCCAGTGAGTGGGAGAGGAGGTGGCACAGGAGGTGGAGGAGGGATGGTGATGCCTCCCTCCCAGCTCCTCACCCCATCATCAGCTTCATCCACTGTGGGCACCGTACCATCAGAGGGTGACCCACAACTTCACCCTTCCACCCTGGTGCCAGTCAGGCGCCGCTCCCCTCAGCAGCGGGCTTCCTGTTACCTGGGTGAAGGTGTGGACTCCCACCTGAGGCGCGAGTCTAGCCTGGGACCTGAGTGTGACCCTCTGGGGGCGTTTGGCTCCAAAGCGTCCCTCAATCAGCGGCGCTACTCCTTGGAGCTCCAGCAGCTGGTCAGACGACAGCAGCTCCTATCCCAGCCGCCACCTCTCTCTGTCCCCCCACCGTACCCTGCTGCTACAGGATATGGGTCAGCTCCCAGAGGTGGTGGAGGCGGCCTGGTGGAGCCGGGCTACCTCGCTGAGCCTGAAAGGCACAAGCGTCTATCTCTCCAGGAAGCTCTGTTATACAAACGGCTGAGCACAGGTAGTGAACTGTGGGAGAGCGCTAGACCTGCATCCCTCTCTCATCCACCACATCGCCCAACTGATGTGACTGGAGGTGGCGTAGGTGCAGGCTTCTTTTACCCCCCAGGGCCAACTCTAAGCCCTTGCTCATCATTCAGCCTCCAGGAGTCGGTGTTGGTTAGCCCCAGGTCCAGCTTTGCCTCCAGCACAGCCAGCGGTGGTGGAGGAGGAAGCCCTATGGGGAGCCGCTGCAGCAGCAACCGGACCAGCGGCATCAGTTTGGGCTACGACTCTCGCTACTCGGCCTCTGGAGGCCTCCCTCCACAGCAGCAGTCCCCCTCCTTGCAGACAGGGGGCTCTGTGCCTGGCTATAGTGTACTGAGCAGGGCCGGGGTTACGCCAGTGGAGGCCTGGACTCAATACCTGGAAGGAGGGATGCGCACAGGGGCCCATGATAGTCGACACTCCTACCCACCTGCTGTTGGAAGTCCAGCAGCAGCGTGCTATCAGGGTGGATCAGAGTGGTGGGAAGAGCAACAGGCGGCATTGAGAGGAAAAGATGGGGTTGTGATGGGAGAGAGGGCTCGCTACTCAGACCTTCCTGGCACCCGGTACCAGGAAGAGCTCACCCGACTTCTACTGAGAGATGCAGCGCTGGAAGGTGAGGGGCTCCTGGAGGGCCTGATGCTGAAGGACCAGTCTCTAGCCCTGTCCAAACCAAGCACAACAACACTGGCGCCGTCCTCAGGTGGAGGGCCAGTGAAAGCTCAGGAGGATCCAGGAGTCCGAGTTGGAAGAGAGGCCACGGAGAACCGGCAGGAGTTCTTTGGTGAGATCCTTTTTTTTTCCTAATCTTAGTTTTCAGGCTACACAATGGAAAAAGGAAAGTGAGGAGAATGGTAGTCCGGATATAAGTTCTAAAGACCCGCACTTAACACAAATTGTAAAATCACATCCCTAATTTGAGCGAGTGCCACCACTGCTCATGCACAGGGCACAGTGCATTCATAATGGCGTATTGGGTCCCCCAGCATCCGCCCTCACTGTGTTATTATTGTCCTACTCGCTGCCTGGTGTCAGATCACAGGTTTGTCTTTAAATGAAAGGGTTGTGGGGAATGGATGCAAGGACGGATGGACAGATTAATAGTTCAAAGAGTTTATGGATGGATAGATGGTGACTTGGAACCTGCAGAGACATGTAGGATTGGAGCACGCAAAGCATAAAAGGGAAGGAATATAGCACTCGGGCTTCAGAAACTGATCCAGACAAGTAGAAGTGCTTAGTGGAGCGACAGAGTAGAAGAAAGAAGGGACAGGCTAAAAACTACACTTGTTGACAAAAACTGTCCCAGCAGTACAGATATGTATATAATCGTCTCAGACTCACACCTGTGTTCAAAACATCAGGTGATTTCAGATGATGTTTCAGGGAGGCGTCGCCAATTTGCCACAGTGAGGTGCACTAAAGGGCTAATGCAGCGTAGCTTCGCGGCCATTAAACTGCAAAAATTCTGCTGTAACACTCAGACACAAATTACAAGGTTCCATATAAACACAGCTTCAACCATTACTGTGAGTCACAGAAGATTAGGGTTCAGGATCTGTGAGTGTGTGTATGATTGTAGGAGTGGCTGAATGAATATGTACTGCTTGTGTGTGTATATGTGTGTGTCTATTGTTGCTCTGTGGCAGGGTGTGTTTCCCCCGAGTGACTTCAGGCCACAGTAACGCAGTGTCTGAGTCATGTGTGTGTGTGTGCTGGTGTGTGTAATGCTGCCTTGGCGTGTGCAGGGGCGGTGTGCTGAAGCCTGTTTTTCTGTTCAGGTATGTGTGCCCAGAGGGGACATACAATACTGTACTCCTCTCAGCCATTAGGAAGAAATCAGAGGCTGTGAGCCGTGAACACAGACGCTCACGCACCTGTATGTGAAAGGGTAACGCTGAGCAAAAACTCTCTAATTAAAAAGAAAGTAAAAATGAAAGCGATTCCCTCATAAATCAAGAAAGTGGAGGTGAAGACAGACACAGAAAGGTGAAAAGAACAAGGGATTCACACAAAGCTAGTCACGTAATAAATATGATTAAACTCATCAAATTAGTTTTAGGTGTGAAAAAGAGAACAAAGTGAGCCGAACCAATGTTAAGCACGCTCACGTTAATTTTCTGTTAACTCCTTTGGGGCCACACAGGTTTTATTCTGCAAACTATTGTTTGTCAGAAAACATAAAAGCTTTTTTTTTTTTTAAGCGCTTTTTGAACAGTCCCTGCATTCTTTCCAAGTCACTTAAACCAGTTCTTTCCCAACGTAGCAGCTTCAGACGTGATATTTAAAGTTGGATTCTTGGGCCCTCTGGTTTCTGGCTTTGGCAGAGAGCTGAGCATGTTCCTAAATACTGAAGGGACTGTCCAAGATTGTTGCAGCAGAGTGTAGGAATACTTGATTTGTGCGGCACTCCCTCAGCCACATTAGAAAGGGAAAAAAAACACAGGCAGACCCTTAAATAGATCAAAGAGAGACTGGAGCTCGGACCACCATTTTTCCACTTGACTTTTAGATTCAAGATTCAAAAAACTTTATTAATGCGAGAGAGAAATTGCTTTGCCTTGTTTACAGCTGCTCTCAGTTTAAATGGAAGAAAAAGAACCACAACCAGAAAAGATCAACACAAATAGAAAACAACATCAATACAAAAAACACTAAGAACAAAGTAAATCTGAAAGTGGATGAAGTAAATCAATAATAGTCCAGGTGGAATGTAGGTCAATGGAAAGTGACAGCATACATATGACAAAGGCTAAATGTGTACTTGGACACTTGTATTTTGTTAAATGAAAAACACAGAAGATGGTTATAATGTGTGAAAGTTGACAGACTTTAAACCGGAGCTCTGTTTTTGCTACAGTCTAATTCTAACCCTGTTCTTTTGGTCCTGATTGTAGAGTCAGTCAGTAGAGACCTTATCTCGACCTGAACTGAACAAACTGTGGGGAAAGGAGCTGAAAATTGTGATTGGGGTTTGGTTTCCTGAGGAAGTGAAGCATCTGTTCCACTGACTTAAAACGGAAAATGATTATCTGCCTTGAGATAATGAAAATAGGAGCAAAAGTAGCAAATTGTGTAAGTTGCTGTTTCCTTTGCTTGATAAAGGGAAAGTGCAATATTTTTTAGGCTCCAAATTGCTTTAGTTGTTGGGTTTAAAGTAAAATTTAATGGAAGGTCTAAGATAAAAGAAAAACCCAGAAGAAGGGAGTCTGTCTATTTTCTGGAACAACTGCCAAAAAGTTGGATCCGGTGGAGTTTCCCTTTAATAACAGACACTGGAGTGGATGAGCAAACAGGCTGGCATGGGCAACTGGGTTTAAACTGTGTGAAAATCCCCTAGGTGGTGCGAACGAGAGGATTTACAAGTGTTGACACTTTGTATGGAGTTGGATTTCAGACACATCCTCTTGGAATGCGTCGTAAACGAAGTGCTAAGAGCCGCCGAGCGATTACTTGACTAAATGCCTGTTTGTGTCCTCTGTTTTTTTTTTTCCCCCCATTGTCTCGACAGGAACCTGTGTGAAGTGTGGGAAAGGCGTGTACGGGGCGGATAATGCCTGCCAGGCTCTGGACAGCCTCTATCACACACGCTGCTTCACCTGTGTGTCCTGTGGTGAGTACCCCACACACACACCCCTCACCCACAAACACAACCGTGATTATCTGAAGTGTTTTAAACCATTTACTCTTAAAGTATCATGTTGAGTCAGGTGTCTGCCATCTCTCCCTCTCTTCAGGACGCACCCTGAGAAACAAGGACTTTTACAATGTCAATGGCTCTGTGTACTGTAAAGAGGATTACATGGTAAGAGTTGAGGTCATGTTTTGTCATCTGTCTCTCTCCCCTTCTTTCTCTCTCCCTCTCACACACACACACGCAGTCGTGTTCAAAGATTGATTTTCTGCTAATGGTAATCTCTTTGTTTTAATAACAGTTTTCGGGATTCCAAGCTGCTGCTGAGAAGTGTAGCGTGTGTGGCCACCTTATTCTCGAACAGGTGAGGGATTTCGTGCCCATAAACACTTGGACTTAGAATAGATTTATAGGAATATACCGTAACTCCTGTCCTTGGGTAACTTTTAGTTATTTGTGTCTTATGTTCCCAAGAATTTTTTTCAGTAACCCCCAGAGGATAAATATATTCAGTGACGTCTTTTTGTTGGCTCCTCTTCGAGTTCCCACAGCAGATTTCAGTGGAATGTTTGCCTTTGGTTTTTGATAAATAAAGAAATAAGTCTCTGCGGTGATTAGCTTAAAACCTTTTTTTTTTTAAACGTTATTTGAACCATATAATACCCATAATATAAAAAGAAAGCTTCCAGTGAGTCTGTGAATCCATAGAGTTGATTTTCTGCCAAAGTTAAAATAACGTAACCGCATTCAAGCTTTATAATGATTTAAAATAATAAAGTTTATTCTAGACAAGTAATGAATTACAAAAAACAAAAAGTGACTGCAAAGTATCAATACGGCAACTGTAAATTTACCTAAAACCTATACGTAGGCACACACAAATACACCGTACACATACATGTACAGTTTAGATTGGTTTTCTTTAAATATTTGATGACTTACATTATTTATTTGTCCTGTAATTCTCAGATCCTGCAGGCTCTTGGGAACTCGTACCACCCCGGCTGCTTCCGCTGTGTGGTGTGCTCCAAGGCTCTGGACGGGGTGCCTTTCACTGTGGACCAACACAGCAACATCTACTGCGTTGCAGACTACAACAAGTGAGAGTTGAAAACATGAGAACAGGGGACATTTGTCAGATTGATATTGCTGCTCTCTAAACGTTCCAGTAAAACATAGATTATTATGTTTAAAGAAGTGGTACAGTGTGGACATTGCCACGGATAAATATATCATTGCTAATTTTACATCTATGCTCTGATATAATAAACATCTAGATGTACAATAATTAAGATTTTACTCGTGCCTGTGTTGATCTAAAGTTTATATGAATCTTTATCATGTCATCCTGCAGGACGTTTGCCCCTAAGTGCGCTGCCTGTTTGCAACCCATCCTTCCTACTGAGGTGAGTTAGTTTACTCCATGCTGACTTTTTTTTCTCTCTCATATCTTAAATATAATGCTGGGATATTATGCATGAGTAGAAACCACAGAAGTAGATTAATCCATGAACAATGAGACTAAGGCTCCTTTTTCTACTGAGTAAAAAATAACAAAAGATATAAAACATATGATATTATCTGTTTTTATGCATAAGTGTATTTGTTAGACGCGTGAGAGTAAAACTAACTCAGAATAATTGGGGAAATACCATTCAACATTTCCTGTTTTGTGTCTCAGGGCAGTGAAGAGATCCTCAGGGTCGTGTCGATGAACAAGGACTATCACTTCGAGTGCTACCACTGTGAGGTCAGTCACCAGCTGATTTTCTCCATGAGTTTATATCACACTTGACTTTAGAAAGTCAGAACATGTCTCGATAGCTCACCTCGCCTCCTGTATTTTTGTCATTCTCCTCCCTCAGGAGTGTGGTAAGCAGCTCTCTGACAAACCCGGGTCGCAGTGCTTCCCCTTGGACTCTCATCTCCTCTGCCACTCCTGTCACATGAGCAGAGTGTGCACCACACACAGCATTCCCCCTCACAGCACACACTGACTTTGCACCACGCAGCTGTGGATGTCTTAACATGCTGTCACTTTTGCTTTTGCTTAGTCACATTATTTTTAAGATGAAACTGCTGATATTAGGACAGTGACCTGGATCAGTCCCTTCTGTCACACGTACCTGCCTGCTGTACTTCTTGTACTATTACTGTACCATAATTATAAAGGGAATGGGAAAGAAACTACTGCTTTTTTACCCCACTGTGGCTACTGTTTGCTGTAGAAGAACAAGGGATTTTTGCTTAACTGTTTTGTACATATTATCACTAGCAAACATTTTGCACTTAAATTTTATTTTACTGTAAGAGATTTGTTACGTGAATCTGTACAAATTGGGTAATTTCTGTATGTTGTAATAAATATTTTCTTTTGTTCCAACAATTGTAGATACACCTTACATATGTTGAAATGTCAGAACGTATAGCCCTTTTTAAATAGTTTTCTGCTGCACTGTAACTTCCTTGTTTCAAATAGGATGTAGGTCTAAACACTCACTGCTTTGTGAGAAAAACATCCAAGCAGACAAGATGATAACCAATTTAAATTTATTACTTTTTTTATATTCTCGGTACATTCAGCACTTGCAGGAGGAAAAAAAGCTACAAAATCAGACACTTCTTAACTAAAAACAAAATTAAAAATATTAAAATTGTAACCATTATGCTATTAGAAGATGAACGTTTTATTTTACCTCCTCTTAAATATTTGATTGAATAGTCAGGAGAGGTGTTTACAAATGGAGACATCAGTGCAGGGAAGGTCGGCTTCCTGTAATTATTACAGAACAAATAATTTCATATCCTCCCCTCCTCATCCCCAAAAACATCCACAAAACATAAACTTGGACACGTGCATATCTCCTGCATCACACACACCATTAATCATTCTATCGCACTTTTATGTTACAGTGTTGAGACACCAGTGTCAGTTGTATCTTTGTGGAACATGCTCACACAAACATCCTCAGCTGTAACACAACAAACCCTTTAAGGGGGGGGGGGGTATATGATTAATTAAGCTTTGACAAAATAACGACTTTCCTCACAGACAGTTGAATATAGAAAAAAAATCTGAGTGCTGAAGAGTGAAACACTTTAACTGATCCTAGCAAATATTTGAAGGTCAGGGATCTATTTTGGTCTGGTTTTATTACAGGGCTCAGAGGAGGAAGGAACTGTGCACCCGCAGAACTAAAATAAAGAGGCGGGCTCCCAAACCTCAGAGGAACAAAATGCTGAGGCCACAAAAAAAAGAAAAGAAAACACACACACCACCCTCCTTGTTCCTTTTCTTCAATGGAGTAGATTAAACACACTATAAGGAGATGAGGAGGAACGCTGCACTTTAAATTTTGCTTTTGGAAGACAGAAGAAAAGAGTGGGGAGTAGAGCTAGAAGCTTAGTTTTACTTTAAAACAAACATGAGTATTTTTAAATCTAGATAGACAATAAGGAAGTGAGGAACTGGCAGAAGTGTGTGGAAGACAACGCTGGCGTCAAGGAGGACGAATTAAAGCACGGTGGGCAGGTAGTGAGGAGCAGACACAAGTCCTGAAAATCTTCACTGAGTGGAAACACTCCCTCCACAAGACTTCCTGTCTGCTGCATCCTCTGCTACGCTGCTATCAGATTCCCTGCGGCTGCCCACCCATCAGCGGCGCCTGTCCCTCGGGTTGCTACAGCTACGAGAGCGCCGTGCACTTCTGGCGCCGGTCGAGGGCCGTCTGGGTCGGTGGCCACTGTCCTTCTTCTTGTCCGCCTCTCTATCTCGGCCACGGTCCCTCTCTCTGTCTCCTTCGGCTCCACGTCCTACTGCCCCACCGCTCGCCATCACACCACCATCCTTCTCCCGACCCTTCAGCCTCTCTTTCTTCTCATCTTCTCGCTTCTTATCCTCCTCCTCTTGCTGCTCCTTGCGCTTCTTCTCACGTTCCTTTTGCCGCTCTTTGCGGTCCAAAAGCCTCTGTGCCGCCTGGTTGCCACAAAGCACAGTTTAGTTAAGAGTGAAATCCTAAACTCAGACTCTCAAACCACTCGCCATGACAAATGGCAAGTTACTTCATGGTAAATGAAATGATAGGATAAAAGTGAGCATAGGTACAAACCTGCTCCTCAGTGAGGGGAAGCCAGTATATACACGGAGCTGCTTTGGTCTTCAGGAACAAGTCATCCAGAAGTTTAGCTGGAGGCTCGTCTCCCTTCTCTGTTGGTGAGGAAACAGAAATATATGAACATAAAGGTAATATAGGTATAAAAACACAAGGCCTCATGAGTTGACAGTGGGCTTTGAAATTATATGAAATTATTGATAATTGATTTATTAGTATATAATTAAGTTATTAGTAATATTATTAGTATATAATTAAGGTCTTACCCTTTTTATCAGTCTTCCTCTCTTTGCTCCTTGCCCTCTCCCTCCTCCTTCGCTCTCGATCCCTGGATCGAGACCGTCGTCCTTCCTCTCCTGGTCTTGCAAATTCTCGGACCTTATCTCGGTCCCATTCTCGTTCACCGCGGGTTCGCTCCCGGCGCTCCATCTCCCTCTCCCGCTCTGCCCACAGATCCCGCACTCCTCCCACTCCACGGTCCCGTTCTCGCTCCCTGTCCCTATCTCTGTCTCTGTCCCTTTCTCTGTCCCTGTCTCGCTCAGGCATTAGAGGGGGCAGCCGGTTCTGAGGAGTGGCTGGCTGCGTAACTTGTTCTTCTTCCTTGTCTGGCTTCAAGACACCTTTGTGAAAGTCCAACTACAGGAAAAAAAGACAGAAATGCGTGTGAGAGTGAAACGCCAGATGCAACATTAATGTTAGAGCACGTGTAGAAGAAGCCATATAAGAAACTGTTTGAATAACAAAATTTGTCAATTTACTTTGAGAATAAAAACTTTCCCATTTTTGAAAGAAACCTGGTGGATGTCTAAAAACTCAATGTACGCTAAACGGATGCTGATGTGAATTAGCTCCACACTGCACTGTTTGGATGAATGGGATGTTTGTGGTATTTTTAATAAACCTTATGTAATTAGTCCATTTTAGCATCAGAGGAGGTTATTACCTCAGCTTGCTCACAGAAGTCGACGCTGAGGACCTTGGGATTGCTGGGAGGCCATTTGACCCCATGGAGGGCATTTCTGGTGGCAACTGCCTCCTCTGTTGTAGTGTACTATGAGGACAGAAAAGATACTGTCAGATACAGTGAACTAACAAGCTGCAAAAAACTCAATTAAAGGAACCACTAGAGGACACCAATGAAAATGATTTACACAAATGCTTTTTTGTCTGAGCTCCAATATGTCTTTCTGTCATCATAACTAATTACAAATTTCCTGAGAACAGGAGCAAACTACTTCTAGTGGAAGACACCTCTCACAATACTCCACCACACAGTGAGTCATTTCTAAAACCACAAAGACCACAAACTAATTACTAACAATAGTTTTGCATTTAATAAAAAAAAACTAAACAACATGCTGGAAATAGACCAGTTTCAGTAGCTGATACATGTATAAAATAAATTCCCAAGGATTCATTAATTAATAATCACCGTGACAAAACAGTGAGATTTGATCTTGTCAATCCAGAAGCCCTCCTCCACCACACTGCCTGTCTGGTTCAGCAGCTCTTTCAGCTGGCCCAGAGTGAAGGGTCGTACCTGTGGGACAGGAAGAAACAGTTGAGTGAAAGGCATTCCCACTACTAAGGACAAATCACTGGCTTTAGCAAAGCTGTAGCTTTGAGGTGTGTTGTGTTTATTTGCTGTGACTGGACCATTGTTTCCACTGACATTATGTCATGTGTGAGGCACACGCAGAACATAATCAGAAAATAGAGGCTACACTACTCCTCTGTTTTCTTTAAAATTAATTTGTGTCAGGGAGTAAACTGGGTGCTTCGGTTTTTGCTGGAATCAAGATGAATGAATAATTCAAAGTTCAAGTGGTAAAGATATTGAATTGACATCAATTCAATCCATCAATTTAGCAAGTTAGACTGAAGTACTGTAAGACCTCCTGTTTTTCAGAGAGTAGCGAGGCTGGGTGGCATTAGAAATGTGGCAGAGTTTGATTCATGTGTAATTTCAAGCCTTCAAGTCTATGACGCAAGTAGAAAAATGTTCAAATGCTAGTCATTAAATGTGAAATGTCTCATCTTGTCATAGTCTGTTTAGTCATGCACGGTGCCCCGCAACTTAAGATGCTTAACTATAGCATTAATACCTGGGTAAGTGCTCCTGACTCTAATTATGGGTATGATGGTGGTTTTCACTGGCATCCACACAATATGCCTTATTCATGAAAAATGTGTATGTTGTATTTGTAAATGCAGGATATTTCTGTACAACCATTTTCCCCACATAATTGTAGTCCTTTGGATAAGTTTAAGCCTCCAAGCGCAACGGCACAGTTTGACAGACTTGTAAAAAGAAACTATTTCAGTCTTCTCTGGTAATATAATGTCCCGAGTTACAAACGCACCAGGTTGGTCACATGGATGATATTAGACATTTTGCCACGAGGCGGCGAGGGCTGCCTGGATGTGCGGACGGGGTCATCGATGGTGACGGACACGCCAGACTTCTGCTGACTGATGGAGCGACGCACCAGACTGTCGCTGGGGGTAACTAAGGGAAGAAAAGGAAGAGGAGAGGAAGGTGAGTGGGATAGGTAAAAAAAAAAACAATAATTGCTGTAATCAGGTTAGAGGGGAGAGATTAGCCTGCCTGAGGGATTATGGAAAATTCAAGTGGCAAAAAGATTTGTACCCAACAATCTAGGGCAATTAAAAAGCCAAAAACCTTTCAGTGAGGCACTTTACCTTTCTTTGCCTCTCCGTCAAGCTTGATAGATGTCTGTGTTTCAGAGGCTTCCTCGGAAATACTGTTCTTCCTTTTGTCTCTGGAAGTCCTGCGTTGTTTTTCTCTCTCCGTTTTCTCCACATCTTCCTCTTCATTTGTTTGTCCATTTTCCTGGCTGTCACCTGGAACAACCTGAGGAGGAATTCCAGGTGTTGAAATGGTGCGACAGTTCAAAGCTCACTGACAAAGCAGCATGTAAAAACATTCAAACTAGTAAAAGTGTAACAGTGATGGTAAATATCCAAGCAGGATTCTCCGCTTAGTATTTCTGTTTTGACTGGTATGAAAAAAAAAAAACTGCATTTTAATTTTTCAGCTAACAGTGCTGATATACACCTCCTCACCTGAGTAACGGTACGTTGGATCTTGAGTCCTTTACCCTGGTCACTGCGACTGGTGTCCAGGTTCTCTTCATCCCCAGACAGCTGTAGCTCTTCTGGGTGTAGCTCGACCACTGCCTCCTGGTTTACTTTGATGTCTGGGATCAAAGACTGAGAAACAGGGACACAGACAAGATATTTCAATACAATCTGCATATTATCAAACGTTCAGAATAAACTGTCTCAGATAAAACAAAGTAAGCAAATAAAATAACCACATTTTGTCAGATCCATCTGGACCTACTCTCTGTGCTGTGTCATTACCTTCAGTGATTCAGTTGTGATGCTGATCGATGGCTTCTTGGCAGTGACTGCTGTGCTGGAGCCCCATCGCCTCTTCCTCCCTGCTGCAGTTCCTGTCTCAGGCTCTCCTGCTCCTCCATCTGTGGTGGCTGGAGACGTCTTACTACCTGCACCAGGCAGCAGAAAAAAAATCAGTTTATCAGTGAGACATGAGAAAATGATGGAGTATTCTTTGACAAGTCAGTGCACGCTTATAGCCTAAAAGCAGAAATAACTGCTTAAATGCTTTAACCCAGATAGTTTTATTAATAGTAGCTATAACTAATTTAGGTTTACAAAGTTTAAAAGTGGAACTGAGGCATATAATTATAATTTGAGAAAAAATGTCAATACCGGTTTGTTAAAACTCTATATTTAAGATAGTGAAATCATGTAGTTTTTATTGGTAGCTATTCATATTTCTTACTGGGAACTATTCAGTACACAATATATAAATATGTACGTGTTACAAATTTAGAATGGGCAATATTACTAGCCAAAGCATATTCAAACAGCTGCAAATACTACATACTAATACTATACTACAGTTTTTATATACAGTACTGTCGTTTCCCTAAGAGCACTTCTTGCTGGTTTGGCTCATGTAAACACAGCACTGATGAATAAATAAAATAATCTCCTTGTCAGCCTTTTTTCGTGAATCCTGCCCACAACATGATCATCTTTGATCTGGAAAGTCTTTGGTTTAAATGTATTACACAATGAACATTTATTACCTTTGTTGAACATATAATTCAACAATAGATAACAAATCATATAAAATTAATAGCACAGCGGCTGTAGACTCTGAGCTAAGTCAAACATTCATTTACATCTGGGCAAATGTTTTTAATGCTAACAGTGCAATAATTACTTGTTCACTCTTGTTCAACTCTCATAAGTCCTGATGTTGGACGACATATCCAGGAGTCATGAAAACATAACTGGTATACTCACTGGTCAGGGATATCTTGCGAGCAGCAAAAGCCTTAGGAGTGGTGCTCTGAAAAGAGAGAGAGACAGAAAGAGAACATACAGAAACCCCAGGGGTGCGGGGTGAGATGAGAACCAAGAGTCCAGACCCGATCAGACATCAACACAGAGGAGGTGAAACAGGGAAAGTGGAGGTGGGGTGGGGGCAGGGGGTTAAAGTAACAGAGGCCTGGAAGCTCCTATTGTGCCACAATCAGGACGGGGCTCCTGATCGATACAGAGAGACTGCAGGCACATTTCCGCCTTCCACCTCTGCTCAGAGATACTGACATAAATCATTACACTTCTTCTCTTATGTGTGTGTGTAGATAAGTGAGAGGACAAAAAAGTACATAATGTGCAATGGGACATGAGGAAACCTGCGTGAAACTGAAACTGGGTCTTACCTTAAAGCTAGAATATGTAACTTTTGGGAATAAAGCTAGCTGTAGCATGAGTCGAGAAATCGTTCTACCCAGCGCATTAAATATTAATGCTTCATGAAAACCATAAATCCAAACCTGTGGTGTCCCCCAGACAGATTCTTAGGTAACCTTTTGTCTATGAATGTTCCCTACCTGGTTGGAAGGAGGCACCGCTCTCTCTGAGAGATCTGAAGGGACCTGGCAAGTGAATGAAGTCTTTCACTTTCATACCTATACATTCATATTTGATTTTTAGCATATTAGTTCTAGTTAACTTTATCACTTTGTGGTGCTGATTTAGAATTAAGCTGTTAAATATCTTTAGTTCTGATGAGCAGAGGTGGAGAAGCGAGTGCTGAAGACTCAAAGATCTCTAAGGTTTTCTATACTGCAGTTGAAATTCACCATGAAGATTTACCATATTTAACAACAGACAACTGCAGAGTCACAGCTTTGCTCAAATATACTATGATAGGTCTCAACTTGGTGCCAAAATATAAAATTAAAACTGTAACATGTGAGAGTAAAAGGAGTAAACTTTTCTAATTTACAGAAAAGATTAGGAGGAAAGATAAATGTTTCTTTACAATTAATAATTTAAAATTTTTAAACATTTTAAAAGGAGGAATAATGACAAGTCATTTCCTGGTACCATTTGACACCTGATTCCTTACTGGCTCGACTATGGCCCAACCGCACGACAGTGTGTACTGTATTTAGGCAACAAGGATCCAATCAGTGAAGACAGAGGAGTGAGGGCATGGCTCGGTTTGAGTGTAGCCACCAGGCAGAACTGATCACTGGATTGAACTTTTTTTTTCTTGAATGGGGCTGGGGAGAATCTTTCTTGATTGACTGATGATCAAAGAGTCCTATTTTAGTCTCTTGGGAAGCCGGGCGTTTCAAACAGTTTTGCCATTTGACAGGGGTGGGGGTAGGGGATAGTCCATCAACTGTGAGGCACATCTGATGAGTGAAAAAAATCCAGTTTGTAAAGCTTGGATCTATTATCTTTATTTGTCCATGTTCTCCAAAAAAACAGTCCTGAAAGCCTTTCCGACACTTTGGGAAAGGGGTCTGAAATGTCAAACAGTTTATCCTGTGAAGTGTTTGTCCAAGGGAGTTCGTGTTTCCAGCAGTTCATGTGCTTTTGTCGGTTTGCTGAAGAAATCTTGAGTTTGTTTTACACAAGTTTTAGAACAACACAGTTGAAAAAAATTATCCAAAAGCAATTCTCTTAGTTGAATTACAATCCTGGGAACGATTGATTAGCTGGCAGAAATGCCTCTGCTCTCGCATGAAATCATGTGCGATGCAAGGGCCAAGTTGTGGGTGTAGTGAAAAGATGGGATTTATAAATAAATAAACAGCAGCAAGCGCAGTTGTCCATCTGCCAGCTCCACACCACGGGCAGCATGTCATGAGTCACACTTGAGTTCACTGACAGTGTGGCTGCAAGTGAGGGGGAGATGATGATTTGTTGAGTACATCCAGCTTCCTAGGCGCAGGTGTGGATTATCAATGTCACTGTGCACCCAGAAAAAGCCACAGTGCATGCTGTGCGTCAGATTGCTTTCCCGAAAATCTCTGTTACTGCTGAACTGCTGCAGAGTTCAGGGGGGCCACTCTCTTTTGAGTTTGGTAACTTGAATAATAATATATCCATTTTAATTGTCTGGTCAGCTTGTCAAGGCAGAGGATGACATTTAGCCTTAGAAGCTCAACCAAAAAGTGTTCCAGAGGTTTCAAAGTGCAAGTAAACGTCCACATCTTCACGTCACATCCACAGACACAGGTCTCATCCACCAAAATTTTTCATTTACAAAAGTCCCACAAACATCTCTTTAAAGTAGATTGTTTTAGTTCCTCCACTGGATTGTTTTTAAAGCCAAAGTAGTGATGAGATAAAAGTTTTTTACTGCTTGGGTTACTGCGGAAGTTCGAAGTCCAAAGTCATTACTCCACCTCACAAGCAGAGGGCAGCGTGGCATTAGAAGTAGAGGGGAAACAAAACTGCAGGGCTGAAGTCTTTTCTGTGAGATGCAACTGGCTGTTGGGAGACCGGGGTAAGGACGCTGCAGGACAACACTTGCAGACTTGAGTATTCTCAAAATGGCAGTTGAAGAAGTTACAGACCACTTCTCTTACTGCTGCACAGTACAGTCCAGTCCGATTCAACTTAGTGAGCAGACTCCCAACCCTTGAGGCTGGGTTACCATGACAACTGTGTGCTGGTGCTGTTACCATGGCTGCCACTGCTGTAGGTGGTGGTCTGATGTGAGCTCCAGATCCTGCTGGTTCAGCGAGTCACTGCAGGACTACAGGGGAGGCCTTGCAGGCTCAGGCTTTACTCAGTGTAGTACTGGTGGATTGCAGACTCTGGGCCTAATTCAGGTACCAGCGACGCACTTGGGCATAGCGGGACAGGAGGAGTAGGAGAAGTGGAGGAGGTGTTGGTGGTGGTAGTAGTAGTACTCAGCAGGTACCATTAGGGGCAATGGAAGAGGCATGGGCACCTTCATAACAAAGCAATCAATGGGGTTTTAAACAGCAATCACACCATAAATATATATAGTGAGAGAAGCGTTCATGATGGGATATAAAGTCAAAAGATGGAAAATAAAGGCACAAATAGGGCACAAAAAGAAAGAGAGACAGTGAGAAAGAGAGGCATAGTGAAAGGAGCAAGCGAGAGAGCAGAAGGAATAAAAACAGGGTGAAAGAAAGAGCAGAAACAAGCCCTGATGCATCTCTTTACAAAGTGTCAGGGTCCGTTACTCATGCAAAACCAAGGGGAAAACAAAACCAGCGCACGCACATGTGTGCGCGCCCACACACACACACAAAGACCATGCTGATAATAACTTTACTAGCATAGATGCTCACCAGTGAATCTAATTTAGGTGTTTTAGGTAAGTACAGCAGGTAAGTGCTTAAAATGTAATGTATGATCATGGGCATCTTCCGATTCTGCTTTTCAACTGGTTTTAACAGCACTGACTTTGAAGGATTTATTTATTACAAACAGTAGCTTCATAACAAGCTTATAAATACAATATGGCCCGATAGGATACCTTATACACTGACACACCACATTAGGACAACTGTTTGATGGTGCTGAACAAACATTTTATTTTTTACAATTTGATATTCTTGCTTATGTAAGGCTCTGTCGTGCTACTGGACACGTAAGGTTTCTCTTTGACATTTTCTCGGTATTTAGAATAAAGCTGAGACAGCACAGTCTTTGAAAATACATCTGTCCTGGGACTTTATACCTGGAGTCAAGAGCCTGCTTCTGGGTTTGAATTAATGTTATCACAAGAGGCTTTTTAGTGTGCCTGGCTGCTATTCCATACTAGCTGTTTGGGAGGGCATACTTTAGCTTTCTGTATACATTGATGGTGAGGTACTAACTTTTTTTTTAAATGGTTGAGAATGTTTATTGTGCATCCCCTCTTTGTCAACACAGGCCATTTGCATATTTTATGACTGATATTGCTCTGCAGAATGCTAATGTGCATGCTGGTGTAAGGGGGGAAAACAAGTCAGCTGTCTGTGTTGTGATTCCAAACACTGAGCAATGAGGAAAAAAAATCATCTTCACTAGTCAAAATACCAATTGAAAGTATGTCTTCTCAAAAAAATTAATAAACAGGCACTGTAAGGTTTTGCATTTTGTTGCGATGGCATCATCAAAAAGAAAATTAGCTATGACTAACAATTAATCAAAAACTCTCATCGACTAACTCAGGGACAGATTGAATGTTCTCAGTGTTGAGTTGGGTCAATATGAGCTGAGTAGCACCAACATTGCTGAATACACTACAACAGCTCACAACACACTAAGTCGCTAAGCTATGGTTGAGCGTCTCTTTGGTGTGTCAGGGCCTTTGAGTTTAATCTTGTTACTTTCTCTCCATAACAAAAATCACAACAACAGTGATAAAGCATGCACTCTATGCAGCATGGATGTCTTATTTTACACATTCCACCAGACACGTGTAGAGCTCAAACAGACATGTGGGAGATCATTTAAATGAATGAGCTAGTTATGAAATATTAGTTGCATTGAATGCAGATGAAAGGGATTAGTTCATAACCATTTACCCGAGGACCCAACTCCAACTCAACCCACGTTCATTTATCATTTGTTCAGATATCCAACTGACCAATTAGGTGAGACTTCAATAGATCCACATGATGCAAAAACTCTAATTAGAGTCAGAATCAAAAGGCTAAAATCGCCACACGTGCCAAAGAAATAAGTGGTAGTAAAAATGTTGGGGTTGTGTTGGTTTTGAGTGACTCTCTCAACTACATCTGTTGAATGAGAATGAAGGTTTGTGGGAGAGAGAAAAGACCTGGGCATCCCCACCATCTCAGTGACCTTACCTCCTCCAGGCGATCCTCACTGTTCTCTGGCTCTGCCCCAGGGGCTGGCTGCTGGGCCATAGAGCTCTCAGAGTCTGGTTCCACCTCTGTCACAGCGGCTGCGCTGGGCTCTGACACCTCACTGCAGGAGAAAGTCAGTCCGGGTGAGGGGAGAAAAATAAGAGAAAACAGGCATTGATGTTAAAGATTCTGGGTCAGTACCACTCTGATGTGGACTAAGGAATTGAAAATTTTAATGTCTGGTCTTACAAGTTCTCAGCAGGTGATAAGTCCGTTATCTTTGACTGCCCTTGTGTTACTTTAACTACATTCATCTCTGATGCTGTGTGACTATGAATTGTGTTGCAAACAAATTTAAATTGTCTTTCTCTTTACCCAGTTGTAAGTACTAGAAACCCTATCTATATAACCCTAACCTGTCAGTACCAGGAAACCCCTTTGTTGCTCTGACTATAGTGTTGAAAAGAGGATGAATGCAATGAAATATAAAATCAAGGCTCCCTTTTTGTTTTTGTTTTTTGTGTTATAATTAATACATGCCAAAATCTAAAAATGAACTGGCACAGCATAACCTTAGATTGTTGACACTTTCTCTTACAGCTGCTGGATAAGTGAAAATATACAAGCATGAGTCAAGCTCTAACTAACCTGGCTGGATTAGTAAAAAAAAAAAGTTACTACTTTACTTTGATCTTTATTTATTTGGAAAAACAATCATAAGCAGAATTGCTCTACATGTATCACTATTTCAAATACTGAAGAATGTGGTGAAACAATTACAGACCATTAAGTGATGAATTAACCTACAGAAAAAAATAAGATAACTATTCTGATAATCCATCAATAATTTAAAGCCATCTTTCAAGCATAATTGACCAAACATGACCTAGTTTTAGGTTCGCGCTCCTGACGGTGTGCTGCTCCTCTTGTCTTATGAGATGACAAACTAAACATCAGTGTTGTGTTGGTCTGGCACAGCAATCTGTTTAATGACATTGCCTGAAGCTTTAGGGCATTTTCACTATCATCTGAAATTTTATAGAGCAAATGATTAAAAAAGAAAACAATAAGTAGACTAATGAATAAGAAAATCATTAGCTGTTGCCCTGATCGAAGACAACACACACACAGACGAGCAAGTCTTCCAGCACAGCTCTCGAGACCTGATGAAGACAAAGTGATGCGTGGGAGAAGAGAGAGGAAAACACTGGAAGAGTCACAGGAAGCATGCTAGAGGCCACTGATCTGGGTCACTCCTGCTATAAATAACTCACCAGCTAACTGACACCCAGGGTCACAAACACTCCTCAAACTAACTCATAGTCCAAGACATAAACTCACAGCCGACTCTGTGTGTGGTCAATAATACGCAGGATGATTATTGAAAAAAACACAGCTCTAACACAGCCAGTGAAAGCCTGCATGGTGGTTACTATGATTCAGGCCTCACACAAGCAAACGCTGCTTCACTTCTGTTTATTTTATTATCACTTATCTAAGACCAGTGCAAAACCAAGCAGATGTCATCATTATATTTTTAGCTACACCCTCAAATTCCCCTTCCGGCATTATCAAAAGCCTCCTCCGCTCCCTCCATGTGATGACACAAGCACCGTGGCAGCACCCTGTAGGTGGGAGAATCACATCCTGTAGGATCGTTCTCTGCTACAGTGAACAGTCTCCTCTATTGTTTGATTCATTAAATGGTTCTTTGCATTTCCAGGTTAGCATTTAAAATGAAGGACAAGTAAATGCAACAAACAAAGAACTGTTTGCCAGTAATAGCAATCTGTGCTAAATTTATAAAACAGAAAACAGCGAAGAGTAAACTTTATTCAAGCCTGAATAAATATCTTTAAACATCCAAAGTCTCAAACTACTCACTTCACTAGAAGATGAGAAAAAGCAGAAAGACAAATCATTCAATGAGAAACAATCATTTCTTCAAAATTCTATAATTATTGCAACTAAACCACCAAAACGCAAAATAGATGCAATAGGTGGCCAGTCTGATCCTATACGTAATCTTCCTTGCTCAAATCTAATTCACCACAAATTATTCAACAAGGTGATACACTGATGTTTTGAACTTAAAACATTAAAAGTCATTCTCCAACACCATTTTCAGGCCACTAATAATTGTAAACATATCTCTTTCTAATTAGCCACACCTTTACACAAGTCAAGCTAGACAGGTAAGCCTGTTTTTCTTCTTTCTCCATGATATGGAACATGGATAACGTTTTTCTTTTTACAAGGGTAATGTGTCTGAAGCAACCGACCCTGTAGAGCCAGTGCAACTTTCTCTGGAGATTAATCAGTGTTTCCCTTCCTCTGTGCAATACCATTTCTCACCGTTCTCGGTATGGGTGTACATGTATAGATGTGTGTGTGGCTTATGAGCAAGACCAGAGACACCTGCACAGAATATAAAGAGAGACAGATGTCAACTAGAAACACAACCCCCAGGGGCAGGCTGAGGTGATGTAATGATCACTAAAAAAAAGAATGGGTGAATAACTCTGTGTGTGTGTGTGTGTGTGTGTGTGTAAGAGAGAGAGAGATGCATATTCTTCTCAGATAACAGCCGCGAAGCTCCTTCACTTCACATTTCAGCTTTGTATTCATTCAGGCTGGAATGAGGAAGCACAGTGAGGTACAGAGTCAACCTGAGGAACAACAGTAATCTATGAAAGGTATCGTAAAATAAAGCCATTAATTCTGGCTAAACTACTTAGAAACATGACACAAAATCTCATTAGCTCAACAGAATTACTTCTATCATGTCCTAATCAACAATCTGGACTCATAAAACAGCCCAAGACAGTGTCAATGATCAAATCACACATGCCAGCTGGAAGAATTATATCACACCATAAGGGCCCATTCACACCGACTGTACAGCTAACAGATGTCTGCTTTAATGATCTCCCTCGACAACAGTGAGATCACCAACAGCCACACAAACCCAAAAATACAAACACAGTCCTCTGTGGGCTAGACAGTATGGCCATGACGGAGCCTTAATGGACAACAAATCAAGGTTATCCTCATTTTGAAGCACAATCTACAGTTGAAAAAAGGAAAAACCCTTGTATCATGTATACTGGGCATGACATAAGAAATAATTTTTAAAAAGACAGAGGGAGAGGTCAGTGTCCACATGCCCCTCATCCCACCATGAAATCCGAGTCCATTATTTATTCATCAGTGTGTTCCTTCAACGTTAAGCTATTTTTGGCACTAATCAATGAAAGAAGGCCCCCTTCCCCCGCACAAATCTTCGCAACCCCTTCACCCAACAAAAGAGTCTCACCGACGTCCCCACCCCCGGTTTCCCCTCACATGGGCGACCATGTAACCCGCTCATAACCAGGCCAACATGAACTGATGACATGGTATTAAAAGGCAGGAAGGATCTGCAAGCTAACCACCAACGTAATGTACAGCCGGCCTCACTGTAGAAAACATCAGGCTGACACCGGCTAATATATCCCTGTTACTTTCTGGATAATGGGAGAGAAAGTACAACCAGCAACCTGAAGCCTTGAGTCGCCCTCTGGCTCAGTCTTACCCGTTTTTGTTTCCTTCGGACAGCATTGTGGACGGCCTTGAAAAGAAACCCCCGGAGATAAATAAATAACACGCTGGCGCTGGGCGCTTATCCCGGTCAGGCGTGTGTTGAAATCAGGGATGCGAAATAAAAAAATAATCAGTCGTGGCTGTTTCTGTTGCTGATTAGCCGCACACTGCGTCGGTATCAGGGATGCAATGCATGCATGGCGGCCATGTTGGCTAGAGAGAGCGGTGTCAAGTCTACCAGCGCAGAAAACTGGTTTCCGGTCAACGATTTCCAAAATAAAAGCTCTGCTTTTTTTAAGACATGCAAACGTGGCGCATTGGGAAATACAAGCGAAAACCATAGTACACCGATGAACTACGCTACATAAAATATGATTTCTGTATTTAACGACAAAAGAAAATCACATTAAAAACAAAGTGGCCAAATGCAACGAGGAAACAAAGGAGAAAACTGCAGCAGAAGCGACGCCGGTTTTGAGGCTGCTGTGTTGAACGCCTGACAAAAACTACGATCTGCTTTAATCAAGGGCAATAAGTAAGAGAGCATGTGGTGTGCTTTCCAAACGATTCATATTCGAATTATCTTGGAGGGAAGCCTTCAGCTCCTTGACCATTTTTTTAATTGGATGGAACATTTCTTATGCTTTTCCATGCTGATAAACCTCTCTTGACACTCATCCTCATTATTTAGTGACCAATTTTGTCAGGTCTGTGGCCAAAGAACAAAGTCATGATCATTCAAAACTACAAATATTAAAAGGAAATGTACAACCCATGAATAAGTTTGTTTCTTTAGCTAATGTTAGTGTAGACACAGTCCTGTGATTTAACTGTGACATGCATTTAGACAAAAACAATGCTCATTTAACTTACATTTGTTGTTATGCTGTGTTCTCTGGTGGGTATTTGGCTATTTCGTCTTATAGTTAATATAAGCTTAATATAATTTAATATGCATAAGATGTAATAATTTACCATAATAACCTAAAGACTTGTGATTTAGTCCATGTTATCTACAAAATGTCCATGGAGAAGTGAAGACATATACAGATAATGAATGACATCAATATCATAAACAGCCAAAGAGGGTTGTTGATTTCATCTCCGTGTGATGAAATGCAATGTACAGTGAACTCCACCATTAACGTAAACAGTAAATGGAGATATACAGAAATGTCTCTGTGTGTTAAAAGATAAATTATTCAGCAAATTCATTAGTATGGAGGCCATTTAAGTTCTAAATATGCTTTGTTGGTGAGGTGTGTTTAAATTCATGGGGCTGACACAAAATAAAGGCACAATAAGTGCCAAAACAATGCGGGGCTACTGAAAGATTAGCTGAATTAGATAAAAAAATAAACTAGGACAGGAAAATACTAAATTCATTTCAAAGATACATCTTTGTCGTGAAATTTATGCATCATATGACATTTATAAAATGTATACAAACCACAAATTTAGAGCATGACACTTAATTTTGCTATTGTAACTTTTGTACCTTTTCTTCTCAAACCACAAATAATACAAATACTTAATTAAACTCATAATTAAGATTATCTATAACTTGATGATGATTACTGACCTTTTTGAAAGGTGTCGTTTCTCTGCCGCTTTATTCAACTTTGGCTTTGTCACCTTTGTATGGTCTGCGTTCTGTGAAATTATTCAAAGTAAGAGCAATCAAAAGACTGTAACAATATGCAATAAGAGCTTTAAAATGGTAAAAAACTTTGGTACCAAAATCCTTTCTACACAGTTAAACACATGATCAAACACATGTCAGCTTGGTATATGGTCACTTACCTTCAACTGCCTGGCAGAGCAGGATTCATCTCCAGAGGTTGAGGACTGTGATGAGCGTGAAGAGGAGTCTGAATCTGATGAGGAATCTGAATCTTGTGCCTCAGTGACAACTACCCTGTCTTTGGTGGCTGTCTGCCATCTCTTGTCCTGCACCTCCTTGACCTGTTTCCCCTCTACTCTGTTCTCCCCTTCCTGGTGTCTTTCTATTTTTTCTTGTTCCTCTTTCTGACATTTGCTCTCCTTTTTTTGCTCCTCCTTCTGATTGTGTTTCTTCTCCTCCTTCACTTGTTTTCTCTCCTTTTCCATCTCTTCTTGCAAGTGTTTGTTTTCTCTCTCCTGCTCTTGTGCCTTCCTTCTTTCTCTCTCCTGTTCCTCCTGTTTTCTCTCCTTCTGCTCTTTAAGTCGCCTCTTCTCCTCCATCTTTCTTTGCTCTTGTTGCTTCTTTCTGTCCAATCTTTGCAATGGAGATTCACTAGAAGACCCAGGAGTGGAGTCTGCTGTCTCTCCTGACATTTCTGCAGCTGAGGTGGGCTCCTCCGAACGGAAAGACTCCTCTGACTCCATCTTGTGTACAAGCAGAGAGAGGGGTCCTGGCCTGCGTTTCACAGGAGGCTCTGGACTGCTGGAACGAGAGCTTGAGTCAGAGTCTTGGCTCTGCATAGTGGGAGGCGGGAAAGATGCCACCCTCGAGGCCTCCTGGTTGACTGTGTCTGGTGGGCTTTGCTTGGGAGTGTCAGGCAGCGGAAACAGGTTGGGGGGTGGAGAAGGAGGTGGGGTGGGGTGACGCAACTGCATGGGGGTTTGGTGTACCTGTGGTGGTGGGATGTGCTGTGGTGGCTGAAGTTTGCGTTTGGACCTTGCAACAGCAGATGGGACACTGGGAGGCACCTGCTGCGACTGGGAAGGGATGCTCTTGTCCCTTCGTTTTGTACCAGGACCAGGTCCCCAGTCCTCATCATTCCCACTCTCAACATCATTGTCATCATCTTCATCACTGTCCTCCTGCACATTGCTTCTTGCTGATACTCCTGCAGATCGGCTAAGGTGAAGCACAGGATGAGCAGATCCTAGTTCGCTTGGTGCAGTGCCCTCCTTCTCCTGTGCTTGGGACACAACAGAGGGAAGTCCCTGTTGGTCAGGCTGGGTGAGGACACGCACAGACAGGGAGGCTACAGCACGAGGAGGAGAGGGAGCTGGTGGCTCTTTATGTACTTGATGAAAGGCTGCTCGCTGCATCCTAGCTCCTGGAGCCTCAGGGGATTGGTGGAGAGCAGGACTAGGGCTCATGTCCACCGAAGCTCTCTCCTCTGCCCTGGTTAAAGCTGGCTTGGAGAGTACAGAGCGATGCTGCTGGGCACAAATAATGTTGTCAATTCGACAGAAAAGATTATACTAAATTCATTCTATTCATTTGCATTTTTGTAGAATCAATTAAAGGTACGTGTTTGATGTGAGACTTAGTGACATCTAGTGGTGACACTGCAGAATGCAACCTTCTGAGTACAACACACACACAAACACACGTGTGCTTACAAGTATGAAGAAGCTGCTATGTCTATAAGGTGTCATGTTGTTTTCTATGACCACATCAACTAGTAATATGTCAAGTGATGAGGTTGCTTTAGATAGTTGTATATTTATAAATTGGATTTAGTTGACCTACTTAGTATGTAAGAATTATAGGCCATATCTTCAATCTAACAAATAGAATTATAACTCCAGAGTCACTAAATTTAAGCAAAACCTAATTCCCTTCCCATAACAAATGTTTGGTTTATCCATTCTGGGCTACTGTAAAAACTT
>JAUYWH010000010.1:7881081-7961602 GCA_034779795.1 Ctenopoma multispine
TCACTGTTTCCATGAAAGGGAACCTGTTTCTTGTGTAGATTTTAACTAAAGTTAAGACTTTAGTTAATCCAAAATCCTGCAGCCAGAGTTATGACTGGAGTTCGATATTTCTCCTACATTAGCTTCTCTGAATTGGCATTAGAAAACAAATGTGTGCACTTTTAAAAGCACCAACTCTAAAATGATGTGAGAAGTAGAACACAAAATTTTTCACAACATTAACTAATAAATATATAGCAGCTGAGTGTGACCTCTATGGGCCATAAATCCTTGGCGTTGCTGATTTGATTGTTCAGTGTGTGGAGGTTACTGACCTTGTCAGAGACATAGGAAGAGGTGTCATTGTCCTCTGAGTGCTCTTCTTCCTCTTCTGGCACTGCTGGGCTTTCTGTCAGAGAAGGACACGAGGCAAGGGTGAAAGGTCAGCACCAGCAAAAACTAAAACTCACTCACTTTTCTCTGACTGAAAAAGAGATTTTTCTTTCTTTGTCTTCTACAGAATCTCCGGTGTATGTTGCTCTTTAATATTTAATATAATTTGACCTGGCATTTTTAAGACATTATTAAAATTTTCAAATACGAAAACTCACTCAAGTCAATTCTTGTTACAGCATGTGGTTCACACTACCTGACTATACTTTTCACAGTCCAGAAAGCCTACTAACTATACTAACACACATTAAACTAGAAGAGTACAGATGCCTAAATAACATAAACTCAGTAAGAGAAAAAAGAGTAGGGGACAAACACAAAGACTGTACAGTTTCTCAAAGCTGAAGCACCATTGTTTTGTGGCCTTGTTTACTGTCTGATTTGTGAATGTGTGCATCGTAAGACTTTAGATTGCCAGTATAAATTCTCTGAAACATTTTATACATTGAAATCTATTTGATTCACAGAGAATCAAATTGAATGGCCCGAAGTGAATTCTAAATTTCTGAAATTTAACTGAATTAGAGGGTCATTTCCAATGTCCAGCACTATGGTGTCTTGTTATACCATCAGCATCCTGCTCTTGCTGGGCCTCTCTCTCAAGTCTCTGGTGAAGGAGCTCCTGTTGCTTGGCCAGGTACTGTTTTATGAAGCTGTTCTGGCACATCTCCTCTCCTATCTACAACACAGAAGTACAAAAACAGAACTTCAAAATTACACCACATATGTTGTCAAAAGATTCATAAACTAACAACCTTTAAAAATCTCTGTACCTGAGAGTTGGGCTGCAGCCCACTGTGAGAAGAGGATGACTTCTGCAGGTTTTCCAGCATCAGGGCCTTTAAAATATAAAAATAAATAAATATAGGAACATGAGAAATGAGGTCATAAAGGTGAGAGTTACAACAAAGCTTCCTGTCCAAAGTATCCACAGAGATGTCCTTGCTTATTACATTTAATAATAATAATAATAATACTTATTATTATTATTCTGTGGATCAGATGCACTTTTAACAAGAAAGAAAGAAGGAAGTTTCCTAATTGTGCTAAACAATTTAACTCAGCTTAGCACTAGATATGTCTGCAAAAAAAAACCATTTAATTATCATTTTTCAAGACTCTATGTAAATTATTAACTGAATCTGAATTTACAATCAGATTTAAAATTTAAACTCTGCACAATTTCAATAACATACTGACCAAGTTCAATAGAGTAATATTAAATAATGTGTATACAAAGGAAATACATTAAAGGTGCTTTCACCATGCTAAAAGTGCAATATATAACACCAAACCTAGTGACAATACTACTACTGTAACCTAATGTGCCACCTGTGCACCATTTACTCACTTATGACCAATGCAAAGTGTTTTGAATGTATGCAAATCATGGTGAAACAGGTATAGTGCAGAAATAGTACCGTGGCTTTATGAAAAGCTAAGAACAATAATGTTTTTTTTACATCAGCTGATATATACTTTTCTTTGCCATTTGAAATATGTTACGCAAATTCTTGTGCATGCATTTTCTGTCCATTTTCTCTTTTACTAACATGCCATTCTTTAAGAAGTACATTAGCAGTAACCAGGTCTGCAACTACCACTGAGGAAATGTCCACACTCTACAGGTCCTCTCTAGAGGAGGCTCAAATTCAATAGTTTTAAACTAATGCTATAAATATGTGACCTGACAACCTTGTGCTTAAGATGCATATCGTGCCTCTTCTCAAACTTCATGCATGACTCTATCACCTATTCCTTACAGACTCATTGCCTCCCATTCCTTGATTTGTTTTTTTTTCTTTTGTTGATATATTTATTTGTGTATGTTTGTCATTGTTTACACTCATCCACTCACTGTCTTTTTCTACATGTGACGGCCATGCCTGTTTTTGGAGAGGGCTAGGGTGGGAGCTACATACCATTACAGCAGCCCTGATCAAATCTTTCTTGCATGCTAGTCGCCCCTTTCCTCTCTCCCTACGTTTTCACAGTAGTTCATAAACGATTTCAGTATTTTTTGACTCAAAATAATAACATTTAACACTTATAGAATTTATTTGTTCTCATTTTAACTTTATTTCTGTCTCTGTGGACATGTCTCTGACACAGCATTTACATCTTTACCCACCAGGTATTTGAGTAAATAATACATCTACAAATTAAAATAAGTAAGTGTCTGGTAATATTTTTGTATAATATCCTGGGTACGGCCCTGTAAAAAATTGTTGGTTTATGTGCTGAATGTCTTGTGAAAAACAAGAACAGCGCTGATAAAAATAGAATAAAACGCATAACTTCCGCGCTGGTGAAGCTTATTAAATAGTGTTTACATCGCAGGGCGCGCCCCCGTAACCCCAGCACACACGGAGCGCGGTCACGGTACAGTATGAGCGGCTGTTGGCAGCTTAGGCCTCGACTTGACAGGTGCACAGTTCAAGTGTGTGCAACACGGTGCAGTACGACTACTTACGAATTATGTCTGAAATTTGTCGGTAGGCATTTCTGTAGTTATCGTGGATTACAATTACAATGAGCCTACAGTAAAGACAGTTTTTTGTGTGTAATAACGTGTGCCAGGCGGTTTATGTATTCCCGCTTCCGAGTCCACACAGCGAAACGGCCTCTAATGTCAACCCCCCACCGTTGCTCTCCTCCTGAACTTAGCCAGACTCGACACAGGCATACATAACACGAGCCAACACTTACCCCTTTCAGTCGCTTAATGAGTGTGGTTTTCTGTCCGCTTTTTGGGAGGTTCCTCTGCTCCAGAGCGGCTTTCAAATCCGCGACTCGGAGCGATTGTAGAGGTTTTCCATCAAGCGTAATATCTTCGTCCGCCATTTTGATCCCTCCGCTTGTCTAAACTCCAACAAGCGTCGCTACGGCTGCTGCTCGGCGTCACCGTTCGGCTACTTCCGGAAAAGCTCGGGTTGCCGGGACTACATGTACACAGTATAGTACAAATAAAGTGTAAATTTTATAATCGGAGTTTAATTTAATGATTTTATCCCGACATGGATAAAAGTTATTTCAGTTTTATTTCAGGCACGACAAATAAAAATATCCTGAACCATGATGAAATTTTTTCCCCAAATCAAATATCCAAACAGATTTGTTTCATTGTAAAAGATGTATTTGTGCATTTTGAACAGGAATACAAGACAGACATCAAATGTAGTGTTAAAATTAAATAGATGCTGGAGTACTGTAGAAAAAAAAAAGTCAAATACAGATAATAGACTCAAATGCGTTCACATAGTGCAAAAAAAAAAAGAGAAAAAAAAAAGAAAATTGTACAAAAGAAATACAGCCATATCTATGAACTGTAACATTTTTTCCACAAACATTTGTTCCTTGTAAATAATCAAGTAAAATTACCCTGGTGATGCTTAAGCATTTATAAAGTTTAAGCAAATTAAAGCCATGCAAACTGTAAAGCAAATAACACAAAACCTGACGATAAGAAATATATAGTTAAAGGTTATTTGCTGTTCATGCTCTCTTTATAGGTAGAGTACAGAGCCTGTTTTGACAGGCAGGTATTCTTTAAGTAATACTTCAAACCTCCACGACATGGCACTGCAGCAGAGGAAAAAAAATAAATCAGGAAGCTACAGATTCGTCAAACTATGATTTAAACTCAGCCACACAACAGTGAAAAGGATTCTGCAATGACTGATGACACAAACATGAATGTGAAAAATAAAGCTGAATATTAGGCTAAAGTAATATAATTTACTATACAGAGGATGAAGCCAAAAAAACTCAAACTGGCTACTATAATTATACAACTAACTTAGTGTAGCACCTCAAATATCAAACTGTCCTTGTGTTAAGATTTTAGTTAATATTGTAGTGTAAATAATGTAAACCTCCACTTTACTATACGATCCCCCACAACTTAACATTTAACATGTTTCTGAGCTGCTTCTGTGTGTGCGGAAAAACATGCTAAATCTGATTACTTAAATCCAAAATGGGCCCTCAGACAGTAGGATGAACAAGTATGAATTTGGTTTCAAAATGCAAAATTGTAATCAAAAACTTGCCTGTGCTTCACTTTATATGTTATACTAATGCTGAATCAAATTCAAATAATTTTAAAGAACTGATTTTACATTGATTTGGCAAGTGTAGAATTATTAATATAATTGCAATAATACCCAGCCTTAGTTTGAACTCCCGATAAAACAGGCTGCTGACCTGAAATTGTGAGAGCAAACAACATCAACAAGCATCTTTTGGAAAATAAAAGATAAAAAGCAAAGAAAGTCAATCACGCAGATTATAACAAAACATGTGGGGACATGTGAACTTGGTCAACAGGTTTGTTGCCATGTGACTGTGGGAAAGAACACCATTATGCAATTTCTCACACAACTATTGTTACTCACTCTCAGCATTAGATCTGGCATATTATTTCTCTCTGTCAAACAGGACTTTCATTTTTTTTTCTTCTTATGAGATGTTTAACACTGCATACATATAAGATCAAGAATTAACTGAGTGGAACTACACAAACAACACATACTTACATCATGGATAGAAGTAACTCCACACCCAATTTAATTTACCCCATATTGAGCCCAAACCACTGATTCAGCAGCCTCAGAATGATAATCACAAAAGGCCTTTTAGGTATCACGGTAAAATGTAAGTCAGAACCAGGATGTAAGACCTCCTTCTGTGCTATTTTTGGAACAGGGGGTGGCTGAATAAATAGAGGAAGGAAGGAAAATGGCTATCGTGAAGAAAGAAAATAATAAAGCAAAGCTCCCAAGATGGGTGGTCTGCACAGACACTCAAAAATCACATAGGGTCTTCAAATATTCAATAAGTTAACACTCACAAACGTCTGTATATAAACCAACACACACCTGTAGGACAGAACCAACAGTCTAAACCCAGTTTAGTAACAGCTGCAGTGAAGCTAAACACATGTTCCAAATCTCCTGCTTCAATCCCACTCTAACCAAAGGTAATGAAAGAGTAACAAAAAATAAGGCATTTCAAGGAGAGGAAATATATGTAGTGTAAACAAAGTTTACGCAAGTGATACAAAATATCACGAAGATATTTCTGCCAGACGCTGGAGCAGAGTAGAGAAGCCAGCGGCTTGTTGGGAGAGCTCAGCGACGCGGTCCACCATCTCCTGGCTGGCGGATACTGAGGGGTAGTTCTGTGCAGCACCCTTTGTTGCCACGACAACTGCCTTCAAGGCCTGGCAGAGTCTTCCCCCGGAGGTTGTGATCTAAAGTTGGAGAAGTTTTAAAAAATAAAACAAGTTTAACTTTACTTAAAAATTTAATTTGTTCACGAAGACAGAAAAACATTTAATTTATTTCATACGACTTAGAAAGATAAGGTTTGCTGCACAAACCTTGGCCCGGAGGTCAGCAGAGGTGAGAAGGCGGGAGAGTGTATCACCAATAAACACCAGTTTGTGTGCCGTCACAATGAGACTCTTTCCTCTGGCAACAAAGATGCGGGGCGGCTGGTTCGCCTGCACGCTGCTGAACAGCACGTCGATGGCGTCTGCCAGGCAGGAGAGATGGGCGAGGCTCTGAGAGGAGTAAAAGCACAGCAGCTCCGAGTCCTCCAGGGAGAGAGACACCGGCAGTGGAGGGGACGGTGTCAACTGTTCAATAAAAGAGGAAATGTGTATTTGTATGGGAAAGACGCATGAAACAAAAATACGGTACCCCACTAACTTTGGCAGATGACAAATTTGAGAAATTGGATGCTCAAATGGACTTTAAATATTTGGAACCATATGGGAAATGAATGAGAATCATTGTCAAATAAAAACAAACAGATGGTTGGCTGCTTATACATACATATACATTACATTTAAATTACTCTTTAATCCCCAAATCGTTTAAAAATATTAGTTTCAGTTTCTCAAATGTCATATTATGATGTTTTTTTCCCCCTTTGTCATAAATTATAGCTATACATTTGGTATGTAGGAATAACTGGCATTTTGCTCTCTTTTTTTAATGAACCAATTAAGAAAAGAATAACAGATTAGACTAAATCTCACACAAAATCTGTTCATTCAGACCTGCATTTCCTCAGCTACCTTACACAACCTAAACATACCAAAACACATGAAGACTTTTCTGATCAATATGCCCAGTGGAACAATAATTTTTACACATTTCTTTTACCATTCTGTGATTGATTATCTATTTTACTTAACACTCAGGTCTGTGCTTGTTGATTTTCTTATTTGTATACAAATTGAATGTAAGTGTGTGGCTCCCTAAACTGAAGATAAGTCTATTTATGAGTAATAACAGTGTTACAATGAACTGCAAGTCAGAGAAAGACACAAACACACATGCATACAGTACGTAAGCAAGTGGCACTGTTGAAATAATTACTGAATTCATGTTTATTCTGTCACCTATTGTCCTGCAGCCCCTATTCAATGTAAGGCAAGACTGTTAAGCTTTACAAATGATCTCTTGTTAGCCATCTATTGTGTAACCAAGAAATCTAGCAAGGAGAAAAAAAAGAGCCGACTGTGTAATAAAGAGAGATGATCTCCGCCTCAATAAAAACAGAAATGGCTTAGGAGATAACATAAAGCAGTAGATTAGTTTTATTTGTAGGTTGCATGTTGTTATGGCTCCAACTGTTGGCCTTGACGTTGGATTGTCGGAAAAACAAATGAAAGCTTTGAAACACTATGAACACAGTCACATATGGATACATGAGTCAGAAATCCAAAAGGGAGAATGTGACAAAGTTAGATGATGCAGGGAAAACATCATGAGGAATACAGAGTAAAGATTGGTTTAGACCATATCAGAAGCCAAAGAGCTGCTGCAGGCTGGATTAAATGAGTCACAACACTCATTAGTAAACAGAGCACACTGAACACAGAGTGAATCAATGACCTATCTGTGTAGACTTGCTGTATGCCTTTTCTGTACTACAAAAATGTATAACAATACCAGACTGTAGAGTGTCAGAGCTGAGGATTATGTATGTGGAGACACAAATACAGGGACTCACCCGCGTCTCTTGTGTTTGGCCGTTCTCAGCCAGGGCATCAGGAGGAGGCTCAGGTTTACCCTAGTGTGGGAAGGACAGAACAAGCATGTTAACATACATGCTCAGAGTGTTTTATTGTGATAGAACAACAAACAAAAATTACTTTTAAATAACATATGAATAGTTACAAGAAGAGGTAAACATATACTAAAGACAAAAACAAAGCAGGAACAAAATAGATCAAAATAGCGTGAAGAGAAAATATGGCATTAAAAACAGACCTGCAGCTTAACGTATCCAACGCTGTCTCCAGAAGGTACCGAGGCTGGGATGGGGGTCAAGCCAATCCCAGCATACTCATTGCTGGGGTCGTCTTCTCCATCAACAGGACCCATTGTGAGAGTCACAGTGGGGGGAGTGGGAGGCAAAGGGAAGGAAGGCTGAGGGGTTGGGGGCAAGGGCCTTTCCTGGATCCAGCTACCTTTACGGGAGCCCATCCCACCTCCAGATGACTTTCCATCAGGCACGGGAAGAGCGGGCAATGGCCTGCGAGACAAGGATTCTTGAGAAGGGAGACGTGGTCGTCCCTGAGCCTGCAAGAGGAGGGCGCATTCCTCAAGGGAGCGCTGGACCAGCGTCAGGAGACCCTCAGATGGAGGAGCATTGCCGATAGCAGATAACGCTGGAAGCAAGTCTGACATACGAGCCCAAGCCTGTTGAAGAGGTGGTGGAGGATCACCTGAATGACTGGCTTTCCAGGTTGATAAGATATCAGCCAATGAGGTGGCCAGGTCCCGTGACAACAGAGTTGATGCCGAGCAGGAAGCTGTGTTCAGCACCGACTGGACATGGCTAGAAAGGGAGGTTATCCACTGCGCATCACCTGAACCATTACTGGAAATAGAGAGGCGGCGGGTAGAGGTGGAGGAAGATGAGGAAGAGTGAGGGAGGACGTCGATGGTCAGAGCAGGCATGTCATAGATGCCGCAGTCATGCTCAGAAGAGTCTCGATTATGATCTCCACCACTGCTTCGTTTCTCAGTTCCAGGGACACAATAGACTTGTCCTACATGGGCAGCATCCTCACTAGAGAGACTGGTTGTGGACTCCCCTGGTCCCAGAGGCACGCCTGGTAGAGTAGGGACACTGTAGACTTCATCATCAACTTCATCAGGCTGAATATCTGACGTAGACACATTCAAAGTGATCGTAGGGACATTATAGACCTACAAGAGAGAAGACAAAAGTACGTTTCTGAAATTGTGTGGGTGACCAGTAAAATAAAACTACCTGAGATCTGTAAGCAGATGCAACACAGTCACTGTCTGCTGAGGGACGTCTGTGCCCTTCAACATCAAGGTATAAAAGCAGGGAGTCTGCACACCACATACAGTAACTGGAGGCAAAAATAATCCAACAGCTGGCAGATATGTTCAAGAACATTAAAGGGGAAGCAAATGGGGGCAGGGTGGTGGTATGGCCTTGACATGGCCCTGACAGATGGGTGTGACTGAGAGAAAATAGAAGCAACATTTGGACTGGATAGACAGGCTCCCGAAGCAGGCAGAGACAGGTGTAGCGTTACTTGGAAGGGGGTAGGGAGACACGCTAATAGTGGAATGTGGGAAGAAATGGTGACAAGACACTTGATAGTCATCTCTTGTTGGTGAATCGCTTCACTTGCACAGACATGACTTTGAACGGTCCCAGTTTTCAGCTATTCCTTAGCCTATTATCACTCTGGAATACCACTATACAATAAAAACATAAGTGAAAAAGAGTAATGCTTTCAGAGCAGTGAAAGTTGGATATTTATCGGGTCAAGACTTCACCAGGAAATATTAAGACAACAAAATATTGCCTACTATAAAGAAATGCATACACATGGTAATTAATGCTGTGTTAGATGTCGTTTAATGTTTAACTCTTATAAGCAATGGAAGGTCTCAGTGGAGGTTACACAGACCAAAAGCAATTACTCAGTGAGTTTAATCTTTACCTCTGTCTCAGATTCAGCTTGTGGTGGGACACTGCGGGGAGTGTCATAGATGCCATCTTCATCCCCGAGGCCAGAGGGGACTGGACGCTGCCACCTGCCACTCGGAGGAGTATCATAAACCTACCAAGACGACAAATGCAATTAGTTGTGATGGCAGGTATTAAAAGTATGCATAAACCTGCTTAAAAACAACAAATACACTTTTAGGCAGAACAACATTTATTTATTCACACAGTGATAAGTGAAGTAGCTAACACAGACCTGGTCATCCACAGCATCAGAGTGATCCTGTTTTTCTCCGTTTTTATTGTGCATGTTCCTGCTGTTCTCCAGACTGTTATTCATCCTTTGATCCTTACTTTGAGGACTGCCCTGCAGTATGTTCTCTTCCTGTTGTACACTTGCAGAGGCGACAAGAGCAGTGGGTTTGGGGACAGAGTTACAATCAGCTGATGATGGTGCTGTTTGTTGAGCATCTTTCCTGGTGACACTCCTCACTGGAGGTGCCGGAGGTGGAGGCTTGCGGGCAAAATTTGGCGATCCAGGGACCCTGACCTGCCCTGCTCTGACCAGCAAAGGGGAGCCTCGATGACAGGCCAGGCCAGATTTGCCTCTGGCAACAGCAGAGTTCAGTGAAACTCCTTTGGGCAGAGGCCTGGGAGATCCTTGAGCAGGGGAAACCTGGCATGGGTGCTGGTGGGCCAAAACAGTGGCTGAAGTCATATGAAGGCTTGCTCCCACAGGGGTGGGTGTCTGGTACATCCCAGGGGAGTCCTGGCTCACTTTGGGCTGGGGGGTTACAGGTGTTCCATTGAGGACAGGACCATTAGAGCAGACAGTGGTAGCCACAACACCTCCTGTTGGGGACTGATAAACATCATCTCCTGCAAGTGGTGTACCTTTGGGTACCAAGTAACAGTCATCCGAGTCTGATGTTAGTGTTTCTCTGGGGACTAAATATGTAGTGTCCTCTGACTCATCAGCCGCTCTTGGAACTCCAGTAGGTGAGAGGTAAACAGACTCTGAGGCCATGAGCACTCCAGGCTGCCTGGCATGACCTGCTGAAGGTATGGGAGTTACTGGAGTCTGATAAAGTGTTCCTGCAATGTCTGTGCCTCGTCCTCTTAGAGAGGGCGACCGTGGACGCCCTGCCACTCCAATATCCCAGTCAGGTCTGGGTCGAGTACCAGAACTGGAGTGGGATCGAGGGCGCCCACCCTCAACTCTACGGAGTTCCCCTGGCCTCAAGGCAGCTCCAGCTCCTCGTCCCTCGCCCACAGCTGGTGGGGAACGATACACCCCATCTATGTCCTCTGCACTACTGCTGACAGCAGTCCGGGCCAAAGCAGGACCAGGTGACAGGTAAACAGAGTCTTCACTGGGCCCTTGATGGAAGTTTGAGCCTGGGGGTGGGGCAGTCTGGAGGAGACGGAGGCGGTTGGCAGGAGCAATGCCCTGCCTGCCATGCAAGGAGCAGAGCCACCAGCCAGGCCCACCATTTTGCTCCTGCTCAAGAACCATGAGGATGTCACCCTTACGGAAAGCCAGCTCCTCTGGGCTCTCAGCTGTGTTGTCAAACAGCGCCTTTGCTAATACCGTCTAAGAAATAGGAGGAGAAAATAGTAGGAATTATGAATACAGACTGATTCGCATACACGCTAAATTCAGACAAGCTAGTGTCTCGCATCTGTATACCACAAACAAATAAGTACATTGATATGGCAATAAGAAGTCAAGAGTATGAAAAGGTCGATTGTTTAGAGTTGTTGAATGGAGAGTGAATAGAGTGGATCTTATAAAATGTCCCAGTGAGAGACAGGGGGACAGGAAGATGACCAGGGAACAAGAAAAGATGGAAAATGTTGAAGCTAACCTCAAAATTTACAACATCAGAATCATAAAGCAGACCGAAAGAGGGACACAGTCAGGGAGGATCAATGACTGAATGGACACAAGGGCTTAATGGTAATGAGCGAGATGAGAGGGAGGGGGAGGGGATGAGAGGCACATCTGTCCCTTGCTGTTTAGGGTTTAATTGCCAACCCTAAGCCACAGAGTCAGGCCCCTTTCATTTTCTAAACCAACCCCCCAGAGACAACCGAGCTCAATTGAGCCACGTGGGACCCCTTTAAAACGGTGATAAAGGCAATGAGTATCCACATAAAATATCTAGATAAGGCGAGATCACAAAGCAACACGAAAACAAGCCCTGATAAGTACATGTTAGAGTTTCACGTGGTTTCCGTTTGTCTATCGCTGCGACGAACTTACAAGCACATGAAAATATGCATGCAGTGATACAAATATCGTACTCACCGAGACAGACATTGTTGATAAATTACCAGTTATGTCTCTGAGAAACTATAACTCAAGCGTCCTGGTCAGTCGGGGTCATCCATCTAGATCAGCTGTGCTTCTCAGAGATGTAGTGGTCGCCAGAGAGACTCGGTGCCGAGGCACAGCTGGGTCTGGGCAGGACTCATTTCAAAGCCTGGGTGCCTCCACGTCTGCCTTCATAGGACTCCTGTAATCCATGTAGGAACGTTTTTTTTACGAGTCAAAACACACTGAGGCTGGTTCAACAACGTTGGCTAACCTCGACGGATACGTTACAACACACATGAGAAATGAAGGTAGGCAGGCGGCGGCAACACCTGTCCTCTCCACGCCCAGCAACGTTACGTTACGTTACCGCAGCCCATTCAGCCAAAGCTGGCGCTAGTTTAGCATAGCGGATAAACAAGCAGTGTGAACCCGTTACCATATATTATTCATATAGCTGAGTATGTAACAACTATCCACGTTAAATTACAGCCAATTAATCTGAACAGAAGATAAGTATAACACTGTGAGCTATGTTGTCGCGGCCTAGCGCACAGCTGCTACATAATGTTAGCAAACGTAATGGTTATCTTCTTCGCCTTTCGCTGCTAACGCTAAGCTTCAGTTCAAAACAACAATGGCACCGCGGGATAAACCGCTACAACCCATGCATTTGCTAGCCAACGTTAGCATCCAAATCCGCCGTAAAAGCAATTACCTTGTTTTGGTTTTTTTGTAACACCGATAAAACTTCGTATCGGCGTACAATCTCTGATACGGAGAATCACTTCTTTTCAAGCGTGAAAATCTCCGGCCGTCGGCGTTCAATCATCTTCGGCGATGACAACAACATGATCTCCGCCTCCTCAGATGTGTTACGCAGGTCGCTGATCTAAAAGCAAAACAGGAGTATCACGCCATTTCCAACGCTCAGCTTAGACCGATCCATCCTCTGTGAGATCCATTGGATTTGTGCCGCTCGGAGCACACGGCTCGTGTGATTGGCTATTAATATGTGGGTTGCGTTCAGGATCCCCTCGTTGTTGCCACAACTCAACTGTAAATGCAGGAAAAACATCACATGTAACCCGCCAGTAATAAAAGTATCGATCTAGCAAAAATGCATCTGTTATTTTAACAAATTACGTAGTTATTTTTAACGGACATGGATGTAGCATTACGTCATACAGTAGCCAAATGCGAGCTGCTCTCTGGCTGAAGGCTTTTATTTTGACACCTGGGCTTTAACCCCGGATAATACTCATAGGAGTCATCCATTAGTCTTCAGTAGCCCAAAGTTCCTGGCAATAGATTTGCAGAATCTTTTAACAAATCTTTTCTCTGCATAACTTCATATTCAGTTTTGAAAGGAAAGTAAGGGTGAGATGATGTGTTTGATACGTTAGCATAATTGCATTAACCTTAGCTGTTCATCTGTGTTGTTGTCCACTACGTCAAAGTGTAAGCTTGCATTGTGCTATGTGAGTCTACTTTTGTGAGTCTACTGCTGCTTCATTATGTGTCAAAAAATATTATAAGCATTATAAGCATACCTACATCATTCAGAGTTTACTTAGCATTCAGATTGTGCACCACAGCTGCTATAGTTCAGGTGAACTCTGCCCTAGTTACGCATTGTTTTTACGAGAGAGATCAGTGAATATTCTCTGTTCACAGGTCATGCTGAGAAGTGCTTTCAGGTGCCTCCTTAAGACTATTCCTGCTGCTGGCCAAAGAAGCATGTCTCAAAGCAGTCTTGCTGGAAAGGTAGCCATAGTCACTGCCTCTACAGATGGGTAAGAATTTAATCTGTTAATCTCTTATTTGTATTGTCTATACTGCCTCAAAACTACACCTACAGCACCAAGAAGGTGCTATGGACAAGGAACATGTTTGATGGCTTGTCGTAAAGCTGTGTATAATTTAAAACAGCACGTTTGTTGTGATCATAACAGTTGTTGTAGGTTTCATCCATTGCCGAGTTGCCCTATCACTGTGCTCTATTTCTTCAGGATCGGTCTAGCTGCAGCTCAGGCTCTGGGCAAGAGAGGAGCCCATGTGGTGGTGAGCAGCCGGCGGCAGGCCAACGTGGACAAGGCTGTGGCGCTGTTGCAGAGCCAGTGCATCCAAGTGACTGGGACCACCTGTAATGTTGGTAATAGAGAGGACAGAGAAAAACTGGTTCAAATGGTGAGTCCCAACAGCAGGTGATTTGTAAAAGACACATCTGAGGAATCGCACAAGACATATAGGGGAACTGTGGGGAACTGTTTTTATAATAAAAAAATAGCCTGAATCTACTGTTTTTGTGATGCTAGTTGAAATTTTATTTTATTAATTAAAGAAGTAAGATGGTCCTCAGTCAACAGTATCAACAAGTTTAGGCCATGTTGCCCAACTATGAGACTATGACTATGTTTTTGGGTTGAACAGACTCTGGATCAGTGTGGGGGCATCGATATTCTGGTGTCCAATGCAGCAGTCAACCCTTTTTTTGGAAACATAATGGACTCTACGGAGGATGTCTGGGACAAGGTAAATAATACAATTAAGTCTTCAGGACTAATTTTTATAGCAAACTTTGTAAGAGCAGAAGAATGAGAAAAATAGTTTAAATCAGTCGCTGGTTTCTGTCTCTGAAAAACAATGCTTCCTCCTTTATTTATATTAATACAGCAGTATTTATAATTATCATAGATTAAATGTTGTTTTTATCATATGTACTTAGCATTATCCACATTTGCTTCTAGATCCTTTCTGTAAATGTGAAATCAGCTTTTCTCATGACCAAGTTGGTGGTGCCTCATATGGAGAAGAGGGGGTAAGTGACAAACTCAAAGGATGATACACAGGATGGTATTAGAAAAAAAAAACATGAGCTCAAAAATATCAACAATAAAAAATGTAATTGTCCACTGTATATTTAATGTCTCTTCCAGAGGGGGAAATGTAGTTTTTGTGTCATCTGTGGCTGGATACCAACCAATGCAGGTCAGTGAGAGTATAAGCAGAACATTTACCCCCAACAGTTTTATATTAAGTTAATATGACCAGAATTAATTATAAATAAATTCTAAGTGACAGGAAATATGTGTGTGGGTGTTTTAGCACTGCACGTAGTTTATTTAACTTTGTTTACTTCACTTGTACTTTTCTTTACTTACTTTTGTCAACTATGTCCCTTAGAGCAGCATTTCTGCTTTATACATGATGTAAAATGACTGATGGTGATTTTTTAAAATACTTTTAACTGTAAAAATCTGAATTTTTGACCCTGATTAATCCACATTATTAGACAGTAGGAAGACACCATGTTGTGTTTAAAGATGTAACGGAATTATTTTTACAGTATTTCTGGCAGTGAAAAGTGAGCATGTAAACACCACATTCAACATTGTACTAGCAGTCTATGAAAATTGTACACGGTGCAAATGTCCCATGAGTTGATTACTTGGTGATTAATATGGAAAACTGTCTCTTGCTTTATAAGTTAATGAGGACGGACATCAACAATGTAACATCAGCAAACTACATTTCCACAGACATGAGCTCTATTTTGTTTTTCATTCTGCAAACCAAAACTCTTGTGTATGTGAACTATATGTTTGACAGTGTGACATGTTCCTGTCTCTGCAGGCTCTGGGTCCCTACAGTGTGAGTAAAACAGCCTTGCTGGGTCTGACCCGGGCGCTGGCTCCCGACCTTGCACACAGTAACATAAGAGTAAACTGCGTGGCCCCTGGAGTTATCAAGACCCGCTTCAGCGCTGCGGTGAGGAGAAAATCTCAAATATCTATATTCAAATGCAGCTTTTGTCATTATATATTTTGTTGTTTTCTACTACACCCTTATACAACTTGAGTAACATCTTCTCTGTCGTCACGACAAATGTCATTTGTGTCCCAGTTATGGCAAAATGAAGGCGTTATGGACGAGTTCAACAAGCAGCTCAGTATTAAAAGGTACGCTTTATATTCACATTGAAACTTGTCTCCAGTATGCTGTAAAATACATAATTATGTTAATAATGTAGCAGTATAACATTTCACATGCTCTTTTATTCAGAATTGGAGAGCCGGAGGAAATTGGTGGAGTGATTGCCTTCTTGTGCACTGAGGAGGCTTCCTACATCACTGGAGAGACCATCGCAGTGACCGGAGGGATGGGCTGTCGACTGTGAACCTCCAGACACAAAATTACAAATTTGCACTTAATTGTGTGTTTCTGTGTGGATGATTGTTCGTTAAATGTTTTTTGACTACTCATACAGCAAGATGTAAAAAAAGAAAAAAAAAAGAGAAAAAAACAGCCTTGGCACCAGGACATCAAACAAATACTGAAGATTTCTGGTGACAGTACAGTAAATTTTCTAAAGATTTCTAAATGTACAGAGACTGCTCACCTTAAATAATACACCACAGGCCAGGAAGAACTCTCTGTCTTAGCTTTAACATTTCATTTCATCCTTTCAGTTGTTTAAATAATTTAATTTCTAAATAAATGAGAATATTTCCAATGTTTTTCAGTCATTGTACACAACAACAGCTACCAGAATGATGCCTGTTTAAGAACATGAATATAAACTGCTGAAAACCTAGTTGTGTAAAGTTTATAAACTGAAACATCTAATGCTACCAGACAGTGTATTTGTTGGATACCAGATACAGATCAAGAGCATTGATCAGTTTTAATCTTTTGATACTATCTGGGTTTCAAATGGTTAAAAAAAAGGTACAATGACACTTTTTTTTTCATGCTGCTATGTGAAAAACCTTTATTAATTAACAATGCTACATATCACAGGTATTTATTTGTAACAGGTACCACATATATTGTCTGGTCTTATAAACAAAAGAACAATAAAAAAAAATTACCGTCCCTCTAGTCAGATTCAATAATCTGACATAATCATGATGTCAGGACACTCAACATACCTGGTGGTAAAAAAAAAAATAGCCATAGTGAAAATTCTCTGGCATTAACTAAAATATTCCAGTAAAAAATGTACTTTGTCATCTGTGTTTACTGCTGGCAGACAACAGGTTGCGCCGGGTCATCCCAGGTTTCCAGAACTCCCTCAGCGTGGGAACATACGTGCCGTGCTTGGTCTTGTAGTAGCGCTTCATAAACAGCTGAGGGAGACAGAGACGGACAGAAAACGCTGAAGACTGCGCAAAAGTGTATGATTCTTTTTTTACAGCTTGATAAATTGTACTACTGCATACATATTACCTGATGATACCCCAAACCCCAAAATCCCACAGGTGAAAATGTATTGTATTAAGGATCTTACAATAACTAAGGTGCATAGAGTCCTTATGCCTTAAATACATGGGCAACATGAAATTTGTATAAAACTGCATTTCATACATACAACAATTACTGTTTTTCCTAACAAACTTACAGAGAAAGCAGGGTGTAATCATCATGGACACACATACCCTGCCTTTGAAGTTCTTTGTCACCTCATCCTCAGAATCAGCCACGTAGTCTTCACCATCACTGGGAGGCGCCACTGTCTCTAAACATGAACATGAACAGTTAAACTAAAACACATGGGGCAGTTGTTTTTTTTTATTGTTGCTTATCAGTTAAAATAAATCAACAACCCTGCAATCATTTTAATATTCGTTGAATCACCTGTGTTATTCTGCTGCTGAGAGGGAGAGCTGCTTATACTCGGTAAAACAGGCTGATTTCTGTGAAGGACAAACAATCAGAATTACAATACAGACGACGTGTCTCTGCGTTAGCTCTGCAAGTTTAAAATAAAGAGGAAAAACACAAGAAAACGAAGATGGAATGAAGAGTAACTGTGAATTAGAAAGGACATAAAACTGATCATCATATATGAACTAAGGAGTGAGAGGGGAGTGAGGTATGTGGTTTAGATAGAGTAAAAACACGTTTAAACTTAATTCTCAGCAGGAGTTAATCAGAAGGACAGAAACGTAATTACTGCTCACTGACCTGCATTTATCATTTAAGTCTGCAGACAAATAAGAAACAGCTGATGTGCAGCTAAATCTCTTCCTGTTTTGAAATTCTAAAAGAACAATAGTTTTCTGAATGAACACATATTTTAATTTCTTACGCTAGCTCACAGAAAGACAGAGATGAAACTGGAAACGTTGAACTAAATCAGTTTTTTATTGTATTTGTAAAGTCTGAGCCACAGTGCTGCAGTAACTAACATTTGTTATAAAGCCCACCGTGCTTTACTATCCTGCAAGGTCAAATTAATGTTTCATTTCTGACTTATTAGCAACTTCAAAATGTCAGTAAACCAGAATATGTTTTTACTCTAAGGACCCCGTAAATTTATTGATATGTTCTTAAAACATAAATACATTCAGAATTTATTTCAAGTGTTATTTCCGAGGCAGAGATGATGAAGAACTAGTAAATCCTGTGTAACATTTGCAGGATTTTTAATATAGTGGTTGAGCTAATTTAGCATTTTATCTCTTACTCTTTATCAGCCAAACCGGGCAAATCCGAGTGACGCTTTTGACGTTGGCTGTTCGAGCTTTTATGTGCTGCGGTTTTGACTGGCGACTTTCCTCGTCCACCACTCTGGTGAGCCCTAACAGACGCCGCTGCCAGTTTTTCAATTACTACTGTGGGTTGGCAGCTGAGGCAAGACACATAAATGGAGCAGAGGAATGGATCTTCAGGCAGGTGGAGTGTTTTGACACCCAGCTTGGTCATACAGGTTGCCAGTTCTGCTCTGTTCCACTCCTCGTTTCTCACGGTTTTTGCTCCTTCTTCTTTGCTCTTGTTTGTGCTCTGATCACCTCTGCCCTGCCTCACTCTGCTTATCCTCATTTTCCCAGATCTGGTCATGCTTAACACTTCTGGCTCCTCCTCATCAGATTCACTTAGTCTTTGATCGGGATGTTTGCGTTTCTTTCTGATGCTTCTTTTGGACGTCTTCCTTACTTCCTCTGGATGTTCCTCCTGCAGTTGTTCTTCAGTCTCTTTCACTTCATCGTCTTTTTGTTTCTGTCTAACAACAGTGAATTTTAGGTTCTCATTTGGCTCCATGTACTCATTTGTTGCATCTTTTGAGCCGACAGTACTTCTACTGGCTGAATTCATTACTGGCACATCTTCATTGGATATTAGTCCAATGACAGGTGTAATAAATGATGTAGTGTCTCTTCTCTGTGAATCATCTGACTGGTCCTCAGTAGACGTTTCTCTTTGTTGATCTGAAGGTACTGTTCCAGACAGTGGCAGAGAAAGTGAATCCAGGATGGAGTCTCCCATGTTTGGGGGAAGAGACGCTGAAATAAGTTTACAAAAAATATTTGAAATCTACATGGAAAATGTCACTGTTGCAGTCATCCTAGCAAAAAACTAGAAGGCTTCTGATCCTACCTGCTGGGTCAAGATGACCAAGACAGGACTGATGCTGAAGCAAAGTGTTCAGAAGCTGGGGTTGGCTGGCTGCATGCGCACACTCCTGCAGGACAGCAGGGGAACTGCTGAGCCACGACGCCGTCTGGAGGCAAATTGTTATGTATGAACGGTTTTCGGTGTATAATGTATTCTAACAATTGTTTGATCTTAATTACAAATCAAAGGATGCTGGTCTCAGACGGACTCACTACCTGAGCTAGGTTAGGCACAGGAAGCAACTGGTCGAGTCGAATCAAAAACTCCCACAGCAGCTTCTCCAGTTCCTGGTCAAATGTTGGACCATACTCCACAGGAAACACCTCCTGTCAGAAGAAAACACAACACTGGGAGTTTGTTACATTCCTAAAATCAGTACATTGACTAAACAGAGGTTGAAATACACTGTTGATTTGTGGATGTGTGTGACGAGAGGAACTCACATTGAAGAACTGCTCTCTCCTTGCTGGGTCTGTGAGCAGTGTGTGGACCAACGAGTGAAAAGCTTGGGCTGTTTTTATGACTTTTACATCCTTCCTCTAGGAGACACAATAGTCAGTCATAGTTAACAAGACTTTGACATTACATTCAACCAGGAACGTTAGAGTGATTTTTCATTATACATACTATGCAGTTACTTTAAGAAATAAAGTCTATGAAAGACTGGAACACTTATTGTAAGACCCAGCTCTGATTTACCACAATATGAGCAGAGGAAGATGAGGCAGGAGCACGAATCCTCTTCAGGTGAGGTTCGACCACCTTAACATCAGGCTGTGTGTGGCACAGCTCTAGGATTAACTGTGAAGAAAGGGAACGACAATGAACCACGTACACATCAAGGCGAGCCAGAGAAAAATGTGGTGCAAAGAGAGGAGGTTAATAGACACTGTGGCGTGGTGGGAATAACACATCAAAATCTGATTCCACTATCAGATGAGACCAACCCGTGCTCTCAGCCCCAGTGCTAGCTTGCCCTGGTGTCTCACGGTGAGCAGCCCAGGGACTGTCTCACAGGCGGACGTTACAAATTCCTCCACGACCCCGTACTGCAGCACATCCCTCTTCTTCATCACTTTCCAAATTGCTGCCGAGACCAGGCGCAGCGGAGGAGCCAGGAGCCGGAGGGCAGCAAACGTGAGGCTGTCATCTGTGCAGGAGACAACAAGCAGGGCTAGAAGTTAATCTAACGACGTAACACAGATTGATACGTGTAGTGTGTCTGCAGAGGGCCCGCTCGTTTGTCAGCTGCGGTGAGGATGTGGCGTGACAGCAGCTACAGACCAAAACTACTACCATAGCTCATTCACCTCATTATGTGACAAAAAGGCGATGCAAATCAAACCCCCCCTCCATGGCCATTCGTTAACCTAATCCTAGTTATTAGCACTTTACCTTTCTCGTTGGGTTTTCCTGTGGCCATCCCAGAACATACACAGGCGTTAAACGCAGATTAGCAACTTAGACAAACAGCTCCTCGAGTAAATTGACACCTGACGCGGAACTGACAGTTTACACAGGCAAACGTATCGACTTAATCTGAGCTGACAAGCTGAGACTATGTTTACTAACTCCGGTGACGGCTGAAGTTATCTCTCTACACATCAGTATCACTCTCACTGTTGTTTACCCGCTTTTAACAACACTGGAACTTCTTCTCGTCCTCCCGCCTTCACCGAACGATACCACTTTCTCGAATCCACACACATCGCGTGCCGCACTGGCGGTGCTTCGCAACTGGCGAATAGAAGCCACGGGCTCAAAGAAGAGACCCCGCCCACGCGTGCACCGCAGTGTAATAAACGAGCGCACTCAATCGCGTTTCCAGGAAATGACGTCCAGACCTCATGCGCCGGCAGCTGATCATGTTACTGTTGTATTATAACTGCTGTTTTATAATAAAACTCAATTAAAGAGAAAACAAAATGTTAAAAGAATGAATAACTATGTTGCAAACAATATCAGATCAACTTATGTAGCATTTAAAACAGCTAGGAAAAGAATTAACAGTGGTGCCATACAGGTATCGGAATTAATTTGCATCCCTAGGATGATCTTATTATTTAAAATATACTATACTAAAAAGAAAATGTACATTTTGGAAGTATTGAGTATTTCCAATTTGTGTTACTTCAGCTCCATAACATTTCAGGACAAATATTGTACTTTTACTTCTCTACATGTATTTGAACTATGAGGCAGCAGCCAATTACTCTTTATTGATAATATATTTTATTAGTAACTAATTACTAATGTCAGTATAAAATGTTAGACAATAGTGAAAAAAAACATTATTATTCTCTAAATCTCAAAGTAACATTTCAGAATTGTTTTTTGTCCACCGTTTCTATGTGTGTCCAAACCTTTGACTGGTAGTGTATTTATACAATGTGTACAGGAATACTTACAATGTAAAGTGCCTTGAGATGACTTATGTTGTGATTTGGGTTGGGGTTATATAAATATACGCTATATAAATAGAGTTTAATTGAATTAATTTGCTCTTAATTAGGTTTATTATGTTATAAACAAAGTTGTTGAATCTCATAACACAAACATTTTGAAACAGTGGATGTGATTTGAATCTTTGACATGATTTTACCTGGTATCTTAAAAATCTTTGATTTTCAGGTATCCTTAAAGTTTGTAAGATTCTGCTCTTGTAGGAGACTTGATAGCACCTGAGATAGTTTTTTTTACCTTTATTATTTTCTATAGTCTATTGGCTTGGTTTAACTTGATTTTTTTCTTTGTTGTTTTAATTTCAGTTTCGAGAAACTACTGTGATCCGTTGCCACAGATCAGTGAAGGGTATAAATTCCTTGTATCGATTCAAAACACGGGCCCCCAAAATAATCTTGCATAGGGCCCCCAAAGAGCCAGAAACAGCCCTGTTTGTCCCTCACCAATAGTCAAAAGACCCAAGATGTTGAGTTTGTTAGTATAGATACTGTTTAAATACATTTTCACATTTGAGAAGCTGGTACCAGTGATTTAAACATAAGAAAATGTTGCTGATTGATTGCATGTCAATCAAGTAATGAACTAATCTTTTTAGCTTTTTTGTACTGGTTGTTTTCTGGGTGCTTGGGGAAATAAATAAACTGTATTGCAGTCAGTTACTAAAGGCAATTTTGTTTGAAGTTTTTGTCCAGGGCTCTCTAGGAGGTTAATCCAGCTATGGTTTAGATCTTTTGGAGCTAGATAGAGAGTAACATCTTATTAGAGCTATATCAGTATTGATGGGTATGTTTAAAGCCAATAATTGAACGGAAATTGCAGTATAGATTTAATATGAGTTATTGTATTATATGAGTCATATAAGTTACATCTGTAGGCACTAAGAAAGAGTCACTATTAGTGAACACTAAAAACTTTTAATCATCTGTAGAATGTCCCACTACAAACTGGTCTTAAAGCAACAATGACAATATCAAAATGTTTGTTTTAATGTTTAAAAAATACTGTAACTATCACATTTTAACATATTATTTTTCACCTCAGTACAGTATCTGTCGGGTTATAGAGGTAATTACTGTGGTTGTCAGATGAAGATAGGATGTCTTTCAGTGACACACACACACACACACGCACAGTCTCACACACACACACACACACACACACACAAGCCAGACGAACTTTACCCTGTGACATTCTGTGTTTGAATTATCACCATGTTTGGAGCAAAGTCCAGCTGATGGGTAAAACACAAGCAGTACAGGCTATTAGATTATTACAGCTGTGAGGAGACACAACAAGACACTGACCAGAATGGATTCCACCACTTCATTTATCAAGTAAGGGAAGGACTATTATTGCCTGTTGATGTTGTTTTGATTTATATTTGCTTATTTTACCAGTGAGCAAAAAAAGCAAACAAAGAAATCAATCTAATCAACGTTACTAGTTGTACCTGATAAGTGTTGTGTATTGTGTCTCAGAGGATCTAGACAAATCATTTATTAAAGTGTAAACTGAGCAAAACACATAATTTTATTGTCTTTCTGTGTCGTTTGTCCTCAGAACGGTAACTAAGCGAGTGTGGTCCCCACCACAGCGGCCGTTCAGAGTGTGCTGTCACAACAGGGAGACCAGGAAAGGTGTCACAGCCGGAACCCTGGAGGAGCTGAAAGAGAGGGTGAGAGCGACTGTAAAACAAAAAAATTGTAAATGTATACTAATGTTCAGATCAACATTAGCCACGTACAGCAAAAATTCAATAAGGATTGGAAGAGATTAAAAGGAAAAAAAGCAGAACATGTACAATAATTATTAATAGTGTTTCAACCAGTAGATAAAAGATAAGACAACTACAGTGTGGCTGACAGCCAGATTTAATTTAATTGTGTATAGTTAACAAGTTTTTGCAGTAGTGATATAGATCAAATATAGTCAGTCAAAATGAGATGTGATAAATGCAATAGGTTATAATGACCCATATACTTACTTTATGTTATGTTATAATATTCACATCTTGATATATTGTGAGAAAAGTAGATCTATTCTATTTAAAAGCTTATTTTATTCTGCACATTGCTCCAAAATAAATTCTATAGTATGATTATGAACTGAATATGTGCTGCAGGTATGCCAGGCGTTGCTGCTGTCTTTGTCTGCAGTGTCTCTGTCTCTGGTCTGTGAGGAGGACGGTACAGAGGTAGAGTCTGACCAGTTCCTCATGACCCTGCCTGACAACACTGCGCTCATGGCCCTGGAGCCCGGACAAACTTGGAGAGCACGGCCGGTATGTCTGACCAAACAGGTTTTTGATTATATACCTTATGTTTCGAACTCACTTATGGTTTTTAATAACATAACAACATCACAAGTGATTCATACTTCTGACTCTTGTCTTCAATCTCCCAGGGTGCAGTTGTGTACAAATCTCAAGACAAACCGAGGACTGGGAGAGACATAGCTCGTGTCACCTTTGATCTTTACAAGTTAAGCCCGAAGGACATGTTTGGTTCTCTGAGTGTGAAAGCAACATTTCAGGGCCTGTACTCCGTGAGCGCTGATTTCCAGTGTCTGGGGCCCAAGAAAGTCATCAGGTAAAGATGTGTAAAGGTGTAGAAAAAACAGGAATATAATCATACTAGTCTGTTGGTGTACGCTGTTTATGACGTCCTTTAAGTGGTAAAAGTATCTACATCATTTATGTAATAATAATAATAGTACATTTTATTGGTAATCCACTTTGTAAGTAAATTACTTTCTTTAATAAATATTATACTATAAATAAAATATAAAAGAAGCTTAAATTGAACTATGCACACCTCAGGCACCAAAACAATGACACAGACTAAGGAAAACACAAATAACAATATTACGGACTTCACAGTTTCATGGTACAGTACTTTCATTTGGCCACTAGATGGCGGCAAGGGACTCCTGACGCGCCACTGCATAAAATTACAGTAATTGACAAAATGTTTTGTTTTTGTATTTCTGAAGTCCTTTGTCATAAAAAACACATTTGCCTAAGAGTCCACATGTAGTGCAGCTTAGAATCCCTGCTGATCAAAAGGTAAACCACATGACATTAAATGTGACTTACAGAATCAAAACGATGACTTTGTCTCGGTTCTGTTTTTCAGAGAAGCTCTCCGCATGGCCTCCGCCCTCCTACACGCTGCAGGGCACCTGCTTATCACCTCTGCCTCTGTGATCCGGCGCGTTATCGAGGGTGCTGAGTTTTGGCAGCCGCAGAGGGCAGAGTACATAGACAGCTGGAACTGAAAGAGCCAAGAGAAAAGTATCTATGTGCAACACAGATTAGATCTCATATTATCCACTGAATAGTGGGTTTGTCTGTGTCTTCAGTTTCGTCTTATCATTAAGCATCTCACTGGATAGTCACTGTATTATATAATTGCTCTCGACATGAAGAAAAGTAACCACTTTATTGACATGAACATCTCCTATATGTAAATGTTCTCAGTGATAACCTTTGACTGTGTGTCACTTTCTTTTACCCTTAAATATTCTGAATGTTGATATAAACTGAATGTAACAAGACAAAAACATGTTCTTTAATACTCTTCAATATTAAACATTAGAAAATGTCCTAGCAGAGAAAGTTTAATAGTATAACTAGATTAGATGAGAATGAGCAACATCGCCACTAATGTGTCTGTATTTTTGTGCAATATATTCTACATAACATCGTACAATCGCATTGTTTTTGTTAACCTTTTAGGGTAACCTTAACTTTTTGTGGCCTATGAATTGTGAACTTTAGCCACTCTAACGTGATGCAATTATTGTTATTTTGATCATGTAAAAATTTAATATTCATGTATTGACAAAGAAAATGAATCATTCACTTTGTAGTTGTTTTCATGTAACTAATCATACGACGAGTCATATCCCAACAAGAAATTTAACTGCTGTATTTAAATAACAATACAAATTTCACAGAACAAAAGGGATAAAGTATAACACAACATCTGGTATGTATGATACATACATTACATTAACAAATGTGTAGTAATAAAAATAGTGTAACAGCAATGAACACTAGGTAAATTCAAAAGAATTCAACTTTTACCAAACATCTGTATAAGAAAAAACTGTGCTTAAGTTAAATCGAACAGCAAACTAACTCTGAAACTTCCCAAACGTTAAGAGATGATTCAGCTCCCTCCCTCGTGGTGGAACATTAGCTACAGAGGCTGGGAAATGATTTCTGCTCCTGAGGCACGTTCACTCTTTCATTTATTCCAAAACTTTCACTCCTGTCAAGAACCGTCTTCCAGGTCCCTTGACTGTTTGTGCCTTTTTGCCAGCGTTTTGGAGAATTGCCGGTTCCTGATGTTGGCCAGCACCTTACGGTACTGCTCCACACTCATCCAGTGAGGCCTTGATTTCTTGATGTAATACCGCATGTCAGCGAACCACTGAACCAATACACTGCGATGGATGCCAATCACCATTGCCAGCTTGCTGTACTCTTCACAGTTTGGATACTGACAGTGAGAGAAAGCCACCTTCAACATATTCAACTGAGCCTGGGTCTTTGCAGTGCAGCGGATTTGAGGTTGGGGGGTGCATGGATCTACCACATCCTGCTGTTGGGTGACAGTGGATGAACCATCAGCGGAATCAGAGTTATCAAGAAGAGTCACTTCAGTGAACTCCTTCAGTTTGTCAGCATCTGTGATGGTAACACTATGGTCTACTAAATCTACATCTATTTCTTCCTGCGAGCTAGACTCCATTTCTGATTTCCCTTCAAAGATGCAATGACAATTTGAGGTGGTGGAGAAAACATCACCTCTTTCCATCAAACACAGGTTGTCTGTCAGGTTGTCACTCTCCTGAGGCACTTTAATGGCTTGGTGTGGAGGCTGGGGGAAGAGGAGAGGACTCACATCCAGCAGCTCATCAGGCACCACAAAGCTCTTGTCAGCAGGCCACTGATGGACGGACATTAATCTTTTGTTTGCTTCTGCTTTTTTCGCCACAGCTCCCTCATCAACGTGCCTCACTCTCTTCTTTCTGGTCATGTCTGTCACTTTGACCTTTTTCCACTGTTGCTGAATATTTCTTTTGTTTTTTTTTCCTACTTTGTCAACTTTCCTGTTCTTCACTGTCTTATCCTGCTTCGTTTTGCTTTGCTGCTCATTATCCCTCATATTTTTTGCCATCATCCTTTCCTTATTTCTGCTCTGCATCTCCTTAACCTTTGCTACCTTCTTTCCAGCAGACCTGTCTACCTGTGTCCTCTTTCTCTTCTCTCCTCCAACCTTGTCCTTCATCCTGTTTTGCAGCTTTTCCTGTTCTGGCCTGACCTTCCTTCGGACTTGCTGAATGTCTGTGTAGTCCCAGCTGATGCCATAGCGCAGTCTCTGTAACATGAACCACACTTTCACCTGGTCTGGGTGAAGGGAGCAGCGCTTTGCCAGTGCAGCAGTCTGTTTCACTGTCAGATATGGAAATATGTCGAAGGCCATGTCCAGCTCTGCTACACCATCAGGCTGTAGGTTGATCTCGTTCGAGTGCACCCATATAATCCTCCGACTGTCAGAGACCAAGGGGAGACACAGTGCACTGTTTCGGTTCAGGTTGAAAGCCGCCGGCGCAAAGGTAGTTTCTCTGTGAACATCAGGTGTCGTTTGTTTTAAATTGGGGGGGTCTGGACCAACTCTGTGCCTCATCTTTTTCAACTGTCACAACAACTCCTAGAATGAAACAGACAAAAGGAAAAGTACGATCCTAAAAAACAATCTTTATCTTTACATTTTGAGAAAAATATTTTTTCAAAATGTTTAACAACTGAAAAACAAGTAGCTAAAACTATTTTGGCATAACCATGACCTGAGTAACTAAGAATCTCTACAGACTATTATGACAAAAACACTTAAAAAATAATTAATACAATACTTTTTTGCATCTTACAGGGGTAACTGTAAGTATAAGCGATTAAAGCTACAAAAATAAAAAAGTAAGGTTAACAGTTAAATTGCCACTTCAGATACTGAACTTGACCAAAGAAACCGTGACTAGCATGGTCAGTAACTTTAGTGTAAATTGGCATATTTTATAGTTATATTGTACACTGACTGAATATTTCGATATTTCCTAATGCTACATATAAAATACATCATGTTGATTTCATGACTAAACACATAATAGTAATTCGCTGGTTGATGTTGACCAGCTAACGATAGCTAACGCTAGCGCTAGCAAAGTTAGCGGCACACTTTGACATGGTGTAATTTCTTTACATTTACTTATCGTTTATTCGTCTTACATAGCAAACAGTGTCTATAGTAACATTAACCAACATCATACCTCGTTGGTGATGATAACTAAGTCAGTCTGCGATCACGATTTCTTCCAGTTTGTTAGTATTAGCATTAATTATGCTAGCTACGTCAGACGTCACACCGTCATATTGTACGAGACAGGTTAGCTTGCTAAGTAGCATTCGCTTAACTGTTTAATACATATTTTTTTTGTTCCGTATAATGATTAATTATTATTCTGTAGCAGCACCAACAAGATATCGAAATGATCACAAACTCCAGTGGATGATTGGTTTAAAGTTCCTACCTCCACCTTTCAGCTGGTGTGAATCGATGCACGGTTAAAAACCGACCAGTGGATCCGGACACATTCAGACAGCTCTAGCTGGGTTACTAATGCATATAGTCAAAATTTGATTCTGTGTTTCATTTATCAGTCAGATCGTCACTGCAATTAAACACACTTTACTTAGAGCACGTACTCTGTGATTTACCCTGATTGAAATAAATGGAGATTATTTATAAATATAATTCCACAAACTCCCAAATTATAGTGATTTAGGTTTAAACAACGGATAAGTCAGTTTCCCCTAAAGCCCTAAAACATTCATTATAATTGGACTTGTTCAGCTTCTTTACTCTTCTGCTTGTGTGTTTTAAACCACTAACTGAGAATTTAAGTCTAGTAAATTATTAAGCTTTTATAACTCATAAGGTAAGGTAAGGTGACACTTTTATGATGAGCAGCAGGCAATCAACCGACACCATGGTATGCTATCAAATGATAGAATATGAAAGAAGACTGCAGAAGACTATACCTCATCTATCACACCAGGTCTGGTGTGATAGATGAGGTATAGTCAGATGGACTACCAGATAATTCAAGGGCATTTTCTAAAGCTTAATCTACTTTCCAACATCTTACTGTTTCTAAAAAACATGTCTGATAATATACAAAATTGCAGGTGTCATGCCAAAGTAGTTACCCCCCCCCCCCTACCCAAATTGTATCCCCTGTCCAATAGGCTATTGTGGTAGTGTCGGTCAAGTCCAGACCGGAGTTCGATACCAGAGTCCCCCTGGTTGGCTGGCAAAAACATTACTGAGGTTAAAGATCGTGTTGGGGTTTAACTTTTAATGTCTGTAAAGTGACATTTTCATCCATCAACCAGCCTGGCACTACAGGTCCAGAGTCCAGTGATAGATATCATTACAAAGGGTGCTTTCACCAAAGGGTCTCTTATCCAACCAGTCCTCATGGAGGAGTTTTAAATCTACATTTCGTAATCATTTTCATTTCAATTACCAGAAATCATTGGCGATTGCGATATATGAATAACCAGTGCAGTGCTAATTTGCAGTATAATTGATATATACTCATAACTAAAAATGAATGTTATAAACCGTTTCTAATGTGAGAAGAGAAACTAACAAAAGCTGCAGTCACATATTTCTGGCTCCACCCCTTTGGTTTGTTTGCAGTCAGTGCAAAATGTCAAGAAATTGAAACTGTTGCGCAGTACTGCAGCAACAGAGGAATCAAACCAGAAGATATACAACTACATTCAGGAAATTACATTTTAGTTTTTAGTTTTAAGCCAAAATAGTGGCAACAAAAGAGCAACAAGGATCCTAAGGACTCTGTTCAACACTGAATAATACTGAAGAAACATCAGGACTTCCAGCTTCTGAAAACATGTCTGATAACATGCAGAAGGATCCAGAAGTTATTCTTTGCGACATGTGTACAGAGGAGGACCGGAAACCTGCACGAAAGACCTGCATGAAATGTGAGATCTCCATGTGCGTCCAGCACCTGCAGGCCCACCTCACCACTCCTGTCCTACTACAGACTCATCCTCTGACTGAACCTATGGCTTTAGATGGTACCACTAAATGCCCTCTGCATGGTAAACTCCTGGAGTACTACTGCCTGGATGACATGACCTGTGTGTGTGTTTCCTGTGCCATTGAAGACCAGCACCGTCTACACAACATGAAGACCTTCTCCACAGCCCACAAAGAGCTCCTTCAAAAGCTCAACACTGAGCAGAAGGCCTTACTGCTGAAATCTGATGATGAGAATGTGAGTCTGGAAAAGTGGGAGAAGAGTGAAAGAGAGAAGCTTGGTCGCTCTAGCGTTCGTCTCATTGAGGCTGTGACTCACCTACGTGACATTTCTCTGACCAGCGTCCAGAGTTCAGTCTCTGCTCGAATGGTGTCCATCAGAACCAGCAGGAGCAGCATGCAAGCAGCACAGAACGAGAAGGACACCTTCAGGTTCCTGCAGATCTATTCTCAGGTGCATCAGGATGTGGAGAAGGCCAAAGCTGTGGATCTGAGGAAAGGGTTGGAGCCGGGCAGTGATCGTGACAAACTGGTTCAGGAGATCAGACAGAATGGTGAAAAAATGTTGAAGCAAGCAGGACAGTTCTGGGGGACCCTGCTGACTCTGGTTGATCCTGAAAACCACCAGGAGCTCTTTGCCACTGGTTCAGACCTGATCTTTGAGCCACAGATCTTCAACGCAGGCATGTCACTATCCAATGACAGCAGAAAGGTTTTCTGTAGTAGTTCAATGGGAGAATGTTCTGCCACTCTTCTAATCCACAGCACCCAATCAGTTCCTAACTTTCAGAGATGCCTCTTTAGTCTTTCCAAAGACACTGACTGGACTGTGGGTTTATGTGACAAACAATCTGCAAAATACCCGAAGAATGGACCTGTGTACGGTCTGTGCTGTGAAGGTAACCAGCTCAGCTGTCTCACAACAGAGTATGAGGATGGTTCTGATGCATCAGCCAATACACAGGCGTTTCTGATTCCCCAGACTGAGAAACGGTGCATTGTTTCCACTAAACCAATCACATATCAGGTTGGAAATGGAGAGGAGGCCGTGGAACGACCTGAAGTAGTGGAGGTCTTTTGGAACTTTGTTGCTTCCTCGCTGTCCTTCTTCAGAAGAACCGGACAGTACCAGAGAGATGAAATACTCACAATTAAGATGAGTCTCAACAACTGGGACCTGGTCCCATTTGTTCAACTGAGACACGTAAATGAGTCTAGTTGTTCACAGCAACAATGGAAGTGCACATGTGGAAGGTCATACCAGAAGAATCAGTACTCTCAACCAGTTAATTGTTGTGGGAAAATTATTGGCTGGTGCATCACAGAAAGAGTTTGTGAACTTCTGTAATGGATAGAGCCTTACTGATAGCTTATCCTAACACAAAGCCAAGAAGTGCAGCCTACAAGTTTCTTCAGAAATAACATCATTTACTTTCATTACACGTAAATGTATAAGTCAGTAATAAACCATTAATGTCACGTATGTTTTAGTGATATTCATTGTGGGAGTTGCTTCTACTGTATCAAGAGTCTTGTTGCAGCTGTAACCTGCCATTGTAAAGTGTTTATCTCCATCTGGTGGTGGGGAAGGTCTTTGCTCTCACATTGTACAGTTTCTCACCTACAGTGATTTAAGTCAAAAAGTCTTGTCTGTTGTGAATTTATTTTGAATGACCAATAAATCCAAACACATTTTAAAAAGATGTGGAATGTTTTTATTGACTGGGTAAAAAGGTTGTATTAAAAACTGTGTATTTACTTTATGCTGTTCCAACATAAAACCGAATCATTTTCACACCCATGTGGCAATGAAAAATGAAACAACACAAGCATCTTGAAACAGAGTAGCTACAGACACTGTGTGAGGTGAAAGAATACTGGTGGTGAAAGACGTCTAAGGAATGTCTACTTAGTTTCAAGGCAGAAATGAATCATAGATTATTTGAATGTCACTGAAATAGACCCACACAAACTTGTGGGACTTGACAATAAAAGTCTGTATGTGCTCTCAAACAGTACACGCTTTCAGCACACACGATCCAAAAAACAAAAAGATGATTATGTTAGATGCTGGAAACAACATTTCATATGACACAATATTCTCAGATCGACATGAATTAGTAAATAGTAATCGAAAACGAAATATTAGAAATTTTGAACAATTAAAGTGCAAAATGAGTGATGGAATAATTAAATTAGCCATAGCAGTTGCATACATATTTAGCTTTTCTAAATAATTTAAGACATTTGCTATAATTTACTATGTGGGTGACAAAGTTTGACATAATGATCTGAATATAGAACAGATAGATGTGTATATTCTGACAACGATGATTGTGCATACGTGTAAATACAGCAGAATAACTAAGGACCCGGCACTGGAGTGATGAGACAGGAGACTTGCTGCTCTATCCTACATTTAACTGTGGACAGAAACTGGTCCCTAAAACATGCTCTGACTTGTATGAAATAATTAGTTGTTTTGATTATCAAATTTTAGAGATGCCTCTTTAGTCTTTCCACAGACACTGACTGGACTGTGGGTTTATGTGACAAACAATCTGCAAAGAACCTGAAGAATGGACCTGTGTATGGTCAGTGCTGTGAAGGTAACCAGCTCAGCTGTCTCACAACAGAGTATGAGGATGGTTCTGATGCATCAGCAAATACACAGGCATTTCTGATTCCCCAGACTGAGAAACGGTGCATTGTTTCCACTAGAACAATCACATATCAGGTTGGAAAATGGAGATGAGGCTGTGACCTCCTCTCCTCCTCAACCTAAAGTAGTGGAGGTCTTTTGGAACTTTGTTGCTTCCTCACTGTCCTTCTTCAGAAGAACCGAACAGTACCAGAGAGATGAAATACTCACAATTAGGAAGAGTGTCAATAGCCGGGACTTTGCCCCATTTGTTAAACTGGGAAAAGAAAATAGTTCAGATTGGTCCCAGCAGCAGTGGAAGTGCAGCTGTGGAAAGGTTCACAACAAGTTTGTGAACTTCTGTAATAGATAGGACCCCCCAGATTATTGTTAATTATTAAACAAGGTGAAACGTGCATCGCTAATAATATTTAGTAATGACGTATTTTGCTTTCATTGACATAAATCGTTTAAGTTGCAGTCAAATTAATCTATATCCTGCCTTAAATTTAAAAGTGTTTGACTGAATCTGCTAGTGACGTCAAGTAGCTTAGTACCTTTTTTAAGATGGTCTTACTAATGGCAACAAGTAAATCTCTATTTTGCCGTGTTTATTCATCGTGAATGATTTGATTAATAATAAAATCAACAAAATCTTAACATGTGCCCTGCTGTTAGAGCTTCTGCCAGAACATCTTTTGGACTCCAACCTGGAATGTTTTTATTGAGTGAATTAAATGTAAAATGAAAATAGTTAACAAAAAAACTGCATTTACATTTTACATTTTGCCAACAGCTTCAAATGGAGTAGCTACAGAGGTTGTGTGAGGTTATGATTTTCAATAAAATTATATTTTATACAACTAATTAACATGTCAGTATTATTAGAGTATCAACTCTTTTTAAGTGTGCTTTAGTTTTTAATTTCATTATCTACTTAAGATTATTATTTAACTTGAGTTTTTTTGGAGAGTAGGTTTGTTAGTTTCAGTTTAATTTTATTGTTTAAAAAAAATCTCATGTTAGTTGTCTATAAATATATTTTAGTTTTCATTTTAATTTCTATTTTAAATGCTTTTGTCACCCCGGGGTCGGCCGGGTGCCTTTCGGTGCGGAGTTTGTTCTCCTCGTGTCTGCATGGGTTCTCTGTGGGTACTCCGGCTTCCTCCAACCATCCAAAGACATGCATGTCAGGTTGATTGGTGACTCTCAATTTCCATAGGTGTGGATGTGAGTGTGCATGGTTGTTTGTCTGTATATGTCGGCCCTACGACAGACTGGCGGCCTGTCCACGGTGTACCCCGCCTCTCGCCCAAAGACTGCTGGGATAGGCTCCAGCATCCCCTGTGACCCTTGCTAGGATAAGCGGTTATGAAAATGGATGGATGGATGGAAGAACACCCTGAGGAGTTTTAAAGACAAAACACAAGAGCAAGTAGTTCCACAATCCTCCTGCTCCTAAAAACATGTCTGATTATCTATAAATGGATCAAGATGTTATTCTCTGTGACATGTGTACAGAGGAGGACCGAAAACCTGCACAAAAGACCTGCATTACTGCATCCAGCACTTTCAAGCCCACCTGACCACTCAGGCTTAGGTGGCAAACTCCTGGAACACTACTGCTGCAGTTTAGATTTAAGGATTTGTCTGTGTATTCATGTTAAAATGTTTACAATGAGTGCAGCCATGAATACCAGTTTTTCCAGTTATCTCATGTAACTGGTTATTGGGGAGGAGTTACTGGTTCTTTTCACATCACAGAGCTGCTCTGTGAACCTATGTAATGGGTGGCTGTCTTGTTGTGTTTACCTCACATCTCAATTCATTAATCATTTTCATTTCAATCTCTAGTAGAACTTAAGTCAAAATATAGCAATGTCACTGCAGAGATCTCAAAAACAATGAGATGAAGTTAAATAGAAGAACAGCTCTAACAGCTGCCAACACACCTTTCTGACTCCACCCTGGCAGTGTTTTGTTTGGTGGTAGTGAGTGTAATGCGGTTGTACCTCTCATGAAACCGAAACTGTGCAACACTGCAGCAACAAAGCAATCAGACCAGTGGCAAGGAAAGAGCAGCAAGGAAGAATCTTAAGGACCCTGTTCAACACTGAATAATACTGAAGAAACATCAGGACTTCCAGCTTCTGAAAACATGTCTGATAACATGCAGAAGGATCCAGAAGTTATTCTTTGCGACATGTGTACAGAGGAGGACCGGAAACCTGCACGAAAGACCTGCATGAAATGTGAGATCTCCATGTGCGTCCAGCACCTGCAGGCCCACCTCACCACTCCTGTCCTACTACAGACTCATCCTCTGACTGAACCTATGGCTTTAGATGGTACCACTAAATGCCCTCTGCATGGTAAACTCCTGGAGTACTACTGCCTGGATGACATGACCTGTGTGTGTGTTTCCTGTGCCATTGAAGACCAGCACCGTCTACACAACATGAAGACCTTCTCCACAGCCCACAAAGAGCTCCTTCAAAAGCTCAACACTGAGCAGAAGGCCTTACTGCTGAAATCTGATGATGAGAATGTGAGTCTGGAAAAGTGGGAGAAGAGTGAAAGAGAGAAGCTTGGTCGCTCTAGCGTTCGTCTCATTGAGGCTGTGACTCACCTACGTGACATTTCTCTGACCAGCGTCCAGAGTTCAGTCTCTGCTCGAATGGTGTCCATCAGAACCAGCAGGAGCAGCATGCAAGCAGCACAGAACGAGAAGGACACCTTCAGGTTCCTGCAGATCTATTCTCAGGTGCATCAGGATGTGGAGAAGGCCAAAGCTGTGGATCTGAGGAAAGGGTTGGAGCCGGGCAGTGATCGTGACAAACTGGTTCAGGAGATCAGACAGAATGGTGAAAAAATGTTGAAGCAAGCAGGACAGTTCTGGGGGACCCTGCTGACTCTGGTTGATCCTGAAAACCACCAGGAGCTCTTTGCCACTGGTTCAGACCTGATCTTTGAGCCACAGATCTTCAACGCAGGCATGTCACTATCCAATGACAGCAGAAAGGTTTTCTGTAGTAGTTCAATGGGAGAATGTTCTGCCACTCTTCTAATCCACAGCACCCAATCAGTTCCTAACTTTCAGAGATGCCTCTTTAGTCTTTCCAAAGACACTGACTGGACTGTGGGTTTATGTGACAAACAATCTGCAAAATACCCGAAGAATGGACCTGTGTACGGTCTGTGCTGTGAAGGTAACCAGCTCAGCTGTCTCACAACAGAGTATGAGGATGGTTCTGATGCATCAGCCAATACACAGGCGTTTCTGATTCCCCAGACTGAGAAACGGTGCATTGTTTCCACTAAACCAATCACATATCAGGTTGGAAATGGAGAGGAGGCCGTGGAACGACCTGAAGTAGTGGAGGTCTTTTGGAACTTTGTTGCTTCCTCGCTGTCCTTCTTCAGAAGAACCGGACAGTACCAGAGAGATGAAATACTCACAATTAAGATGAGTCTCAACAACTGGGACCTGGTCCCATTTGTTCAACTGAGACACGTAAATGAGTCTAGTTGTTCACAGCAACAATGGAAGTGCACATGTGGAAGGTCATACCAGAAGAATCAGTACTCTCAACCAGTTAATTGTTGTGGGAAAATTATTGGCTGGTGCATCACAGAAAGAGTTTGTGAACTTCTGTAATGGATAGAGCCTTACTGATAGCTTATCCTAACACAAAGCCAAGAAGTGCAGCCTACAAGTTTCTTCAGAAATAACATCATTTACTTTCATTACACGTAAATGTATAAGTCAGTAATAAACCATTAATGTCACGTATGTTTTAGTGATATTCATTGTGGGAGTTGCTTCTACTGTATCAAGAGTCTTGTTGCAGCTGTAACCTGCCATTGTAAAGTGTTTATCTCCATCTGGTGGTGGGGAAGGTCTTTGCTCTCACATTGTACAGTTTCTCACCTACAGTGATTTAAGTCAAAAAGTCTTGTCTGTTGTGAATTTATTTTGAATGACCAATAAATCCAAACACATTTTAAAAAGATGTGGAATGTTTTTATTGACTGGGTAAAAAGGTTGTATTAAAAACTGTGTATTTACTTTATGCTGTTCCAACATAAAACCGAATCATTTTCACACCCATGTGGCAATGAAAAATGAAACAACACAAGCATCTTGAAACAGAGTAGCTACAGACACTGTGTGAGGTGAAAGAATACTGGTGGTGAAAGACGTCTAAGGAATGTCTACTTAGTTTCAAGGCAGAAATGAATCATAGATTATTTGAATGTCACTGAAATAGACCCACACAAACTTGTGGGACTTGACAATAAAAGTCTGTATGTGCTCTCAAACAGTACACGCTTTCAGCACACACGATCCAAAAAACAAAAAGATGATTATGTTAGATGCTGGAAACAACATTTCATATGACACAATATTCTCAGATCGACATGAATTAGTAGCGGAAAATAAATATTAGAAATTTAAGTGCAAAATGAGTGATGGAATAATTAAATTAAATAAAAACAAACAAATTTCCTAATTAGCCATAGCAGTTGCATACATAGCTTTTCGAAATAATTTAAGACATTTGCTATAATTTACTATGTGGGTGACAAAGTTTGACATAATACAGAGCAGAGACAGAGAGATGTGTATATTCTGATGATGATGTGCATACATGTGTAAATACAGCAGAATAACTAAGGACCTGGCACTGGAGTGACGAGACAGAAGACTTGCTGCTCTATCCTACATTTAACTGTGGACAGAAATTGGTCCCTAAAACACGCTCGGGTTTGTATGAAATAAGTAGTTGTTTAAATTAATTTCAGTCTGTGAATCTTTGTGCTCAATATATCAGAACTGCATTCAAATTACAAAGCTCAATTCATGTCAAAAAAGGAACAAAGGTCGGCATTAATATATGTGTCTATTCACTTGTGTTTACACAGTCGGTGCACAACCAGCATCTGGGAGTCAGTCAGTCAGACAGCGTTGCAGATTTATCCTTCAGTCGAGCTGGACCTTTAGCTGTCGCTGCCGAAGACAGTGTTGAGCTGCTGGGTCACCCTAATGAAGGTGGTCCTGCGGCTCAGTTCCTTCAGCTTGCCTGCCCCAACATAGGTGCAGGTGGAGCGAACTCCACCCAGAATGTCTCGTATTGTCTCATCCACTGGACCTTTGTAGGGGACCTCTACTGTTTTCCCCTCAGATGCTCTAGAGATAGAAAACAGACACTGGTAGTATCCTGAAATGAGACTTTAAACTGTGTCCACATTGTGTTTACACCAGTAAATATTGCACAGTTACATACAGTACTGAATAACTGTGACTCTGACCTGTACTCAGCCACGCCTCCAGCATGTCTCTTCATTGCCGTGTCGGAGCTCATTCCATAAAACAGCTTGTATTTCTTGCCATTTTTCTCAATGGTCTCGCCCCCACTCTCTGCATGGCCAGCAAGCATACCCCCCAGCATCACAAAGTCTGCTCCAGCACCTGAGCGTCACATCCAAAGAGCCAAACAAATGGTCAAAAGTCTTTTTAAAAGAGAGAACTGATACTATCATTGGAATAACAGAGGGGTTCATCAGCTGAAAAACTAACCAAAAGCCTTTGAGACATCTCCTGGGCAAGTACATCCTCCATCCTGTGTAGGGGAGAAGACGGAAAAAACACAAAACACTATGTTGCAAATTAACTATGATGGATGTGTGTGTACAGGCTGGAGCTTAAGATAAGTTAGCTTGTTTCAAGATGAAATACAGAGTTTTCTGTGTTACAGAAAGTGCAGTCAAAGAAACAGAAACCATTCTGTCTGACCAATATGAAACTGGAGGCAGCATCTGATTAGCTGAAACTAACATAAAGACTGGAAAAGCAAGGCAAGGACTAGCCAGGCTGTGTCTGAAGATAACAAAATTCACCCATTGTCAAAAACCAGTGTAAAATCAATTCAGTGTTGCTTATGTACTGGAGTCCGACACAAAACTATCTTAAAAGCACAAATTAGTGAATGTATGAGGTGCTAGTCCACATCTCTGTGTGGATTATTACTCACAGAGATGATGTGACCACCCAGGCCATGGGCTGCATCTGCACATTCAATCACAGCACTGAGCTGGGGGTACCCCACCCCAGTCTTCTTGCGAGTGGTACACACTGAGCCTGTAGAGGAAGACACACAGCCAAGAAATGACTTGTAAGTCTTACTAGTTTGAAGCCTTAGATTTTTAAACTGGAAACAGCATTTGCAGCCATTAAATTTACCATAAATCGATGTGGTTTATACATAGCTTGTATCTACCTCAACAATCAGAGACAAAGGAAATTATATAAACATCGAAACAACAAGTTTACTTTTTAAATATGGTTCTACACATAAAACCCATTTAAAAATGAATAATGTTAAAAATCATGAAGCTCTTCGTGTTTGTCTAAAAACTCACAGATAATGGTCTTTCTTGATGTAGAAATGTGTTAGTAAGTGTTTTACTGTGATTACCTGGTCCGATGCCTACTTTGATGATGTCAGCACCAGCCAAGATCAGCTCTTCCACCATTTCTCCTGTCACCACATTTCCTGCCTAAGCCAATGTTTTTTTTAATTCATTACTTATCCAAGAAATATTAAGCCCTACATGTGATTAAAGGCATTAAATAGAGATCTACTGACCACTATAGTGTGAGAGGGGAACTTTTGCCTGACGTCTTTGACGAAATGGACAAAGTGTTCAGAGTAGCCGTTTGCCACATCTACACAGATGTACTGCAGCTGAGGCACCGCTACCAAGATGGCTGAAATCTTCTCAAAGTCACCATCACCAGTCCCTGTGCTGACCGCTAGACTCTGCGACATGAACAGAGAAAAGAGAGTTGTGTTGCAATCAATATCTCTATATATGCGACCTCTGGACTGAGGCGATTACCAAATAATTTACATTTTTAGTACCTCCAGGCATTCAGGATGCTTTGCAGCAAACTCTTTCCAGTCATCTACAGAGTAATGTTTGTGAATTGTAGTGAAGAGAGAGAACTAGTGGATAAGACAAAAAATAACACATTAGTGTACCAATGATATACTGCAAAAAGGACACACAGCCACATAATGAAACCTACTCAACTGTGGCTAAATAAGGAAATGAAAGAAATTTTCTTCTTCTTTGATTACAAGGCCGGGGACTGAATTAAGCTAAATAACACACAATAGTTTGTGTTATTTATTATTATCACGAGGGTAGAGAGGAACCTGCTACACTGGGAAGAAAAAGGCTTAAACAACTCTGTTTTAATCTGGTATTTGGAAAATGCAGGTAAGAGAACTAGGGCCTGTCCTCATTTGTCAACCTGCTATGTAATAAAGGGATTATTAGGGATTATAGTGATCACATCTTAGACTAAATTTAGCGACACATGGTTTTGTTCGCACTACTTTTATCGTTTGTCATTACCACAAACAAACACATGAATAACTGAAAGGTTAACATTTGTACAATGGAAATGTACACATAATTAAATGTAGCACTATATGCTCTATGCAGCTATTTGCAAATTAATCCGCTATTGCTACAGACCCTGTGTTATGCATTGTCTACCTGGTGCAAAGCCATAGCCATTTCAAAGGTCCCCACTGTGTCCATGTTAGCAGCGATGATGGGGATCCCTCTGTAGTTGCCCTTAGAGTTCCTGAAGGTAAAGCTTCTCACCAGGTCCACCTAAAATCGACAAATACAACAACAAGACCTTAGTGCACTGAACAGTTTTACACTATTAATTCATTGTACTATCTAGAGATTCTCTCTATGACCCACAACATGTTACATCTGTTTAATAGATGCATACATGTGGCTAAGGGATGACCAGCGGGTAAACTGGAGATGAGTATTTGTGTTTCTTCTCTACCAAATTCCCATGAGGACATGTGTTTACTCAGGGATCACGTTTTGAACAAGTCAGATGTCAACAAATGGAAAAATTTGTATCCAGGTCAAACAGGTTTCACACAGCTGTGTACAGCTGTATACACACCTCACTCCGAGACTTCAGTGTGCTTCGCTTTGGACGAAGAAGCACATCTTTGAAGTCCAGCTTGATATCATTCTCAATGCGAGGCATCCTGGAAACAGGGTGGACAGGAGGTGTAACACGAAATGTGAAGAATGAAGCACTTCCAGGAAGGTGACTTTCTGAAAGAGAGGGAGATCACAGATAAGGATCTTAGCTTTGCGTTGTCTCTTTGCCCATGTTTGCACCTTATTCTCCCTGTTCGTACAGCCGCACACAAACAAACATTTTGGTTATTAAATGTCAGTAACGGGTCTATGGTCTGGAAATAACATGACAAGACGAGGCAGCATTAGCCAGACGTGTAATAACTACATTGCGGAAATGTAATAAGACTTATCTAATCTTTAGCTAAGTATTTGTTTAAAAATGCTCACAGGCTACTGAAAATGCTACTGCTAATGGTCTTCACGCTAATCAAATCACACAGATACGAGGACTGTTGCTCCTGCAGCACGATGTCAAAATTCAAGCGTAGACCAGCGGAGAGTGTCGAAATTAAATATCTGGTTAGCATGACACACCGTTTACCTTAGCACAGACTACTAATTCGTCTTCAAACGAGTTATTTTATAGTTTTAGCAAAAGAAAGTAATTACCGTTAGGAAAGTATGATCAATTTCTTTTCTGTACCGCTGCTTCCCTTTCCACTGTTTGTGCGGGAGCTTTTATGGCGGTGAACACCAACTGACAGCCGCTTTGTAGTTTTTTAAGAGCTTCATCTTGTAGGCGTCACGCAGGAAGAAACTACAAATGTCAGACTCGCTTTACGCCACATGACGCACGTAAAGATTGTTTTTTGTATTTAGGAAACCTATGTCGGTATTATTTTGTTTAGGTGAAGCTCAAAGTTCACATTAATGCAAGATAATGATACTTTTAGGGGAAATTCAGTGTTTAATGACCATTAAAACAAACAAACAAAAGTTCGACATGCAGTTGAAGCGGAACAGTTGTTCTGCAAACAAGGAGGCGGTGGGATTCAGTGAGAGACACAGGAAACGTCCATTGAAATTCGAGAGGAGAAGAAATAACGACTTTCGTCTCTAAAATATATTAAAATATATTTATTTAATAGATAGTCTGACCGTATATTCAGTTAACAAACAGTCGTGTTGCTGTTTATCCATCGGTTAATTTAACAAAACAAAAATGCTGATTAAAGTGAAGGTAAGCCAAAACAAGTACGACGATTAGTCTGGTTCACCAGTTAATTTTAGCCTTTCACTGCTATTAATTAGTCTTTACATTTTATCCATTGTAATAAATTACTAAACGCTTTTTGTTATTACAGACACTCACTGGAAAGGAGATAGAGATTGACATAGAGCCCACAGACAAGGTAACGTTATATCATTAGCTTTAACTCCTCGTGTTATTCAGTGTTTGTTTGAGCTTTGAACGATATGTTTTCCATTCAGGTGGAGCGGATTAAAGAAAGGGTGGAGGAGAAAGAGGGGATCCCTCCCCAACAGCAGAGGTTGATCTACAGTGGTAAACAGATGTAAGAGCAATTTATCCCTTCTTGATTAAATGGTAATGATGAGGATTTTGAGAATAAATTATAAATGATCTGCAATTTTCTTATTGTCATCAAATCCAATTAAAATACCCAAACCAACACTAGTAACAGTATTTTCTGTGTTTCCAAAGCCTGACTTTAATTTAAGGGGTTGGTGGAAGACTGTGTACAATTTTTTTAATTTTTATTTCATAAAGCCCAAGTTTTAAATACACATCCCTGAGTGACACATTTGCATTGGATGTCATCAGGGAAACATAGTTTGAGTCAGTCACTGCTTCAAATGGGCCAGTGCACCAAATGTGTATCAAAATTAACCCCAACAAATGCTTCTACTACTTTGTATTTAATATTTGATATAAGTGTCTAAACAGCAGTTTTAGGAAACCATTGAGCCTGTTTTAAATCAAATTAAATTATACATTTGTGACATGTTTTTAAATATTTGCTTCTTTGATAAAAGCAAATGTGTTTGAGTGAGTGCCACAGAAAGGTCAAAGTATCCAGCTTAATGTCAACATTGACTTTTGTGAGGGACATTTTCCTTGCAGCCAGGTGAAACATAAAAAACAGACAGAGCTAACATAAAGTTTATTATTTCAAATTTTCTATTCCTCCTTTCTACCCTGCACCCTTTTCCTCTCTGGTCTCAGGAACGACGAGAAAACAGCGGCAGATTATAAAATCCAGGGAGGCTCTGTTCTTCATTTGGTGCTTGCTCTGCGAGGGGGACACGTGCTCCGCTCTCCCACAAGCTTCAACTCCAAGCCTGCATTGTAGACATCACTACATCACACCTTATGTGATGCCTACACTAAGCGGATACACTGAAGACAAACACAGCTGCATTTCTCAGCCAGTGGCAGAGTCACCTGGCGGCACAGAGACACTTATAGGAAGAGTTAGATCAGGCTGTATTTATGGCAGCCTCTTCCCTACAGCCAGAAATGTTTTTGCTGCAAACACTTCCCACACTGTTATAGTGAGATACATGTTAAAGCTGAGCTGGTGGAAAAGTTAGTTGAAAATTTAAAAAGCTTTGGCTATAGATTCACAACTCAGAGCTAATTTGGTTGTTACAAAAAAAATGTTTTAATTTCTACAGCTGTGAAATGGGCAGGGCTCTGTTTCCCTGAGCAGTTATGCACAGATATTATCTTTGTTCCACTGACTTACAACGAAGCAGAGATGCTGTATCTGTAGTGTAAAGATGCTGTAGGGGAACCCCTCTTGTTCTTCTAATGTTTGCTTCTCATGCTTCGTACATGTTTTAATCTTTTATCGACTCATTTCCCCGACTCATAGTGTAGTAATCAATAATGCATCAAAAGTCATTTTCTCACATTAGACACTCATGGAGCTCAGACACATTTGTGAAGGGTGGGAAACAGCATATTTAACAAGAACTGTTCAACATTTTATGAAATAATAATAATGTAATAATAATAATGATAAGGGGTATAATTATTACACCAGGCCACTCAAAAATTGACATATATTCTCAACATGTCGACATATTTTGTTTGCTCCGCATATCAAGAAAACTTTCAGGCACTTTTTTAAAATCATGTTACAGCTGCTTCATGGATAGACTGAACATGGTCGTTTGGAACATGTCTTATATAATTTAATCTAAATTTCCACTGAGTAATTTGTTTTTGTGCCAAATATGGTCCTCTCTGACAATGGGTTTACACATTTTTGTTACACGTTTTGTGTGTGTTCGCAGAAGCAACTTTAACATTTAGCATTGCTGTGTCAACCCTTCTGTGTACAGGAATGTGTGGAACCGACTTCTGTCATGGATTCGTCTCAGTAGAATAAACTGCTAAAATGCCTATATTTTGCCATTTATCCCTTTAAAATGTACAATACAGATGAACAAAGGAGAGGTGAAAAGTCTGGTTCATTTATAGTATATTTATTTTTTATTCTTGTCACACACTCACCTCCAATATACACATTTACATTTTTAACACAACAGTTAGAGAGACATATCAGTCAGAACTGCTCTCGGTATGATAGTTACAAAGCAAAAGGCAGCTTAAGTTACAGACCGATGTATACACAAATGATTCAGAATTAACATTCATACCAGGCAGTTTACTGTGGTGTTGTAATTTATTGCTAAGAAAAGAACTGTTTAGATCATCATATACTGTTACAACACTGAAAACCTTGTTGCCTGTTTGGTCTGAATTAAAGCAAGAAGTGGAGGTTGCAGCTTTTCAGGGAACGTGTAAATCAGCACTGTCAGTGTTTCTTGAAAAAAAACTAGGTCATGCAGACGTAGACCTAGATCAGACTGTGTCTGGGCAGTTTATTTTGCCATGTGACACAAAGTTGCAGCATTTGATTTCTGAGGTGGAAACATTTTCAGGCCTCTTGTTTGTACAGAAAGAGAGTTGTTGAATATAAATGTTAAAACTAGTCAATACAGTCACATTCTGTGAAATGATCACACAGTGGAATAAAGATAAAGATACAAAGGATTTTTTTTTTGTACAAATGAGGCCTTGAGTTACAAATTCAAACATTAGTCAGTGGTTTTTATTTACTATGAGGCAACATACAGACTATCATGACATCTGTGTATCCTGCAAATGCACAGTAACCATACAGGCACAATAAACATCGCCAAATGTATAAAGACATCCAAGACACCCTGTTCCCCTTACAAATTAACAACAGCAACTTTTACAATACTGGCACAACTTTAGTGATACTTTGATAGTTAACTCAACAACTGTCACTGTCTGTGACTTGTTTTAGGGGATTGCTTGAAAGATAAAGTCTCCTGAGGAAATAAATATCTAAAAGCACCAGTACAAACATTAAGCACTAGCAGACTGGTTTTCAAAGGAAATCAGTCCAAACTGTTTAGTTTTCATGGGTCTTTAGGCAGCGTTTGTAAAGAGAAGGCAGTGGGGATGCCCTGAGACACTAACAAAGTATAGAAAAAATAAAGACATTAAAGTATATTACCTGTGTTTATGTGTGCAGGAGTGTAGTTACTATAATATGCAGCATTAGTGTAGATACATAACTATTACCAGACAACACAGAATGGGCTCATTCGGGGGTGCATGTTAACTCTATGCTGGTGCCTTTACTAATATTGCACTAAAATGTCTTCTAGTGAAGTGTATGAATTAAAAATATGTTTTAATGTAAAGCTCTTTTTCTATAACCTAACTAGAGCATAGAAATATTTAACACAGCTAGATGGAACTGTAATCTACAAAAATTTCACTGATTTTTACTGCCTTACTACATAAGAGAGAATCAGTGCCTTTTTAAAATACACAGGCATTCACATGTGTCGGTGTAAAGATTTTGCATGTTAACGATACAAATATGGTGAAAACAATATGTCTTTTATGATAATGTTTTTTACGTTGCTTTTATGATAATGAACATTAACCATCTGTCAGCATCAGTCGAAATATAACTGTATTAGCAGCTGAGTACAGAAAATATTCTTATTAAGCCAATGAAGAACTGTGCACCATTTACCACCACATTTACCGATAAAGAGTACACATCACACTTCAGTTTCAAGAGTAAAAAACAGGCCCAGATGAATATGGTGTTGAGTAGAAACAAAAATATCAACAAATTTAAAATTAACATATCAAAACTAAAATAACAACAAAGATAAATGATATAAACAATTATAACAATTACAAAAAAAGAAGAACATATTGGAATTACTGTCACCTTTGAAAACCAAATACTACTTAGTGTGCATTACAAGAAAAAATGACTTCGATCTGAATATGATTTTCAGCTTTGAGAATCAAAATACAGCTTTGGTGTGTTTAAAGTACTGTATGACAAAGGAAAATTTACAAAGTGGAAAATAAGAAAACAAAAAACAAAAAAGTGTTTGTGTAGCCATCACAGTACACTAGGAGTCTTTTGATAAAAATAATAATAATAATACAGAGAATACTCATAACTGAGTCTGTGTGTGCAGGGTGTGTGTGGAGGAGGGTGATGATGAGGATGACGACGAGTAGAAACTGAGCTGGAAGGCATTTAACCTTTCTTTATTGCACCTTTGAAGGACCACAGACAGAAATGTTTGAGGTCATATACGCTGAATGTATCAAGCTATATTTGGCACAGAAGTCAGTGATTGATATGATGCTAAAACCAAATAAAAATCCAAAAAGAGAAGATGTGGGGGCACAAGAATTGATCGGTAAACTGTGGTGTATGTTTGCGCGTGTTTTTGTGTGTGTTTGTGCCCTCACGTGTGTCTGCCTATGTATATTTAATTTCAGGGAAAGTGGGAGATTAAAGATGAGTACTTCAGCAGTCTGCTGACTTGTGGTTGTCTCCGTCCTCCTTGGACAGAGGGGACCTGGCCTCCTTCATTTCTTCTCCCTCTTCTCCACTTCCGTTGCTGCCTCCATCACTTACGGCCGGATAAACAACAACGCAAAACTTCTGGCCCAAGTATGTCATTTTGTCTGGAAGGAGAGAGCAACAAAAGAGTTTTGATATGACATATAAAACATTGAGCAAGTGCTGTATGAAGAACTTTTTTTATTACAATTTAAATGATCTGGGGGAAAAAATAATGGATTAAATAAAGTTGAAAAGAAGAACTTTAAAAGAAGATTAAATCTTTATTTCCAACTAACTTACCAACAAAGGCATCAAAGCACTGGGGCTTATTATCCCAGTAGACTCCCAGGAAATAGACGGGGACTCCAGTCAGCATGATGGCGAGGCCGATACCACACACCACAGGCTCAGACCACAGAGAGAAGATGAGCAAGAAAGCCCAGAAGATGAGGTAAATGACCGGCCATATCAGGCTGATCTGAAGGAGAAAAGAATAACTTATTATTACTTATGTAGAAGGTAGTACAGTTGACATGAAATGCTAATTCACAGTGTTAACTCAAACTGCTGGTTGAGTTACCACTGAGATCTGTGTGGAGAAGAAGCTGCTTTGGCTGCTTGAAAAAGAGACGTGGTACACATCATCGGTCTTTCCAGACACACTGGCTGTTTTTCCAGTGGCTCTCAAAACTACTTTGTTAGTACAGCCTCTTCTGAAAACAGTCTAGATGGCAGTAACATTTATATTTTCAGCCAGTTTCCATTTATGAAGCAGGCTTACCATCAGATATCAGACTTAACTGGCTCCAACTATGCTTACATGCCAAACAAAGCACTAAGAAAACTCTTAAGTTATAAATTATTTCTGAAAATATTTGACGATAAATATATTTTCTTTTATTTCTTAAGAATTATTTAGACCTTTTCCTGCTTCCTTGGTAATATTTCTGCTTTTTGCATCACTCATTTTGTGTTTTTTTCTAATTCTCTTTCTAATAACTAATTAAATAACGCAGACACATTAAAACCAGATTAAAAGTTGTCACTAACTGTGACAGTAAAGTATTATAATATAGTACATATCCTTGTTTAAATGTGGTGTCTAATGCAAAAGGCACAAAACAGAGACACCATGTCATCCCACCTTGATTGGCCTGTGCATGTCTGGCTGTTTAATACGCAGCACAATCTGCCCGGCGACAGTGACTCCGTAAAAGAGGTAGTTGATGAAGCCAACGTAGTTGATGAGAGTGTACATGTCACTGGTGCACAGCATAAGCAGGGTGGACAGACACTGCAGAAAAAAGAAGAGGTTTTTAGAGAGTTTTAAAAGCGATCAAGATAAACACCAACTTATCTGATGGAGACCATATAAACGAGTGTAGTACTCACAGTAAAGAGCAGAGCAGGGATGGGAGTGCAACGTTTTACATGAATCATGGCCAGCAGACTCGGGAGGTGGCCCTCTCTGGCTCCAGCAAAGAACAATCTGTGAAAGACAGAAATTAAAATAGAAAAAAAGGGAAAGCATAAATCCACAAGTCCACAGTACATCCATATGTTTTATGATGAGAATAAACCTGGAGCTTATGGAGACTGTTAAAAAGAGGATGAAAGGGAAAAAGAAAAGCTGAACTGGGAAAGGAAATGAACAGGTAATAGGCAGGTAATTCATCATTTAAATGTATTATTTACCTTTATTTGGTAGAAAAGTCAGAGAGCGTGTAAAAGGGGCAATTATACTATCTCACAACATTAAGAAAGTGTTACACCTCCAGTTCACCTTAGACACCAAATATCATCTTTGTACGTACTCTGTTTTTGTATAATGAGTTATTCTTCCTTACTGCTGTTACTGTCAGAGCCGCTTAGTGAATTATGTTCACATGAACCAGTAAAACAAGCATCAGAAAAGGTTTACATGAGTTACAACCTGCTTATTATATGAGGCCACAATCACTATTGAGCCAACTCACCGTGATGAGGTGAAGAGGGAACCGTTGACTCCCCCGAAGGTGGAGAGAGCCACAGAGATGGGCATGATCCACGCCATGACTCCCAGCAGCTTCTCACCAAATGTCTGGGATGGAGGAATGGGAAAACAAAGGTTAGAGGCTGGATGAGGGGGAGGAATGGGTGAGTAAAGCACGGTTAGAAATGTATTTCACCGTGTTTTAATCTGTTTCTATTACAGTGAAAGAGCTGCAAAAGGTTTTAAGCAACATGCTGGACTTGAGCATTGACCAACAGGGACCACTAGAGGGCGACACAGTCTTTCTACTACCAAGGTGTGTGATTGAGTGAAGTCACAGGACAGGACCACCCTGCGTCACAACCTGAGCTACTCACCACGGCAACAGCGTTTGAGGCGAGCAGCTCCTGGGGACTCATGGCCGTGACGTAGGCGATGTTGGCAAAGACGTAAACGAATGTCACGAGGGGGATGGAGATGAATATGGCACGAGGAAGGTTCCTGGAGACAATGGAAATCTGAATTTAGTTGACAGAAGGGGGAGAAAGCTAAATATAAGAAGAGGGGAGGGTTTATAGTAGGAAATCAAAAATAGGGGAGGTGTATTAATGGATATTAAGGTTATAATGTGCTTTTCAAATGCAGAGGAAATGAAGAGATAAACCATTTTCTGCAGTATTTGAGATCAGACGCCAGGCATTAGGAATGACTTTTGAGAATTTTTTTCATGCTAAGCTGAATACATTTCAGAGAGCTTTAACAAAAAGAATCAGGGATTAAACTGGGAAGCTTAGCTGGTATGCGACTGCTAATCACTGAAATTGCTACGAGCAGCTATAGAAATATGCCGCTCAGTGCTGGGAAAGTGGTTTTCAAACTAGAACAACACGCTATTTCTTGATATATGAGAGGCAGAGTAAAGCATCTTACACATAGGGGTCCACCAACTCCTCTGTGACGTAGTTGAGGAAGTTCCACCCTCCATAGGCGAAGGAGCCTTGTAGGAAAGCTAAGGCTATCAAACCAACATCATAGTCCTGGAAGGGCTCGAAGGCATTAACTGGCTCCAACCAGTAGTACTCTCCTACAGGTGGAAAAGAGGACAGACAGTGAGAGGCAAATACTTAGTCTGGAGCAGCAGACAGTGAATACTGTGAAACCTCCTTTTTCATTAAGACTGACCTTTATTCTGAATGGGAATAGTCTCAGCTAACTAAGCAGGTCTGTTTGTGATAACGCTGTTTTGCGTGGTAAACATGTGGTAAACAAGTTGCAAAAGTCTGTTAAACCCCTGTAAAGTGACTTTAACTTCATAACTGATCTTTTGAAATCTTGTTTAAGGTTTTTTTTTTTGATTTGTCATGACATTTTTTTCTTAGAAAGCTTTTCTGCTCTGCTCTCTCACAGGCTTTCCTTTATATACAACCTAAGGTCTCCATCAAAATCAGCCACTGAACTCGTCGTTATCTTCAAACACTCACACTGAAATCCTCATCTTGTTGTTTCAGGGGCCGACTCTCTTTGGCCCCTGTAATAACTGTCCCTTGGCCGTGTTTGAACTGTAAACCCACACAGGCGTGCTGGTGTTAGCAATGTGAGTTTAAGCAAAAATGGGCCCCAACTCACTGACCCCTGTCCTGACTGACTGAGAATGTCCCCACTGACCGCGAGCGTGAGTAGAAACCCTGTACCACGGCTATATTCAGGGATTCGTTCAGGAATGCACAGGTGGCATTAACCAGCTTACCCTTGCAGATCTGCACGATGCCCATGATGATGATGAGGGCGAGGGCCAGCAGTTTGCCAGCGGTGAAGATGTCCTGCACCCTGGTGGCCCACCTCACACTGGAGCAGTTCACCCATGTCAGCAGCACTGAACACACAAGAAAACAGTAATTTACTCAATAAATCCATGTTTTCCCCTCAGGTGGCGTTAAAATCACTTCATTCCACACTGTCTGGCAACCACACATTTATAATGTCTTCATCAGGTTGTTGCATTTTTTGCAACAAGCTAAACACATTTTACACTGTGTGTAAAATATTCAAGACTTTGTATTTGTGTCATATCACTTGCATCATTTTGTACAGATTTCATCCAAATTCAGCCTGAAAACTTCTCCAGAAACTCATAGGTCTGACTAACGTTTGGCTGCACACTTGAGTTTGCACTGATTGAACCGGGGACACTAAAGTTGTGGAGTCAACTAAAAGAAAAACAAGCTGCAGTGACATGAAATGTGATTTATTCTATGTAACATGCAGTGCTAACCCTAACCCTTGTTTTATGTGTTAATTGCTTTATTGGCCTTGTCTCGAGTAGCAGTGATTGTAAAATTACCCAAGACAAGAAGAAGTGATGAAAGTGGTCACTGTCACTGATAAACTCAGTAACCTTTAGGATTTCTTAGCAGAAAGTGAATGACTGCTGGTTAATAATTCAGTGTTATTACACTTGAACGAGTAAATTATTAGATGCTTTTAATAGGCTGTTGCCATTCAGCTGTAGAGGAACGTTCTCAACATTTAATTATTTTTTGCCAAGTGTCATTTTATTTAACAGTTACCAGGTAAACATATGTTTCTAGACCAAACTCTGCTCATATCGCATCTATGAAGTATTAGTATTTGGAAATGCTGAAGCTAGCACAGACAAAGATAATGGATTTGATCTGAACCGCTGGGTACAACGGGCCAGTGGGTTCAGGCCAACAGGGTGCCATTAAATAATAAGCCTGTTTAACTCTGTGGGATTCATCGTGTTAAATAACTCTGGGCTCAGCTGGCACTGCAGGGAACAAAGGCAGATGCACATGAGCAGACCTGCGAGGATCTGCACTGAACATGCTGCAGATGTGTGTATCAGACAGACACACAGACACAGGGCATACTGGGCTTGTTTGTAGCTTTTGTGTAGATGTTTATGGTGTTTTTTTGGTATGTGAGTGGGAGTTTAAAAGAGGGGGTAAAGAGGGGACTAAAACATCCTGGGTTTTCCTCACAAACACAATTACTACAGCAGAGAGAGGAGCTGTGCTGAGGGGGAAAGCTGCTGCTGCTGCTGCTCAACCCACAACAAACAGAAAATGAGACGCTATGCACACACACACACACACACACACACACACACACACACACACAAACACACACACACACACATCAGCTTATGATACAATTAGAGTACTGTATTCACACACACACACACACACACACACACACAGGAACAATTAACTAAAATACAACCGACTGATCCATTAATCTTTGTGCATCTGCACCGTGTTGCAGTAACAACACACGTGCCCATTCCTGGTCGTCTTCGTTGACTGACAGGCTGATAGTAAACACCTGACGGCACTTTCTGTGGGGCCGCTTGGCTCTCTGTAAGCTGAGCATTCAACATGTGTTGCGTAAACCTGCAGAGTTAACTCGGAGCCTGCTGGAAAATAAGCCCTTGCAGTCTGCCATCTGGAGAACACCCCCCACCCCCCACCCCCCCATGTTTGTGAAATGGTACACCATGGCAGAATGAGATGACCAGACTGGTGAGCGACTGTCCTGTCTCTCACTGAAACTGGTTATGGCTGGATTTATAGACATTTAAAGACATCACACAGAAGCAGATAAACACATACATGATGCCCCCATAAGCCACACGAATAGCATCAGAGTTGTGGCGAAACAGCTAACCTCTCACCCACTTTTCTACTTAACAACAAGTTAAAAACAAGAAAAAACCAACTACAAAGCGGACTCAGCAACTTTTTGCTCAGTGCCTCCAGACAGCATCTATTCTATTGAGTCAAGAGAGAAGCTGCACCAGTGTGCTGGCTAAGCTATAAACAAACTAGACTTACGCAATCACTGGCCGGTCGAAATATTTGTTAAAATTAAGCAAAAATTTGCTTTAAGGCGCTCATGAAAAGTAGGTCAGTGTGTCTGATTTCAATCAAAAACATTATGAAACTGTGAGACTTCTGTTCAGGTTTATCAACACTACGTGTGTTATGATGTTTGGTAGAAAAGTAGGTCACATTTAAACAAATGACTTAATGACAGTTAACAAACTTGATTTGGTATCAACACTTCAAATCCTTGACAAGACATCAGTTGTGTAACTTAAAAAAAAAAAGCTCGGCTCCTTCCCTCCTCCAACAGTTTGTCATGAGAACAACGGCAGCTCACAAGAGGTACGGGCGTTATCCCACTAAGACCGAGTGCTTTAGGCCCGTCTGCGTTCTCTGTTGCAGCTGCACGGGAATGGAAACCTGCACCAAACGTAGACACGGTCGATTCATTTGGAGTTCAGTTAAATAAATGGTTAATTAGCACTCAGCTCAGCACTAAACATCAATCACAGCTTGTTGTCTTCAGGCTGTCTATGCTTTGTGCTTTGCTGTCTGTCGTTTGTTGCTATCTTGCTGTTGTCAGTCTGACCTCACGTAACTGCATTTTTGTCATTGACAGTGTTCTTATTTTTATTGTCTTTGTGTTTGTTATTCTCTTTGTGTTCTAGTCTTGTAATGTTTTTATCTTATAAGGTTTTTATTGCTTCAATAATTAGACCCAGCAGCCATTTATGAAGCTGTTTTGGTTCGTATGAACTATTTTTATTATTTCTAACAAAAAAGACTCTGAATGGATTCTCTGCTCTTTTGAATATTTATAAACCTCTTCCTGGAAATTTCATTTTAACTTTTCCAAATCTGGTTCATAACATAGTTGGAGGAGCTCCACAACACGTACGGTGAGGTGCTTTGATGCCACTTGACACTGTTGCTATAATCTGATGTCACTTTCTCACTTTACTTTTAAATTCTCTAATTATTTGGATGCCAGCCTGGGAACAAATTTCATTCTGCCATGTTTTATGTTGAATTAACCTTGAACCTTGGACCTTTTTCTCTGATACATATCCTGATTTTTGAAAAAGTTTCTCCCATTTACTGTTTGCTATTTAACATTTAATATTTTATCATTTTTTATTTTAAACATTTAAATGTTATATATAACACAGTCCAAACAAAACTGAGTTGCTGTTGTATTTTGACATCTCATTTTTTTCCTGTGATTCTGAAACGTCACGTAACTTCAACAAGATTCAAGTGAAATCAGTTAAAATCTTTCTGACAGATTCTGGTAGCTAACAAACAGACTGAAAACATAACTTCTTTGGCAGACATGATGGAGCTCTTTGTTCGCCAAGTAGTAATGTGTTTGTGCATTTTTTTGGAAAGTGACGTTTCAACTGTCACTGTCAGGCAGAAAAGGGCAGCCAGCTGAACCGTCTGCTAGAACAGTCTGTCCAAACAGCATGGACATGGTGTCCCTGCACTACTAGAGTCCACCTTTGTACTGAAGACAGGGTGTACCTCAATAGGAGAGTCCACCTTTGTACTGAAGAACCCAGACTAATAACCAGTGACATCAGTCCGATATGACAGGTCCAGTTTCTCTGGTCCCACCAGTTCCACCAGCTCCTGTCTGTCTGCTTGTCTACTGTTTTCCTTCTCTCTTCTTCAAAAAACTAAAATCATTTTTGCACTGATGAATCCTCAAAAAGTGATGCAGGACTTTGACCGGAGTTCCCACTAAACCCAGTGATTATGAAATACTGCTGAAAGTCTAAAAGTGGCGGCACGTCTGAAAGTTTAAAGGTGGATATTAAGACACAACAGTTGCATTTTAGTAATTAAACCCTGTAACAGTCTGCAGGATTTGTGCTTCAAACACACACACACACACACACACACACACACTGGCCTGTCTGTCTCTCCCTGTCTGAGGGCTACCTGCAGTATTTGAGCAGTTTGTGTGAACTTTATTGGGGGAGTCACTGTCATGTCAGCAGCAACACATTCATCATATGTCTTCACGTTTGCCTTTACACGTTCACGCACTCACACTAGCTGCTCCGCTGCCTTTTTTCCAGAATTACTTTTGCACGAGGGTTAAATAACAGAGGAGCTCCAGAGAAAAAGAGGAAATATTGAGACAGAGACAAGCATAAACTGGATAAATCGAGCTGTAACTCAGCTGGTCTGGGATATTACAGCAGCTTTTCAATATCTGAACTTGTCTTGACAAGCACACTGAAAAACAACTCTTTGCACTTAATTACATTAGGCTAACCCTGTTCCTTTATCTTTACATAATCAAAACCTGAATAGAGACGGCTGTGAAAGCGTGTTGATTAGTCAGACATAACAGCTAACAAAGACAGGCACAGTTCCCTTACAGGGATTTAGTAAACTCTGCTGATTTGACAGAAGTGACTCTGGGGAATAGAGAAGGAAATCTCTGGCCAATGTTACAATTCTGTGACCAGAGATGAATCATTCTGTCATGATGACAGATTTGCACATGCTCTAACCCAATACTGGTTACACACAACTTTCTACATGCAGACATTGAACTTGAGAGTTTTCATGAGTCTGCAAAACATCTGAACCTGGTTATCAAAATAGGTGCCACAGAGATGCAAAACTATAAAAAAAAAACTATTAAAAACACATCAGTGAATCACAGCAAATAATGTTTCTTCATCTCAAAATATGTGACCTTACTATTTGTTCAAATAAGAGCTGCAAAAGCTAAGAATGACCAGGTAAGAGTGACCAGTCTCAGAATGGATTTCCACAAGAAAGAGTAAAAACAGAAGCAATCTGATGCTGGTTTTAGTGATTTCATGAGACCCATTGGTAGAAAATCCCCGACCTTGTCCTCAGAGTAATATAAATGTGTCTAAAGCCTATAAAGAAGTGAAGTACCGTTTGCTTAAAGAAACATATCTGTGGCGTGTCACTCACATAGGCAGACGGCAGCCAGCAGTCGCAGGCCGTTCTCTGGCGGGAAGCAGGTGGGGAACAGAGGTTGCAGGACATAGTTGGAGAATGTCAGCGCGATCACAGCCTGGTTGGTCGGGTAGATAACCAGCACGGCGATCCACAGACGCAGGAACCTGTGAGAAAAAGACAGGGAGGGTGACACGGTTACATAAACAGAAGCATGGGAGACGCAGCAGGAGTCAGGATGAAATACAGTGAGTAAGAGCAGCACCGACTGTACAACACATACATACTGCACATCCTTCCATTCAAAGCAGGTTATTTTTAGCAAATCTAAACTGAACATCTTAGAAAAACATTCTATTCTGACATGAAAATGTCATGTTGGGGATATTTTCGCTATTTTGATGGAATTTTACAGGTTAAACAACTAAACAATCAGTAGAAACAATAGTCAAGAGGCAAGAGACAATACAGACATACAATACAAATAATAATAACTTGCAGCAGCCCTCAAGATAAAAAGAGCACAAGCATCATAACTACAAGGGAAAAAAATGGCATCAATCAGTTTAAAAACATCTTAGTGCCTCCACACAGGAGGTTACACTGATGGATGATTTTAAATAAATGTTTAATATCAGCTTTAACCAGATTCTCACTAACACGAACGGGCAGTGAGCATGAAACTGACAGGATGAGTCAGTGCACTGATGAAACCTCAGTCAAAGTGACACAGTTCGTCACTAACAGACTCATCCAGGGCGGGAGGAGGCGAGAGTGAAGAGGTGTGAGATGAGATGCAGGCCAGCATCTGGGATTTAGCTGAGTGGTCTTGAGGTTTTTCCACAAAATTCTCCAAAAGCTTCTGGAGAGATTGTTACACTTGCCTGCATTAATGGGACAAGTTTGTTTTATCACACATTTTGTGCTACTTAATAAAGAGAAATATATTTTTACTTTGCATATTAAGTTTCTTTCTGATAAACACATCACAAACTATAAAAATTATAAATTAAACTCCCGTGTGCGTAGCTTACATCACAGAAGACTAAAAACAATCAGCAGATTTCCACAAAAAGGTGGAAATTAAGGCTTTTCTGCCTAAAAATGTGATGTAATTGTTGAGCTAAATCTTTTATCTGAACAGTTCACCACTCACAGACACAAAGCAGTGGTAGTACACATGCATAAAAACACAGGATTTAGCCAGTATCAGCAGATTCCCTTTAAAATAATTAGAATTGTGTAATAAATTAAATCCTTAGTCCAATATTTTTACAGTCTATTTGGTTCTGTTCAGTGACCTTCTGTAACCTGCTGCATCGGTACTATCTGTACCTCACATTATGAGTGTAACACTCCCCTCATTGTACTTTGCACTTGAAACACTCAACTTGTCTTTGAGCGCACACCTTAAGAGCTCTTCCCCTCTCTTCCAGCTTGCCTCGACCCAGCTGCGACAACATTTATTGTCCACGTAAAGCTGTCCGCACGTTTTTGTGTCTCGCTGCATGCTCCTTAACATCTGCAGGTTTATTCTCTTGCTGTTGCGCAACAAATTGCCCCGCGGGGACAAATAAAGTTGAACTTGAACTTGAAGTATTTCTGTGATTCCAGTTATTGACATGCAAGAACAACTACACCCCTCCGCCCCCACTTACACACACATATGGACAAAAGCTGCAGGACAACAAAAACAAACATCTCCTTGAACACGGTTTATTTATCCTAGACAGAGGGCACAAGGAAACGGTGTGGCCCCAACACTTCAAACCATCAGAAGCCAATAACTACAAAGTCCCTAGACGTAAAGGTTCATTGATGTGTACTGGTGGCTACTGTACAAAGAGACAAAAACAATCATTGGCTGTTTTGTCTGGTGGAATTCCTCTCCAAAAATACTCTACTGATAATATGCATCCTTGTGATAGTTGAAAAAACAATCTGTGTTTACAGTCCGGCAAATGCACAGTGTGTGTTAAATCTACGCTAACAAACGATATTGTTTCACGCGGAAATAAAACTAGCGTGGTTCCAAAGAATTTACTGTGAGCAACGTTACCTTAAAGTAATTAATGGATGAATAGATGAACACTGCGAAAACCCCCACAGCAGGGTCACATTTTAGATTCTGTGAGTCAGTTTGACTGTTTTATCTTCTCTTTTTTTTATGGGTAGAGGTACTATATGTGAAATCTGGCTATTACTGCATTTAGCCTCTGTATTTGACTACAGACTAACCCTCCTGACATGGATCATAATGTCTAACCTATATCAGACAGTCCAGTCATGTTGGAAAACTCACATATGGAAATACTTGTTGAATTAACTTTTAATAGTCTGTGACGCCTCCCTCTTTTTGAAAAAGAGCCATAAACTGATACACAGGGCTTCTGAGCAGGGTGACCTGGGGTTTTACTAAACCTTACTTACCTCAACATAAAAAACTGACAACTAATGAATCCATAATTTCTACAGCAAGTGATTCCTGCATTTGCACAAATCAAAACCACCCCCCAAAAAAAAGAAGATCAAAACCCCAAACCCGTGTTTTTTTCAGCACATTTCACATGTTGAATCAAGCTTGTGCTTCCACTGTCTTCACGTTCTTACATGTCAGTGTTAAATGACAAATGCTCCTCCAGGGCTCCAGACTGTAACCATTTAGTGAGAGTTTGTGACTCTACATAGAGACACTGAGGCTAAATTTTGGTGCAGCACTGTGACATGCAACTATACGCCCATATGTTTTAAATCATCATCGAATATCACGTGAAACTCCAAGAGGGTGCAAGTCAGCACTGTACACTGTACCTAGAGCGTGCAAAACTGAAATATCATGCTGTGAGTTCCTAGTTTATTGATACTTAGACGTCCTTTTATATGTACACAGGGAGCGGGTTCCCTATTAATGCAGAGCTAACAGCTAGTTTATATATAATGATGATTATGAGAAGCCTGAAATGTCCATAACATTAAATACAGTCTATTACGCTGTGAAAGAAGAGCTTTTTAATAAGCACAGTTTAACTTAAATGACTAGTGTTTGCTCACCCAGCCAGTCCTCCAAAGATGTCCTTGACATAGGAGTAGTCTCCTCCTGACTTGGGGATAGTGACTCCCAGCTCAGCGTAGCACAGTGCCCCGATGGCGGTGATGATGCCCGTGATGATCCAGACGATCAGGGCCACGCCCACCGAGCTGGCGTTTTCCAACACCCCCTTTGGACTGACGAAGATACCCGAGCCGATAATGTTACCTGGTGGAGGGAAGAGGGAGCAAACGGAGGTGTCAGGTTCTCAGGTGAAACAGAGGTGGTGTTTACGACAAGCTCAAAAGATCATTTTCTCTTCTGTAGCTCTCGATGAGGAAGTCTGAGGAAAATAACTTGCACCAGATTAACTGGTCTTTAAATTCTTACCACAAACCCTGGATTACAAACTGGGGGAGGGGAGTTTGAAAGATGTGGGCATTCATCAAGCAGGTAGTCAAACATATGCCATACAGCCGCATCATGAGACGTACGGGAGCTGGTATACTGAAGCTTGACCTACATTAAGGGAAGTACAAGCAGATTTTCTGATTTGATTTTCTAAATCTGTAATTCTGCATGTTAAGCATGACATTAAAGGATGTCAAGGATCAAGAGGTTTGAATGACAGCTACCAGATACAGTACACAGACAATGTACAGTTTACTGTTACTCAAGTTTACTCAACTTTTTACTTGAGCATAATTTTAATCCCAAGTCAAGTAGTATTATATTATAATGTACTCAGGAAACTGAGCACTTGGGAAACTAGTACTTAATACACAGAGGTTAAACAGCCTGCTGAAGAAACAGGTACCTTGAATGATATTGAGTAAACCTCTAAAAGGTACTGTAGGCAGACAGATACAACAGGAGGGAAAACACTGAACAGGAAAAGACCGTGACATGGGCACAAAGTGAGAGATGAGATGAGAGATGAAGAGGGAAAAAATGGCAGACTGAGTTTGTATAGTGACGGGGAAAAGTGAGAAGCTGCTGACTTAGCACAGAGTTATGAGGAGATGGAGCACGACAGAGCGCGGGGTGAAAGAGTGCAAAGAGGGAGGAGGGACTACAGGTGGATGCACTGACATGTTCAATGAGCATCAGAGTATCAGGCAGTTTACACAGCAGATGAAAGGTGGCGGTCTAACTCAGAGTCTAACTCAGAGATTCACCGAGTGGTCGGAGGTCAGGAGTCTCAGATCAGATTCAGCTGACTGGGTTGAGCCTCACTGATATTAAGAAGGTGTGAGGGTAAAAGGTTGAAGGTTGTGAGTAACAGCAGATTGGTTCAGTGATAGGCTGAGTACAAAAGTCGAAGGTGTGAATGATACTGTCCAACTCCACCTGGTGAATTAAATGAAGTGTGAAGATTAGCTGAGTGTGGATCATTTCTCCTGCTACAAGTGTGAATGAACATTCACACTTACATTTTACACTTCATACATTTATGTATGAAGCTGGACTCACAGCTTGGTAACATAATAAAAGTGTTTTCAGCTCAGTCTTATATAACAATATATAATTTACTATAATTCACACTTTACTTTGAGCAGCTCACTATTTTATGACATGTTCATCAGAATCACTCATTAGAATGATGAGTCATGACTAAGTCACAGTCTACTCAGTAGCAGGTACTACTTTATATTAAGGAGGAACATGTAAAAAAAAAAATCACAATTCAATTAACTTAATGACTTCTCATGAAATAATACTAAAGAACAAAAAATCAGTTGCAATGTCAAACACACCAACTTCACCTGCTTTCTCAGATCAGTTTAAAATAAAGTTAAATTCAAACTACTGTGCTCGACTGAAGCACGATGCACGCGTCGTTTCATACGTGTCACGTGCAAGTGTTGAGGACATCCACTAACTTATGTAACTCCAGTTGCAGATAAAAGGTGAAAAGCCGACAAACAAACCACCCCTTCCCTGATTATGTTGTTATCATTATGGCAGCAGTGGTCTTCACTGCCTGACCTTTGACATCTGGGACAGCAGCCTTGTATGCACCCTGATACACACCCTGATATTACTCTGCAGCATAAGTTTTGGCACAGAGGCGATTAAATATGCTTTGAATCAGTTCATATTTTATAAAAAGGAGAATGAGTTCTTTTATAGGAAATAAAATGTGGACCAAATGTGGACACTTGCATGTTGGGTTTCTGTGTCACGTGTGCTGTGTTCTGGTTTAATGCTGACTAATGTGGAACTTTAGTTTTCCTGTTCTTACAGTCGTTTTTACATCCTTTTGTCTCCTACCAGGCCAAAGAGGGAACAGTCTCATTTTAAAATGTGCTGCTGCCAAACTGCTGGCTTTCTCTCTCAAGAGACAGTGAGTAAGGACCAGCTGAGTGTATCAACTACAGGAAACAGTGGATAAAAACTGTCATATCTCTTAAGGGAGCCTACATCACATCTGTCCACATGTGTATTTCATATTTCAGCTCAACTCTCTACAACTCTCTGCCGGCCTCAGCCTGTTTTAACACAGGATATTTTGATATCCTCTGTTGTTATTAGATTGTTGTTTCACAAAGGAAGACGCTTGGTCTCAGGCCTGTACTCTGCACATTTCTGTTCCCATTTTTGTTCCTCTTGGGCTTTGTCTGATGGCGTCTGACAGCAACAGGCTGAGGTGCAACTTCACAGGAGTTAATTCTGGTCAGACTTCAAACCAATTTTTATGATAACTGTTTTTTATTAGTCTGCTTCTCAGTATTTGGGCTACTAACAAATATATTCATCATCAGATAACCTTTCAATTTTTTCTGAATTTAAATGAAAAATGCCTGTTAGAAAACACAAAATTACTATTTTACTGTCACACGAGAGAAATAAAGAAAATGTGGCAAATCACAACTGAGAACCAGGGAGTGGGAGATGTTTGGTTTTTTTAGAGTTTTACTGGTAAAAAGGGTTAAATAATGTAAGAAATAAAAACATTTATTGATTGTTTATTGATTATTTGCTTAATTATGACATTTCTACTGACAATAATTGCTGAAAAACAAGCATGTGTGTGTGTTTGTTTGTGCAGCATTATGATATCACGCTAATCAGCCTTTACAAAGACACGTAGGATTAGTCCTTGCATTTCCTCCCAGTTTTAAATCCTTGTTCAAATAGCCACCAAGCTGCGGCAGATGGCAGATCCTGTAGGCCTGTATGCATTGCATGTGAGTTATTATTACACTGAAGTAAACTATCAATGGCACAACCACTAATGCTAGTAATGCATTAAAGGCAGCTGCATACAAAGACAAATTGGTGGCAACGCTGGCTTCTTTTTATTTTAGATCTAACCAAGGCTCATCAATATTCCTGCTAGCTAAGGACTTAGGCTCTGCAGCATAATTCAATTTTAAGACACAAGAACTTGAAGCTTAACTCAATATTAAATTAAAGTGATGCAAATTCGAGTCTATGCAGCAATTCTGTAATAAATCACACAGTGAGTGGAGTTCAGACATGGCTAAGCCAGGCAGGCTAATAAAACAGCATTATCAGGGAGAGGCCTTGTTCCAAGTGGTCAAAAGTTCACTTCTAATCCCAATTCCTGGCTGTGCACATTTCTGGATTTATGTGTGTGTGTGAGAGAGAGAAAGTGATAAATGGCTGTTCTGTATAATAGGCCATAAAACTGTCCTCGTATGCTCAGCCCCTTTTCATGGAAAACCAGTGGGGCATGTTCGAAAGGAAAGGATCAGACGAGTCACCTGACCACATGTATCTCTGGCGCATGACAATGTGAACTGAACGTGCAAGAATGAGTGACTTGGTCAAGGATGAAAGCCCTGATCAAGAACAAACTGGTGACTACAATGAGATGTATGAATTCTGGACGGCCATAAAAATACTCTAAGATGGCTGACAAGCAGTTTCGATAGTCGGCTGATGAATAGAGAGTCATAAATTAAATGATTATGTTATCTAAATGTTGCTGCATAGATGCACTCATGCATGGGGCTATAGAGAAGAGATACCGGCAGCGCGTACAGGGATCCCTTACTTGTGTTTCTAACAAGGTATTTTATAGATGTTTAGTGACGTGTCAATATTTGCAACCACCCGAGAACATGACAATTGATCCGGAAAGTACAAATTGACTTCTGTGCTACATAACCATAAGGTTTTAGGGAGCAGGGTACAAACTGAACAGGAACAAAGTCTTTTCAGCAACATTTCAGTGCCAAGGTTGTTCTTCGTCACTCCCTCTCTTTCTCTCTCTCACACACAGCAGATCTGTTGGGATTTCTCAAGTGCACACACGCTCTCACTCTGTCTCCTCTTTCCTCACGTTACCGTGGAAACACACTCCCTTCTCTCCATCCTGTCAAGGTTAAAATGAAGACCCGGCACTACTCCAACCCACCTGGGCAACCTGTGCTGTATTTCTTCCCTATGTGTGTGTGTGTGTTGATCGATCGTCTGGTGGTGTTATCTCTATGTGTTGTCTTTATTGAATAAGAATAACCTCTCATTGCCCTTGACTGAATTCTGTACTGTCATGTCACCACATCTGGCATTTACCCTCAAATTTAAGTTATATAGACATAACAACAATGCTGCTAGTTGTTTCACTGAGCTTCATGGGAATAGATTATTAATGAGCACAAAAACTACATTTTCTCTAGTTAAAGCTTCTCTGTTTTGAGATTTTAGTTTTTCTTTGTCTTATGTAATAGAATAAATGTAGTATTTTGTGTTTTGACATTACTGATGCAGATATACTAAAAGCAAAGGCTTCAAAAAACTATGGATTCCACTTTTCCCACAGTTCATATCAATCTGATCCTTTGTAGAATCGGTGGACTGTCCCTCTATTAAAGCCACAAAAGCCTGTTGTTAAATATTTAATATTAAACACAATTGCTGAAGGGCAAATTGTGACCATTCACATTACCGGTTGCTATCTCGACCTCTCCAACTGTGTCCAAATCATGTGAGCCAACAAAAATCTGTGAATGAGTTCAAGAGTGCCAGCGAGGGTAAACGACATCATCATCAAACCAGGCTACAGACAAATGAGCAAAGCTTCACTGATTAACAGCTGCAGGGGGGGACAACACTGTGGAAGGGCATTTACCTATAGGGGTATCAGTACCAGTATGAGTGGGTCCAGTTTGTGCCATATTGAGTTTTATCTCAGACTTATCAATCAGAGGCATTAACGCTCACGGAGATAAGGAACGTGCTCAGTTTTAACCAGCTGCTGTCTGTGTAAATATTAGTGCAGTACACACCATCAGTAATATCACTTACACACAAAACCGTCCTTATCTTGAAACACTCCCATACAGATCATAAACCTTATGTTCAGCTCAGTTACTGAACAGCGGAATCTGATGCCACAGCAGATCTGTATGGTGACTCTTTCCTCCGCTTTTATTTTCTTTCTTTCTATCACTCCCTACTGTAACTTTCTCAGGTGAACAGATGTGGGCTACTAAAACAACTGTTCCCACCTTGTGTAAAGATGCTCTTGTAGTAGTAACTATCACTTACCGACAATAATACCGCAGGCGCTCACAAGTCCGATTTCCTTTTTCAGCGCGACACCTCCTCCGGGCGCCTGCTCACCACCAGCATCCTTTGACGACCCTGACGCGCTGCTCCGCTGTCTTGGACCGTCTGTCATGTTGATGCTTGGACTTGGCCGCGCTGCTTTTTAGTTGTGTTTCTTTCTTTTTTTTTTTTTTGTCTTCTCTTACACCTGATGGTGGTTTTCTTTGTGTGTTCACGGAAACGCGCCGCACTTATGTGACGAGCAAGACTGATTGTCGCTGCGCTCTCAGCGAACTTGTGACGACTGAGGCTGCAAACACAGTCGAACGTGAGCAAAACAAGACTAATGTGCAAAAATAAGTGTTGCTTTTTAGAAAAAAACACCAATGGCATGCGTTGCCGTACAGCTGACAGCCGCTTTGCCTTTGTGCTGGTGCAGCTGGTGCTACAGGTCACAGTGCAAACCAACGTCGAGCCCGGTTATCGCGCAAAAAACGCATATTCCAATATCATTTCCTAAAAGTAAAAAGGAAACAACTTAGTCATTTTCTTGACGTGAGCAGCAGTGACAGAAGCGAGCTCAAAAACAACAAAAAAAGCTGTCACTGTGTCTTTGTTCCAGGTGTGGGGTGAAGAGACAAACGCATCCTCTCTGACGGCTGCTCCAGTAGCGGACGACTAACTAAAAAAAAGTCTTGTCAAGTGGTCCTGGTCTGCTTTATGAAAATCTACCTGCGTTCAGCTTGGACAAGAGAGGGTTTGATCTGAGTAAATATACATGTATGTGAGTACAGTAGCGCCGCCCCCATAGTGTCTTCCCCCACCTACCCTGAGCTGAGTTGTTTTTCTCCCAGAAAGGCTCCCACCGCCCCTTTTCAACCATCAGCTGCTCCACATCCACCCCTGCTGCTGCTTCTGCCGCACTGTGCACCTTTCATGAGCACCAAGTCCCCCACAAACAAGGCAGCGTATGGGTTCACCACATTTCGCCTTCCTATCCGCCTCTCCACCACTTCCTCTCACTCACTGTCGGTGCATTTTGTGCAGACTTTTACTCGTCACACTTATTATTCAAGCTGCAGCAGAAGCCAGAGTCTAAATTTAGCCCTTTCACCAAACGTCACTGCTCAGTCTACATGCTGTAAGACTGCTGGTGCTGTTTCCACCACATATATCCAAATGTATAGGGCAGAGAACTACTTTCTAGTACATTTAAAATTGTCTGGTGATAAGATGATGCCTGATAAAGCTGCCAAACCAGACCTAACCTCTGCCTTACATTTGAATTAAAGCCAAAATGTCTCCACAATAATTATTAATAACGACGTGTTCAACATTTGTCTCCTGGTGACAGTGAAAATAGTAACACGAACATTTATTTTCTATTTCTCTAAAAGCAAATGGCTTCTACCAAATCCCTGTGGTGTTAATCCAGATTAAATCTCAAAATGACAAGATATTATCTGTTTATTGTAACAAAACCGCTGTAGGTTCCTTATATAATCAGTATATATACATTTTAATGCAGTTTATATTGAATTTTCTGTTTTCTTTTTCTTCATTAAATTCATTACTTGCAGGAATGACATCTTCTAAAAACTGTTAACATGACTGTGTTTACAGGTTATACATAGCTTACATTCTTTTGTTGATGTATAAACACTGTCATTTTGAATTTAGTTGTCTCTAAGAGTAGACATCTAACCACTGATGCTTTTTTTAGCCTTACTCTTTACTGAATATTGGTGTGCAAAACAAGATCATGTCTCCTTAAAGGTCAGAGAACTAAAAGTCCATCCAACTTTTCAGCTCAGTTCATGTGTTCTTGCTTCCTCCCCAGAGAGATTGTTGAACTGCAGAGTGGTGGAGAGATTCAGTGTTTTGCTCAAGGACACTCTTGCAGCAAAACTGCTTGTAGGCAGGAAGACGAATCACAGTAGTTACTGTTACAGGTCAAGGTGGGGTCTACGTCAGACTGGACCAATGACTTTTTTTCTGCCTCTATTTTTGTCAGCACCTTTATACTCAGTTCTGCTGTTCTCAGTCCAGCGACCAGAGGTCCCTGGACTTTTCCTCCTTCCGCTGTCACCTGGCCTTACCTGAACAGTCTCACACCTGTTCACAGTTTCCTCATAAGTTTTCTCCGATTTTATATTGGCAGTTCCACCTTTGCTGACAGATTCTCCAGTTTTTCATATTTGCTGTGGACTACTTGTTTGTATAGCTTTGTGTAAGGTTTTGTTTACACTTCATCATCAGTGCCATTGCACCTTCCTGCTTGTATGTTTCCTTCCTGTTGCCTTGTACACCAAACACATGAATTTGGGAACTGTGCATATTGTGACATGCTGCTTTTCACAGTGCACAAGCAGGCCTCTTATTTAGGTATTTTAGAATAGCTCTCCACCTTTACATTTAGCTCAGTGTGGTCACGCTCCAAGAGTGTGGCCAAGAGTTTAATATAAAGAAAGAAATGTAGAAATCCAAGGACAGAGCCCTGCTGGACTCCATATTTCTGTGGTAAGCTAAAAATCATCTATAACTTTAATAAATCCAGCTGAAATGGAGTGATGGGCCTTAATGACTGTAGACATAGTTTGTCTACGGTGTCAAAAAAGCAATGTAAGATTATATTTATTGTCACTGATAACAGAGAGGAACATGCAGTTCTGTCTGCACACCACCATGAATGTCTCCAGGTCTGATCTGCTGGTGGACATTCACTAAGAGTAGTTCACCAACACTGATGGATCAGCGTCAGTGGTGAATGCATTTGCAGAACTATTATGAGGACAGCACCTTATTATAGTGTTGTAAGCAGTGGATTTGTCAACATTGGTTTGTTGGGTATAGATAGATCAGAATCGGCTATCCCCTCAGTTTTCCACCCTAGCATTGTTAGTAAGGTAACATTATCTTTTGGAAACTGGTGGCTAAGTTCCTAGGTTAGACTTGGAGCTAACCTAGAATGTTATAATAGTTAATGCGAAAAATGAATAATTTAAACAGATGCAACAGGAGCAGATGTGTTTGTTGATCTCACAGAAAATACTTCAGTGAATGCTAAACTTTTTTCTTTATTAGCATCTTAGGAAAATCGTATGAAAATAAGTGCAGGCTGACGGAAACCTTATCCTAAACATCAGTGTGCTGCAGTCAACATTGCTTCAAGTTTTAAGACCTGCCAACTTGTCTTGTTTGGATTTGTTTAATGGTGCAATTGATCAAAACTGGTGTAATGGCTGTACGTACAGTTAATACAAGTCTTTCAAACTTTGTTTTTCATATAGTCTGTATGAGAAAATTGCTGTTTATTTCTGAATGTAAAACAAGATCATGTTAAAGGGTTAAAGATCTGATTCACCATACAACTTTTCAACTCACTTCATAAGTAACCATTGTAAATATGTCTTTGCAACTGGACTGCACAGCTGGGATGAGTACTAAGCTAAACCCTTAAGTTAATATTTAATATTTCTATGTTAATAAACACATTTTGCTTTAATAGCATCTCCTGTGACTCCTGTACAGAAAACCTCAGATTTAGCTGAGATGCTCTGCTTCTTCCTGAAGAACTGTTGACTCCTGAAGACAGGACTTACATAATCACAGCTGCTACTACTTGTTGTTGAGGAAAGCAGTGTTCTCTCTGCTGAGTGGACAGAAAAAGACAACCTGAATCCCCTCAGCATACTCTGACTACACAGAAATAGTGCTCATGTTCCTGTGTCACTTCCTGCAAAATGTAGCCACCTCTCACCCAAATACCTGTCTATCACTCTTGCACATGCACAGAGAAAATCTATGAACGTTTTGTGCTGTGGTGTAAAAATGTCCTTAAATGTACCAAGTCAGTGAAGCAGGAAGGCGTGCACACTGTGGTGATTCTGCTCACTCACAGTACACATGCTTACTCATTAAGAAACAGGTCAGTTGGCCGGTTTGTTGACATTTGCTGGTGTTCAACACCTATCTGGAACATTTTTAATGGCGAATGGTCAAAACTTTCTTTGTAAACACGTTTTATGGCAGCTGGTGTGCTCTGCTGAGAAACTGAACAGATTTAAATCCTAATTATTAAAATGATGTGTTTGGAGGGCTGTTCTGAAAATGATTCACATGAAACAATCCAAGAGGGAAGGAGAGCGCTCTTTGACTGAACATTTAGGTTGCAGAACTTGTTTTGTAGGAGCTGTTTTGGTGATCAAACACAATGATCTTATTATTTTGGTTCTGATAGTGTTGGTAGTTTTGATTACAAATGTTGAAGACATCTGGTTATCCACCTAGCTCATTGATTCAATCCAAACATCCATTTGGCATTGTTTACTTGATTGGATTGTTTCTAATTATATCATCTCAAATTACAGCAGGATAAAGAGCTCTGATAAAATAATTAGTAGATAATCACATTTGGAAATGGACAACATCACTTTTATTTCAGTTTGGGGAGAGGAGGTTAGGTGAGTAGATTATGTAGATAGGCATAACACAGAGGGGAAATTAAAAAAAATTAAAAGTCCCCAAACACTCATTGTCATTCATTCAGGTTTTCCAAAGCCACTGCTGTTAGGGTTATATTTAAATATGATGAACAAAGTGCTGTCTTCCCTGGATACCAGAATATTTTATTTATTAGCTAAGATGATCTATTACTTCAATCTGACATAAAATAGTTTCAGTACAACAAACTTCTCACAGGGCTCTAATTACAAAGATAATTTATATCTTCAGACCTTCAGCTTATAATATGTTTGTGAATATTGAAGTTTAGCGTCCATAAACCCATCTGAGTATAATCAGAAATATTCCACTTGACTTCAGTCATTGTTTGGCCTGTAAGTGCTTAACAGCTTTAAGCAGAGGGCAGTGTTTGCAGAGATCACAGGTATTCCCATCAATAAATGACTTATATTTAGTTGGATGTGTGTGCTTCTGTAAGTGTGTGTGTAGTGGGCAATTTGAGCAGAGAGACAAGGCTCAGGGTTGCATGTTAAAAGCCCGGAGACACTGACAGAGACTGGAGAGGAGAGAAAGGGGCAAAGCATGAACATTAGCACTTTATCTTTACAGTCATCGTTGTATTTCAAAAACATGTGCTAGTGTACAGATTCAAAAGATGTCTGACAACATATGTATAATTGAGCAAGAGCCTTCATCAATGAAGATCAATGGTGTGGGAGAAAAAAATCCAAAGAAATGCGAACACAGGTGAAGAAAAAGCAAGGAAGTGTTTTTCAGAGGCGACATGTGGGGGGGGGGTCGGTGTGGTTTGGACATAAGGCGGCATGTCCTGAGTCAGCTTTTACCAGGAATTTATCACTGTCACCTGACCCTGGGCCTTTACTCTGATAGTAACACACACATAGCATAGCTGTGTGTGAGGGACGTGTACGTGAAACAAACAGTAATAATACTCTTACATAGAAAATGTAGACACACTGTTTCAGTGTTTCTCATGTAGAAAAACACTTTTCTGCTTTTAGGCTGGGCTTCAAATGGTGTATGTTGTGTGATTTTTTAAGCATCACAGATGGATTATATGATGTGTTATCAGTTAAAACATTAACTGGAGAGATGGTATTTCCAAAAGGCAGATTTAATTATCAAAATAAACGTGATGATCCCAATCATGCACATATACACTTGCACAAACTTCAGTTCAATTCAATTTATTTTCTTATGGCCAAATCACAACAAAATTCGTGTCAAAACACTTTACAGGGTAAGGTTTAATACTGAATGTAAAACTCAACATATCCCCTTTAAAAACTCCTTTAATGGATGAAACCTCTGGCAGAACCAGGCTCAGGGTGGGCGTCCGCCTGACTCGACCAGAAACACAGAGGAGGAAGCACAACTATGGACGATGAGAGTCAGGTGTTCTGCTCGCAGGTAGTAATATGGTACTATGAAGTCCTTAACATATAATGGAGCTTGATCCTTAAGTGCTTTGTATGTGAGGAGCAGGATTTTAAATTTACTTTGACAGGGAGCCAGTGAATCTAAGCTTTTTAGATTGACTGAAGGCTTTTAAATGAGTTATTGGAACATCCCATTAGTCGTTCATTACAGTAGTCCAGTCTAGAAATGACAAATACACAGACTAGTTTTTCTGCATCACTTTGAGACGAGATGTTTCTAATTTTAGCAACAATCCGCTGCACCACGGTCCACTGTAGTACATCCCTGGCAGGTGACGGATCAGGTCGTGAAAAAGCTGAGGTTCTCTAGACACATCTGTTAATGAACAACCGTGCTGTTTCAGGTTGTTTGCTGCTCAGTAGCCAGAAAATTGGGACAATAACATGCAAACATGGAGATAATGGCTGTGGTGCCAGGCAGGATGCTCAGGGAGATGCAGGTCTCCAACAAGGCCCAGCAGCAGTAGTCACTGGTGTGCAGGGTGCAGAGCTTCTAAGTACTGGCATGACCACACAACTAAGACAAATTACGTGAATTGCAGAAGTTTAAATTGTTCAAGACCAAACTTGCACTGAAGGAGAGTGAAAAACAAGAAACAACATGGCCTTCAGTTAAGCCGTTTTGGTTTCCTGTCAATGACTAAACATAGCAACAACTTGAATGATTGAGTCTGTAGTGGTAGGCTATAACATTTTAGGGAATTGGCCTCTTTGCTTAACTCACTGAGTGTAAGTCTGACACCGCTGTATTTCTGTCAGTAAAATAAAAGACTACAGATAAGACATCAGCTGGTCAGCTTAGGCTGGCATAAAAACAGGAAACAGCCTGGGTCTTTACAAAAGTAACCCCACATCTGTCGAATCATAGATTTTAGCCGCTCGCACTTGTAGTCAAGTTGCACCTCTGGCCTGTAAAGTTTCCATCAGCTCCTACAACAAATATTGACATATACACACACACATAAGTCAGTGTTCTTGAGCAATAACGTCAGTGACAAGGCAGAAATATTTTGATCTGTTTAGTTGGGTAAACTAATCATCGACAGGCTAGGCTGCTGCAGAGAAGGAGGGACTGGTGGAATTTGGCAGCTGAGAGCTTGTTTTACTCATATGGAGATTTTTCCTTCATCAGTCAAATGCTGCAGAATCCAATCCAAGCAAAGATGAAAGAATATTCTTTCATCTCTTACCTGACCAAAAACCAAAATTGACACACAACCAGATTCTTTCAGAATAAAATAGTTACGCTGATATTTCTGTGAGTACAGAACGTGGAACATTTCATCTCATTGATGCTCAGAGCTGAGCTCTTCTGCTCTCTGCTTGCTGAGCGAGCACGTGCGAACATTTGGGTTGACAGAAGGTGGTCTGTATAAAAAAATAATAATTATATTTTGTTTCAAAGCGAAGACAGTGAAATGCTAAAACAACATGTGTGTCATACTGACCGACATCATCGGTGTGTTCAGTTTTTATATATAAAACCAACCTGTTGTATACTTAATATTTATGGTAGTCCTTTTAAAAGTCAAACTCATTATTAGTTTTTCTTCTCCTTTTTGCTTCCCAGATGGGTTCATCTAGCCAAATGTGTCATAGTGTGATATTCTGTTATGTTGAAACTGATAAAATAAAAGGCTAAATTAAAAAAAAGGTTGTCTTTTCTGCCCACTTGCTTCAACTGTTAATAATATTTTTACAGTCCCTTATATCAAATGTTTATCTTTAAGTGCATTATTATTTAAATTTAGCTATTGTTTAATACCCTAATTACATATTTCTTCAATAAATTCTGTTCTGTAAAACAGAAATCTGCTGAGTTAGGACAAAATATGTGAGAAACCTCAGGACTCACTACCTCACTACAGTTAAAAAACACCTGTTAATTATTTGCATATTTCATCAGGGAGATGCTTATTCATCAAAGCTTTACACTGATGAAAAGATCAGAGCTGTTAGAGTTTAATGAGATTAGATGAGGTGCTAATGGAAAGACATCATGTGTGTCTCATAATATCTGATTAGGGTATTGTCTTCTTTTAAAGCGTGATTAACTTTCAGCACATTGATGATGATTACAGTACATTAAATTCTCCACCTGTGTGAGCCTGTTCTTGAAAAACAGCTTGCAGATTTACACCCAAAATACTGAGTGAAAAATGGTCTGAAATTTGATTATGGCTGAGTAATGGCAGGAGAACAAAGCCATTTCATCACTAATCCCTGTAGGTTGGCACCAGCTGGTCAACCTGGAGTAACCTACAAGTCAGTTGGACCAAAGAATAAGATCTGGTTGGATGAGAAGAAGGAGGCGCGGCCGTTATGCCAGAATAACAAAATGTCCCCATCTATCTCTGGGAAAATAGTGTAATATTTCTAATCCTAACTATTACACACCTCTTTGTTTCTGCTGGCAAAGACCCAAAAACTTCTCTAGCTGAGCGTAAGGAGTAAGAAAAAACTGCAGCTTCTGAAATTAAGATTGTTCATACTGTTCATATTGAGATGTTAATATGAATGAGTGTACGTACAGATATTGAATGTTTTTGTCTAGTGTGTATGTAGACATATTGGCACTAGGTCCTTTGCTTTAGACCAAATAAGGAGCAGAGTGATGACGGTGCTGCAGATATCTCTCCACCCACAGTTTTCTAAGAAACCTCTGTGCTTTCCAGTCCGGCGGAAAACAGAGCAAATGTTCATTCAGCAGCGTTCAGAGCTAGTGATGTGACGTACTGTTTATTCATACTTGTAAGTCTATAAACACTTATTTATAGAGACGTAAGATGGGGTTACAGAACAAGGGGGAAGACTGGATGAGGTAATGGCAGGCAGAGATGAGGAGAGAGAAATAGGTCAGGGGAAGGAAAGTGTTAAGAACGCAAAGAGGTTTGTGAGATTATAATGAACAACGAGACTGGTGAGAAAATCAAGAGGGGAAGAAGTAAAAAAGGCAACAAAAAGAAGAGAGTATAGTAAGAGGTATAAGGAGGAGGGGGGAGTGATGAAGACGCTGCATGAGTATGGAGATGGTAATTTGAGCCATGTGTTTACCATGTTCCCAGAAACATGTGTGTTCCTGGGATAATGTGTCCCAAAACACATGCTGTGATCACATCCAAACAAGCTGGTTCACTCCGGTGCTCTAGACCGGAGAGAGAAAAAAGCAGAAAATAATCTGTGTCAGTGTCTTAATTTTTATTCTGTGATAAATGACCACATGTGAAGTAAAAGGGATGCTGCTCTTGTGGTGCACACAACTCGGTAGTTTCCCTCATTTGACTCATTTGTCTCACAGATTCCATCTGTCTGTCGAGTGTAACTTTCTGACTGCTGAAAGTCGTCATTTCCTGAAAAAAAACTACACACATCCGAGCGGGCACTACAGAGCTCACAGTTAACAAAAAGCTGTTGAATATATTTCAGGAGCTAAAAGTCCAAATATTTCTCTCAGGAACCGACGGAGACCAAAACAGAGCTAAAGAAGTGTCCAGAATGAGTGACAGTGTTTCTCTGTGTCTGCTTTATGTGTAAATAGGCACAACTTTAACTACTTTATTTTACTTGTAACACAAAGGGGCAAAAACTACATTTCTTTAAGCTTTAAACATTTGTCCAAAATTACTTACTACTCAACAAATGTACTGAGTTGTTGTCATGAGGTAAAGGTTGTTTGGGCTAATGGGAAATAAAAATTGTTCTGTTGACACTCCTCCACACCGGAAAAGCTAGATGACCCGCTCTGAAATAAAACCATGGTGGATTAAAGGCCACACAGTCCAATGTCAACTCTGACGTCAGCAACCAGTTGTTTTTGTTTCCATCGGTTTTGTGTGGTGGTTGATTGATTATTGCTCTGTTATTCTGATTGTGAATTACTGCGGATGGCACTAATGAGTTTTTGGGCTCTTGTTTATAAAATAAAGCTGTATTGTAGAGTTTATTACATGTTGTTGGCTTTATTTGCTGCTATTTATCCCGTTGCTGTTGTTTATGGTTACTCATGAAATTATCTTCACGTGTCTTGCTATAAATAAAACAGCTTTATCTTCTGTAAATAAATGATTGTTAGTGCATCACCATAGATGTTCTTGATTTCAAATCTGCATGTGGGTCAAACCTTGACCCAGTCTGAATTTTTGATTTATCCATCTCTGGAGCCACACGAAATGTCTCTCATCTGGCTCTTTGTTTACATAGTTCCCTTGTATTGCTCCTCACATTTAGTATAAATATTCCCACCATTGTGACAGGGTCGCACTGGGGCAAAGGACTTCACATTGCTGCTTTATCTGAGTTTGATGTAAACAGATGCTTTAAAAAAGTGATGCCTGAAACTAACAAACATACAGATTTAGTTACGTTGCAAAGAAAACAAACCACGAAAAAATCCAGACTTTGTAAAAATGTCTCTTCAGGCAGCCTTTGACAATAACAATGGATTTGTGCAATAATCCAGATCAGCTGAGCTCAGCTCAGCAGTCACAGTGCAGGGAGTGGTGCTGTAGCTGCTATAAAACAACCAACTTCCTCTTTCACAGTCAGGATGATTTGTGTGTGTGTGTGTGTGTTTCTCATATTCATCCCCCCCCCCGGTCCGGTCCCTCCCTGTCTATCAGCACAGCCTGTTTTATCAAACTCTGGCTGAATCCAGTTCACACTGCCTCATGACACAACCCCATCCTCTGTATCGCTCAAATCTCCTTTCTTGCTGCTCACATTGTTTGTTTCTTTATGACTTTTCCTCACTATTTGTTTTAATTGTTTACATTAACCCTTTTTGTCTTTTCTTACTTTTTTCATTTCTTGTTTCTCTTTTTCTCTGTCTTCCTTTTAAGCCTCTTTATCTTTTGGCTCCAACGTTTCCACCTGCTTGAGACATTGTATGAAGAAATAACTGGTTTCAACTATGTAAAGTTTAGTTTTGTGTATGTTGTGTATTATTTAGAAATTCAATATTCAGTAATATTTAACATGAACGGCTTTTTTTTATTCTGATGTGCAGCATGTCTAGATATTGATTATTTTGTCCTAATTTGATTTATTATTCAATTGTTTAGTTTGCACTTCTGCAAAATCTTTGCAATGCCAATTTAGATTTTTCTCCTAATCTAATCTTGAGACTGTATGTTATACAGGACCTACAGTTTTGAAAATGTTTAATATTTGACTTCTGGTAGATGTTGATAAATAAATATTGTTGAAGAACTAATTTAATTAAATTTTGTTTCTTTGATTTCATTACGTCTTTTGTCGTTGTAAACTACAACCTGGATCCTTGCATCTGAATGAAAATCTGCTTTAGCCGTTGATCACAGTTATATTCTTTTGGTCCTGTGATGTAGCTTACTTTCTCAGACTGACTCTCGGTGTAAACTCGCGGTATACTACTGTACCATTACTAACACTGACCATGTATACCGAGACATACAAGGATGGGCTTAAACACTTAGGTGTGATGGCAGAGATTATGGTAAGGGCGAGGGAATGCATTATATCAGTGAGTGTCCTCACAGAGGGAATCGTCTACGTGTGTGTCTGTGTGTGAGCGTACTATAGGATGTATGTGTCTAGTGAGGGTGTAGAATCTAACACCTCTCTCATTTGTACATATTTCACACCACAGTGCTTCACTCCAGCCTCTTAAGTCCTCTGCTCTGTGTGTGTTTTTGTGTATGTGTGCACATTCATTTGCCTTTGTATGGATCCCTGAACACAGTTCAACATATAGCTACTGAGGGTACTGCATAAATGAAAGGCACGCTGAAAATTAAAGGTTAAAGAACATGTTTTTGCACCTGGATCCAAGTTGTGAGTGCAAATACGCACACATTTGCATTTTAATTAGTTCTCAGGTTTCAGATTAAACAAAATTAGAGCTTTCTCATACGTCACACATCAACTCACGGTAGAAAAAAAAAACTATTTTAGTGACACGATGCAGAAAATGTATTTCAACTTAACAGCAAAACTGCATTTGTCATCATTTATAAAATTACAGAAATACAGAAACCTGACAAAATGCTCTGTACTCTGAGTCACGCAGGACCTGAGTCACATGATCACTGTGCTGTGTGGCGTTATTGAGTAAAGCATGGTGACTCTGTAGGCATCTGCTCGCCTTTCTACCTCTAGGACTTCCATTTCTTGGGGCCTTGTTGAACTGATAAAATATTTATGCGGCGTGTGAGCGCAGCCTGGACTATAAATAGTTTCAGCTAAACATTAAACCTTCAGTTGTGCCACTGAAATCTCACACAGCGCTATGCCCACCTACAGTCTCACACGAATCCAAATTCATACACGAGTTCATTGACAAACATGATGCTCACTGCATACGGATCATGCAGACATTGATATTCTGTTCACACACTCTATACAGTCCTGTAGTACAAATGTTGACTAATATGCGTCACAGAGGAATATGCATATCCCATATGGTAATATGAGTTTGTCCCCAGTGGACCAAATATTTGAATCAGAAACATAGGGTAAAAAACAAATAGGGTGATAGAAGGTTTTTGCATCCTGCAGGGACGTGCAGATGAATAAGAATGTTTAAAAAAGGACTCAATCAGACTTATTGATCTGCAGCATTTAATAGTGTTTGGACGTTATTCATCTTTTGAGATAAATAAAACAGTATCTTATCATCAGCCTCATTAACAGCCACAGCAGGCATCTGCTTTTGACACCAAGCAACGATCAACTACAACACACACGAGTAGCTGATGAGCACAGTGGAGTATTAACCTGCTGAGAAGATGCATATTTCCCTCATAAATGGATGGAGACAACAACAGATGTACAGAAAGAGTGAATTTAATTCAGCGGGTGTGCAGAAACACACCTCAGTGAACGTTAACGTCTCTCCCCATGTCTCCTCTATGTCTCACTGAGATTTTTACAGCTCGTTCTGCTGCCTCCATGGGGCTAAAGATAACATTACCACCTATGTATGAGCAGCCACAATCCAAAGATGTATCCACCTGCATTTCACTGTTTAATTACTACTCTGATATCATGTTTGCATTTTGTGTTCTCTGTCTGTCTGAACCGTGATGCTGCAGGAAATGAGGGCGACAACCACAGACATGCCACAGACAGAGGTCTAACTTTTACATGACAGTGCCTTGACGGCTGCTGAGTTGATTAACACCACTACAAGCCGGAGCATAACGTGATGTTTGTTGTGGAGCAGACATTATTTTTTCAAACATGTTCAGTTTTGCTTCCCTGTTTTTAGGAACACTCCAGCATCCAGACACGTACACATACGAACACCCACACAGAAACTTACGTTCACATCCTCATTACTGGAAAATTTCTTGGTCATTATAAAATGATGGTTTATGAAATATCTGACAAAACCATAAAACCAAACAAGTTAACTGAAAAGAGATGGTGAAATGACTTTTCTTTAACTGGACTTAACTGAACAGAAAAGGAAAAATATTGAGTTTATTTATCATTACTTTACTGTCAGTAAATATCAGTACTTCAGCAAATTCTCATTTTTTTCAAGTCTGTCACTAAATAATAACTTGAAACAGGTTTTGTTTCCTGCTGTTTTTCGCTGGCCATTAGATGGGTGGGAAAAGTAATCTGCAAATACAAATTTATAAGTAAAGTGTTGCATTGAGCTGGACACAACTATTGTTTATACTATAAACTAATTATCTAAGAAATATAAATAACATAATAATACATAAGTATTGAAGAATTTAAAAAGACATTAAACATTTTCAATGTCACTCAGCTGCTTAATAAACGAAAACATGGCTCTGCAGTTGAGCTCTGCTCTGACTAACGTTACTGCTCCACCTAGCGGCCACATGCTGTCACAGCACCCTCCACACATTGCGGTGTAGTGACGAGCAGTCGCCGGCGGGGGGCAGTGTAACACAACTGCGTCACAAATTACTCAGCATGGAAACCGAGGAACAACTGGCAGCGAAGTGGTAACTGAGCCTTTAACTTGTTTTTTTATATAGTTAATTGACATAAATAAATTAAACTTACTTTTTAGGGTTTACATTATCCTGAAGCTGATATTTAGGTTAACTAACCAGTTAACACTGTTAATTGAGGTGAAGTTGCTCGGTTTGTTCCCAGTCTGCTGTGGCTCCGTGTTGGTTGTTCTAAAGGTTCAGAAAAGTTTCCAAATGACGACATGAGTATTAAATGCACTTATAAAACATCTCCCTTTCTAATAAATTGCTCTTCAAAGTGTTTTTTCAGTGTCAGCAGGGATAAACAGTACAACTGTTTCTTTTCATGCAAGGAGTCATGGGAAATGAAGTTCATAATTTAGCACCCATAAAAATCCTGTCTATGTTTGTTGAGACTTCCATACTGTTCTCTATAACACACTTAAAATATAAGACAGGGACCTCTCTTAACTGGTAGTTTATCTCAGTCTTTTTTGAGCAAAGTAAGCAGTACGTATTTGAATCACTTTCAAGTTCCAGCTTTTTCCATACATGGTCAATTGGATTAATATCAGGACTCATAGCACTTCAGAACAGCTGAGTGCTTTTTTCTCATCTGTTCTAGGTGTTTTTAGATGTATGTTTTGGGTTATTATCGTGCTGGAGGAGCTATGACTGAGAATACTGAGCAGTATGATTTCATACTTTGTCAATTGTAAAAGTAATGGCACCAGAACAAGCAACTTGTTTCCGGCAGCTTCCTGTTTTATTTTTGAAATTTTCACTACTTCCTGTCTGCTTCTTGTCTTACTCCTGTTCACTTTACACATGTAAGCAGCTTGATTGGTTGTCACCTGTGCCTCCCCCTGTTTCAGCAGCACCTCCATCACTTTACCATGATTTTCTGTTCTTTACATTAAACAACTCCTTGACCTGATGTGTCATATATTCACTAAACCTTACAGCTGCAAAGAGCTTTCTGTCAGTGAACTGTTTCAGCAGCACCAGTCAGAAGTAATAAATCCTCTAAAAATATTTATCCTGATTGAATGTGAAACAAACTAGTGAAGGGAAATTTGGCTCCTGCTGAGATTCGTTTCAACCTTCAGGCCAGAAATGCCAAGAAATATGAGGGATGTGTCGTCACCTGTAGCTACTGTAGCTGCTGCGGGAAATTTCAGACAGGTGAGAGAACCAGTATGTGTTTGTGTGTCAGGGAGAAAAACGAAAAGCCATGAGTTTGAGGTTCTTTAAAATTGACGGCTATAGTGCAGACTTTCTTTTCGTTTTAAGAGAAGAAGGAAGAAATCAGAAATGAATTTGTTAACAACCAAACAATGAGAAAACACACGCATTTCACTGGAGTGTTGATCAAGGTGGATGTTGTCTACTGCATTTTGTCCAGGTGTTTGTCTTTGAGATCAGGCACCAGCATCATTATCCTCACTGTAGATGCTTGTTTGCACTGAAGCTGCTATTTCTTTAGTGCAGTATTTCTTTGTATGGTGGGGGTGTGTCCGTATTTCTAAGTCTAGCATGTGAACAGATCTTTCACACTGTGTTTACACGTTTTCCACAGTTCCTTAAAAAATCTTAATTTTTGTTTTTGAAAGTACAGGTCTAAAAAAAGGGGGCAAATTAAAGGAAGGCAGACATTACATTTGATTTATGTCAGACTGAATGAGAATGTGTCGGCTTATTTGTTCTGTCTTTTGTCTCTATTTTGTTTAATTTAATGTCTTACAAAGACACTTTCTGCTGCTTTATTTGTATTATAAAAGGTTAAGACTCTGCTAAATCGGTGGATGCACGTCATGTGTGGCCATGTTTTACGTTTTAATCCTGAAAGAGCTCAGTGAAATATACGAAAATCTTCAGGGTCTTTGTTTGAACTATTTTGTCATTGAAATTATCTTTTTGTAAGTATGTGTATTAAAATACTGTAAAATAATTGCATTAGTACTTAAAGCGCGCAGATGCCATCACAGAGGACTTGTTTATTATACTGTTGGCCGCTCTCCTTTGCATAAAGTGCATAATGCTTAAATATTAGGGGTGACCAACACACAACCCCCATCAACACACAAGCTCACAAACCTCCTCTTCATCCACCACCCCCATGTCTCCCTTGGGACCCCTGCGAAAGTCTGGTGAGGGGTCTCCATTGCCAAAAAGCAGGAAGTCACAGCTGTGCTCAGTCCCTTTGAGCCTGCTTGTGTGTGTGTGTGTGTGTGTGTGTGTGTGTGTGTGTGTTTTCTACTCTCTATCTCCATCTACACACAGATGGAGATAGAGACAGTCAGGGTGTGTTTTTCTTAAGTCTGTATACGTCTCTGTGTCTGTCTCCAGTCCACTTTATCTACCACTGTGATGCTACTTGCTATCCCCCCTTCTTTGGTGCAGGACTTTCCAGTGCTGTTTAATGAGAGTGAGGCAGAAAGACTGACTTCAGCTGCCTAATAAAGACTGACTGCACTGATCTGTTCTGCTGCAGACACAGATGCACAGACACACAGACACACTGTCAACTCTCTGCTTTTTATTGTTTCTGCCTCCTCTTGCTCTTTATTTCTTCACTTTCCCTTTTCTTTTTGCTCTCTCTCTCCCCGTATTGTATGTTTTTGTTTTGTTTGTTTTTTTTTAAACACTAAATGGTTAAAAACACTAAACACTAAAAAAATTAGATTAAAGATGAAATTAAAATAAGAATTATTTAATATGTTGTGATTATTTTGACTGAATTTTTCATGCCAAAAAACAAATAATACTTAGTTAGACCTGCTCACTTGTGAGGATTTGCCACATTTGTCTCTTACATGATTATACGTATGAATGTATGGATGTGTTTGGACAGTTTGTTGGACACAAGACATTTGAAGGTATCAGACTGTGCTTTGGGAGATTTTAATGAACATTCATTGAGACAAAAAAAATTTACTAAGAAATAATCATAGGATTATGATATGTCCCTGGCTGGTGGAATGACTTACCCTCTTCCATTCGACTAGCAGAGACCATCGCCACTTTTAAGAAACATTTGA